>CM036763.1:1935000-2660000 GCA_020796225.1 Arion vulgaris | reverse complement strand
ATGATACGAATTGGCAAAGCAACATCAGCTTTTAAAGTCTAAATAAAATATGGAACTGCAAGTTATATAGTATTAAAACTAAATTACGAATTTTCAATTCAAATGTTGTATCAATCCTAACATATGCCAGCGAGAGTTGGAAAATGATTAAAGATATAGAAAGCAAGTTGAATGCATTTGAAAATAGATGTCTGCGAAAAATAATGAATATAAAATGGAACGAATTCAGGAGAAGTGATGAAATCAGAGACATGTCTGGTCAACCACTAGTGACGACTGTTATAAGAAAGAGAAGATGGAGATATGTTGGACACACCTTGAGGAGAAATGATCAACGAATATCAAAGCAGTCATTAAAGTGGGATGCAAAGGGTTCAAGAAAGAGAGGTCGACCTAAAGAGACAATGAAACGAACTTTGTTGAGAGAGGCAGGAAATATCGGTCTCAGTTCCATGGAGGAGATTGAGAGAGTTGCCCAAGATAGAGTGGTATGGAGAAATTACTTGCAGGCCCTATGTAACGTATAACGGTACGAGAGGAATTATAATTTTAAAATGTACGGAAAGATGAGGATGTAAGGATGAGTTGAGGTATATGGAAAGTATTATCACTATAAGCGGAAACTGCAGTCAAACTTTGCAACAATGTCGAAACGAGTAAAAACAAAGTACTCTTCTCTTATAACGGTAATACTATCCGACATTTTGTTGCAACTATTTGTTGTATTGTCATTTAGTTTAGGTTTAGTAGTTACATTTCTTGTGTATATATATCCTTTGCTTGATAAAGGCACTTTGGTCGAAACGTTGCTATGTACTGTTATTATTTTTGTATTTTGTAAAACTACAGTTGTTTTTACGTGTTTCGCTATATGGGTAGTAGAGATATCTAGAGAGGTGGGATATCTGGAGAAGTGGAGATGTAAGGAAATGGGAGATGTAAGGAGATTTATGGAGATGTAAGGAGATTTGAAGAGATTTATGGAGATGTGAAGATTTATGGAAATGTGAAGATTTATGGAGATGTGAAGATGTAAGGAAATGGGAGATGTGAGAAGATTTATGGAGATGTGAAGATTTATGCAGATGTGAAGATTTATGGAGATGTGAAGATTTATGGAGATGTGAGAAGATTTATGGAGATGTAAAGATTTATGCAGATGTGAAGATTTATGGAGATGTGAGAAGATTTATGGAGATGTGAAGATTTATGGAGATGTGAAGATTTATGGAGATGTGAAGATTTATGGAGATGTGAAGATTTATGGAGATGTGAAGATTTATGGAGATGTTATTAGATTGGAAGATGTTGGAAAATGTAGAGATGTATAGATACAAAGAAAGATAAGAGATAAGTGTATGGAGATGTATGCAAGAGAATGAAGAGTTGCAAAGCTGCTGCCCGGATAAAAGTCATTAGAAATATTAAAATATAATATCTACACAATATCTCACCATCTTCAAAATTTACATCAGGAACCCTCGCCAGTGCTAAGGAGTTCGTGTGTGGTGGCTGAGATATTTCAGTGTAAGGAGAAGATCGGAGCATACATGGTTATTCATCGAAGTGCAATTAGGATGGTTCAATCAATCAATCAATCAATCAAACTTATATACAAATGTACATAGCCGCCCCCTCCCCATACATCGACATATCCTAGTTACATATTGTGCTGCAAATGATTGTTTACAAAATAATCTTGAAATCAATTTCTGAAATCTTCTTCTTCTTTTGTCATCACACTGTTACCGGGTTGTTGCCCAGTGTCATCACACTGTTACCGGGTTGTTGCCCAGTGTCATCACACTGTTACCGGGTTGTTGCCCAGTGTTGTGGTTTTCTGTTTTTGTCTTGCGCTGTTCTGGTGGCTTGGGTCGTATTTATTTTTGCTTTTTTAGCAGGATTCTGCTATGCAATCTAACCATCTTTTTCGTGGTCTTCCTCTCGCCTTCTTTACTCATGTTCTGTTGTAGAAGACTCTGTATATAGTGGATTGTGAATGCATTCTTATTAAGTGGCCAAACTACTTCATTTCTGAAATCAATCTCAGTAAATGATTAACAAGTAAAAAAATATTGTAAAATATAAGATTTGAGTCGTCATGTTTCATCTCAGATTTCTTTTTTGTTTTATTTGATTTCTTGACTTTCACATTTTTGTTTAATCAAATGAACAGGAACGTGCCAAACTTCCAGCTTCGATTACATCAGTATCGTTACGCGTTGGCGGGAATCGATCTCTGACGTAGAGTCCATAAACACAAATTCACGTTATTGACACAATTGTGAGCAAGTGGCGGTAACAGGTGTTTGGTTAATTGACTGATTGATCGATTGATTGATTGATTGATTGATTGATTAGCATAAATAAACAACTTTCAGCCTTTCAGATTCTGATCGATATCTTCTGAAGTCATTCTATTAGTCACGCGTGGGTGCATCTACACACACGCCTACACACACGCACGCACGCACAACAACGTAAAAATCATAGCAAGGCGTGAAAACTGTATCAGAACTCATATCTAGAACAAGAGACGGAGAGTTGTGGAAGCTGATGATAATCTATGCCTGTTGTCTTGGCACTTGATGATGATGATGCATGTGTTATTTATCTCTCTGTTTCTCTCTGTATCTCTCTCTGCCTATCTCTCTGTCTCTCTCTGCCTCTGTCTCTCTGTCTCTATCTTTGCCTCTATCCCTCTCTATGTCTATCCCTCTGTTTTTATTTCTGTCTCTCGCTCGTTGTCTCTCCCACTCTCTGTGTGTCTCTCTGTCTATCTCTCTGTCTCTGTCTTTCTCCATCTCTGTGTCTCTCTGTCTTTCTCTCTCTGTCTTTCTTTCTCTCTCTCTCTCTCCCTTGTCTCTCTCTTCTCTCTATCTATCTCTCTCTCTCTCTCCTTGTCTATGTTGACGTCAGTTTATATGTTTCGATTTAACATCCGCCTCCAATCTTCCATTCGCTTTGATGTTGTTTACTGATCACCTGGTTGAGTTTACCTGCATCAGTAACGTTCATGTGACCTTGAACAACAAAATAATGCAGGAACATGCTACTAGTATCTGTAATGCTATTTCCGATATGTGTATCACTCATAATTCCCCCCACATACATATCGTCATATTAACAGTTTCAACATAATTCTCCCCACATACATATCGTCATATTAAGTTTCAACATAATTCTCCCACATACATATCGTCATATTAACAGTTTCAACATAAACATATTTGTCTACAACTTCTTCTACGTCGAGAAATATCATCACAACATTAACATCACTATTGAGAGTCGCAGATCACACAATTGAGGGTTGGTGTTCACTGTGGCGTGTGGTAGAGTGTTGGTGTTCACTGTGGCGTGTGGTAGAGTGTTGGAGTTCACTGTGCGTGGCATGGGGTAGAGTGTTGGGGTTCTCTGTGGAGTGTGGTAGAGTGTTCGTCTCTCAATTCAAAGATACTCGGGTCGTTAGCCGTTAATGTGTGATTACAACAGAAAGCGAACGGAGACGTCCATATTTACACACACACACACACACCACAGAACAACAACAAAACACAAGCCGACAATACAAATATTAGAATACAAGTTTCAAACATGTAACCATTGTGTGTGTGTGTGTGTGTGTACATGCAACTAATCAAACAGCCACTTGCTAAGGTCAGTGTGTTCTCACGTGACAGACTATGTTTGATCACACACGCACACACACACACGCACACACGCACACATGAACACAAAGCTCGACTTAGTTGCTAACATGCCCGACATGTTCCTTGACAAACATTTAGCAAATCGTTGACATATCAACGATTCCGTTTAGGAAGATATTCTCAGAGTGGAGTTAATTCATATTTTTCATGTTTGTTGGCCTCCACGCTCTGATATAACCATTAAAATAGTCGTCTTTAGGTTGAAAAGGGCGTTCCCCGTCTTCAAGACTCTTTAATCTCCTACGTGACAAAAAGAAAATAAAGAATACATTTCACCATTATTATGATATATTCAATGACACTCCAGTCTTCTTACTACTTTGTATAATGACACTCCAGTCGTACTACTTTGTATAATGACAATCCAGCCTTACTACTTTGTATAATGACACTCCAGTCTTACTACTTTGTATAATGACAATCATCGATGATTGTATTGGTTCTACAGAAGACTGAAGAATGATATAGACCAATGCTTACATTAGACAGATGCGTCAGAAATATATAAAAATATGAGATAGCACTGCTATAGACTGGATTATTTCGGGACATGTTTAGATTATACTGTACCCCACCTCCACAACACGGTCTACGAAGCAAGTATATATTAACCTCTAAGCCATTGAAGCTCTCTGCCCCCACCAACCATACACGCCCAATTGTTTTTCCGTTCCAAATTATTTTATTTTAAACGATTATTGACAAGTAATATTTTTTTTAAATGGCGACGTAAACAAGACGTGATAATTCCTGTGGATGTGTTGACAGTGATTTAATATGTAACTACAAGTTCAGCAAACCGGTAGTAGTGCAAAAATATTACCATCAGGGCACCACAAAAATATTACCATCAGTGCACCACAAAAATATTACCATCAGTGCACCACAAAAATATTACCATCAGTGCACCACAAAAAATATTACCATCAGTGCACCACAAAAATATTACCATCAGTGCACCACAAAAATATTACCATCAGTGCACTACACAAATATTACCATCAGTGCACTACACAAATATTACCATCAGTGCATCAAACAAATATTACCATCAGTGCACCACAAAAATACCAGTTTACAAACAAATTCACCACAAAAATAAACCAGTATACCAGTGCACTAAATAAACGACAGCAGCATACAAGTTCACCAGTAAAATTGTCAGCAGTGCACCGCATTAATAGAACCAGCATACAAGTGAACCAGTGTAAGAGAATAATATTTGATTTTAATATCACTAACCTAACATAAACATTCTCCGGCTGCTCCCCCACCCCCGGCTCCCCTCAAACCACATTTAAATTAACGGCCCTGTGCATCTTATTCTTCTTCGAGCGCACCATATGGTCCACTTGTTAAACCAGTCTTTGTTATTTGTATGTGATCCGAGCCTATGAGACATTGTGCGTTGTGTCAGTTATGCACCTACAAGTAGGCCAGCACATCAGATTTCTGCGATGCTTTTTTATTTACTAGTCCTTTCGCTACTACATACTTTCTGAAGGCTGAGCTAAAAATAGCTACTGTTTGTTTCTAGGTCACAAACGTGAATATACGCCTATAGCAGTGACAGTAGCAATGTATAACGTGTTAACACGTCTTTAGCCCACAGAGGAGAGATAATAACAAACGTGTTAATGCGTCTTTAGAAGTGAATGGGGAAAACGTATGTATACGTCCTTAGCAGCTAAAGGGTTAAGGTAGCTTCACTAGGCCCTATCTTAGACGCCTCTTACAATATGCTTTGCAGGTTGCAGTTGTACTATTCTTTGCTCTTCGAACATCGACAATACACAGGCGGACGACCCTGTTTGCATAGTTCCATTGTCACCCACCAACTCTTTGCGCTGTCACCCACCAACTCTCTGCCCTGTCACCCACCAACTCTCTGCCCTGTCACCCACCAACTCTCTGCTCTGTCACCCACCAACTCTCTGCTCTGTCACCCACCAACTCTCTGCCCTGTCACCCACCAACTCTCTGCCCTGTCACCCACCAACTCTCTGCTCTGTCACCCACCAACTCTCTGCTCTGTCACCCACCAACTCTCTGCTCTGTCACCCACCAACTCTCTGCTCTGTCACCCACCAACTCTCTGCTCTGTCACCCACCAACTCTCTGCTCTGTCACCCACCAACTCTCTGCTCTGTCACCCACCAACTCTCTGCTCTGTCACCCACCAACTCTCTGCGCTGTCACAGATCAGTAAGAAGTACCAGACACTGAGGGACGCACAATTAATGTAAACATCCCACACACACAAAAACCCACCATGAAACTTTCATTTTATTTCGAATAAATAAAAGTGCCGGTGTATTGCCAGGATCCTACAAGGGGAGCAAATAATAGTAACGCTATGACCTACAAGGCATGCCGTAAGAGGCGATTAATGTATGGGCCTTGGGAAGCTACCCTAGTAAATTCTTCTTCTGCGGCGTTCTCACTAGATTGGGATTTCGGATTCTCTAATAAAGGCAGCCGTCTGCCTCAAATTATCAGCCACGTCATAAAGTTTGTCTTGGACGCTAGTGTAAGTGGGCCACCTCTTTCTTCTCAAGTCTGCATACTGGGGCTGTTCTGTAGGATATAATTCCTATGATTTCTGCTTCCCGTTTGTGCCGACCTCTTCCCGCAGTAAGTTTTGTCCACCCTCGTGATGGTAGGTCTGACATTCTTACTGCGTGGCTAAACCTCCGAGGCAGATTGGCGACCGTAGAATCCGTTATCCCATTCCTCATTGTGAGGGTCGTTGCACCATGTTATGCGCCTTACGGCCTGGTGCATGCATTCCTTTTCTGCAAACATTTATTTCGGGTTAGCATTCCCTGGCGCACATATGCATCCGATTTCAGTCAAACCTCCTTAGTCGCCTCTTACGACATGCGTGACAGGTAACAGTGGTTCTCTCTCTCGTGATCCCTGGTAACAGTGTATCCTGTACACCCCAAATTTTGAACCCCGGTAACCACTCGGCCGACCCTAGAAAATAAAAAGCGTAGCAGAAATCGGATGTGCTGGTCTACTTGTAGGCACATAACTGGTACAACGTAAATCACTCTTAGGCTCAGATCCCATACACGTCACATAGAGGGGTTTAACAAGAGGACGATATGGAACGTTTAAAGAAGAAAACTAAATAAAGAATGGTTTATAAAGAAGAGTCAGAACTGAACACTCAGACACACAATAAGAAAGGATGATATTATATAGAAGAGTCAGAAGTGAACACTCAGACAAGAAACACAATAAGAAAGGATGATATTATATAGAAGAGTCAGAACTGAACACTCAGACACACAATAAGAAAGGATGATATTATATAGAAGAGTCAGAACTGAACACTCAGACACACAATAAGAAAGGATGATATTATATAGAAGAGTCAGAACTGAACACTCAGACAAGAAACACAATAAGAAAGGATGATGTTATATAGTTTAACCTCGTGGCAGAAAAGAAAGTCAATAATGTGAAGAATACACTGAACTAGATAAATATTTAAAGTTGTCAAGTTCCTTAGATCGTTAGCGCCAGTCAACCTTGCTGTATGATTGTTTATGTTCTATCAAAACATTATAATTACCAGTAGCAAGAAAATGGTGCAAGTCTTGTACAAATTACCATTTTATGGTTTCTCAACACATTACTGGTTTCTTTGTCTTGTATAAATGTCACAATAGACACGATTGGCTAGCGGTAGAGAAATTGCTTCCTTCGAAATCGATCTGACCAGTAGATGTTCGTGTTAGGTATAGACAGGCTAGGTTTCTCATCGATCATGACGTCACCAAATCGAAGATTGGATCGCGCGCCACAATACACATCCCAGCATATCCTAAAACGAAAGTAGAGAATCACATCCGGGCCTGTAGTAAGGTGTGCCATAGCGAACTAACTATACCAATGCTCAGCTGACGACGACCCACCCGTTCTGGTCTTCATTCATTCCTCGGCTGCGGTTTGTGTGTGACATGTCACTGGAGAGCTAATCATTCCGTCACCTTTCGATATCTCTCCTCTCGCAATTCATAAAAGGAATTATTTATTAGCTGTATCAGTGATTAGCATAACAAAAGGTAAAAAATATATGTGGTATTAAGATAGGACAGGATGTACAGACGCTAGCTTGTTTATGTGTTGTTATTGTTGCATCAAATAGGTTCAACCACTCAATGTCTTATAGAGATTTTTCTTAATCTGTGTTGTTGCTTATTCTGATTGTCACATAGAACGTTATATTCATAGTCTACGCCTCGATTGTCACATAGAACGTTATATTCATAGTCTACGCCTCGGTGGTGTGACTCTACGCCTCGGTGGTGTGACTCTACGCCTCGGTGGTGTGACTCTACGCCTCGGTGGTGTGTCTCTACGCCTCGGTGGTGTGTCTCTACGCCTCGGTGGTGTGTAATGTTTACTACAGACGTTAAGAGTTAAATTTGTTTCAAATGACGGAAATCCAATTCTGTACACAAACGAAAAGTGTGTCTATATTCTCTTACAACTAAGATTGTGTTTATGTTAAATCTAAGATTGTGTTTGTGTTAAATCTAAGATTGTGGTTGTATTGTGTTAAAACTAGTAAGAAATGCCTGTTCTGTACAAACTAATGCACGATTTATGTACACACTACTGAGATTAGAGTTGCTTACACAAAAATATTAGATTTCTGTACCAACTCAGATGATAGTTCAATATGCACTTAGATGAGATTTATGTACCAACACAGATGATAGTTCAGTATGCACTTAGATGAGATTTATGTACCAACACAGATGATAGTTCAGTATGCACTTAGATGAGATTTATGTACCAACACAGATGATAGTTCAATATGCACTTAGATGAGATTTCTGTACCAGCTCAGATGATAGTTCAGTATGCACTTAGATGAGATTTCTGTACCAGCTCAGATGATAGTTCAGTATGCACTTAGATGAGATTTATGTACCAACACAGATGATAGTTCAGTATGCACTTAGATGAGATTTCTGTACCAACTCAGATGATAGTTCAGTATGCACTTAAGATGAGATTTCTGTGGAAGCTTGAATGCGGTCTATGTGTACAATATGTTGCCCCTCTGCCCAGCGTGTTCGTAACGCGTTGGACTACGGGTGACAAGTCCTGTGTGAGTGCCGGTTCAATTCCGTGGACTGGCAGAAAAGCCACAGATTCCCCAGATTTACGGTGTTCGTGGCACCGAAACGAAGGGTTACGATGTCCATGACACCGAGCCGAAGAGCTTTCAGCTCAAGTGCTTCTGGATCGAAAAGAAAAAAATTTTTATACAATATGAAGAGTTTTCTGTAGACACTAAGACCTAGGTTGCATTATGTACCGCCTTATAAAGCCATTCACATTTTGTACACACTACGACTACGGTATATGTTCATTGTTGAACGACGACATATGTTTAGAAAATATGTTTAGAAAATATTGTCCTGATTATGTCGATAATAATTAATATTTAACTTAACACAGAATATTCCAGAACACGAAACTAGTTTCTATATTGACAAACTGTATCGCCTTAATGTCTGCTTATACTTTCATAATATACTCACTTCAACACCTCAATTATCGATCATTCGATATATGCATTTGTTTCTCCCTATCTATAACATATATATATACATAAATCAACCTCAGCTACATGTACTAACCATACTGGAGTAGACGATCATGTATCCCCACAAACGTCTGTTTTTGTTTACCGACTATCAGTTTGTATGTTGACATTGGTTCCGAGCCATGAAGTTAGGCTGTCTATAATTTTTATCTCTATATTATCTTAATGTTGGTCCCAATTTACATTGATAGTAGTCTCTGTGTGTGTACTATTCTATGTATGTCTCTATCTGTTCTGTCTATCAATCTTTCTGTGCGTGTGTCTATCTATCTATCTGTCTGTCTGTCGAACCTACCTACCCATCCATCCATCCATCCACCTATCTATCTGTCTGTCTGTCTGTCCGTCCGTCCATCCATCCATTTACCTATATTCTGTTTCTCTGTCCGTCCATCTATCTATCCATCCATCCGCCCACCTACATACCAATCTATCTACCTGTACACGTGTCCATATGTTTGCCTAACCAACTAACCACTATCATGTTAGGCTGAAATTATAGAGAAAATCCAGATAAGAGAAATAATCTTACTCTCAATGACGTCACCGTTTGTACCTGATGTTGAAAGTTTTTTCCCTTGAAGTATCCGGGTCAACAGGTAGCTGTAACTACCTGCACAAGATTAGAAAGTTACCTGTTGTTTACCTGACACAGAGAGTGAACTTGGAGAAAACCGCGCAATTTAGCTTGTGACTGTTATGTCTTACAGGTAAGAAGTATGGAAACACGTTGTGACAGAGATTCTGTGCCTGGTTTCTGATGACTTTTTTCATGAGTTCTTACCTGGCACAAGATCACAAGAACGTGTCTTGGCATCAGGTGATTAGTACCACGTGGTGTACAATATGGAGTAGTGGTTACATATTTCACGACTTGGAGAATTTTATTCTCTCTCTCTCTCACACACCATCTCTCTTTCATCCTCGCTCTCTTTCTTGTTCTGCTCGCTCTCACAATCACGCTCTCCCACACTCTCTCGCTCTCTTACCATATCTTGCACTCTCTGGCTATCGCTCGCTCGCTCTCGCTTTCTCTCGCTATCGATCGCACTCTCTCGCTTTCTCACACTCGCTCGCTCTCTCGCACCCTCTCGCTCTCACACTATCTCGTCATCTCTCGCTCTCTCGTAATCTCTTGCTTTCTCATACCCTCTCACAGTCTCTTGAACATTTTCGGTCTCTCACACTCGCTCTCTCACACTCTTTCTCACACTTTCTAGTTATCGCTCGCTTTCTCACACTATTACACTTGTTCTTTCATACGCTCCCGCTCTCTTTCTCCCTCTCTCTCTCTCTCTCTCTCTTTCCCGTTTGATTTGCACTAGCGGTTATCAATGTCTATTATATAACTATGTTGTCAATATCTCATTCCTATATCATGAGTGCCGCAACATCTGATACGTCAAGTTTGTAAGCAGCCGGAGTAGATAAAGCTGTTGTAGGTCTCTTCTTATCTTGAGTAGGTCTCCTCCAATCTACAGTAGGTCTCTTCTCATTTACAGGTCTCTTCATATATATAGGTCTCTTCTCATCTACACGTCTTTTCCCATCTACAGGTCTCTTCCCATCTACAGGTCTCTTCCCATCTACGGTAGGTCTCTTCCCATCTACAGTAGGTCTCTTCCCATCTACAGGTCTCTTCCCATCTACAGTAGGTCTATTCTCATCTACAGGTCTCTTCTCATCTACAGTAGGTCTCTTCTCATCTACAGTAGGCCTCTTCCCATCTACAGTAGGTCTCTTCCCATCTACAGTAGGTCTCTTCCCATCTACAGTAGGTCTCTTCTCATCTACAGTAGGTCTCTTCCCATCTACAGTAGGTCTCTTCTCATCAACAGGTTTCCCATCTACGGGTCTCTACTCATCTTCAATAGGTCTCTTCTCATCTTCTGTAGGTCATAGTTTTTTATTGCTCCTATGCCACAATTTATCGCTAACAGTAGCAGCAACAAAGACTACAACCACAACAGCAATAGCAACTGCTACAACAACAGTAATAGCAACTGCTACAACAGCAGTAATAGCAACTACAACAACAGCAGCAATAACAACTGCTACAACAGCAGTAATAGCAACTACAACAGCAGTAATAGCAACTACAACAACAGCAGTAATAGCAACTACAACAACAGCAGTAATAGCAACTACAACAGCAGTAATAGCAACTACAACAGCAGTAATAGCAACTACAACAGCAGTAATAGCAACTACAACAGCAGTAATAGCAACTACAACAACAGCAGTAATAGCAACTACAACAGCAGTAATAGCAACTACAACAACAGCAGTAATAGCAACTAATAATTTATATAATTTAGTGTCATTGAGCCAGACCTGACCAGCGTCCTGCTCTACCTCCAATTGGTGGGTGGTCCATGTAACATTCTGCATAAATGCAGTCTGACTTAGCACGTAGGGATCGAAGAAGGAAGTCAAACTTGATCTAAATACTACCATATTGAAAACGGTTGTGATAGACTGAGAGAAGAAGTTATTGTGATCTAATTGAACAAATCAACATCAATCACAAATGAAAATATGTTTTCAAAGCGAACGAACTAGTTATGCAGGGTTAGAGTCGCCTACTCCAGGTTTCATCACACATAATAACAATGAAGCTCGGTAGAACAAAACAAACACACTGAGCAACTGGAACTCAGGTGCTGCTGGTGGTATGTTTCACCTGGAACAATTGGAATGATTTCTAACAATGTTCAAACTGTTCAAGAGAGGACATTGACCAGCCGGTATGTCAGGCAGTGGACAATGTTAAATAAACCATGGTAACGTAGGACACGGTCAGACACAAGGGACACGGTCAGACACAGTGACCACACTAACAAACAGTGACCACACTAACAAACAGGTATGTCAGACACGGAGACTCACTTGTTGCACTTTCACATAAAGAATTTGCTAAACGAAACAAGTCTCAAGTCTTGGATGTCGTATTCCTGGATATACTATTTGTCTTTCTGGATTGCAGTGAATGTCTACAGAAGTGGCACGCGCTAGCAGTTAACGAACGGACCAAGTACTAGCTAGACTTGTGATCTTGTTAACCCCTTCAACCTTCTGTGCCGATATAGTGGCTTGCGATATATTTTAAGTTGACGCAAAGACAGTATATTAGCTAATTCAGTATATTAGCTAATTCAGTATACGGTGCAATATAAATGTGTCCAGGGGTTAATAAAAATGACGGAGTGAAAGGGTTAATGTGTTGATTCTTACCAGAATAGCAGAGATAACAGTCAAGCTGATACTGACAAAGGCGATCACCATGCATCGTTTCAAATAACAACTACAACCATGTCATCACAGTGGATTAATAAGATGATATCGCACGTATACAGTGATGAAACAAGGACATCAGAAGCAGAGTGGGCATAACTTCATGCACCGAATACATCGAAAGATATCAGAAGCAGAGTGGGCATAACTTCATGCACCGAATACATTGAAAGATATCAGAAGCAGAGTGGGCATAACTTCATGCACCGAATACATCGAAAGACATCAGAAGCAGAGTGGACATAACTTCATGCACCGAATACATCGAAAGACAACAAATGCAGTGGCTTGAACATTTAATGAGAATGAAATACAACCAACCACCAATAACAGCATACAATAAAAAGAGAGAATTACTAGAGCTAAGGGAAGACCGAGAAAAAGATGGATAGACAATACCAAGATCACACTAAATAAACACGGATATAACACAACTAGGGTGACTCATCTGACCCTGGAATTAAAGCTCCCACCCCTACGCTTAACGGCATTACCTCTACGCTTAACGGCATTACCTCTACGCTTAACGGCATTACCTCTACGCTTAACGGCATTACCTCTACGCTTAACGGCATTACCTCTACGCTTAACGGCATTACCTCTACGCTTAACGGAAATAGTGGACAACCAATTCCATCATCTACCTGGGGACAGACACAAGATAGTGATGGAGTTATAGCACATCAGTGATGGAGTTATAGCACATCAGCAGTAATGAATTATAGCAGAACATCAGTGATGTAGTTATATCACATCGACAGTAATGAATTATAGCAGAACATCAGTGATGAAGTTATATCACATCGACAGTAATGAATTATAGCAGAACATCAGTGATGAAGTTATAGCACATCGACAGTAATGAATTATAGCAGCACATCAGTGATGGAGTTATAGCACATCGACAGTAATGAATTATAACAGCACATCAGTGATGGAGTTATAGCACATCGACAGTAATGCATTATAGCAGCACATCAGTGATGGAGTTATAGCACATCGACAGTAATGAATTATAGCAGCACATCAGTGATGTAGTTATATCACATCGACAGTAACGAATTATAGCAGCACATCAGTGATGGAGTTATAGCACATCGACAGTAATGAATTATAACAGCACATCAGTGATGGAGTTATAGCACATCGACAGTAATGAATTATAGCAGAACATCAGTGATGAAGTTATAGCACATCGACAGTAAAGAATTATAGCAGCACATCAGTGATGAAGTTATAGCACATCGACAGTAATGAATTATAGCAGCACATCAGTGATGTAGTTATAGCACCGCAGCAGTAATGAATTATAGCAGAACATCAGTGATGAAGTTATAGAGCCCTATCAGTAATGGAATATAACATACTAGCAGTATAGGAATATTTCCTCTCAAATTGAAATTGTTTGCTAGTTTTCCAGATGTCTATACATACATCCAAAAAGATCTCAGTAGAACAGACCATGTCAATATAGTTTGCCAACTTATCGGACTGTTAGGCTCAGATCACATATAAATCACAAAAAGTGGTTTAACAAGTGATCGATATGGAGCGTTTGAAGAAGAAGATCGTAGAGTGTGAAATGCTTTTCATTTCACATTCCTACAGCAAGTATGCAGGGCAGGAAATAAGAGGACCAATTCCTTCCCTCACTTGTGAAACATCTCGTGAGGGATATAAACCCATAAACATTTCTATGTCCTGATTGTAGGGAATGCTAACCCGAAACAAGTGCATGCAGAAATCAGATGCATATGTCCTGATTGTAGGGAATGCTAACCCGAAACAAGTGCATGCAGAAATCAGATGCATATGTCCTGATTGTAGGGAATGCTAACCCGAAACAAGTGCATGCAGAAATCAGATGCATATGTCCTGATTGTAGGGAATGCTGTCCCGAAACAAATGCTTGCAGAAATCAGATGCATGTGTCCTGATTGTAGGGAATGCTGTCCCGAAACAAATGCTTGCAGAAATCAGATGCATATGTCCTGATTGTAGGGAATGCTGTCCCGAAACAAATGCTTGCAGAAATCAGATGCATATGTCCTGATTGTAGGGAATGCTGTCCCGAAACAAATGCTTGCAGAAATCAGATGCATATGTCCTGATTGTAGGGAATGCTAACTGAAACAAATGCTTGCAGAAATCAGATGCATATGTCCTGATTGTAGGGAATGCTAACCCGAAACAAATGCTTGCAGAAATCAGATGCATATGTCCTGATTGTAGGGAATGCTGTCCCGAAACAAATGCTTGCAGAAATCAGATGCATATGTCCTGATTGAGGAATGCTGTCCGAAACAAATGCTTGCAGAAATCAGATGCATATGTCCTGATTGTAGGGAATGCTAACCCGAAACAAATGCTTGCAGAAATCAGATGCATATGTCCTGATTGTAGGGAATGCTAACCCGAAACAAATGCTTGCAGAAATCAGATGCATATGTCCTGATTGTAGGGAATGCTAACCCGAAACAAATGCTTGCAGAAATCAGATGCATATGTCCTGATTGTAGGGAATGCTAACCCGAAACAAATGCTTGCAGAAATCAGATGCATATGTCCTGATTGTAGGGAATGCTAACCCTGAAACAAATGCTTGCAGAAATCAGATGCATATGTCTGATTGTAGGAATGCTGTCCGCAAACAAATGCTTGCAGAAATCAGATGCATATGTCCTGATTGTAGGAATGCTAACCGAAACAATGCTTGCAGAAATCAGATGCATATGTCCTGATTGTAGGGAATGCTAACCCGAAACAAATGCTTGCAGAAATCAGATGCATATGTCCTGATTGTAGGGAATGCTGTCCCGAAACAAATGCTTGCAGAAATCAGATGCATATGTCCTGATTGTAGGGAATGCTGTCCCGAAACAAATGCTTGCAGAAATCAGATGCATATGTCCTGATTGTAGAATGCTACCGAAACAAATGCTTGCAGAAATCAGATGCATATGTCCTGATTGTAGGGAATGCTAACCCGAAACAAATGCTTGCAGAAATCAGATGCATATGTCCTGATTGTAGGGAATGCTAACCCGAAACAAATGCTTGCAGAAATCAGATGCATTGTCCTGATTGTAGGGAATGCTGCTCTGAAACAAATGCTTGCAGAAATCAGATGCATATGTCCTGATTGTAGGAATGCTGCCGAAACAAATGCTTGCAGAAATCAGATGCATGTGTCCTGATTGTAGGGAATGCTAACCCGAAAAAGTGCTTGCAGAAATCAGATGCATTGTCCTGATTGTAGGGAATGCTAACCCGAAACAAGTCTGCAGAAATCAGATGCATATGTCCTGATTGTAGGGAATGCTGTCCCGAAACAAGTGCTTGCAGAAATCAGATGCATGTCCTGATTGTAGGGAATGCTTCCGAAACAAATGCTTGCAGAAATCAGATGCATATGTCCTGATTGTAGGAATGCTCCCGAAACAAATGCTTGCAGAAATCAGATGCATTGTCCTGATTGTAGGAATGCTTCGAACAAGTGCTGCAGAAATCAGATGCATATGTCCTGATTGTAGGGAATGCTGTCCCGAAACAAGTGCTTGCAGAAATCAGATGCATATGTCCTGATTGTAGGAATGCTAACCTGAAACAAATGCTTGCAGAAATCAGATGCATATGTCCTGATTGTAGGAATGCTAACCCGAAACAAATGCTGCAGAAATCAGATGCATTGTCCTGATTGTAGGGAATGCTGTCCCGAAACAAGTGCATGCAGAAATCAGATGCATATGTCCTGATTGTAGGGAATGCTGTCCCGAAACAAAGTGCATTGCAGAAAATCAGATGCATATGTCCTGATTGTAGGGAATGCTACTGAAACAAATGCTTGCAGAAATCAGATGCATATGTCCTGATTGTAGGGAATGCTGTCCCGAAACAAGTGCTTGCAGAAATCAGATGCATATGTCCTGATTGTAGGGAATGCTGTCCCGAAACAAGTGCTTGCAGAAATCAGATGCATATGTCCTGATTGTAGGGAATGCTAACCCGAAACAAGTGCTTGCAGAAATCAGATGCATATGTCCTGATTGTAGGGAATGCTGTCCCGAAACAAATGCATGCAGAAATCAGATGCATATGTCCTGATTGTAGGGAATGCTGTCCCGAAACAAATGCTTGCAGAAATCAGATGCATATGTCCTGATTGTAGGGAATGCTGTCCCGAAACAAGTGCATGCAGAAATCAGATGCATATGTCCTGATTGTAGGGAATGCTAACCCGAAACAAGTGCATGCAGAAATCAGATGCATATGTCCGCTAGGGAATGCTGACCCGAAACAAATGCTTGCAGAAATCAGATGCATGTGTCCGCTAGGGAATATTAACTCGAAACATATGCTTGCAGAAATCGGATGCACCAGGCTGTAAGGGGCATAACATGGTGCAACGACCCTCACAATGAGGAATGGGATAACGGATTTTATGGTCTCCAATCTGCCTCGGAGATACAGCCACGCATTAAGAATGTCAGACCTACCATTACGAGGGTGGCCAAAACTTACTGCAGGAAGAGGTCGGCACAAACGGGAAGCAGAAATCATAGGAATTATATCCTACAGAACTGACCCCAGTATGCAGACTTGAGAAGAAAGAGGTGGCCCACTTTCACTAGCGTCCAAGACAAACTTTATGGCGTGGCTGATAATCTGAGGCAGACGGCTGCCTTTATTAGAGAATCCGAAATTCCAATCTAGTGAGAATGCAGGAGACAAACTGTATGGCGTGGCTGATAATCTGAGGCAGACGGCTGCCTTTATTAGAGAATCCGAAATTCCAATCTAGTGAGAATGCAGGAGACAAACTGTATGGCGTGGCTGATAATCTGAGGCAGACGGCTGCCTTTATTAGAGAATCCGAAATCCTAATCTAGTGAGAACGCAGAAGAAGAAGAAGAAGTGTCCTGATTGTAGAAGCGAACGCTCTACCTACTACGCTAATTCTACACATAGATAAGATAATAAGAATATATAACGCTGTTGGTTGACATGTTTCATTTAATCTTATCATTTATTTGCTTTTTTTCTTATCTATATCTCTCACTCCTCGCCTTACAATACCTCCCTCTCCCATATATGTTGTTAAAATATATTAGTTTTGACATGCTTGTTTAGTATGTACTGCAAATTATGAATTGTTTTGTTTACTATAACTACTGATAGACTGCCTACACAATGTCAACTTGACTGACAAAGTGGTTGAACTCCAACCATCACGGTGTAACATGTTGATACCAGACTGGAAGACCAAACAAAGGTTCATGTTAGATTCTTGAATATATAGGGGCGGGGGTGCAATGCAATGGGAGGGAAAGGTTAGTTTAAAATGAAGCGCAATATATTTTTTATCTACCAACAACAATGTTACCTTATGTTATGTTATGTTATGTTATGTTATGTTATGTTATGTTATGTTATGTTATGTTATGTTATGTTATGTTATGTTATGTTATGTTATGTTATGTTATGTTATGTTATGTTATGTTATGTTATGTTATGTTATGTTATGTTATGTTATGTTATGTTACCTTATGTTATGTTATGTTATGTTATGTTATGTTATGTTATGTTATGTTATGTTATGTTATGTTATGTTACCTTATGTTATGTTATGTTATGTTATGTTATGTTATGTGTACAGAAACACAATGTAGTTACACTGTTTCTTGTTTAGACATCAAGTAATATTATCTGTTGTAACATCAAGTAATTTTATCTGTCTATACATAAAGTAATATTATCTGTCTATACATAAAGTAATATTATCTGTCTATACATAAAGTAATATTATCTGTCTAAACATAAAGTAATATTAGCTGTCTATACATAAAGTAATATTATCTGTCTATACATAAAGTAATATTAGCTGTCTATACATAAAGTAATATTATCTGTCTATACATAAAGTAATATTAGCTGTCTATACATAAAGTAATATTAGCTGTCTATACATAAAGTAATATTATCTGTGGTATCATCACGTAATGTTATCTGTTGTAACATCAAGTAATTGTATCTGTCTATACATCAAGTAATATTATCTGTAAATAAAAAGTCATGTTGTGATGTTGTCTAGCTGTGAAGGATATGTCAGTGTTGATAAGAGCACAAGCTAGTTCAGACTGTGAAGAAGATCCACGAATGAAGAAAGTGCACAAGAAAGAAATATTAGAAGTACTTGAGGAAGGAAGTGCAACAAGAAAGAAATATTAGAAGTACTTGAGGAAGAAAGTGCACAAGAAAGAAATATTAGAAGTACTTGAGGAAGGAAGTGCAACAAGAAAGAAATATTAGAAGTACTTGAGGAAGAAAGTGCACAAGAAAGAAATATTAGAAGTACTTGAGGAAGAAAGTGCAACTAGAAAGAAAT
The DNA here is from genome assembly GCA_020796225.1 of Arion vulgaris. Classification (NCBI taxonomy): domain Eukaryota; kingdom Metazoa; phylum Mollusca; class Gastropoda; order Stylommatophora; family Arionidae; genus Arion; species Arion vulgaris. Next base: position 2,640,976 of record CM036763.1, on the reverse strand, counting down.
ATTATAAGTACTTGAGGAAGGAAGTGCAACAAGAAAGAAATATTATAAGTACTTGAGGAAGAAAGTGCACAAGAAAGAAATATTATAAGTACTTGAGGAAGGAAGTGCAACAAGAAAGAAATATTAGAAGTACTTGAAGAAGAAAGTGCAACGAGAAAGAAATATTAGAAGTACTTGAGGAAGAAAGTGCACAAGAAAGAAATATTAGAAGTACTTGAGGAAGAAAGTGCACAAGAAAGAAATATTAGAAGTACTTGAGGAAGGAAGTGCAACAAGAAATAAATATTAGAAGTACTTGAGGAAGAAAGTGCACAAGAAAGAAATATTAGAAGTACTTGAGGAAGGAAGTGCAACAAGAAAGAAATATTAGAAGTACTTGAGGAAGAAAGTGCAACAAGAAAGAAATATTAGAAGTACTTGAGAAAGAAAGTGCAACAAGAAAGAAATATTAGAAGTACTTGAGGAAGAAAGTGCACAAGAAAGAAATATTAGAAGTACTTGAGAAAGAAATTGCACGGAAAAACATGGTACTTATGTCGATGCAGGTAACGACGTAACGTTATTAATCACATCATCCATCGTGTGCCGAAGGTCAACTGTACTTACATACGGGTACACTTTATGCGGGTACACTTTATACGATTACTGTAACTTATACATAGCTAGTATCATCTATTTCTTCATCATTCTGTAACATCTTTCCTATTATTTCATCATCTATGTTGTCGTTACTGTCGACATCTTCTACCTGACACAAGCTCGCTCTACTGCTACATTTGGGACAAACATTTGTCTCCCTAGATATTCGACATTTTCTATTCAATGACAGAAATCGACCGTTTATTCATTGAGGAAGCATTCATTGTTTCAAATTATGAAGATTACATTATCCAGGGAATTATAACAGAACAGTTGGGGGTGATGTTAGAATCATTATTTCGTGTCATTCCAAAGTATATATTAAATGTGTAGGTTCATTTTTATATCACATCACATAGCACATCTATGAGATCTTCACATAGTACATCTATGAGATCTTCACATAGTACATAGTACATCTATGAGATCTTCACATAGTACATCTATGAGATCTTCACATAGTACATCTAGGAGATCTTCACATAGTACATAGTACATCTATGAGATCTTCACATAGTACATAGTACATCTATGAGATCTTCACATAGTACATCTAGGAGATCTTCACATAGCACATCTATGAGATCTTCACATAGTACATAGTACATCTATGAGATCTTCACATAGTACATCTATGAGATCTTCACATAGTACATCTAGGAGATCTTCACATAGTACATCTATGAGATCTTCACATAGTACATCTATGAGATCTTCACATAGTACATAGTACATCTATGAGATCTTCACATAGTACATCTAGGAGATCTTCACATAGTACATCTAGGAGATCTTCACATAGTACATAGTACATCTATGAGATCTTCACATAGTACATCTAGGAGATCTTCACATAGTACATCTAGGAGATCTTCACATAGTACATCTATGAGATCTTCACATAGTACATCTATGAGATCTTCACATAGTACATCTAGGAGATCTTCACATAGCACATCTATGAGATCTTCACATAGTACATCTATGAGATCTTCACATAGTACATCTATGAGATCTTCACATAGCACATCTATGAGATCTTCACATAGTACATCTATGAGATCTTCACATAGTACATCTATGAGATCTTCACATAGTACATCTATGAGATCTTCACATAGTACATCTATGAGATCTTCACATAGTACATCTAGGAGGTCTTCACATAGTACATCTAGGAGATCTTCACATAGTACATCTATGAGATCTTCACATAGTACATCTATGAGATCTTCACATAGTACATCTATGAGATCTTCACATAGTACATCTAGGAGATCTTCACATAGCACATCTATGAGATCTTCACATAGTACATCTATGAGATCTTCACATAGTACATCTATGAGATCTTCACATAGTACATCGTACATCTATGAGATCTTCACATAGTACATATATGAGATCTTCACATAGTACATCGTACATCTATGAGATCTTCACATAGTACATCGTACATCTATGAGATCTTCACATAGTACATCGTACATCTATGAGATCTTCACATAGTACATATATGAGATCTTCACATAGTACATCTATGAGATCTTCACATAGTACATCTAGGAGATCTTCACATAGCACATCTATGAGATCTTCACATAGTACATCTATGAGATCTTCACATAGTACATCTAGGAGATCTTCACATAGCACATCTATGAGATCTTCACATAGTACATCTAGGAGATCTTCACATAGCACATCTATGAGATCTTCACATAGTACATCTATGAGATCTTCATATAGTACATTTATGAGATCTTCACATATCATATAGTACATCTAGGAGATCTTCACATATCACATAGTACATTTATAATATTATGGTCACGTTCTGGTTGACATATAACGTTTTTGTGAATTTATAAGCATTATTTTCTCTTCTATAATATGTTCTGTTGCTCTGTAAGCAGTTCAGTCTCTTCTATAATATGCTCTGTTGCTCTGTAAGCAGTTCAGCCTCTTCTATAATATGCTCTGTTGCTCTGTAAGCAGTTCAGCCTCTTCTACAGGGTGTTCAGCCCGTGAATAGAGCTGATCTGGCATATGTATGGAAATGAGAAGGTTCCGTTATAACGTAGTATAGGTCAAGGTTGTGTGACGGTGTGTAATTGTAGTGCGGGAAGGGCGATGAACAAATGTGACGTAGGACGAGCTAGTCAGAACCGGTTTAAATAGTAAATAAACACAACTCAATGTGTACCTGGCAACTTTCGATTTGTCAATGGGGCTGCAATTATCTTGAACACCCTGTATAATCTGTTCTGTGACTCTGTAAGCAGTTCAGCCTCTTCTATAATATGTTCTGTGACTCTATCAGAGCCTCTTTTTTTTAACTAGGATGACAATTTCCGAAGTATTTTTCCACTTTCGTGTGAATGAAAAATTTCATCTATCGTAACACTCAAATGTACTTCCAGAATTTTGTTGAATTAATGTTTCCAGTATTTTGTTGAATTAATGTTTCCAGTTTTTGTTGAATTATTGTTTCAAGTTTTTGTTGGATTAATGTTTCCATTTTTTGTTGGATTAATGTTTCAGTTTTTGTTGGATTAATGTTTCCAATATTTTGTTGGATTAATGTTTCCAGTATTTTGTTGGGTAACTTAGCAGTATGTAAAAGTCTATAAATGGACATATATATATATAGCAACAACAATAAAATGTATTCAATATATGGAAGCGAATTATTGCAAATGTTTTCCCTCAGCGACATAAGAACATCAACAACATCCAAACATAAATCAATAGATAATTGTTTATGATCTTCTAATTACAATATTGAGATAAGATCAGAATGGCACAAAGAAATTGTTTCATTTGATTATTTGTTGATGTTTTTTTTATAAAACTAATAAGTTAATTATCAGCCTTATATTCGTCTTTATGACTCCCATTTTGTAGTATGATGTTCTCTTGTAGTATGATGTTCTCTTGTAGTATGATGTTCTCTTGTAGTATGATGTTCTCTCTTATAGTATGATGTTCTCTTGTAGTATGATGTTCTCTCTTATAGTATGATGTTCTCTCTTGTAGTATGATGTTCTCTTATAGTATGATGTTCTCTTATAGTATGATGTTCTCTTGTAGTATGATGTTCTCTTGTAGTATGATGTTCTCTTGTAGTATGATGTTCTCTTGTAGTATGATGTTCTCTTGTAGTATGATGTTCTCTTATAGTATGATGTTCTCTTATAGTATGATGTTCTCTTATAGTATGCTGTTCTCTTTAGTAGTCATGCTGTTCTCTTATAGTATGATGTTCTCTTATAGTATGATGTTCTCTTATAGTATGATGTTCTCTTATAGTATGATGTTCTCTTATAGTATGTGTTCTCTTATAGTATGATGTCTCTTTATAGTATGATGTTCTCTTATAGCATGATGTTCTCTTATAGTATGATGTCTCTCTATAGTATGATGTTCTCTTATAGTATGATGTTCTCTTATAGTATGATGTTCTTCTTATAGTATGCTGTCTCTCTTATAGTATGATGTTCTTTCTCTTATAGTATGATGTTCTCTATAGTATGATATTCTCTTATAGTCATGTGTTCTCTTATAGATGTTGTTCTCTTATAGTATGATGTTCTTCTTATAGTATGCTGTTGCTTTCTTATAGTATGCTAGTTTTCTCTTATAGTATGCTGTTCTCTCTTATAGTATGATGTTCTCTTATAGTATGTTGTTCTCTTATAGTATGTTGTTCTCTTATAGTATGCTGTTCTCTCTTATAGTATGCTGTTCTCTCTTATAGTATGATGTTCTCTTATAGTATGCTGTTCTCTTATAGTATGATGTTCTCTTTATAGCTGCATAGTGATGTTCTCTTATAGTATGCTGTCTCTCTTATAGTATGATGTCTCTCTTATAGTATGATGTTCTCTTATAGTATGATGTCTCTTATAGTATGATGTTCTCTTATAGTATGCTGTCTCTCTTATAGTATGCTGTTTCTCTTATAGTAGATGTCTATGTATGATTTCTTATAGTATGATTGTTTCTTCTTATAGAAATGATGTTCTCTCTTATAGTATGATGTCTCTTATAGTATGCTGTCTCTCTTATATATGATGTTCTCTCTATAGTATGATGTCTTCTCTTATAGTATGATGTTCTCTTATAGTATGATGTTCTCTCTTATAGTATGCTGTTCTCTTATAGTATGATGATTCTCTTATAGTATGCTGTTCTCTCTTATAGTATGTGATCTCTCTTATAGTATGTGTTCTCTCTATAGTATGATGTTCTCTTATAGTATGTGTCTCTTTATAGTATGTTGTTCTCTTATAAGTTTCATGTTCTCTCTTATAGTATGCTGTTCTCTCTTATAGTATGCTGTTCTCTCTTATAGTATGCTTGTTCTTCTTATAGTATGTTGTTCTCTTATAGTATGTTGTTCTCTTATAGTATGCTGTCTCTCTTATAGTATGCTGTTCTCTTATAGTATGCTGTTCTCTCTTATAGTATGATGTTCTCTCTTATAGTATGCTGTTCTCTCTTATAGTATGATGTTCTCTTATAGTATGTTGTTCTCTTATAGTATGCTGTTCTCTTATAGTATGATGTTCTCTTATAGTATGATGTTCTCTTATAGTATGATGTTCTCTTGTAGTATGATGTTCTCTTTATAGTATGCTGTTCTCTCTATAGTATGATGTCTCTCTATAGTATGATGTTCTCTTATAGTATGATGTTCTCTTATAGTATGATGTTCTCTCTTATAGTATGATGTTCTCTTATAGTATGATGTTCTCTCTTATAGTATGATGTTCTCTTATAGTATGATGTTCTCTTATAGTATGATGTTCTCTCTTATAGTATGATGTTCTCTTATAGTATGATGTTCTCATTTAGTATGATGTTCTCTCTTATAGTATGATGTTCTCTCTTATAGTATGATGTTCTCTTATAGTATGATGTTCTCTCTTATAGTATGATGTTCTCTTATAGTATGATGTTCTCATTTAGTATGATGTTCTCTCTTATAGTATGCTGTTCTCTCTTATAGTATGATGTTCTCTTATAGTATGATGTTCTCTTATAGTATGATGTCTCTCTATAGTATGCTGTCTCTCTTATAGTATGATGTTCTCTCTTATAGTATGATGTTCTCTCTTATAGTATGATGTTCTCTTATAGTATGATGTTCTCTCTATAGTATGATGTCTCTCTTATAGTATGATGTTCTCTTGTAGTATGATGTTCTCTTGTAGTATGATGTTCTCTTATAGTATGTTCTTGCTACAGACTTCTGACCAAATGTTCAAACTATTTCATTCTTTGATAAAACATTGGCCCCATGTTTAAGTTTAACATTTAGAAGAACCCGTCACAGTTTAACATTGGGACGAGAAGCTCGGACAAAATCGAGAAGAGATGCCCAGACAAAATCGAGAAGAGATGCCCGGACAAAATCGAGAAGAGATGCCCAGACAAAATCGAGAAGAGATGCCCGGACAAAATCGAGAAGAGATGCCCGGACAAAATCGTAAAGAGATGCCCGGACAAAATCGAGAAGAGATGCCCGGACAAAATCGAGAAGAGATGCCCGGACAAAATCGAGAAGAGATGCCCGGACAAAATCGTAAAGAGATGCCCGGACAAAATCGAGAAGAGATGCCCGGACAAAATCGAAAAGAGATGCCCGGACAAAATCGAGAAGATGTGCCCGGACAAAATCGAGAAGAGATGCCAGGAGAAAATTCAATAGAGAAATAAAAATTAAAAAACTAAATTCCTGCACAATATTTTCACCATCTTCTAAATTACATCGGAATCCTCGTCGATGCTGCGGAGTTCGCGCAGTGCCGCTGATATCTTCCTGCTTAAGAACGAGATCGGAGCACACATGGTTACTTGCGGAAGTACGATGATGAGGGTCCTATCGATCAATCACTCTCTTCGGAGGGGGAAATGGGGAGGGGGGTTAAGGGAGAGGGTGTACCACGAGCTTCAGTTCTTGGAGGGGGTTAATGGAGAGAGTGTACCACGAGCTTCAGTTCTTGGAGGGGGTTAATGGAGACGGTCTACCACGAGTGCTTCAGTGGGTTACAAACTTCATTAGTTTGAGAATCCCTGATTCTTCCAGTGTTCTCACACCACTTCTTAGATACCCCATTTCTACCACTCGACCACCACAACAAATGGATTATTAAAACTAACGACTTTTGGTAAGATGATAGAATAGCTAGCGTCTATGTTGATGGTTGTCTTTGATCGTTGGTTAGTGGAGCTGATGTCTGGTGGATTAAAGTGGAGAACTGAAATTTGATGTGTGTTTGGTTGAGAGTTTATGTAATGGCGCGCATTTAATACTAGACCGGGAGCAGCAGGATGTTGCCACAGAGGAAAGAAGGAGTAGAGTAAGATGTAAGTTTGTCTAGCATACTTAATACGACTATATTTTCATCTTAGGGCCGCTAGAGATTTATTGTCTGTCTGTCTGTCTGTCTGTCTGTATATGTTATGTCTGCCGTATAAGAAGTCTGAATTTCTTCACTTCTGTTGTATGCTTTGCTTGATAAAGGCCTTTTGGTAGAAACATCACTCTATATTGTTTTTGTATTTTGTAAAATTGCAGTACTTTGTTGTTACGTGTTTCGACAATAATACGAACACGCTATTAATTTTTTCTTACTATTAAATAAAGAGCATTTCCCGAAGCCTTCTCACACTTTATGATATCAAGTGCCTTTCACTTCACAATTCTAGGTCCTAGTCTACAGGAGAAGCCTTCTCACACCTTAGGATATCAAGTGCCTATCACTTCACAGTTCTAGGTCCTAGTCTACAGGAGAAGCCTTCTCACACCTTAGGATATTAAGTGACTATCACTTCACAGTTCTAGGTCCTAGTCTACAAGAGAAGTCTTCTCACACCTTAGGATATCAAGTGCCTATCACTTCACAGTTCTAGGCCCTAGTCTACAGGAGAAGCCTTCTCTCACACCTTAGGATATCAAGTGCCTATCACTTCACAGTTCTAGGCCCTAGTCTACAGGAGAAGTCTTCTCACACTTTATGATATCAAGTGCCTATAACTTCACAATTCTAGGTCCTAGTCTACAGGCGAAGTCTTCTCACACCTTAGGATATCAAGTGCCTATCACTTCACAGTTCTAGGTCCTAGTCTACAGGAGAAGCCTTCTCTCACACCTTAGGATATCAAGTGCCTATCACTTCACAGTTCTAGGTCCTAGTCTACAGGAGAAGTCTTCTCACACTTTATGATATCAAGTGCCTATCACTTCACAGTTCTAGGTCCTAGTCTACAGGAGAAGCCTTCTCTCACACCTTAGGATATCAAGTGCCTATCACTTCACAGTTCTAGGTCCTAGTCTACAGGAGAAGCCTTCTCACACCGTAGGATATCAAGTGCCTATCACTTCACAGTTCTAGGCCCTAATCTACAGGAGAAGTCTTCTCACACCTTAGGATATCAAGTGCCTATCACTTCACAGTTCTAGGCCCTAGTCTACAGGAGAAGTCTTCTCACACCTTAGGATATCAAGTGCCTATCACTTCACAGTTATAGGTGCTAGTCTACAGGAGATAGGAGAGATAATTCCTTTACTTAAGTATTTAACATCAAGTGTGTGATTGAACCCACACCGCTGTTGTAACCGAGTCGATAGGCAAACACGCCTTATATGCTAATACGTCCCACATCTCACACTATTACTACACTCAATATCTTGACTATACTGCGTGTGTCTAACTTCCATACTAACAACAGTTGTCACCTCATATACCCGTGCTCTTTACCACAAGGTCGCATCTTGCCCAATCAACTTACCTTGCCCAGATTACCAAATAGTTCATATCTGTATTATACGATTTATGAAACCCATTTATTTCCGGTAATAGCGATTTCTGTTATCTACGCGACTAGAAACTCTAAAAATAGAATATGACCCTATGATATGGCCCACTTCTTGATGACGTCACATGTTTATTGTGTCTTGGAAAAACATGTTGTCGAACAACTTCTTGGAATTTCTGCAACTCTTTACCTTCCGACAATAGAACATGAGTCAACATTATTGATATGGAAAGACAGGGGCGGCACTTTCGTTTTTTTAGTTGACAAATTTCAGAGATTTAAAGAATGATATTTATTGTATGTTTCATGAGCCGCTCGTGTGTTGACGGAGCTAGCAAGGGAAGCAAAGAATAGTAACACTACGACCTACAAGGCATGTCGTAAGAGACGAGCGAGCAAGGGAAGCAAAGAATAGTAACACTACGACCTACAAGGCATGTCGTAAGAGACGAGCGAACAAGGGAAGCAAAGAATAGTAACACTACCACCTACAAGGCATGTCGTAAGAGGCGACTGATTTAGTGATTTAGCGACATTACCTAGTAAATGAAAAGCGTCGCAGAAATCGGATGTGCTGGCCTACTTGTAGGCGCATAACTATCACAACGTACAATGCAACGTTAAGTTGGTTCTGATACGCCAGGGATGCCCAGTTGAATGCACAATTGCCCACCCCCAACTTACCCTGGAATTTTATAATCGTCTTATATTTAAATAGACCATCGTAAAATAGCCACCGCTGCTTATATTTCCTTTTATGTTTCTAGTGTTTCACTTGTTCTTACAGACACAATAATGTTTCACTTGTTCATACAGACACTCTAATGTTTCCCTTGCTCATACATACACTCTAATGTTTCCCTTGTTCATACAGACACTCTAATGTTTCCCTTGTTTATACAGACACTCTAATGTTTCCCTTGTTCATACAGACACTCTAATGTTTCCCTTGTTTATACAGACACTCTAATGTTTCCCTTGTTCATACAGACACTCTAATGTTTCCCTTGTTTATACAGACACTCTAATGTTTCCCTTGTTCATACAGACACTCTAATGTTTCCCTTGTTCATACAGACACTCTAATGTTTCCCTTGTTTATACAGACACTCTAATGTTTCCCTTGTTTATACAGACACTCTAATGTTTCCCTTGCTCATACATACACTCTAATGTTTCCCTTGTTCATACAGACACTCTAATGTTTCCCTTGCTCATACAGACACTCTAATGTTTCACTTGTTCATACAGACACTCTTATGTTTCCCTTGTTCATACAGACACTGTTTCCCTTGTTCATACAGACACTGTTTCCCTTGTTCATACAGACACTGTTTCCCTTGTTCATACAGACACTGTTTCCCTTGTTCATACAGACACTGTTTCCCTTGTTCGTACAGACAATGTTTCACTTGCTCATACAGACACTGTTTCCCTTGCTCATACAGACACTGTTTCCCTTGTTCATACCGACACTGTTTCCCTTGTTCATACAGACACTCTAATGTTTCACTTGTTCATACAGACACTGTTTCACTTGTTCATACAGACACTATAATGTTTCCCTTGTTCATACAGACACTGTTTCCCTTGTTCATACAGACACTGTTTCACTTGTTCATACAGACACTATAATGTTTCACTTGTTCATACAGACACTGTTTCCCTTGTTCATACAGACACTCTAATGTTTCACTTGTTCATACAGACACTGTTTCCCTTGTTCATACAGACACTATAATGTTTCACTTGTTCATACAGACACTGTTTCCCTTGTTCATACAGACAATGTTTCCCTTGTTCATACAGACACTGTTTCACTTGTTCATACAGACACTGTTTCCCTTGTTCATACAGACAATGTTTCACTTGCTCATACAGACACTCTAATGTTTCCCTTGTTCATACCGACACTGTTTCCCTTGTTCATACAGACACTCTAATGTTTCACTTGTTCATACAGACACTGTTTCACTTGTTCATACAGACACTATAATGTTTCCCTTGTTCATACAGACACTGTTTCCCTTGTTCATACAGACACTGTTTCACTTGTTCATACAGACACTATAATGTTTCACTTGTTCATACAGACACTGTTTCCCTTGTTCATACAGACACTCTAATGTTTCACTTGTTCATACAGACACTGTTTCCCTTGTTCATACAGACACCATAATGTTTCACTTGTTCATACAGATACTGTTTCCCTTGTTCATACAGACAATGTTTCCCTTGTTCATACAGACACTGTTTCCCTTGTTCATACAGACACTGTTTCACTTGTTCATACAGACACTGTTTCCCTTGTTCATACAGACACTGTTTCACTTGTTCATACAGACACTGTTTCCCTTGTTCATACAGACAATGTTTCACTTGCTCATACAGACACTCTAATGTTTCCCTTGTTCATACAGACACTGTTTCACTTGCTCATACAGACACTCTAAATGTTTCCCTTGTTCATACAGACACTATTTCCCTTGTTCATACAGACACTGTTTCCCTTGTTCATACAGACACTGTTTCCCTTGTTCATACAGACACTCTAAATGTTTCCCTTGTTCATACAGACACTCTAATGTTTCCCTTGTTCATACAGACACTGTTTCCCTTGTTCATACAGACACTGTTTCCCTTGTTCATACAGACACTGTTTCCCTTGTTCATACAGACACTATAATGTTTCACTTGTTCATACAGACACTCTAATGTTTCACTTGTTCATACAGACACTATATTTGCATTCTTGTCTGACAAGAATCTCATTCTAAGCGTTTACTTTGTCTTCTGATCACGCCTTGTCGCTCTACTTTCATTACCTTGGTGTTGTGTCTGTAACCCATTCGGCCTCCTAAGCCGATGTTCTGGCTCGTGGTATAGTTTAAGATGACGCAAAGATAGTTAACATGCTAATTCAGTAGACATTGCAATAGAAATGTGTTCAAAGGTAAACAATAATTACAGTGCGAAAGGATTAATTAAGTATGGTCCCATCCAGCAACTTCTTCCTTAAATTGTTTGTACGCAATCTAGTACATGCTTTACTGGTGACTGTGTACGCAATCTAGTACATGCTTTACTGGTGACTGTGTACACAATCTAGTACATGCTTTACTGGTGACTGTGTACGCAATCTAGTACATGCTTTACTGGTGACTGTGTACACAATCTAGTACATGCTTTACTGGTGACTGTGTACACAATCTAGTACATGCTTTACTGGTGACTGTGTACGCAATCTAGTACATGCTTTACTGGTGACTGTGTACACAATCTAGTACATGCTTTACTGGTGACTGTGTACACAATCTAGTACATGCTTTACTGGTGACTGTGTACACAATCTAGTACATGCTTTACTGGTGACTGTGTACGCAATCTAGTGAAGACTGTTCTGGTGACTGTGTACGCAATCTAGTGCAGACTGTACTGGTGACTGTGTAGACAATCTAGTGCAGACTGTTCTGGTGACTGTGTACACAATCTAGTGCAGACTGTACTGGTGACTGTGTAGACAATTTAGTGCAGACTGTACTGGTGACTGTGTACACAATCTAGAGCAGACTGTACTGGATCTTGAAAAAGTTGTACCAGTTTGAACTGCAGTGCTGTTTTATAAAGATTTCATGGGATATCAACAATATGGCTGACACAAGAGATAGAGTGATTGAGGTTATGTTTGGATGTCGTTATATATAACAACCAAAGTAAGTGTTGCATTTGGAAATAGTGTGTGTCACTTTGTGTGTGTCACTTTGTGTGTGTGTCACTTTGTGTGTGTGTCACTTTGTGTGTGTGTCACTTTGTGTGTCACTTTGTGTGTGTCACTTTGTGTGTCACTTTGTGTGTGTGTGTCACTTTGTGTGTGTCACTTTGTGTGTGTCACTTTGTGTGTGTCACTTTGTGGGAATAGAAGGTGGTAAGTGTCGCAGAAAAATTGAAAGTGTATCGCGTCATAGTGCTCACCACGCTGCTGCTGTGCGTGAGTGAGACATGGACAGTGTCTAGCAGACGAGCAAGAAAACCTAACCACTTCTACACAAGTTGTCTCCGCAGACTACTCAAACTATAGTGCGTTTCAAAACGTTCGGTCAACGATTGACCTCAAATATCTCCATATTCATTGCATGGATGAACGTGATTTTTGCATGTGGTGTTGTATTTCCGATGTCCCAACGATTGTCTAAAATTCAATGTTGCAGGTAGTGTACTTTTCTTACAACGGCGAATTCCTTTGATCTTTTCAAACTTAGTAATTATCTGGTGCTGAAAGAAAATAATTTACCGAAAATTTTTAAAATCACATATTTTCGGCATAGGCGTATGTACAATTCGAATTTTGGAGGGTGAGATAACTCATATTATATAAATCATATAAAGTGTTTACTCACTTTGATGAGCCTAACATTTTGTAATACACCTATGCTCTGAAAACACAAACGGTAAATTGTAACTGCACACACCGGAAGGATCATTATACATTTTTTAAAGTGCGATAAAGCGATTAAAATCGGGAAAACCACGTGAAAAACGTGCAAGTCGTGGAACTTGCAACATCTCACAAATATGAAGGGTAATACTTCTCATTATATGGTTGGCTAAGGAGATGGTCACTTTTATATACTTTACATAAAGAAAATTTTAAACCATACGTTTGTTATTGAGTAAAAAATATCAACCTCGGGACATTACGATCATTAGATCATATGCAAAGTTACATCAATTACGGTCAAGCGGTTGCAGAGATATTAAATTTCCCCGCGGAAAATCAATTTGAAACGCACTATAAAATGGCAGGACATAATTCCTAAGTCGACTGTCCATGTTTCTGGGCCATACATGCTCTCATAGTCTCTGTAGTTTATCATTCTGTAAACATAGAAGTCTATAACTGAACTCAACCCCTCCTGACATATATGTATATATACCAACATAGAACCCCTCCTCCTGACATATATATATACCAACATAGAACTCCTCCTGACATATATACATACCAACATAGAAGCCCTCCTCCTGACATATATACATACCAACATAGAAGCCCTCCTCCTGACATATATACATACCAACATAGAACCCCTCCTCCTGACATATATATACATACCAACATAGAAGCCCTCCTCCTGACATATATACATACCAACATAGAACCCCTCCTCCTGACATATATACATACCAACATAGAACCCCCCCCTCCTGACATATATATACATACCAACATAGAACCCCTCCTCCTGACATATATATACATACCAACATAGAACCCCTCCTCCTGACATATATATACATACCAACATAGAACCCCTCCTCCTGACATATATATATACCAACGTCGAATCCTCATATTAAACACGAGTTCCAGTTTCCAAACAAATCGATTTCTGAATTAAAATTCAAAGTTACAAATACTAATGTAGATTTCTCTTATCTTCTACAGATCTACTGGGCAACTTTGATCGTATCATAAATTGTCTCTGTTTATTAATCTTTCTGTCCATTGTCAGATTACTTTTATTTCTTATCAGGATTTGTATCAATAGAATTATTTCCATGAAATCTAAGACAAATTTAATGAAAGCGCGTGATGATGGAACGGTTGACGGCGGATGGGGGTGGGGGTGAAGAGGGAGCTTGATGGTGAAGGTTGATGGTGAAGGTTGATGGTGAAGGTTGATGGTGAAGGTTGATGGTGAAGGTTGATGGTGAAGGTTGATGGTGAAGGTTGATGGTGAAGGTTGATGGTGAAGGTTGATGGTGAAGGTTGATGGTGAAGGTTGATGGTGAAGGTTGATGGTGAAGGTTGATGGTGAAGGTTGATGGTGAAGGTTGATGGTGAAGGTTGATGGTGAAGGTTGATGGTGAAGGTTGATGGTGAAGGTTGATGGTGAAGGTTGATGGTGAAGGTTGATGGTGAAGGTTGATGGTGAAGGTTGATGGTGAAGGTTGATGGTGAAGGTTGATGGGCAATTATGACTTTCTAAAATAAATAAAGTCCAATGAAAATTACTTATGGGCACGCGACAACACCCCACCCGGGGGCCCCCCCACCACCTCCATTTTTCAAAATTGTATATTCATTTTGAGCTAATCTACATATTTCAAATCTTCATTTTCTTTGACATTTTCAATTTATCTTTTATTTTTTTTTAAATTATGATTCATCTACTCTCTTTTTTTATTTGCTTTCATTTCTTTAAAAACAAATCTGTTTGTCCTTTCTATCCATGAATCTTATTTATTCTCACTGCTTGCCCTTCCGTTACTTGCTCTCAACAAAAACTGAGGTCAACTTACTTACAATTGACCCCTTCAAGCGGAAGTTCGTGAAAGCACCAGGTAATAGAACTTCAAAACATCTGCTGCCAGAAAGTCTGGAGTCTTAATACTTCCAACTCATTAACGGGAATCCCCGAAGCGACTTGAACTCTCACCATCATTTGTATTGTGTCTTTTGTAAGTTTTCAAGACTTTTCTGAAGTCTTTCACTGCAGGTAACACAGGTGGCTTTAGTTTTTGCGTGAACTTTGCCAGGCTGTCTTCACAGAAACACATAAATAAAGGAACGTGGAAGCTTTATATTTATGGAGCAAACACTTTCACTTATTGAGGTATGCAGTGAGAGCATATGCGTATCTTCTTGGGTGATGCCAGTTGAAATAGACTGAGAACCACTGGGCTAAAGGCTTTCAGATGTGATTTCCTTCCAGCTATAAACGTTATTTTGAGAATCTAAGAGACGACAATAAACGTGAATGTCAGGAGATGTTGAGTAGGAGATAAATCGGTATCGGTTGTGGAGATGTTGAATATGAGATAAATCGGTATCGGTTGTATAAATAGATCAGTGTTATGTTCGTAAATACCACGTGATATGGTGACTATATTTAGACGATGAAGATAAACTGAAACAACTCATCGACCACCTACGGTACATTGATGACACGACAGTCGATGGTCCAGGTTATTCTCAGACTGTCAATTATTCTTTCTGAAAATCAATGCATTATTCTCTGCTGCGTTCATTTATAATGTTATTTGTATTATTATTATAGCATCAGCTATAAACACAATAGCAGAAAATTAGTCACGACAGAGATGAAGAATCTACACAGAATGCTGGGAGTAACAAGAAGAGACCGGTTTAGAAATGAAGACATCGGAAAAAAGTGGGTACAAAATCAGTACTGAACATCATCAAGAAACAACAAATTAAATAGTTCGACCACATAAGCAGATTACCAACAGATAGTGAGCATCAAAGGGCATTATTACCCCGATATAATGAATACCAACAGATAGTGAGCATCAAAGGCATTATTACCCGATATAATGAATACCAACAGATAGTGAGCATCAAAGGGCATTATTACCTCGATATAATGAATACCAACAGATAGTGAGCATCAAAGGGCATTATTACCTCGATATAATGAATACCAACAGATAGTGAGCATCAAAGGGCATTATTACCCGATATAATGAATACCAACAGATAGTGAGCATCAAAGGGCATTATTACCCGATATAATGAATACCAACAGATAGTGAGCATCAAAGGGCATTATTACCCGATATAATGAATACCAACAGATAGTGAGCATCAAAGGGCATTATTACCCCGATATAATGAATACCAACAGATAGTGAGCATCAAAGGGCATTATTACCCCGATATAATGAATACCAACAGATAGTGAGCATCAAAGGGCATTATTACCTCGATATAATGATTACCAACAGATAGTGAGCATCAAAGGGCATTATTACCTCGATATAATGATTACCAACAGATAGTGAGCATCAAAGGGCATTATTACCCCGATATAATGAATACCAACAGATAGTGAGCATCAAAGGGCATTATTACCCCGATATAATGAATACCAACAGATAGTGAGCATCAAAGGGCATTATTACCCCGATATAATGAATACCAACAGATAGTGAGCATCAAAGGGCATTATTACCTCGATATAATGAATACCAACAGATAGTGAGCATCAAAGGGCATTATTACCCCGATATAATGAATACCAACAGATAGTGAGCATCAAAGGGCATTATTACCCCGATATAATGAATACCAACAGATAGTGAGCATCAAAGGGCATTATTACCCGATATAATGAATACCAACAGATAGTGAGCATCAAAGGGCATTATTACCCCGATATAATGAATACCAACAGATAGTGAGCATCAAAGGGCATTATTACCCCGATATAATGAATACCAACAGATAGTGAGCATCAAAGGGCATTATTACCCCGATATAATGAATACCAACAGATAGTGAGCATCAAAGGGCATTATTACCTCGATATAATGAATACCAACAGATAGTGAGCATCAAAGGGCATTATTACCCGATATAATGAATACCAACAGATAGTGAGCATCAAAGGGCATTATTACCTCGATATAATGAATACCAACAGATAGTGAGCATCAAAGGGCATTATTACCCGATATAATGAATACCAACAGATAGTGAGCATCAAAGGGCATTATTACCCCGATATAATGAATACCAACAGATAGTGAGCATCAAAGGGCATTATTACCCGATATAATGAATACCAACAGATAGTGAGCATCAAAGGGCATTATTACCTCGATATAATGAATACCAACAGATAGTGAGCATCAAAGGGCATTATTACCCGATATAATGAATACCAACAGATAGTGAGCATCAAAGGGCATTATTACCCCGATATAATGAATACCAACAGATAGTGAGCATCAAAGGGCATTATTACCCCGATATAATGAATACCAACAGATAGTGAGCATCAAAGGGCATTATTACCTCGATATAATGAATACCAACAGATAGTGAGCATCAAAGGGCATTATTACCTCGATATAATGAATACCAACAGATAGTGAGCATCAAAGGGCATTATTACCCGATATAATGAATACCAACAGATAGTGAGCATCAAAGGGCATTATTACCCCGATATAATGAATACCAACAGATAGTGAGCATCAAAGGGCATTATTACCTCGATATAATGAATACCAACAGATAGTGAGCATCAAAGGCATTATTACCCGATATAATGAATACCAACAGATAGTGAGCATCAAAGGGCATTATTACCCGATATAATGAATACCAACAGATAGTGAGCATCAAAGGGCATTATTACCCGATATAATGAATACCAACAGATAGTGAGCATCAAAGGGCATTATTACCCCGATATAATGAATACCAACAGATAGTGAGCATCAAAGGGCATTATTACCCCGATATAATGAATACCAACAGATAGTGAGCATCAAAGGGCATTATTACCCGATATAATGAATACCAACAGATAGTGAGCATCAAAGGGCATTATTACCTCGATATAATGAATACCAACAGATAGTGAGCATCAAAGGGCATTATTACCCGATATAATGAATACCAACAGATAGTGAGCATCAAAGGGCATTATTACCCGATATAATGAATACCAACAGATAGTGAGCATCAAAGGGCATTATTACCCCGATATAATGAATACCAACAGATAGTGAGCATCAAAGGGCATTATTACCCCGATATAATGAATACAAAGCAAAAGGCGGTCCACGCAAAAGGTTGACCACAGAGATAGCACAGCCAGGGTAAAACACTATTTATGAAGCGCGCAGAAAAACTCGTTCTAGAGTTCTCTTATCCTGACGCTGTGAGACAAAACAGAATTAGAGAATACCAGAAGCTATACACATTTTGACTAGGAATTATTACTATCATTTTCTCTCTCTCTCTCCCCCTCCCCTTCAACCTGCTTTTGAAGATGAAAATGGGAAGGGAACCTGTCACACTCGTCTTCCCATCTAATTGCTCTACTTGTTTTTCCTTCTTCCTTACTTCCTGTCTATTTTTTCTATTTCTTCATCTATCACGTTAACTTTCTATCATTCATCGTGTTCTGTCACGTTAACTTTCTATCCTTCATCTTGTTCTGTCACTTTCTCTTTCTATCATTCATCGTGTTCTGTCACTTTCTCTTTCTATCATTCATCTTGTTCTGTCACTTTCTCTTTCTATCATCTCATCTGTTCTGTCACTTTCTCTTTCTATCATTCATCTTGTTCTGTCACTTTCTCTTTCTATCATTCATCTTGTTCTGTCACTTTCTCTTTCTATCATTCATCTTGTTCTGTCACTTTCTCTTTCTATCATTCATCTTGTTCTGTCACGTTCTTTCTATCATTCATCTTGTTCTGTCACGTTAACTTTCTATCATTATCTGTTGTTCTGTCTAATCATGTTAATCTTTCTATCATTCATCTTGATTTCTTCATCATTACTTTCTTCATTTCATCACTTGTTCTGTCACTTTCTCTTTCTATCATTCATCTTGTTCTGTCACTTTCTCTTTCTATCATTTATCTTGTTCTGTCACTTTCTCTTTCTATCATTCATCTTGTTCTGTCACTTTCTCTTTCTATCATTTATCTTGTTCTGTCACTTTCTCTTCTATCATTCATCTTGTTCTGTCACTTAACTTTCTATCATTCATCTTGTTCTGTCACTTACTCTTCTATCATTTATCTTGTTCTGTCACTTTCTCTTTCTATCATTCATCTTGTTCTGTCACTTTCTCTTTCTATCATTTATCTTGTTCTGTCACTTTCTCTTTCTATCATTCATCTTGTTCTGTCACTTTCTCTTTCTATCATTTATCTTGTTCTGTCACTTTCTCTTTCTATCATTCATCTTGTTCTGTCACTTTCTCTTTCTATCATTTATCTTGTTCTGTCACTTTCTCTTTCTATCATTCATCTTGTTCTGTCACTTTCTCTTTCTATCATTTATCTTGTTCTGTCACTTTCTCTTTCTATCATTCATCTTGTTCTGTCACTTTCTCTTTCTATCATTCATCTTGTTCTGTCACTTTCTCTTTCTATCATTCATCTTGTTCTGTCACTTTCTCTTTCTATCATTTATCTTGTTCTGTCACTTTCTCTTTCTATCATTCATCTTGTTCTGTCACTTTCTCTTTCTATCATTCATCTTGTTCTGTCACTTTCTCTTTCTATCATTCATCTTGTTCTGTCACTTTCTCTTTCTATCATTTATCTTGTTCTGTCACTTTCTCTTTCTATCATTCATCTTGTTCTGTCACTTTCTCTTTCTATCATTCATCTTGTTCTGTCACTTTCTCTTTCTATCATTTATCTTGTTCTGTCACTTTCTCTTTCTATCATTCATCTTGTTCTGTCACTTTCTCTTTCTATCATTCATCTTGTTCTGTCACTTTCTCTTTCTATCATTCATCTTGTTCTGTCACGTTAACTTTCTTTCTTCTTCTTCTTCTTCTTCTTCTTTGCGTTCGTTCTTTACGACCAATTTTAATCACTCTTTGTGATATGTTTGATCTTTGCCAAGAACGTGTATACGTTGCACATTGGTTTGGTAGGCCCCTAAACGCATAACACTTCTACACGTTTAGGACACGTGCATCCGATTTCAGCCAAACCTCCTTAGTCGCCTCTTACGACATGCATGGCAGGTAACAGTGGTTCTATTCTTTACACCCCAAATTTGGGCCCCTGTAACCACTCGGGCGAACTTTCTTTCATTCATCTTGTTCTGTTACTTTCTCTTTCTATCATTCATCTTGTTCTGTCACTTTCTCTTTCTTTCATTCATCTTCTTCTGTTACGTTAACTTTCTATCATTACTTTTTTCTTTGATGAAGCTCTACTTCCATTTGATTACTTTTTCTTTGTTTTCTTTTATATTACTTTTAACATTAAACTCTCCTTCCTTGTCTAATATTGTAACTGCTTTATTTTGCTATCTTATGTCATCTTGTCCTTTTCTTCTCTTTGATGTCTCTTGTCTTTTCTTCTCTTTGATGTCTCTTGTCTTTTCTTCTCTTTGATGTCTCTTGTCCTTTTCTTCTCTTTGATGTCTCTTGTCCTTTTCTTCTCTTTGATGTCTCTTGTCTTTTCTTCTCTTTGATGCCTCTTGTCCTTTTCTTCTCTTTGATGTCTCTTGTCCTTTTCTTCTCTTTGATGTCTCTTGTCCTTTTCTTCTCTTTGATGTCTCTTGTCTTTTCTTCTCTTTGATGTCTCTTGTCTTTTCTTCTCTTTGATGTCTCTTGTCCTTTTCTTCTCTTTGATGTCTCTTGTCCTTTTCTTCTCTTTGATGTCTCTTGTCTTTTCTTCTCTTTGATGTCTCTTGTCCTTTTCTTCTCTTTGATGTCTCTTGTCATTTTCTTCTCTTTGATGTCTCTTGTCATTTTCTTCTCTTTGATGTCTCTTGTCATCTTCTTCTCTTTGATGTCTCTTGTCATCTTCTTCTCTTTGATGTCTCTTGTCATCTTCTTCTCTTTGATGTCTCTTGTCATCTTCTTCTCTTTGATGTCTCTTGTCATCTTCTTCTCTTTGATGTCTCCTGTCCTTTTCTTCTCTTTGATGCATCTGTCTATAATTGTCTTCTCCAACTCTTCGTGTCTTTTTATTTGTCCACAATACCACACTTTTCTCATTATTGTTTGTAACATCAGCCAGTTTTCTCATTATTGTTTGTAACATCAGCCAGTTTTTTCTATCAGATTCAAACCCAAGACCTTCGGAATACGAGTTAAGGGTTTAACTACTCAACCACTTAACTACTCAACCACTTAACTACTCAACCACTTAACTACTCAACCACAAAGATGCCCCATTCTCCTTCCCCCAAATTGATATCTATTGTTAGCAGAGTGAAACCGAGATATGTTCTTAAACTGTTCACACATTTTATCTTCTACACATCTACAGATATAGATCATTTTTTATCTTCTACAAATCTACAGATATAGATCATTTTTTGTGACCATCATTGTTTTCTGTCTTCCTTCTTCTAGCAACTATTGCAAAGTAAAACGTGCACTTGAAGTCGTTTTTAGTGAGGAGGGGGGAGGTGGGGGTAATTTTACCCTTTCACTCCCTAATTTTGTTTTATCTCCAGACGCATTTATACTTGACAATATATACTAAATTAGCCAGTAGACTGGTTATGCTGCATATTAAAATATAATGTGAGCCTTTATATCGGCTTCGAGGAGCGAAGGAGTTAACGACGCATATTCATTTCTGAAAGACGAGAAAAAGAAGTAAAAAACGAGATTATTAGTTGTTGTTGATGTCAATGTTGTTGATGTCAATGTTGTTGATGTCATTGTTGTTGATGTCAATGTTGTTGATGTCAAACCTGTTGATGTTTTGTTAATTGCTCATTGGTTTGCAATATTTTTGTCTGAAATACAAGATGAATAAATATTCGTGCTTTCTAGAATAAATACAACGTCTGGTGTATAGTTGCAAGTTTGAACACGTCAGATGTGACTACTGGTGTATAGTTGCTAGTTTGAACATATCAGATGTGACTACTGGTGTATCTAAGATGTTGAAATTGTATGTTGATCATCATCAAGTGCCGTAACGGCTAGCGTAGTCCATCATTGATCTCCCCAACTCTGATCCTGGTGTCTGCTATCATCTCAGATGTTGACACTCTTATGTGCCATAAAGTCTGGCTGTCCAAAATTATCTCTTATCTGTCTTTCTCGTCTACCCTCGATTTTGCTAGTTATCACAATCTGTTCTAAGCCTCACCTTCTCATTACATCAGCGAAAAATGATGTTTACATGTTTCTCATATTGATAATAAGCTATCTCTATGTTTTGATACATCTCATAATATCGTGTGCATTACAAGAATGTTTTAGTTGTATGCATTTTAAAATTTAAATGTCGCCCACGTGTTGCCGGGAAGCGAAAGGGGAGCAAAGAATAGTAACACTGCGACTTACAAAACATGACATAAGAGGAGACTGATGTAGGCCCTAGGGATGCTACTGTAGTAAATAAAATGCAACGCAGAAATCGGATGTGCTGGTCTACTTGTGGACGCATAACTGGCACAATGTACAATCGCTCTTAGACTTGGATCACATACAAATCACAAAAAGTGGTTAACAAGTGGTCAATATGGAGCATTTGAAGAAGAAGAAGAAGAAATTTAAATGTAGACATTATACCTACATTTATGTATTACATATTACATATTACATATTACATATTAATGGTACACATTGTGTATATGTTAACATTACATTTCACGTATTTATCTTACATTTTTGTAATACCATTACATTTTACTTACTATATCCAATATATCAGATTTATCGGGATATTTTTCCAGAGATGGTTAATCTTAGTGTAGGTGAGATCTAGTTCCTAGTCCTATCTTAGTGTAGGTGAGATCTAGTTTCTAGTCCTATCTTAGTGTAGGTGAGATCTAGTTCCTAGTCCTATCTTAGTGTAGGTGAGATCTAGTTGCTAGTCCTATCTTAGTGTAGGTGAGATCTAGTTCCTAGTCCTATCTTAGTGTAGGTGAGATCTAGTTCCTAGTCCTATCTTAGTGTAGGTGAGATCTAGTTCCTAGTCCTACGGAGTGGACAAACTGAAGTGCCGTGTTCCAGTTGAACTTAGCTTGAAGTTAGATACAACAGGTTGGACAGTTTAACATCGATAACAAACAGGTTGGACAGTTTAACATCGATAACAAACAGGTTGGACAGTTTAACATCGATAACAAACAGGTTGGACAGTTTAACATCGATAACAAACAGGTTGGACAGTTTAACATCGATAACAAACAGGTTGAACAGTTTAACATCGATAACAAACAGGTTGACAGTTTAACATCGATAACAAACAGGTTGGACAGTTTAACATCGATAACAAACAGGTTGGACAGTTTAACATCGATAACAAACAGGTTGGACAGTTTGACATCGATAACAAACAGGTTGGACAGTTTAACATCGATAACAAACAGGTTGGACAGTTTAACATCGATAACAAACAGGTTGGACAGTTTAACATCGATAACAAACAGGTTGGACAGTTTAACATCGATAACAAACAGGTTGGACAGTTTAACATCGATAACAAACAGGTTGGACAGTTTAACATCGATAACAAACAGGTTGGACAGTTTAACATCGATAACAAACAGGTTGGACAGTTTAACATCGATAACAAACAGGTTGGACAGTTTAACATCGATAACAAACAGGTTGGACAGTTTAACATCGATAACAAACAGGTTGGACAGTTTAACATCGATAACAAACAGGTTGGACAGTTTAACATCGATAACAAACAGGTTGGACAGTTTAACATCGATAACAAACAGGTTGGACAGTTTAACATCGATAACAAACAGGTTGGACAGTTTAACATCGATAACAAACAGGTTGGACAGTTTAACATCGATAACAAACAGGTTGGACAGTTTAACATCGATAACAAACAGGTTGGACAGTTTAACATCGATAACAAACAGGTTGGACAGTTTAACATCGATAACAAACAGGTTGGACAGTTTAACATCGATAACAAACAGGTTGGACAGTTTAACATCGATAACAAACAGGTTGGACAGTTTAACATCGATAACAAACAGGTTGGACAGTTTAACATCGATAACAAACAGGTTGGACAGTTTAACATCGATAACAAACAGGTTGGACAGTTTAACATCGATAACAAACAGGTTGGACAGTTTAACATCGATAACAAACAGGTTGGACAGTTTAACATCGATAACAAACAGGTTGGACAGTTTAACATCGATAACAAACAGGTTGGACAGTTTAAATCATAACAAACAGGTTGAATTAACATCGATAACAAACAGGTTGGACAGTTTAACATCGATAACAAACAGGTTGGACAGTTTAACATCGATAACAAACAGGTTGGACAGTTTAACATCGATAACAAACAGGTTGGACAGTTTAACATCGATAACAAACAGGTTGGACAGTTTAACATCGATAACAAACAGGTTGGACAGTTTAACATCGATAACAAACAGGTTGGACAGTTTAACATCGATAACAAACAGGTTGGACAGTTTAACATCGATAACAAATAGGTTGGACAGTTTAACATCGATAACAAACAGGTTGGACAGTTTAACATCGATAACAAACAGGTTGGACAGTTTAACATCGATAACAAACAGGTTGGACAGTTTAACATCGATAACAAACAGGTTGGACAGTTTAACATCGATAACAAACAGGTTGAACAGTTTAACATCGATAACAAACAGGTTGGACAGTTTAACATCGATAACAAACAGGTTGGACAGTTTAACATCGATAACAAACAGGTTGGACAGTTTAACATCGATAACAAACAGGTTGGACAGTTTAACATCGATAACAAACAGGTTGGACAGTTTAACATCGATAACAAACAGGTTGGACAGTTTAACATCGATAACAAACAGGTTGGACAGTTTAACATCGATAACAAACAGGTTGGACAGTTTAACATCGATAACAAACAGGTTGGACAGTTTAACATCGATAACAAACAGGTTGGACAGTTTAACATCGATAACAAACAGGTTGGACAGTTTAACATCGATAACAAACAGGTTGGACAGTTTAACATCGATAACAAACAGGTTGGACAGTTTAACATCGATAACAAACAGGTTGGACAGTTTAACATCGATAACAAACAGGTTGGACAGTTTAACATCGATAACAAACAGGTTGGACAGTTTAACATCGATAACAAACAGGTTGGACAGTTTAACATCGATAACAAACAGGTTGGACAGTTTAACATCGATAACAAACAGGTTGGACAGTTTAACATCGATAACAAACAGGTTGGACAGTTTAACATCGATAACAAACAGGTTGAACAGTTTAACATCGATAACAAACAGGTTGGACAGTTTAACATCGATAACAAACAGGTTGGACAGTTTAACATCGATAACAAACAGGTTGGACAGTTTAACATCGATAACAAACAGGTTGGACAGTTTAACATCGATAACAAACAGGTTGGACAGTTTAACATCGATAACAAAAAGGTTGGACAGTTTAACATCGATAACAAACAGGTTGGACAGTTTAACATCGATAACAAACAGGTTGGACAGTTTAACATCGATAACAAACAGGTTGGACAGTTTAAAATCGATAACAAACAGGTTGGACAGTTTAACATCGATAACAAACAGGTTGGACAGTTTAATATCGATAACAAACAGGTTGGACAGTTTAACATCGATAACAAACAGGTTGGACAGTTTAACATCGATAACAAACAGGTTGGACAGTTTAACATCGATAACAAACAGGTTGGACAGTTTAACATCGATAACAAACAGGTTGGACAGTTTAACATCGATAACAAACAGGTTGGACAGTTTAACATCGATAACAAACAGGTTGGACAGTTTAACATCGATAACAAACAGGTTGGACAGTTTAACATCGATAACAAACAGGTTGGACAGTTTAACATCGATAACAAACAGGTTGGACAGTTTAACATCGATAACAAATAGGTTGGACAGTTTAACATCGATAACAAACAGGTTGGACAGTTTAACATCGATAACAAACAGGTTGGACAGTTTAACATCGATAACAAACAGGTTGGACAGTTTAACATCGATAACAAACAGGTTGGACAGTTTAACATCGATAACAAACAGGTTGAACAGTTTAACATCGATAACAAACAGGTTGGACAGTTTAACATCGATAACAAACAGGTTGGACAGTTTAACATCGATAACAAACAGGTTGGACAGTTTAACATCGATAACAAACAGGTTGGACAGTTTAACATCGATAACAAACAGGTTGGACAGTTTAACATCGATAACAAACAGGTTGGACAGTTTAACATCGATAACAAACAGGTTGAACAGTTTAACATCGATAACAAACAGGTTGGACAGTTTAACATCGATAACAAACAGGTTGGACAGTTTAACATCGATAACAAACAGGTTGGACAGTTTAACATCGATAATAAACAGGTTGGACAGTTTAACATCGATAACAAACAGGTTGGACAGTTTAACATCGATAACAAACAGGTTGGGCACCGTTGCAGGATAACAAACAGGTTGGGCAGCCGTTGCAAGGATAACAAACAGGTTGGGCAGCCGTTGCAAGGATAACAAACAGGTTGGGCAGCCGTTGCAAGGATAAAAACAGGTTGGGCAGCCGTTGCAAGGATAAAAACAGGTTGGGCAGCCGTTGCAAGGATAAAAACAGGTTGGGCAGCCGTTGCAAGGATAAAAACAGGTTGGGCAGCCGTTGCAAGGATAAAAACAGGTTGGGCAGCCGTTGCAAGGATAAAAACAGGTTGGGCAGCCGTTGCAAGGATAAAAACAGGTTGGGCAGCCGTTGCAAGGATAAAAACAGGTTGGGCAGCCGTTGCAAGGATAAAAACAGGTTGGGCAGCCGTTGCAAGGATAAAAACAGGTTGGGCAGCCGTTGCAAGGATAAAAACAGGTTGGGCAGCCGTTGCAAGGATAAAAACAGGTTGGGCAGCCGTTGCAAGGATAAAAACAGGTTGGGCAGCCGTTGCAAGGATAAAAACAGGTTGGGCAGCCGTTGCAAGGATAAAAACAGGTTGGGCAGCCGTTGCAAGGATAAAAACAGGTTGGGCAGCCGTTGCAAGGATAAAAACAGGTTGGGCAGCCGTTGCAAGGATAAAAACAGGTTGGGCAGCCGTTGCAAGGATAAAAACAGGTTGGGCAGCCGTTGCAAGGATAAAAACAGGTTGGGCAGCCGTTGCAAGGATAAAAACAGGTTGGGCAGCCGTTGCAAGGATAAAATTCATTAGAAATATTACAAAATAAAATTCCTACAAAATATTTATTGTATCGGGGACTCTCACATGTGCTACATAGTTCGTTCACTACCGCTTAGATCTTGTATGTGAAGAAAAGATCGGAGCACACATGAGTTACTCACCGAAGTGCAATGATGATAGTTCAATCAATCTATCAATCAATCAATCCACTATTTTACATACTAATTTTACATTTCATATTATATTTCTTGCATTACATCTTACATTTCATAAGTTTATTCTTATATTTCACATATTACATCTTCATGTTACATATTACATTTCCTGTGTTACACTTTGGATGAAGTAAGTTTTGTAGAACTATCGATTTCTGTAGTCTTGAGTTGCCATTTTCAGTTACACCCGGTAATAATTGCCCTCGCTGTGTCCTCGTGCATTGAAACGTCTCAGAAACGATCCATATACAGAAGGCACTCGTGCGCACTATTCACCGACATCGCTTAACAGCCCCAGGCACTAACAACATAAGATGCAATGTAATCTTCTCTAATTTTCTCTCTTTCTCTCTCTCTCTCTCCCTCCGTCCTCTTCTGTCATGCATTCTTGAAGTATTGATAATTATGTAAAGTTCGACACTGACATGAAATGTCCCGTCATCAGTCTCCCCCCTCTTCTCTCTCTCTCTCTTTCTCTCTCCCTCCTCTTCTGTCATGCATTCTTGAAGTATTGATAATTATGTAAAGTTCGACACTGACATGAAATGTCCCGTCATCAGTCTCCCCCTCCCTCTCTCTCTCTCTCTTTACGCAATAGCTCTAAAGTTCCGGATAAGTGTCGGCCTTGTGAGCATGAACACCGGTCACTTAAAAGGCTATCAGATAAAACTGGTCTGAAGTCTTTCAATTAGTGATCGATTTTCTTCAATTTTATTGTTCCATCAAGCAGTTATATATCTCACGTCAACCTCATCTAGTGATTTTATTAGTTAATGCTGTTTACTGGACCGTGATATCAATCAATCAATCAATCAATCAAACTGTGAAACATTATGCCTTGTTTTTTAATAGCTACGTCTGGTAGTTATTGCATGTTCCAAGGGCGTGTAGCTAGGTGGGTGTACCATCAGATCAGTGGATATATCTGCATGTTCCAGAGGAGTGTCGCTAGGTGTCTGCACAATCAGATATGTGGAGACATTTTATCTGCATGTTTCAAAGGCGTGTAGCTATGTGGGTGCACTATCAGATTGGTGGAGACATCATATAAATAGTTAGTTCTCGTATGTATACATTTCATTGTCGTATGAGTCAGCTCTGATTATCTCCCATACAACCATTTACATCTAACATTACATTGGTCTCCAATAACACTCTGATAACACTCCAATAACACTCTGATAACACTCCAATAACACTCTGATAACACTCCAATAACACTCTGATAACACTCTGATAACACACTGATAACACTCTGATAACACACTGTGCTAGTAGCCACATGTCGTGGACATTGATGCTATGTTCAAGTCCAGCTTGGGCCCACAATTCTCTGTGTGCACATGTCACGTGGTTGACAACGTTACGTGGTTGGATGACAGAAAACACTGATCCTTTACTTGGGGATTTAAGTTACAAGCACCTCTAAAATCTGAGTGAGACTCTCCTGAATAGCCAGGAACACTGGTGTTTATAAAGACAAGCCTTCACGCAAAAATTAGTATATAGTCGCCATGACTTCGCCTGAATTCATAGTGGACGAACGAAAAAAATTACAATACAACATGAACATCTATCACATCATCTAACCTAGCCCAGGCGAACATCTATCACATCATCTAACCTAGCCCAGGCGAACATCTATCACATCATCTAACCTAGCCCAGGCGAACATCTATCACATCATCTAACCTAGCCCAGGCGAACATCTATCACATCATCTAACCTAGCCCAGGCGAACATCT
The DNA here is from genome assembly GCA_020796225.1 of Arion vulgaris. NCBI lineage: Eukaryota > Metazoa > Mollusca > Gastropoda > Stylommatophora > Arionidae > Arion > Arion vulgaris. The sequence continues at coordinate 2,611,890 of CM036763.1, read as the reverse complement.
ATCACATCATCTAACCTAGCCCAGGCGAACATCTATCACATCCTCTAACCTAGCCCAGGCGAACATCTATCACATCATCTAACCTAGCCCAGGCGAACATCTATCACATCCTCTAACCTAGCCCAGGCGAACATCTGTCACATCATCTAACCTAGCCCAGGCGAACATCTGTCACATCATCTAACCTAGCCCAGGCGAACATCTGTCACATCATCTAGCCTAGCCCAGGCGAACATCTGTCACATCATCTAACCTAGCCCAGACAGACATCTGTCACATCATCTAACCTAGCCCAGGCAACATCTGTCCATCATCTAGCCTAGCCCAGGCGAACATCTGTCACATCATCTAACCTAGCCCAGGCAGACATCTGTCACATCATCTAGCCTAGCCCAGGCAGACATCTGTCACATCATCTAGCCTAGCCCAGGCGAGACATCTGTCACATCATCTAACCTAGCCCAGGCAACATCTGTCACATCATCTAACCTAGCCCAGGCGAGACATCTGTCACATCATCTAGCCTAGCCCAGGCAGACATCTGTCACATCATCTAACCTAGCCCAGGCAACATCTGTCACATCATCTAACCTAGCCCAGGCAGACATCTGTCTATTAAGCATACAATTTGAGACAGTAAATGAGACCTGTCTATTAAGCATACAATTTGAGACAGTAAATGAGACCTGTCTATTAAGCACACAATTTGAGACAGTAAATGAGACCTGTCTATTAAGCACACAATTTGAGACAGTATATGAGACCTGTCTATTAAGCACACAATTTGAGACAGTAAATGAGACGGATAAATAAATATGATCAACGGCTGATTAAGCGAAACAGAAAAGTGAGGGGGGCACACACGGGGCACTTTTATGATATAACAATGAAGCGGTTTACCATGGTGTAAGAGATGGTACCATACTACGTACTTCTTACGGACGAAACAATCAACAGAAAATACTAATCACAATACGTGGTGCAACATCAAAGCAAGAGACAGAGGATGTTGGGGGTCTATTGCAGCCTACCTTTAATGCGGAGACGGCATGACGCTGATGACATATGATGGCATAAATGTCATCTCTTTCACATCCGACAGATGTGATGACATATGAGGACATAAATATCATCTTGCTCACATCCGACAGATGTGATGACATATGATGGCATAACTGTCAACTCGTTCACATCCGACAGATGTGATGACTGACATATGATAGCATAAATATCATCTTGCTCACATCCGACAGATGTGATGACATATGAGGACATAAATGTCATCTTACTGACATCCTATAGATGTGATGAAGTTTGTTTATTACGCTGTCTTGTATTTATTTTCTGAAAGAGAAAATTCTAACAAAAACTTTCGATCTCTAGGTCTGATAACAGGATGCATGGGAGGAGGGAGAGAGGGCAGACACTGACACTTGTGTCAGCATTTCTTGTTGATATAACATTCTCTTTTGTTGAGTGGTGTTTGCTAGTTTTCTGATTGAAATGTTGATGTTGAGATTGAAGCGTTGATGTTATGATTGAAGTGTTGATGTTGTGATTGAAGCGTTGATGTTGTGATTGAAGCGTTGATGTTGTGATTGAAGCGTTGATGTTGAGATTGAAGCGTTGATGTTGTGATTGAAGCGTTGATGTTGAGATTGAAGCGTTGATGTTGTGATTGAAGCGTTGATGTTGAGATTGAAGCGTTGATGTTGAGATTGAAATGTTGATGTTGAGATTGAAGCGTTGATGTTGTGATTGAAGCGTTGATGTTGTGATTGAAGCGTTGATGTTGAGATTGAAATGTTGATGTTGAGATTGAAGCGTTGATGTTGAGATTGAAGTGTTGATGTTGAGATTGAAATGTTGATGTTGAGATTGAAATGTTGATCTTGAGATTGAAGCGTTGATGTTGAGATTGAAGTGTTGATGTTGAGATTGAAATGTTGATGTTGAGATTGAAGCGTTGATGTTGAGATTGAAGTGTTGATGTTGAGATTGAAGTGTTGATGTTGTGATTGAAGTGTTGATGTTGAGATTGAAATGTTGATGTTGAGATTGAAATGTTGATGTTGAGATTGAAATGTTGATGTTGAGATTGAAATGTTGATGTTGAGATTGAAATGTTGATGTTGAGATTGAAATGTTGAATTAATTAGATGACATCGAATGCTTGATTTGTTGATGCTGTTGTTGTTGAGCTGTTCTTGACTACGGAAGTGTGTGTGTGTTTGTTTACGTTCGTTCCTATCAACCAAGTTAACCATTTATTGTGATCTGTGTAATCTGCACAGAGAACGTGAGTACATTGCGCATTCGTTAGGTTACTACAATATGTAGTACAGGCACATTACAATGTCGACAAAAGTGTATGTATGCATTATATTCAGCAGCACACACATTTATACAGACGGGTAACTAAGATCCAGCAGCACACACATTTATACAGACGGGTAACTAAGATCCAGCAGCACACACATTTATACAGACGGGTAACTAAGATCCAGCAGCACACACATTTATACAGACGGGTAACTAAGATCCAACCGCACACACATTTATACAGTCGGGTAACTAAGATCCAGCCGCACACACATTTATACAGACGGGTAACTAAGATCCAGCCGCACACACATTTGTACAGACGGGTAACTAAGATCCAGCAGCGCACACATTTGTACAGACGGGTAACTAAGATCCAACAGCACACACATTTGTACAGACGGGTAACTAAGATCCAGCCGCACACATATTTGTACAGACGGGTAACTGAGATCCAGCAGAACACACATTTGTACAGACGGGTAACTGAGATCCAGCAGAACACACATTTGTACAGACGGGTAACTAAGATCCAGCAGAACACACATTTGTACAGACGGGTAACTGAGATCCAGCAGAACACACATTTGTACAGACGGGTAACTAAGATCCAGCCGCACACACATTTGTGCAGACGGGTAACTAAGATCCAGCAGCGCACACATTTGTACAGACGGGTAACTAAGATCCAACAGTACACACATTTGTACAGACGGGTAACTAAGATCCAGCAGAACACACATTTGTACAGACGGGTAACTAAGATCCAGCCGCACACATATTTGTACAGACGGGTAACTAAGATCCAGCCGCACACATATTTGTACAGACGGGTAACTAAGATCCAGCAGAACACACATTTGTACAGACGGGTAACTGAGATCCAGCCGCACACACATTTGTACAGACGGGTAACTAAGATCCAGCCGCACACACATTTGTACAGACGGGTAACTAAGATCCAGCCGCATACACATTTGCACAGACGGGTAACTAAGATCCAACAGAACACACATTTGTACAGACGGGTAACTGAGATCCAGCCGCACACACATTTGTACAGACGGGTAACTAAGATGTGACTAACAGAAATACCTCACTTTAAATCAGCACATTTGAAGTTATACTATAGCATTGCACCACTTGTGTCTTTCAATATAAGTGTTACTTAAGAGTCCTCCGTATTTCATGGACAGAGAAGAGAACAAATAGATCTATCCAGAAAGAAGTTAAGATCAAAGAAAACTGGCTGATGCTACAAATAAGAATGAGAAAATTGAAATATTATTTTGGACATTTAAAAAGACACGAAGGGTTACAGAAAATCATTATGGAAGAATGCATCACAGCAAAGAGGAGAAGAGGAAGACCACAAAGAAGATGGATTCTGGATGTAACTGATGGTTTGCGCATAACGGCCACAGAGGCGGCACATCCGACCTATGAGAGATAGAAATTCCGAAGGACAGTTAGTGAGGCAAAGTTATTCTTATGACAGGCTATTTGATGATGATGATCAGTGGCGGCTCGTGCTCATTTTTGTTGGTAGGGCCAGACACAAATTTTCGGAAAAATCATGGTTTTGGGTTAGGTTATATTTTAATTTATAAAATATTAAATACACGTTAAACATTATTTTTGATGGGGCCCAGTCCACTGGTCCTTAATGACGAGCCGCCACTGATGATGACGATCTAATTGATCATAGTGAGGCGGTTAGAGCTGACCCATGCAGTGTACATATGTAAGTGACATATTCTTTTGCGTTTCATTGTTGTTGTTGTTGTTAGTGTTTGGTTGTTGTTGTAGTTAGTGTTTGGTTGTTGTTGTAGTTAGTGTTTGGTTGTTGTTGTAGTTAGTGTTTGGTTGATGTTGTTGTGTTGTAGTTAGTGTTTGGTTGATGTTGTTGTAGTTAGTGTTTGGTTGTTGTTGTTGTTAGTGTTTGGTTGTTGTTGTAGTTAGTGTTTGGTTGTTGTTGTAGTTAGTGTTTGGTTGTTGTTGTAGTTAGTGTTTGGTTGATGTTGTAGTTAGTGTTTGGTTGTTGTTGTTGTAGTTAGTGTTTGGTTGATGTTGTTGTAGTTAGTGTTTGGTTGTTGTTGTTGTAGTTAGTGTTTGGTTGATGTTGCTGTAGTTAGTGTTTGGTTGATGTTGTTGTAGTTAGTGTTTGGTTGATGTTGCTGTAGTTAGTGTTTGGTTGTTGTTGTAGTTAGTGTTTGGTTGATGTTGCTGTAGTTAGTGTTTGGTTGTTGTTGTTGTAGTTAGTGTTTGGTTGATGTTGTTGTAGTTAGTGTTTGGTTGTTGTTGTTGTAGTTAGTGTTTGGTTGATGTTGCTGTAGTTAGTGTTTGGTTGATGTTGTTGTAGTTAGTGTTTGGTTGTTGTTGTTGTAGTTAGTGTTTGGTTGATGTTGTTGTAGTTAGTGTTTGGTTGTTGTTGTTGTAGTTAGTGTTTGGTTGATGTTGCTGTAGTTAGTGTTTGGTTGATGTTGTTGTAGTTAGTGTTTGGTTGTTGTTGTTGTAGTTAGTGTTTGGTTGATGTTGTTGTAGTTAGTGTTTGGTTGTTGTTGTTGTAGTTAGTGTTTGGTTGATGTTGCTGTAGTTAGTGTTTGGTTGATGTTGTTGTAGTTAGTGTTTGGTTGATGTTGTTGTAGTTAGTATTTGGTTGATGTTGTTGTAGTTAGTGTTTGGTTGTTGTTGTTGTAGTTAGTGTTTGGTTGTTGTTGTTGTAGTTAGTGTTTGGTTGTTGTTGTTGTAGTTAGTGTTTGGTTGATGTTGCTGTAGTTAGTGTTTGGTTGATGTTGTTGTAGTTAGTGTTTGGTTGATGTTGTTGTAGTTAGTGTTTGGTTGATGTTGTTGTAGTTAGTGTTTGGTTGTTGTTGTTGTAGTTAGTGTTTGGTTGATGTTGTTGTAGTTAGTGTTTGGTTGTTGTTGTTGTAGTTAGTGTTTGGGTGTTGTTGTTGTTGTAGTTAGTGTTTGGTTGATGTTGTTGTAGTTAGTGTTTGGTTGATGTTGTTGTAGTTAGTGTTTGGTTGATGTTGTTGTAGTTAGTGTTTGGTTGATGTTGTTGTAGTTAGTGTTTGGTTGTTGTTGTTGTAGTTAGTGTTTGGTTGTTGTTGTTGTAGTTAGTGTTTGGTTGATGTTGTTGTAGTTAGTGTTTGGTTGATGTTGTTGTAGTTAGTGTTTGGTTGTTGTTGTTGTTGTTGTAGTTAGTGTTTGGTTGTTGTTGTTGTAGTTAGTGTTTGGTTGTTGTTGTTGTTGTAGTTAGTGTTTGGTTGATGTTGTTGTAGTTAGTGTTTGGTTGATGTTGTTGTAGTTAGTGTTTGGTTGATGTTGTTGTAGTTAGTGTTTGGTTGATGTTGTTGTAGTTAGTGTTTGGTTGTTGATGTTGTTGTAGTTAGTGTTTGGTTGATGTTGTTGTAGTTAGTGTTTGGTTGTTGTTGTTGTTGTAGTTAGTGTTTGGTTGTTGTTGTTGTAGTTAGTGTTTGGTTGATGTTGTTGTAGTTAGTGTTTGGTTGATGTTGTTGTAGTTAGTGTTTGGTTGATGTTGTTGTTGTAGTTAGTGTTTGGTTGATGTTGTTGTTGTGGTTAGTGTTTGGTTGATGTTGTTGTAGTTAGTGTTTGGTTGATGTTGTTGTTGTAGTTAGTGTTTAGTTGATGTTGTTGTTGTGGTTAGTGTTTGGTTGATGTTGTTGTGGTTAGTGTTTGGTTGATGTTGTTGTAGTTAGTGTTTGGTTGTTGTTGTTGTTGTGGTTAGTGTTTGGTTGATGTTGTTGTGGTTAGTGTTTGGTTGTTGTGGTTAGTGTTTGGTTGTTGTGGTTAGTGTTTGGTTGTTGTGGTTAGTGTTTGGTTGATGTTGTTGTGGTTAGTGTTTGGTTGTTGTGGTTAGTGTTTGGTTGTTGTGGTTAGTGTTTGGTTGATGTTGTAGTTAGTGTTTGGTTGTTGTTGTTGTAGTTAGTGTTTGGTTGTTGTTGTTGTAGTTAGTGTTTGGTTGTTGTTGTTGTAGTTAGTGTTTGGTTGTTGTTGTTGTAGTTAGTGTTTGGTTGATGTTGTTGTAGTTAGTGTTTGGTTGATGTTGTTGTAGTTAGTGTTTGGTTGTTGTTGTTGTAGTTAGTGTTTGGTTGATGTTGTTGTAGTTAGTGTTTGGTTGTTGTTGTTGTAGTTAGTGTTTGGTTGATGTTGCTGTAGTTAGTGTTCGGTTGATGTTGTTGTAGTTAGTGTTTGGTTGTTGTTGTTGTAGTTAGTGTTTGGTTGATGTTGTTGTAGTTAGTGTTTGGTTGTTGTTGTTGTAGTTAGTGTTTGGTTGATGTTGTTGTAGTTAGTGTTTGGTTGTTGTTGTTGTAGTTAGTGTTTGGGTGTTGTTGTTGTTGTAGTTCGTGTTTGGTTGATGTTGTTGTAGTTAGTGTTTGGTTGATGTTGTTGTAGTTAGTGTTTGGGTGTTGCTGTTGTTGTAGTTAGTGTTTGGTTGTTGTTGTTGTAGTTAGTGTTTGGTTGATGTTGTTGTAGTTAGTGTTTGGTTGATGTTGTTGTTGTTGTAGTTAGTGTTTGGTTGTTGTTGTTGTAGTTAGTGTTTGGTTGTTATTGTTGTTGTAGTTAGTGTTTGGTTGATGTTGTTGTAGTTAGTGTTTGGTTGATGTTGTTGTAGTTAGTGTTTGGTTGATGTTGTTGTAGTTAGTGTTTGGTTGATGTTGTTGTAGTTAGTGTTTGGTTGTTGATGTTGTTGTAGTTAGTGTTTGGTTGATGTTGTTGTAGTTAGTGTTTGGTTGTTGTTGTTGTTGTAGTTAGTGTTTGGGTGTTGTTGTTGTTGTAGTTAGTGTTTGGTTGATGTTGTTGTAGTTAGTGTTTGGTTGATGTTGTTGTTGTTGTAGTTAGTGTTTGGTTGTTGTTGTTGTTGTAGTTAGTGTTTGGTTGTTGTTGTTGTTGTTGTAGTTAGTGTTTGGTTGTTGTTGTTGTAGTTAGTGTTTGGTTGTTGTTGTTGTTGTAGTTAGTGTTTGGTTGATGTTGTTGTAGTTAGTGTTTGGTTGATGTTGTTGTAGTTAGTGTTTGGTTGATGTTGTTGTAGTTAGTGTTTGGTTGATGTTGTTGTAGTTAGTGTTTGGTTGTTGATGTTGTTGTAGTTAGTGTTTGGTTGATGTTGTTGTAGTTAGTGTTTGGTTGTTGTTGTTGTTGTAGTTAGTGTTTGGTTGTTGTTGTTGTAGTTAGTGTTTGGTTGATGTTGTTGTAGTTAGTGTTTGGTTGATGTTGTTGTTGTAGTTAGTGTTTGGTTGATGTTGTTGTTGTGGTTAGTGTTTGGTTGATGTTGTTGTGGTTAGTGTTTGGTTGATGTTGTTGTAGTTAGTGTTTGGTTGTTGTTGTTGTTGTGGTTAGTGTTTGGTTGATGTTGTTGTGGTTAGTGTTTGGTTGTTGTGGTTAGTGTTTGGTTGTTGTGGTTAGTGTTTGGTTGTTGTGGTTAGTGTTTGGTTGATGTTGTTGTGATTAGTGTTTGGTTGTTGTGGTTAGTGTTTGGTTGTTGTAGTTAGTGTTTGGTTGATGTTGTTGTCGACACCGTAGAAGATGTTTGATTGATTACTCTGTTGATGTGGTGAGTGTCCATGATAGCAATGCAGTGAGTGAAGTCGAAATGAAACATATCGAAATCTAACGACGGCTTATGTGCGTGTTACTACTACTCAATTCTGCACTTAACATTACATTTGTAACATAATTGAGAGTCCACGAAGCTCAGTAGTTAATCAACTTGTTTCATAGACTTGTAATCTCTGTTGGATTTCCAGTTGGTCTTAAGTACTTCAACCGACCGTACATAACAGTCATGACGAACCAGTCTCAATTAGGAAGAAATCAAATACAGAAAAGTAGAGGTAGCCGGAATAATGTTGACCACATTAAACCCCCCACCCCCACCACCACATGTCGTTACTTAAATAACCACAGGAAGTAAATGTATCCAGCGTGATGTTTACCACATACCCCCACCACATGTCGTTGGTTAAAGAAGACTACGAGTTTAACACTACATTCCCAATACACACACACACACACACGCACACGCACGCGCACACAGCACACACGCACACGCACGCGCACACAGCACACACACACACAGAGCACACGCACACACACGCACTCACCCACCCACGCACGCACGCACGCACCAGCTGGTATCTGCTTCTTTTTCTTCAACGTCCATCTTTCTACATTCTCAATACACACCAGCTGGTATCTGCTTCTTCTTCTTCAACGTCCATCTTTCTACATTCTCAATACACACCAGCTGGTATCTGCTTCTTCTTCTTCAACTTCCATCTTTCTACATCCACCAATTGTTTAACCATACATTGTAGTCTGAGTGTAATTTGCGTCTTAGAGTTTAAGTTCGTTTTGCTAGTTCGGCGCCAACGGACACGTAGACCAGCACATTCGAGTTTTTTTTAAAATTCGAGTTCGCCTCCCTAGTCCGTGACAGTTTCCACACAAACTACGGGGCACCATTTATTCCTACTGTCACTGGTTTGCTCTCAAATGACCACTTCTAAACCTTAACCCTAACCCTATGTCAAAACTTGCATCAGTGTTCCCAGTCACGGCTTCGTGAACACAACTGTCTTAACATTCACAGCTCCATCAACACAGCTGTCTTAACATTCACAGCTCCATCAACACAGCTGTCTTAACATTCGCAGCTTCATCAACACATCTGTCTTAACAATCACGGCTCCGTAAACACAGCTGTATAAACAATTACAGCTCCATCAACACAGATGTCTTAACATTCACGGCTCCGTCAACACAGCTGTGTTAACATTCACGGTTCCATCAACACAGCTGTATTAACAATCACGGCTACACCAGACACTTGCGTCAGTCTAAACAATCACAGCTCTGTCAACACTTCATAACGAGTTGCAACTGTAGACACCCCATCAGCCGGACCAATCTGACTTTCTTACCTTTCCCCCTCGACAGGTGTATACTTCCGGTAGCAGGTAGATGCATGTGAATTGTTAGCTGTTGTTTTAATAACAAACTCCCCCAGACATTTGCACCTCTTTATCTGGATGGCTGGCCTCCTCCACAATTTCATTTAATTTATTTCACCACCTGTTACTATTCTTTCACTCTCTCTTCCTCTCTCTCTCACTCTCTCTCTCTCTCTATTTCTCCAATTCATTATCTGGATGGCTGGCCTCCTCCACCATTTCATCTAATTTACTTCCCCACCTGTCACTACTCTTTCATCTCTCTCTCTCACTCTCTCTCACTCTCTCTCACTCTCTCTCTCTCTATTTCTCCAATTCATTATCTGGATGGCTGGCCTCCTCCACCATTTCATCTAATTTGCTTTACCACCTGTCACTCCTCTCTCTCTCTCTCACTCTCTCTTCTCCAATTCATTATCTGTATGGCTGGCATCCTACGCCTTTTCATTTAACTTACTTCACCACATGTCACTACTCTCTTTCTCTCCCTCTCACTCTCTCTCTCACTCTCTCTCTCTAATTTCTTATCTTGATTGCTCGCCTCCTCCACCTTTTCAACTAATTTTTTTCACCATCTGTCACTGCTCTCTCTCTCTCTCTCTCTCTCTCTCTCGCTCTCGCTCATTCGTTATCGGTTTGTTCCATAATTGTTTCCATATGAAATATAAAAATCCAATATTCGAACGTGTTGTTTCTACTCTCTAATCAGACTAGTTATTATCAGAGATTTTAAAACTTTTGTTTGTGTGGTGTGTGGGGGGAGATTTTAGTTGGAACTGTTTAAATATATACTTGTAATTTCTATTAATTGTGTTACGTTTATAATGTTTGTTCATCTATTTTGTTAATCTTAGTAATCTCTGTCTCTGTCTCTCTCTCTCTCTCTCTTGCTGTGTGTGTGTGTCTCTCTCTCTCTTGCTATGTGTGTGTGTGTCCCTGTTTCCTCCTCCTTCTCTCTCTCTCTCTCTCTCTCTCTCTCTCTCTTCTCTTGCATGAAATACGTCTTTATCATGTTGTTCATATTTCAAAACTAAATTTAAAAAAAAACCACAAGAAATGTCCACCATCCACACTGGATCGATCTAGATAAGAAACGTCCACTCCCACCCACCCACAATGTACTGACCTAGACTAGGAAATCTTCCACCCCCGTCATCTTGATCGTTCCTTGACTAGTCTTTCAAGAGCCATGTTCTCCATTATCGTTCTCTATAATTCACTATAACGTTTACTGTGACGTTTACTGTGACGTTTACTGTGACGTTTACTGTGACGTTTACTGTGACGTTTACTGTAACGTTTACTGTGACGTTTACTATAACGTTTACTGTGACGTTTACTGTGACGTTTACTGTAACGTTTACTGTGACGTTTACTGTGACGTTTACTGTGACGTTTAATGTGACGTTTACTGTAACGTTTACTGTGACGTTTAATGTGACGTTTAATGTGACGTTTACTGTGACGTTTACTGTGACGTTTACTGTGACGTTTAATGTGACGTTTACTGTGACGTTTACTGTGACGTTTACTGTGACGTTTAATGTGACGTTTACTGTGACGTTTACTGTAACGTTTATTGTAACGTTTACTGTGACATTTATTGTGACGTTTATTGTAACGTTTACTGTAACGTTTATTGTAACGTTTACTGTGACGTTTACTGTGACATTTACTGTAACGTTTACTGTAACGTTTACTGTAACGTTTACTGTGACATTTACTGTAACGTTTATTGTAACGTTTATTGTAACGTTTACTGTGACGTTTACTGTGACGTTTACTGTGACGTTTACTGTAACGTTTAATGGGACCAATACATTTCAGTTTTAGAGACAGGATGTTGTTTATCAGCCAATGTCCCTTCGTGTTCAGATATTTGATCCCTCCAGAACTTTACAAGAATGTTCATGTATCACTTTCTTCAACAGATTTGCTTGTCTTCTTTAAATATGCTCAACATTATCTCAAAATTGGTAGATAACTCATTTTATCTGTTGGGTTGAATAATCTTGTCTTCTAGAAAATGCGAGAAATTTCACAAAATGTGCCACGAAAATATTTCTTTCTTTCTCGAATCCTGTATGCCTCACAGTGTCAGGTCAGGAAGAGATTTCTAAAACGGACCCTAGTATGCGCTTCGTAGATAGTCTCTTTCGTCGCCTCTGTTATCTCTGAGGTCCATCTTTTGCGTGGTCGGCCTTTTGCTTTGTACCCATTGTATCGGAGCAGCATTGCTCTTTGGGGTGTACTGTCTGATGGTAATCTGCTTACGTGGCCGAACCATTTAATTTGTTGTTTCTTGATGAAGTCTAGTACTGATGTTGTACCCACTTTTTCCTGATGTCTTCATTTCTCAACCGGTCTCTTCTTGTTACACCCAGCATTCTGCGTAGACACTTCATCTCTGTTGTGACTAGTTTTCTTCTATCGTTTGTTGTCAGCGTCCAGGTTTGGCACTGGTAACATAATGTGGGGAGAAAGATTGTGTTGAACATTGCTCTTTTTGTGTTCATGGTGACGTGTTTGCATCTTAAAATTGGCGCCATTTGCCCTATCATTTGATTTGCTGTGTTGCATCTGTGTTGAATTTCATTAGTTATCCTTCCATTTGCTGAAAAATGCTCCCCAGGTATGTGAAATCTTTTACTTGATTTAGTAGGTGATTATCGATGGAGATATTGGTAGAGCTTTCCTCTCTGGCGAATGTCATTACTTCTGTTTTGTCGATGTTTATTCTCATGTTGTATTCGTTACATGCCAACTGGAGTCTGCCGATGTGTTGTTGTAGCTGTTCTTCTGTTGTTGATATGATTGCCTGATCGTCTGCAAAAAGAATTTCACGAAAATATTTAACATAAAAAAAAAATTATAAATCGATGTCGTCACGTGATTGTTCATATCTGATCTGTTAGACACGGTCGCCATCACCAGCCGTAAACTTATCTCAAACGGTGGTCGCCATCACCAGGCGTAAAGTTATCTTAGACATTTGTCGCCATCACCAGCAGTAAACTTATCTCAAACAGTGGTCGCCATCATCAGCCGCAAACTTATCTTAGACGGTGGTCGCCATCACCAGGCGTAAACTTATCTTAGACAGTGGTCGCCGTGACCATTCGCGGACACACGGTACCACTCGCTTATTTACGCCGCGTGCAAGTCTTTGGTATTGTGAGATCCAGGTACGTACGTAGATGCTAGCCTTCAACCTTGTGTCATCTCAACTTACTTAAAGGTGTGCTTCGCCCATCGATCCGTATCGTTCTGTATTTGTTTGTTCCCACCGAACTAGGACCTTTCTAAGAAGGAAATTGTGTCATACAATGCGTACACATTGTGTAACTACCGTGTGTGTACCGGATAATACTTATCTTGGGATAACTGTGTTGCAGGTGTGTCAGCGATCTGATTGTGTCATGGACAGATTCTGTATAGATATTCATGGATTTATTAGTCTTAATCTATCGTGTTTCTATTTATGTTTATTTATTACATACAGTCTATTGGCGGTCTATTTATGATATATATAATCTATTGTCAGTCTATTTATGATATACATAATCTGTTGTCGGTCACTATATGACATATAAATCTATGACTGTCTCTTACACAACTGTGATTGTCTCTTACATATATAAGTCTGTCTCTTACATATCTAAGTCTGTCTCTTACATATCTAAGACTGTCTCTTACATATATATGACTGTCTCTTACATATCTAAGTCTGTCTCTTACATATCTGTGTCTGTCTCTTACATATCTAATTCTGTCTCTTACATATGTAAGTGTGTCTCTTACATATCTGTGTCTGTCTCTTACATATCTAAGACTGCCTCTTACATATCTGTGCTTGTCTCTTACATGTCTAAGTCTGTCTCTTACATATCTAAGTTTGTCTCTTACATATATGTGTCTGTCTCTTACATATCTAAGACTGTCTCTTACATATCTAAGTCTGTCTCTTACATATATGTGTCTGTCTCTAACGTGTCTAGGTCTGTCTCTTACATATCTAAGTCTGTCTCTTACATATCTGTGTCTGTCTCTTACATATCTAAGACTGCCTCTTACATATATGTGCCTGTCTCTTATATGTCTAAGTCTGTCTCTTATATGTCTAAGTCTGTCTCTTACATATCTAAGTTTGTCTCTTACATATATGTGTCTGTCTCTTACATATCTAAGACTGTCTCTTACATGTATGTGTCTGTCTCTTACATGTCTAACTCTGTCTCTTACATATCTAAGTCTGTCTCTTACATATCTAAGACTGTCTCTTACATATCTATGACTGTCTCTTACATATCTATGACTGTCTCTCACATATCTATGTTTGTCTCTTACATATCTATGACTGTCTCTTACATATATGTGACTGTCTCTTACATATCAAAGTTTGTCTCTTACATATATGTGTCTGTCTCTTACATATCTAAGACTGTCTCTTACATGTATGTGTATGTCTCTTACATGTCTAAGTCTGTCTCTTACATATCTAAGTCTGTCTCTTACATATCTAAGACTGTCTCTTACATATCTATGACTGTCTCTTACATATCTATGACTGTCTTTCACATATCTATGTTTGTCTCTTACATATCTATGACTGTCTCTTACATATATGTGACTGTCTCTTACATATCAAAGTCTGTCTCTTACATATCTGTCACTGTCTATTACATATCTAAGTCTGTCTCTTACATATCTAAGACTGTCTCTTACATATCTAAGTCTGTCTCTTACATGTCTAAGTCTGTCTCTTACATGTCTAAGTCTGTCTCTTACATGTCTAAGTCTGTCTCTTACATATATAAGTCTGTCTCTTACATATCCAAGACTGTCTCTTACATATCTATGTTTGTCTCTTACATATCTAAGTCTGTCTCTTACATATCTGTGACTGTCTCATAATGTCGAAGGTGTAAGGATACATGTTGGCCGAAAAATCTCAAAAGTCAAAATACAGTTTAGTTTGGTGCAGATGAACTAAGTTTGTTGATACCAAGTTTGTTGACAAACAGTGTTCCTATATAGGTCAGCCTGGATGTTGTGTCATCGATTGATGATGTCAGACGCCAGGAATGCTGATATTTCATAAATACTTAAGAGTGCTTGAGAAATTAAGCACGGGTGAGCGGCTTGCTCCGTACCTGTTTTACCGTGCAGCGCGTGCATGTCATGTGTTCCTGTTAGAACGTCGGTAGTGAAGTTGATAAAAGTCTACGCTAGTGACCACAGCGATGTGGAAATTCTGAGTTCGAGTCCAGCTTGACCGAAAAACATCATGTCAAGTATCGGTGTGCACACGGTACGCTGTTGTACCAATAGGAGACCCTAATCCTTTACATGAGAATTTAAATTGCAAGTACATATGAAGTCGGGGTAAGGCTCGTCTGAATTGCGAATAAGACCTGCGATAAGGAAAGTAAGCTTTCACGCAAAAATAAGTCATATGCGCCATGGCTGCGTCTGAATTGATAGCGGATGAGCGAAAAGAAATATGTTCATGTGAAAGGTACACCTGCTGAGGTGATCTCAGCTTTCTCCTCTAATCATGGCTGTCTGTGATGCTCAGTTAACTTTCTTCTGCAGACACTCAAATTTAGACAAATTTGATCATCAAAATATATGCAATATTCCCGTAAAGCAGTGGTGCTGTTCAACTTGTTATATATTGAAACGCATTTGACTGAAAGTTGACCGCGTTGGACAGCGCTCTCGTATGGCATTCCACCCGTGTATTTTTGCCGGGGCGGTCAAGGGGCGCAAAGCATAGTGACACTGTGATCTTCAAAGCATGTCGTAAGAGGCGATTGAGGTAGGGACCTAAGGAAGCTACCCTAGTAAATTAAAAGCATCGCAGAAATCGGATGTGCTGACCTACTTGTAGACGCATAACTGGCACAACATACAATCGCTCTTAGGCTCAGATCACATACAAATCGCACTGAGGGGTTAATAAATGGTCGATTTAGAGAGTTTGAAAAAGAAGTATAGCATTCATTTTGAAAATGCTTCAATTTACGTGTAACTTTTTGCGGTAATTTTCCAGCATTCGTTGTTGTAAAGCAATCTTCCAACCATATTCTTGTGATCTATGCCTGTCATACGTTGAGTGTGTTTAATATGTTTCTCTACAGGTATATGTATGTCACGACATCCGCTCGTAGTTTACGATTTGTGACACATTTTGTTCAGTTTGAACGATTGTTGAACTATTGTCTGACTGATCTAGTCCACTTTTGATGATTGTCATAATGTAGTATATGTTACCTGCAGGTCTCGTCACGTGATGTTATGTCAACTCAGGTAAGATAGTTTAAGGTGCGCTCCGTTTCTGTGATAATACAAAGGGAATACTATAGAGAACAGGTGAACCTAAAAGTACTCTGCCCCATTTAGGTAGATGAAGACATCCGTGACAAAGCATGCAAACTTTAACCCCGATGTCGAATTCGAAATGTTATAACACAGACAGTGTGTCGTGTAACGGTACGAAAAGAATATCATACAAGACAATACAAGCAAGACAATACAAGCAAGACAATACAAGCAAGACAATACAAGCAAGACAATACAAGCAAGACAATACAAGCAAGACAATACAAGCAAGACAATACAAGCAAGACAATACAGTACAGTACAACACAATAAGTACCCCATCTTGATCAAGTGCTGCATAGATGACGTGTATCTTGTTGTATCGATTCATATCTTGTGTGGTCTATTATTGTATCTTTGTCTTCTGTGTCTTGTGTGGTCTATTATTGTATCTTTGTCTTCTGTGTCTTGTGTGGTTTATTATTGTATCTTTGTCTTCTGTGTCTTGTGTGGTCTATTATTGTATCTTTGTCTTCTGTGTCTTGTGTGGTCTATTATTGTATCTTTGTCTTCTGTGTCTTGTGTGGTCTATTATTGTATCTTTGTCTTCTGTGTCTTGTGTGGTTTATTATTGTATCTTTGTCTTCTGTGTCTTGAGTTAAAGACCAGCTTTATAGAAGCGAGTTTATAGTTACCGAATTTATCATATCAAATAAATATGCAGTTTTCTTGTATCAGTCTGTCTGTCACTAATGCATTTATTAATTTGTGTATATTCTGAGAGTCCTGTGTTTCATACCATGAGGCATATTAACGAATATGGTGTTAGACCCGTAGTTTTCATTAAGCATCGACACACGATGGATGTATGTGGTCAACATCACGCCGGCTGTCTTGACTTTCCAGCGCTTTTCCTGGTACCCATTTGAGACTGTGGGTCTCAGAGTTGTTACGGTTGGAGAAAATTTCAACTCGCGGTGAAATTGAACCCGGACAACGCACATAAAAAGCGAGTGCACTAACTACTGCGCTATATCGACTGTCCTGTGTATCCTGGAACCATTATATATTTGTTTTCCATATCATTATATTTCTAATGTTGACTATAATTTATTATCGATTGTTTATTATATTCATGATTGTCTGTGTTGATATTTTATTTGAAAATTTATTAAAAGGGAACAAAACTAAACAGAATCCACGTGAATGTATAACTGAAAGTATTAGAAACACTTACGCAGTAGTTACTGCAACAATTCCCAATGTTTCCACAAACTCAGAAAAGTCTAGGTGCTAACTAGCATCAATCTGTGGGACTTGAGAATCTGCAGCGCCAGAATACCATCCGCTTATGCATGTTTCCGACACGTGGCATGTGGCTTATGGGTTAGTGACTCGGTTTATTAACTTCGACGTTCTAAGTTCGAATCACGCTGCGGACAGTTTGGTTGCAAATTGTTTTGCGTGGATTTTAACAAAATGACGATGGACCACACCCGTTCAGAAAGCAATGGCAAACTACTGAACGTAATAATCACAAACAGCGTTAAAAAGCTGGGGTTTATTCGCAAAGTCCTGTAAAGGGTATGCAATTAACTTTAACTTATGAGGCTGCATACATCGTGCTGATCCAACTGTGCTACGCCGCCGGATTGAAAGCTTTATTTGTTTTATTTGAGAGTCGTTGTGGACCTGGCATACTGTCTCGTTCTCTTGTTCTCTTCATTAACGTGGTCTTGCGCAAATGAAAGCAGCGACAGTTTTACAAAACCACGACTTGATCAAAGCGGGACAATTCATTTGTTTGTTGCTGATGTGGAGGATGGTCGTTTTCGGAAGCTGAGACACAGCTATTTCAACCTAAGGAACCAGTCATGATTTGGTTATATTAGGGCGCCTAGAAGAACAAACATACAAATGAAGAATTAATTAACTCCTTGGGGATAATCCAATTTTATTTTATGTAGGATCTGATTGATTGATTGACTGATTGATTGATTGGCTGATTGATTTATTGATAGGACCAACATAGTTGCATGTTGATGAATAATAAAGTCTGCTCCAATCTATTTCTTACGCAGAAAAATCTCAGTGACAGTACACGAACTCCGTAGCACCTGCGAGGGTCTCCGATGCAATTGTGAAGAAAGTGACAGATTTTGTCGAACTTTATTTTAATTTTTTAATTAATTATGCCGGGTCACCGAGTGGTTACCGGGGCCCAAATTTGGGGTGTAAAGAATAGAACCACTGTTACCTGCCACGCATGTCGTAAGAGGCGCTAAGGAGGTTCGGCTGAAATCGGATGCACATGTCCTAAACGTGTAGAAGTCTACGCGTTTAGGGGCCTATCAAACCAATGTACAACGTATACACGTTCTTGGCAAAGAACAAACATATCACAAAGAGTGATTGAAATTGGTGGTAAAGAATGAACACAAAGAAGAAGAAGAAGATTATGCCGGGAAGCGGCATTCCAGCCTTATCCTATCGATTTTTAACTGCCAATGGTTCTTTTCTGTGCTTAACTTGCACATAATAGATCTACATTTTGTCGTCCGTCTCCGATAAGACTAGGAACTCAATCACACTTATATTGAGATCAGCGATCTCTGGAAAAATATCCCAATCAAGATGGGAATGAACCACTTACTTCTAGAGCCAGATGCTAGCGCGTTACCTCCACGTGTCGGAAACAATTCATGTCAGCACATGTGTTGATCGAATCTTGTTTTATCCTTTCAATTTACAACTCTCTAGACAATTTACGACAACTCTCTAGACAATTGTGACAACACGCACGGTTCAATAGATATATAGATATATATATATAAAGCGATATTGATTTACTAAACGGGTAGCCACAGGTTTCTTTCAGTGAGATATGGGTTCCAACCCTGGTAAACTCCAGAATTAATTGAACAAGTTATTGCTCCATGAAGTGATGAAATATGAAACACACACAACATACACATTGTGTCTTGTCAGTCAGCTGTTCATCTTTAGTTGTAATAGTTGGTAATAGTTCTCTCTGGCTAAACGGTTAATGTTTAGTTGTAATAGTTGGTAATAGTTCTCTCTGGCTAAACGGTTAATGTAATAGTTGGTAATAGTTCTCACTGGCTAAACGGGTAATGTAATAGTTGGTAATAGTTGTCTCTGGCTAAACAGTTAATGTAATAGTTGGTAATAGTTCTCTCTGGCTAAACGGTTAATGTTTAGTTGTAATAGTTGGTAATAGTTCTCTGTGGCTAAACGGTTAATGTAATAGTTGGTAATAGTTCTTTCTGGCTAAATGGTTAATGTAATAGTTGGTAATAGTTCTCTCTGGCTAAACGGTTAATGTAGTAGTTGGTAATAGTTCTCTCTGGCTAAACGTTTAATGTAATAGTTGGTAATAGTTCTCTCTGGCTAAACGGTTAATGTAGTAGTTGGTAATAGTTCTCTCTGGCTAAACGGTTAATGTAATAGTTGGTAATAGTTGGTAATAGTTCTCTCTGGCTAAATGGTTAAGCCCTTGTCTTGCGTTCCGAAGGTCGTGTTCACGGGTGCATTTTTTTCCAGATACCCTAGGATTGTTACCGGAGCTACGGAGTTCGGGCTGTGTGCAATATTCTCGGCAGGTGGTGTGCTATTTCTGCTGAGGGGAACCAAGGTATATGGGGTTAAACCCCGGGGTAATAAAGTCGATCCTTTTTTTTGTGTTTAGAGCATTTTTTTGTAATACTTTTAGTAGTATCTGGTAACAAAGTTTAGCTCAAGTGACAAATTAAAAAATGGTATACATTGATCTCTCATATATTTAGACAATGAAACGGATTAGCGCAGTGAATAGAGCGTTCACTTATAGAATCGGATACAATCGATGCAGTGTCGGCGTCAAGACCAACTTTAGAGAAATTAATACCGGCTTACAAAGCGCTTAAGGCAGGGCGCACAGAAGATACTTATATCACCCCCTTCCTTGCCCACCGCAAACAAAATACTGAGGCACAACAATATTGAGGAAGAAAAGAAGAAGCAGGATAAATATCAATTCCTATACAGAGAATTCAGTGCCGGATTAGGCCAGCACGGGGCCTGTAGCAATTCCTATACAGAGAATTGAACTCTGAAATTTTGGTTTTAATTCTCCCATCAATAAATAAACAGTGTACAACAAGTATCAGGGGGCGTCCGGGACAAATAAACAGTGTACAACAAGTATCAGAGGGCGTCCGGGACAAATAAACAGTGTACAACAAGTATCAGAGGGCGTCCGGGACAAATAAACAGTGTACAACAAGTATCAGGGGGCGTCCGGGACAAATAAACAGTGTACAACAAGTATCAGAGGGCGTCCGGGACAAATAAACAGTGTACAACAAGTATCAGGGGCGTCCGGGACAAATAAACAGTGTACAACAAGTATCAGAGGGCGTCCGGGACAAATAAACAGTGTACAACAAGTATCAGGGGCGTCCGGGACAAATAAACAGTGTACAACAAGTATCAGAGGGCGTCCGGGACAAATAAACAGTGTACAACAAGTATCAGAGGGCGTCCGGGACAAATAAACAGTGTACAACAAGTATCGAGGGGCGTCCGGGACAAATAAACAGTGTACAACAAGTATCAGAGGGCGTCCGGGACAAATAAACAGTGTACAACAAGTATCAGAGGGCGTCCGGGACAAATAAACAGTGTACAACAAGTATCAGAGGGCGTCCGGGACAAATAAACAGTGTACAACAAGTATCAGAGGGCGTCCGGGACAAATAAACAGTGTACAACAAGTATCAGAGGGCGTCCGGGACAAATAAACAGTGTACAACAAGTATCAGAGGGGAGTCCGGGACAAATAAACAGTGTACAACAAGTATCAGAGGGCGTCCGGGACAAATAAACAGTGTACAACAAGTATCAGAGGGCGTCCGGGACAAATAAACAGTGTACAACAAGTATCAGAGGGCGTCCGGGACAAATAAACAGTGTACAACAAGTATCAGAGGGAGTCCGGGACAAATAAACAGTGTACAACAAGTATCAGAGGGCGTCCGGGACAAATAAACAGTGTACAACAAGTATCAGAGGGCGTCTGGGACAAATAAACAGTGTACAACAAGTATCAGAGGGCGTCCGGGACAAATAAACAGTGTACAACAAGTATCAGAGGGCGTCCGGGACAAATAAACAGTGTACAACAAGTATCAGAGGGCGTCCGGGACAAATAAACAGTGTACAACAAGTATCAGAGGGCGTCCGGGACAAATAAACAGTGTACAACAAGTATCAGAGGGAGTCCGGGACAAATAAACAGTGTACAACAAGTATCAGAGGGCGTCCGGGACAAATAAACAGTGTACAACAAGTATCAGAGGGCGTCCGGGACAAATAAACAGTGTACAACAAGTATCAGAGGGCGTCCGGGACAAATAAACAGTGTACAACAAGTATCAGAGGGAGTCCGGGACAAATAAACAGTGTACAACAAGTATCAGAGGGCGTCCGGGACAAATAAACAGTGTACAACAAGTATCAGAGGGCGTCCGGGACAAATAAACAGTGTACAACAAGTATCAGAGGGGAGTCCGGGACAAATAAACAGTGTACAACAAGTATCAGAGGGCGTCCGGGACAAATAAACAGTGTACAACAAGTATCAGAGGGCGTCCGGGACAAATAAACAGTGTACAACAAGTATCAGAGGGAGTCCGGGACAAATAAACAGGGTACAACAAGTATCAGAGGGGCGTCCGGGACAAATAAACAGTGTACAACAAGTATCAGAGGGGCGTCCGGGACAAATAAACAGTGTACAACAAGTATCAGAGGGGCGTCCGGGACAAATAAACAGTGTACAACAAGTATCAGAGGGCGTCCGGGACAAATAAACAGTGTACAACAAGTATCAGAGGGAGTCCGGGACAAATAAACAGTGTACAACAAGTATCAGAGGGCGTCCGGGACAAATAAACAGTGTACAACAAGTATCAGAGGGCGTCCGGGACAAATAAACAGTGTACAACAAGTATCAGAGGGGCGTCCGGGACAAATAAACAGTGTACAACAAGTATCAGTGGGCGTCCGGGACAAATAAACAGTGTACAACAAGTATCAGAGGGCGTCCGGGACAAATAAACAGTGTACAACAAGTATCAGAGGGGCGTCTGGGACAAATAAACAGTGTACAACAAGTATCAGAGGGCGTCCGGGACAAATAAACAGTGTACAACAAGTATCAGAGGGGAGTCCGGGACAAATAAACAGTGTACAACAAGTATCAGAGGGCGTCCGGGACAAATAAACAGTGTACAACAAGTATCAGAGGGGCGTCCGGGACAAATAAACAGTGTACAACAAGTATCAGAGGGCGTCCGGGACAAATAAACAGTGTACAACAAGTATCAGAGGGCGTCCGGGACAAATAAACAGTGTACAACAAGTATCAGAGGGGCGTCTGGGACAAATAAACAGTGTACAACAAGTATCAGAGGGCGTCCGGGACAAATAAACAGTGTACAACAAGTATCAGAGGGCGTCCGGGACAAATAAACAGTGTACAACAAGTATCAGAGGGCGTCCGGGACAAATAAACAGTGTACAACAAGTATCAGAGGGCGTCCGGGACAAATAAACAGTGTACAACAAGTATCAGAGGGGAGTCCGGGACAAATAAACAGTGTACAACAAGTATCAGAGGGCGTCCGGGACAAATAAACAGTGTACAACAAGTATCAGAGGGCGTCCGGGACAAATAAACAGTGTACAACAAGTATCAGAGGGCGTCCGGGACAATAAACAGTGTACAACAAGTATCAGAGGGCGTCCGGGACAAATAAACAGTGTACAACAAGTATCAGAGGGCGTCCGGGACAAATAAACAGTGTACAACAAGTATCAGAGGGCGTCCGGGACAAATAAACAGTGTACAACAAGTATCAGGGGGCGTCCGGGACAAATAAACAGTGTACAACAAGTATCAGAGGGGCGTCCGGGACAAATAAACAGTGTACAACAAGTATCAGAGGGCGTCCGGGACAAATAAACAGTGTACAACAAGTATCAGAGGGCGTCCGGGACAAATAAACAGTGTACAACAAGTATCAGAGGGCGTCCGGGACAAATAAACAGTGTACAACAAGTATCAGAGGGCGTCCGGGACAAATAAACAGTGTACAACAAGTATCAGAGGGCGTCCGGGACAAATAAACAGTGTACAACAAGTATCAGGGGGCGTCCGGGACAAATAAACAGTGTACAACAAGTATCAGAGGGCGTCCGGGACAAATAAACAGTGTACAACAAGTATCAGAGGGCGTCCGGGACAAATAAACAGTGTACAACAAGTATCAGAGGGCGTCCGGGACAAATAAACAGTGTACAACAAGTATCAGAGGGGCGTCCGGGACAAATAAACAGTGTACAACAAGTATCAGAGGGCGTCCGGGACAAATAAACAGTGTACAACAAGTATCAGGGGGCGTCCGGGACAAATAAACAGTGTACAACAAGTATCAGAGGGCGTCCGGGACAAATAAACAGTGTACAACAAGTATCAGAGGGCGTCCGGGACAAATAAACAGTGTACAACAAGTATCAGAGGGCGTCCGGGACAAATAAACAGTGTACAACAAGTATCAGGGGGCGTCCGGGACAAATAAACAGTGTACAACAAGTATCAGAGGGCGTCCGGGACAAATAAACAGTGTACAACAAGTATCAGAGGGCGTCCGGGACAAATAAACAGTGTACAACAAGTATCAGAGGGCGTCCGGGACAAATAAACAGTGTACAACAAGTATCAGGGGGCGTCCGGGACAAATAAACAGTGTACAACAAGTATCAGAGGGCGTCCGGGACAAATAAACAGTGTACAACAAGTATCAGAGGGCGTCCGGGACAAATAAACAGTGTACAACAAGTATCAGAGGGCGTCCGGGACAAATAAACAGTGTACAACAAGTATCAGGGGGCGTCCGGGACAAATAAACAGTGTACAACAAGTATCAGAGGGCGTCCGGGACAAATAAACAGTGTACAACAAGTATCAGAGGGCGTCCGGGACAAATAAACAGTGTACAACAAGTATCAGGGGCGTCCGGGACAAATAAACAGTGTACAACAAGTATCAGAGGGCGTCCGGGACAAATAAACAGTGTACAACAAGTATCAGAGGGCGTCCGGGACAAATAAACAGTGTACAACAAGTATCAGAGGGGCGTCCGGGACAAATAATGACCAAACACAAGATTCGAACTATAAACTCTTATCTCTGACAGCATCCATTGTCTAGCACTACAGACAAGCTTACGGCATCCATTGTCTAGCACTACAGACAAGCTTACGGCACCCATTGTCTAGCACTACAATACGAGCACTTTTAAATACACAACCCGCCCGAGTGGTTACCGGGCCCAAATTTGGGGTGTAAAGAATAGAACCACTGTTACCTGCCACGCATGTCGTAAGATGCGACTAAGCAGGTTTGGCTGAAATCGGATGCATGTGTCCGCTAGGAAATGCTAACCGGAAACAAATGCTTGCAGAAAACGGATGCACCAGACCGTAAGGCGCATAACATGGTGCAACAACCCCTCACAATAAGGAATGGGATAACGGATTCTACTGTCGCCAAGCTGCCTCGGAGATTTAGCCACGCAGTAAGAATGTCAGACATACCATCACGAGGGTGGCCAAAACTTACTGCCGGAAGAGGTCTGCACAAACGGGGAAGCAGAAATCATAGGAATTATATCCTACAGAACTGTCCCCAGTATGCAGACTTGAGAAGAAAGAGGTGGCCCACTTTCACCAGCGTCCAAGACAAACTGTTTGGCGTTGCTGATAATCTGAGGCAGACGGCTGCCTTTATTAGAGAATCCGAAATCCTAATCTAGTGAAAACGCAGAAGACAAACTGTATGGCGTTGCTGATAATCTGAGGCAGACGGCTGCCTTTATTAGAGAATCCGAAATCCTAATCTAGTGAAAACGCAGAAGACAAACTGTATGGCGTTGCTGATAATCTGAGGCAGACGGCTGCCTTTATTAGAGAATCTGAAATTCCAATCTAGTGAGAACGCAGAAGAAGAAGAAGTACACAACCAGTAAGCTGTGGTTGGAATCCTGTGTTTAGTAATATATTGTTCCAGAAGCACCTAATATGTTGTTCCAGAAGCACCTAATATGTTGTTCCAGAAGCACATAATATGTTGTTCCAGAAGCACCTAATATGTTGTTCCAGAAGCACCTAATATGTTGTTCCAGAAGCACCTAATATGTTGTTCCAGAAGCACATAATATGTTGTTCCAGAAGCACCTAATATGTTGTTCCAGAAACACCTAATATGTTGTTCCAGAAACACCTAATATGTTGTTCCAGAAACACCTAATATGTTGTTCCAGAAACACCTAATATGTTGTTCCAGAAGCACCTAATACTTGTAGACTTTCTATTTATTGATCATATACATTGCTTCCGTTTTTTCCTCTAGGGTTTGTGAAACTCCTTAATCTCTCCGTTAAATGTTTGTGCACCGTCGATGTGCTTCACCGGATCTAACACAACGTAACTACAAACTATAGAGAACTTCCCTTTGTTATACCGCTTGAGGTCAATACTCCCAGGTAAACGTTCTAAAAATACCTTGCAGCAAATTATTTTGCTGCTTGAAACGTTTTGCATAATAAACGCCTCCTCATCGACGTGATGTGCACCTGTTGTGTCGTCTACCTGTATGTGATCGACGTGATGTGCACCTGTTGTGACGTCTACCTGTATGTGACTATTATCTTGACATGCTCTTTGTTGATGTCTATCTCTCTACAGAGGTACCTGTCTCTACTTTTACCTGTATGGGCTAATTACATCTCTACAGAGGTACCTGTCTCCACTTTTACCTGTATGGGCTAATTACATCTCTACAGAGGTACCTGTCTCCACTTTTACCTGTATGGGCTAATTACATCTCTACAGAGGTACCTGTCTCCACTTTTACCTGTATGGGCTAATTACATCTCTACAGAGGTACCTGTCTCTACTTTTACCTGTATGGGCTAATTACATCTCTACAGAGGTACCTGTCTCCACTTTTACCTGTATGGGCTAATTACATCTCTACAGAGGTACCTGTCTCCACTTTTACCTGTATGGGCTAATTACATCTCTACAGAGGTACCTGTCTCCACTTTTACCTGTATGGGCTAATTACATCTCTACAGAGGTACCTGTCTCCACTTTTACCTGTATGGGCTAATTACATCTCTACAGAGGTACCTGTCTCTACTTTTACCTGTATGGGCTAATTACATCTCTACAGAGGTACCTGTCTCCACTTTTACCTGTATGGGCTAATTACATCTCTACAGAGGTACCTGTCTCCACTTTTACCTGTATGGGCTAATTACATCTCTACAGAGGTACCTGTCTCCACTTTTACCTGTATGGGCTAATTACATCTCTACAGAGGTACCTGTCTCCACTTTTACCTGTATGGGCTAATTACATCTCTACAGAGGTACCTGTCTCCACTTTTACCTGTATGGGCTAATTACATCTCTACAGAGGTACCTGTCTCCACTTTTACCTGTATGGGCTAATTACATCTCTACAGAGGTACCTGTCTCCCCTTTTACCTGTATGGGCTAATTACATCTCTACAGAGGTACCTGTCTCCACTTTTACCTGTATGGGCTAATTACATCTCTACAGAGGTACCTGTCTCCACTTTTACCTGTATGGGCTAATTACATCTCTACAGAGGTACCTGTCTCCACTTTTACCTGTATGGGCTAATTACATCTCTACAGAGGTACCTGTCTCCACTTTTACCTGTATGGGCTAATTACATCTCTACAGAGGTACCTGTCTCCACTTTTACCTGTATGGGCTAATTACATCTCTACAGAGGTACCTGTCTCCACTTTTACCTGTATGGGCTAATTACATCTCTACAGAGGTACCTGTCTCCACTTTTACCTGTATGGGCTCATTACATCTCTACAGAGGTACCTGTCTCCACTTTTACCTGTATGGGCTAATTACATCTCTACAGAGGTACCTGTCTCCACTTTTACCTGTATGGGCTAATTACATCTCTCCAAAGGTACTCGGTTCGTTTCATCGCTTACATCGATGGGTTATATTTTCTAGAGATCCTGATCTTATTGTAGGTGGGATCGAGCTCCTAGTCCTACCCAAGACAAACGATAAATTGTCCGTGTTCACGTTCTAAGACGAAAACGAATATTTATCGGTTTAAGATCGGTTAGAGTAGACTGTAAAATCGGTTAGAGTAGACTGTAAAATCAGTTAGAGTAGACTATAAAATCAGTTAGAGTAGACTGTAAAATCAGTTAGAGTAGACTGTAAAATCAGTTAGAGTAGACTATAAAATCAGTTAGAGTAGACTGTAAAATCAGTTAGAGTAGACTGTAAAATCGGTTAGAGTAGACTGTAAAATCAGTTAGAGTAGACTGTAAAATCGGTTAGAGTAGACTGTAAAACCGCTGCACGGACACAATTTATTAAAACAAAATAAATAAAATTCCTGCAATTTTTACCATCTTCAAAGCTTACACCAGACAACCTAGCTACGGAGTTATTGCACTACCGATGATGTCCTCCTGTGTAAGAAAGATACCGAAGTAACAAGTAACGGTTACTTAACAAAGTGCATCTTCTTTTTCATACCCTCCATTTCCAACATGTCATACAGCACCTTTTCTGTACATGTCATACAGCACCTTTTCTGGACATGTCATACAGCACCTTTTCTGGACATGTCATACAGCACCTTTTCTGGACATGTCATACAGCACCTTTTCTGGACATGTCATACAGCACCTTTTCTGGACATGTCATACAGCACCTTTTCTGGACATGTCATACAGCACCTTTTCTGGACATGTCATACAGCACCTTTTCTGGACATGTCATACAGCACCTTTTCTGGACATATCATACAGCACCTTTTCTGGACATGTCACACATCACCTTTTCTGTACATGTCATACAGCACCTTTTCTGGACATGTCATACAGCACCTTTTCTGGACATGTCATACAGCACCTTTTCTGGACATGTCATACAGCACCTTTTCTGGACATGTCATACAGCACCTTTTCTGGACATGTCATACAGCACCTTTTCTGGACATGTCATACAGCACCTTTTCTGGACATGTCATACAGCACCTTTTCTGGACATGTCATACAGCACCTTTTCTGGACATGTCATACAGCACCTTTTCTGGACATGTCATACAGCACCTTTTCTGGACATGTCATACAGCACCTTTTCTGGACATATCATACAGCACCTTTTCTGGACATGTCATACAGCACCTTTTCTGGACATGTCATACAGCACCTTTTCTGGACATGTCATACAGCACCTTTTCTGGACATGTCATACAGCACCTTTTCTGGACATGTCATACAGCACCTTTTCTGGACATGTCATACAGCACCTTTTCTTGACATGTCATACAGTGCGTTTTCTTCTGACATAAGAATGACAACATTAACTTAACAACAACAGCAACAAAAGCAAAACGGTGGACCTCAGAAATAACAGAAGCAGTAAAAACGAATCACTATTTATGAAACGCTCACAAAAGCCCGTTCTATAAATCTCTTGTGATCATGACGCTGTGAGGCAAAATATGATTAGAGAACAGACGATGACGAATAACAAACAAAAGTCTGATAAAAGAAACAAAATATGACACCCAGATGTTTACTTTATCGTTTATTTTATCTTTTAGTTTATCGTTTAGTTTATCGTTTATTTTATCTTTTACTTTATCGTTTACTTTATCGTTTATTTTATCGTTTAGTTTATCGTTTACTTTATCGTTTACTTTATCGTTTACTCTATCGTTTACTTTATCGTTTACTTTATCGTTTATTTTATCGTTTAGACAAATATTGTTTGATCGAATCTTGCCTAATTATTCTGTGTCTAGCAAAACCAAGCGTTTGTGAAAGACACTCCTCAGTAAAGCTATTTTTTAATAGCTCGCTGGTTGCGTTCGTAAAAAGCACTCGTACTGGTGGGCTAGACAATGGATGCCGTAAGACATAGTGGTAAGTGGTTCGATTCCTTAGTCTGGAAATTTGTTTTTTCTGAAACTCCTAATACTTCTTCACTGTCTATTTATTGATCATATTCTTTGGCTTCCCACGGGTTCTGACATGATCATATTCTTTGGCTTGCGTTGCTTCCCCACGGGGTTCTGACATGATCATATTCTTTGGCTTGCGTTGCTTCCCCACGGGGTTCTGACATGATCATATTCTTTGGCTTGCGTTGCTTCCCCACGGGGTTCTGACATGATCATATTCTTTGGCTTGCGTTGCTTCCCCACGGGGTTCTGACATGATCATATTCTTTGGCTTGCGTTGCTTCCCCACGGGGTTCTGACATGATCATATTCTTTGGCTTGCGTTGCTTCCCCACGGGGTTCTGACATGATCATATTCTTTGGCTTGCGTTGCTTCCCCTGGGGGTTCTGACAAAAATTCCTTATTCTCTCCTTATATGTTAGTCAGTCGGTTAATCGGTCTGTCAGCCTGTCTGTCAGTCTGTCTGTCAGTCTGTCTGTCAGTCTGTCTGGAAGGCAATAAAGAAGCGGGTAAAGGAAGTCATTGTCTGGATATAATTAATAATGGTTTCAGCCCGCGGGGGTCGCACGTTCGCCATGAACAGAGTACACGAGTACTTGCTTGTGTGATATCGATTACAGGATTCGATTATATTCTTGGAGATTAGGTAATTGTTGTTTGATTTGGGATTTTTTTTAGTTATGAGATACGACACCAATGATTGTATGTGAGACACGATACCAGTGATTGTATGTGAATTTGAGACACGATACCAATGATTGTATGTGATTGTGAGATACGATACCAATGATTGTATGTGATTGTGAGACACGATACTAATAATTTAATGTGATTGTGAGACACGATACTAGTGATTGTATGATATTGTTAAGCACGATACTAGTGATTGTATGTGATTGTTAGACACGATACTTATGATTGTATGTGATTGTGAGACACGATACCAATGATTGTATGTGATTGTGAGACACGATACTAATAATTGAATGTGATTGTGAGACACGATACTAGTGATTGTATGATATTGTTAAACACGATACTAGTGATTGTATGTGATTGTTAGACACGATACTTATGATTGTATGTGATTGTGAGACACGATACTTATGATTGTATGTGATTGTGAGACACGATACTAATGATTAAAACATTGTCCCGTATCCTTTCCCAGACCTTAGGGTAGGAAGTGCCTGCTTCTTCACATTTCTAGGCCCTAATGTGCAGGAGGTAGAGGACCAATTCCTTTTTTCACGTACACAACATCGAATGTAGTATTGAACCCACATCCCTCGTGTGTCTGAGTCACCAGACGAACAACCTCGATGTCTGAGTCACTAGACGAACAACCCTCGTATGTCTGAGTCACCAGACGAACAACCCTCGTGTGTCTGAGTCACCAGACGAACAACCCTCGTGTGTCTGAGTCACCAGACGAACAACCCTCGTGTGTCTGAGTCACCAGACGAACAACCCTCGTATGTCTGAGTCACTAGACGAACAACCTCGTATGTCTGGTCACCGGACGAACAACCTCGTATGTCTGAGTCACTAGACGAACAACCCTCGTATGTCTGAGTCACCAGACGAACAACCCTCGTGTGTCTGAGTCACCAGACGAACAACCCTCGTGTGTCTGAGTCACCAGACGAACAACCCTCGTGTGTCTGAGTCACTAGACGAACAACCCTCGTATGTCTGAGTCACCAGACGAACAACCCTCGTGTGTCTGAGTCACTAGACGAACAACCCTCGTGTGTCTGAGTCACCAGACGAACAACCCTCGTGTGTCTGAGTCACCAGACGAACAACCCTCGTGTGTCTGAGTCACTGACGAACAACCTCGTATGTCTGAGTCACCAGACGAACAACCCTCGTATGTCTGAGTCACCAGACGAACAACCCTCGTATGTCTGAGTCACAAGACGAACGCTTCCGTATTACATTAATCCGCCCCACTTTGTTATAATTATATGTTATTAAATTTTCAAAAAACATATCTCCATTTGACCTCATGAAATATTTTTCCCAGTCAAAGACAGTTAGTCAGTCAGTCAGTCAGTTAGTCAGTCAGTTAGTATGTTAGTATGTTGGTTTTAATCGCAAAATGGTTTCAACTTTTACAGTCAGACACTTTCATTTCCCAAATAATTTCTGAAATATCATATTTAGTTCTTTCTTTCTCTCTCTCTCTCTCTCTCGAACGCTCTCTCTCTCTCTCTCATGGCTCTCTCTTTCTCTCGCACGCTCTCTCTCGCACGCTCTCTCTCTCTCTCTCGCACGCTCTCTCTCTCTCTCACCGCTCTCTCTCTCTCTCGCTAGCTCTCTCTCCCGCTCTCTCTCTCTCTTTCTCTCTCTCTCGCGCTCTCTCTCTCTCTCTTTCTACATTTCTTAAACTTAGTTATTAGTTATTGGTTACTAAGCTGACGTCATTGCACTCTATGCAGACCCATAGGTGCTCACTCTCCCTCAACAGATATCGAAGATAATATATACTGATGGTTCCCGTGGCCCGTTGATTAAACACACTCTCACTCTGCCTCTCAGGCATCCAGTTCGACTTGTACAGCGGGTAACTCCAAACCACCTAAATCGATTGATCGATTCAACATCGATTTCAGTGTCCTCATCCAGCAGACAGTCGCGAAGAGACCGAAGAACATCCCTTATCCATCTTCAACTCCCCAACAATCGATGCTGTTGATGCAAGCATTTCTTAAACTTAGGAAGACTTTATCAAACTGCAAAACTGCAGCCTGTCTTGTTTACCGCATCTATAAGAGTACCGAGTTCTGGTAGTAGTTTCTGAATGACACCAGAATTATCACACAAAGCTGTTGGTATTGACATTGTTTGTAGTAACTATCACATTAATGAGTGGGAGACTCTGTGGTTGTAACGATAGTCAGCAAGATCCCAAGCACAACCAAGAGTACATGGTTCAAACACCTCGACGGTCAGTTTAGAAGCAAATATGTCCCCGTGGATATTTACGAATGGTAAAAATAGACCTCACCGTTCAGAAAGCTATGATAAACAACTTAACGTATAAGTGGTGCCTAGAAAATCAACAACTCGTTTACTGTGGTTGGTGGCGACGTCCTGTCAAGGATATGTCAGGATTTTCGATTCGATCACATAACACACACATACACACACATACACATATATATATTACTGAATACACTAGATATGTGTATGTACATACATATATATATATATATTACTGAATACACTAGATATGTGTATGTACATACATATATATATATATTACTAAATACACTAGATATGTGTATGTACATACATATATATATATATTACTAAATACACTAGATATGTGTATGTACATACATATATATATATATTACTAAATACACTAGATATGTGTATGTATACATATATAAATATTACTAAATACACTAGATATGTGTATGTACATACACATATATATAAATATTACTAAATACACTAGATATGTGTATGTATACACATATATATATATATATTACTAAATACACTAGATATGTGTATGTACATACATATATATATATATTACTAAATACACTAGATATGTGTATGTACATACATACATATATATATTACTAAATACACTAGTTATGTGTATGTATACATATATAAATATTACTAAATACACTAGTTATGTGTATGTACATACACATATATACATATATATATTACTGAATACACTAGATATGTGTATGTACATACATACATATATATACATATATATATTAGTACTGTTAGTTAGGACAAACACATGGAAAGCTTATTACAAAGTGACAGATATCATTCTATGTACAAAGCCACTAACCTGGTAAATGACACGGTTGACCCATATTTATATGCGCCATTGAAGTGTTCAATTGTATGCATTGAGATATGAGATACAAGCAACAACGTATTTCTTCTTCCATCTACTTTGTGACTGTTTAATCGTGGCCAACGTTACTAACTGGCCACAGCGCGGACGGCAATATTGCCATGTGACGTCACAGGCTGAGGCGGTGTATTCTCACAGACTAACTATTGACTGTTACTATTGGGAAACGCTGATCTAGACAATACATCTTGCAGATGTTAGAAACTTGTTGTTGGATGCATGTGTGTATTACAGAAGATGTTTTCTGATAAGTAGCTATAGTTGTTGCTCTCACATACTATTTTAGTTTAATTTTATACAGAATACTTAGATTAATTTTAAATATGATAACTATTGTACTTACATCAGCTTATGGTAGTCTCTCTTCAGTTATCCATGAATAAGTAAGCTACATGTTTGCACAACACCACATCTTGATTAGCACATAAACTAACATCACTTATCAGTAATCCACGAATTAGTCAGTCACAAATTTGCACATCACCACAGCTTGGTTAGCACAGAAAC
The DNA here is from genome assembly GCA_020796225.1 of Arion vulgaris. Lineage (NCBI taxonomy): Eukaryota > Metazoa > Mollusca > Gastropoda > Stylommatophora > Arionidae > Arion > Arion vulgaris. Next base: position 2,578,756 of record CM036763.1, on the reverse strand, counting down.
TAAACAGTATTACATAAATATATTTATCTACTACTGAATTTTGCTACTTTCCTTTTTGTGAAGAAGCAGTTTGCTGAACATTGCATTGATCATTCCTTATTTTTCCTTAATTGTTGAGGAAAATGTTAGCAAATGTTGGAACCGCGGACAATAAAGTTTTTTTCTTTTTTGAGCTCCGCAGACACATGCAGTACTGTCTAATGAGAATTTTATGTAGCTGGCAGTTACAATTTGTATGACAATCTCCTTCTGGTTTGTCGTGACCAAGAACTTATCTTCATAGTCAGATGATATCGGCTTTTGAACAACTTTATATGATATGAAGCAGAGAACAGTGAGATCTTGTGATAGGTACTTCAGTCCATCCCTATCTATTAAATATGTGTAGTTAAATGAAACACCATTTTTATTACATTATGTCGAAGGAGATCAATAGTCTACATACCAACTTTTATTACATTATGTCGAAGGAGATCAATAGTCTACATACCAACTTTAATACATTATGTCGAAGGAGATCAATAGTCTACATACCCACTTTTATTACATTATGTCGAAGGAGATCAATAGTCTACATACCAACTTTTATTACATTATGTCGAAGGAGATCAATAGTCTACATACCAACTTTTATTACATTATGTCGAAGGAGATCAATAGTCTACATACCAACTTTTATTACATTATGTCGAATGAAATCAATAGTCTACATGACAACTTTTGATACATTATATCGAATGAAATCAAGTCTACATGACAACTTTTGATACATTATATCGCAAGAGATCAATAGTCTACATGCCAACTTTTGTTACATTATGTCGAAGGAGATTAAGTCTATGTGACAACTTTTGATACATTATGTCCGAAGAGATCACTAGTGATACAGGATAACAAAGGAAAACAAAATGATGTGCCAATCAATTTTCACAACACTACAACTTGATTAGCACATAAACTAAACAGTATTACACAAATATATTTATCTACTACTGAATTTTGCTCCTTTCCTTTTTGTGAAGAAGCAGCTTGCTGAACATTGCATTGAACATTCCTGATTTTTATATCATTGTTGAGGAAAATGTTGGAACCGCAGACAATAAAATATTTCTTTTTGAGCTCCGCAGATACATACAGTACTGTCTAATGAGAATTTCATGTAACTGGTAGTTACAATTTGTATGACAGTCTCCTTATGGTTTGTCGTGGCTAAGAACTTATCTCCATATCCAGATGATATGAGGACAGATCAGGTTCAATTTAATATGTCATAAATGCAAAACACTGAGTGTTATACCATTTTCTGTTATCTTTAGTTCTGACCAGATGGAACTGCTCAGCTGGGAATTGGAGTGTTTTCTCTGGCACAAAACTAATGCTTGTTGTGGATGATAAACTAATTGCTTCAACCAGATTATCATGTGCCATTGTCATGTAATAGTCAATAGTTGGTGCTCTTCTAAATCTTTTCATGATTTGCATGGACAAGAGGTTTTCAACATGAAACCATCTCTCAATTTTTCACTATTTGACAGCCAGTTAAAGGAACTCTTATCTGTGGAAACTTTCTTTAGGTGAACAGTAAAAGACATGTCTTGATCTATTTTAATACTGAGTCCTATAGCTGGTGCTTTCAATAATTATACAATAGAATATGTTCCTTGTCTACATTTCGGTACACAACACTTTCTAGGCAGCGTTATTTTGTTGTTATGTTTATTAAAGGAGGTAATTGTTAAATTATACACATATAATTATAATCGTAATTTGATCTACATTTTGGTACACATTACTTACTAGCTAGGCATCGTTATTTTATTGATATGTTTACAACACTGACAACAGTTAGGTTTACTGAAGAAGGTACTTGTTAAATTAACTTATATTATACATATATAATTACAATCGTAATTTGATCTTCATTTTGGTACACAGCACTTACTAGGCATCGTTATTTTGTTGTTATGTTTACTAAAGAAGTCTGTTTGAGTTCGTATGTTTACTAAAATGTCCATATGTTTACTAAACACGTTTGAATAATCCGCCTCACCCTCTATCTTGAATAATATAGCGCTTATGCCAGTAGTTACGTTGGCCACGGTTTAATACACTTTTTATTATTGGAAATCTGTTCAAAATCCTGCTCTTTTTGATGTCAATTACCACTTGTATTGTGTGTGTGTGTTTATTGTGTGTGTGTTTATTGTGTGTGTGTGTGTTTATTGTGTGTGTGTGTTTATTGTGTGTGTGTGTTTATTGTGTGTGTGTGTGTGTGTTTTTTGTGTGTGTGTTTTTTGTGTGTGTGTGTTTATTGTGTGTGTGTGTGTTTATTGTGTGTGTGTGTGTGTTTATGTGTGTGTGTGTTTATTGTGTGTGTGTGTTTATTGTGTGTGTGTGTTTATTGTGTGTGTGTGTGTTTATTGTGTGTGTGTGTGTTTTTTGTGTGTGTGTTTTTATTGTGTGTGTGTGTTTATTGTGTGTGTGTGTTTATTGTGTGTGTGTTTTATGTGTGTGTGTGTTTATTGTGTGTGTGTTTATTGTGTGTGTGTTTATTGTGTGTGTGTGTTTTTTGTGTGTGTGTTATTGTGTGTGTGTGTTTATTGTGTGTGTGTGTTTTATTGTGTGTGTGTGTTTATTGTGTGTTGTGTTATTGTGTGTGTGTGTTTATTGTGTGTGTGTGTTTATTGTGTGTGTGTGTTTATTGTGTGTGTGTTTATGTTGTGTGTTTTTGTATGTTTATGGTGTTTATGTTTATTGTACTGTCTTGACTGTGACCAGCATTTCCCAAAGTGGGCGGAACCGCCCCAGTGGGCGCTGAAACATTCTAGGGAGCGATAGTGGGTTGAGAAGAATATGGTGTGTGTTCAGACGATTAGTGGTCGGTGGCTCCTTAAAGAAGGAATTAAGAAAAAATATTTTAATATAAATTATTTTCGTAATTTTGCGATTGAATAATCATTTAAAATTGGAATTCTGCATTTGAATTCATCTTATGCCTGTCTTACACGATCCATTTTTTCTTCAATTTTCTATTTCATGCATATAATTATTTGAAAATTCACCATGTAGTACATAAATATGTCAATTTTCTATGTCAAGAGAAAATAGGGCATGTATAAATGTGGGAGGGACGTTGGCAAACTGTTATAATGTGGAGGGCGTTACAAAGTGTATGTTGTGTAAAGTGGGGGGCGTTACAAAGTTTATGTTGTGCAAAGTGGGCGGTGGGCCGAACAAGTTTGGGAATCTATTCTGTAGACGAACATTTCCTAGAGAGAAAGAGTAGGAGAAAGAGAGAGTAGAGGGGGAGGGTAGAAAAATGAGAGAGAGAAAATGAGATAAATACTACATCTCAAAGAGCTGTCAACATTAATTTACTTTCTAACTTTTAGCAAAGTGTGTGCCTTAATGGAGGAAAATGACAGAGAGAGAGAGAGAGTGCGAGAGAGAGAGAGAGAAGAGGAGAGAGAAGAGAAGCGAGAGAGAGAGTGCAGAGAGAGAGAGAGAGAGAGAAGAGAAGCGAGAGAGATAGAGAGAGAAGAGAAGCGAGAGAGAGAGAAGAGAGAGAAAGGAGAGAGATAGAGAGAAGAGAAAGCTAGAGAGAGAGAGCAGAGAGAGAGAGAGAGAGAGAGAGAGAGAGAGAAAGAGAGGGTTAAAATACTTCCAAAATCTGATGTTTGATTAATCTTGTCTGCATAGACAAGAAAAGTTGTCCAGGTGGTTGCTGTTCACTTATCCCATAGAATATTTCTTACATAACACTCTAGACTTCCAAACTCTTGACACAAACTCAAGACATGCCTTTAACTTTTGCTGGGGGACAGTCTTGTATTGATTTCTAAGCTTGACTTGATCGCGTGTGTGATCGAGTACTTTCACTAACATCCCGCGAGACATGATTCGGTTTTAGCGATCTCTATCCTGTATCTTCCCAGATTTGTTGTATCTTCCCATATTTGTTGTATCTTCCCATATTTGTTGTATCTTCCCATATTTGTTGTATCTTCCCATATTTGTTGTATCTTGCCATATTTGTTATATCTTCCCATATTTGTTGTATCTTCCCATATTTGTTGTATCTTCCCATATTTGTTGTATCTTCCCATATTTGTTGTATCTTCCCATATTTGTTATATCTTCCCATACAGATTTGTATCCTAACAAATGTTGTAGTATTTACTTTTTGTGTGTGGTGCACCACGATCCCCCCAAGCATTTACTCTTTCTCTTCCACTAAACAACGCCCACTCTTCCACTGTACAGACTGAAGACTTAGGCATATGCCCTAGCGCTAATTCCTTAGTTCCTGTTAGACGCAACTTCAAAACTACATGTATCCTGCTTGAAGTGTGATCTTTGTGCGCACATCATCATGAAACAGTTCACCACCACCTCTTCAAGTGTCAAGCACTAGATGACATCAGAAAGATCCTCCTTCCTCCAAGATCAGATAAATGGAACACATTATACAGAACAAAAGAACAACTTACAAACACATGCAGATACCACTACATAGCATTGGGTCGAAGGGCAAGAGGTCAAGTGTCGCTGGATCATTGAAGAAGAAGAAGAAGTGTGATCTTAGGTGAAGTATGTCCTTGGTAAAGTATGACTGTAGGGAAGTACCACCGTAGGGAAAGTATGACTTAGGTGAAGTATGACTTAGGTGAAGTATTAGTTAGTCTTTCCTCTTGGGCCTGTGGGGCGCATGAGGGCAGAGGTCATAGTTCTCCATGTCTCGCGGTTCGTTGCTATCTGTTTTAGGTCTTTAATGTTTACTAGGCCCATCGCTGAGCCTTCTCTGGTGATGGTTCTACGCAGAGTCTCTCTTGGTCTTCCTCGTTTTCTTTTTCCCTCTGGTGTCCATATGAGGGATTGGTAAGGAGTCTTCTCTCATCCATTCTAAGTGTGTGGCCGATGTAGTTCCAGTGGCGCTTTCTTATAAAATTTGATACATTTTCTTGCTTGGTCTCTTGTCTTATTTGTGTATTGGGTCTGAAATCTGACCATTTGAGGTTCAGTATTCTTCTAAGACATTTATTCTCAAAGTTATCTAATTTTCTTTCTAGAGCTTTTGTTGTTTTCCAACTCTCGCAGGTGAAGTATGACTAAGGTGAAGTATGTCCTTGGTAAAGTATGACCGTAGGTGAACTATGACTAAGGTGGACTATGACAAAGGTGAACTATGACTAATGTGAACTATGACTAAGGTGAACTATGACAAAGGTGAACTATGACTAATGTGAACTATGACTAATGTGAACTATGACTAAGGTGAACTATGACTAATGTGAACTATGACTAATGTGAACTATGACTAATGTGAAGTATGACTAATGTGAACTATGACTAATGTGAACTATGACTAAGGTGAAGTATGACTAATGTGAAGTATGACTGAGGTGAAGTATGACTAATGTGAAGTATGACTGAGGTGAAGTATGACTGAGGTGAAGTATGACTGAGGTGAAGTATGACTTAGTTTAAAAGATTGTACTGTTTAACAAAGAGATCGAAGCACACATGGTTATTATCGAAAAGTGTATTTATGAAGGATCAATCAATCAATCAATCAATCAATCAATCAATCAATCATTTATACTTTTTACAAAGAATACCCATTCTCTTCTTGTTATCTTATATCCAACATGTTACCAGTGTGTTTCCGGGTCTCGCAAGGGGGCAAAGAATAGTAACACTTCGCCACAAGGCTTGTGGAAAGAGGCGACTGAGGTAGGGGCCTAGGGAGCTACAATAGTAAAAAGAAAGCGTCGCAGAAATCTGATGTGCTGGCCTATTTGTAGGCGCATAACTGACACATCGTACAATCGCTCTTATGCTCAGATCACACATAAATTACAGAGAGTGATTAACAAGTTGTTGATATGGAGCGTTGTAAGAAGAAGAAATCCAAAATGTAATTGTCTACTTTTGTCCTCCCTCAAATAATGAGTTGTTGTACATGGACATTTGTTAACGACTTATTGATTATTATAGAATTATTGCAAAGTGAGTTGAGAAAATGTGTTTGCATTTACTGTAGAATAGCGACCATGTTGTCTTGTATCCGTCGGCGACCAGTAATTATGAAGCAAGTGTGATGTCCTGGCAGTGATGGATGGAAGAACACAAGTATGAATCTGAACTGTCATGTTACTCTCATCATTTTCCTGTCCATTTCTCCACAAGGGACATCCGGTTTGAACGCATTATGATGAACTCCAGAAAGGTTAATGTACAATTGAGGTCAGGGCGGTTTGATGGTGTCATTTGCTTTAACAATGGAAGGTTGTCAGTATAGCTAGTACCCTGTCTCTAGTACTTTGTCTCTAGTACCCTGTCTTTAGTACCTTGTCTCTAGTACCTTGTCTCTAGTACACTGTCTCTAGTAAATTGTCTCCAGTACACAGTCTATAGTACACTGTCTTTATAACCCTATCTCTAGTACCCTGCCTTTACTACCCTGTCTCTAGTACCCTGCCTTTACTACCCTGTCTCTAGTACCCTGTCTCTAGTACCCTGTCTCTAGTACCCTGTCTCTAGTACCCTGTCTCTAGTACCCTGTCTCTAGTACCCTGTCTCTAGTACCCTCTATTATGTCGATGATATTATAGAGATTCACATCAACTAATTGATAAAATAAACAACGTCCTTGAGTATTTACACGTTTTCGAGAAAGATCTCAAGAAACGATGGACAATATATATATATCAAATAAAATGAGACAGGACTGGAGAAAGAAAAAACACATTAATTTCCAAAGAGAAAAATAACCAGGTGTACAGACATCCAGCCACACAGACATCCAGCCACACAGACATCCAGCCACACACTGTGTTTAAAGTGTTGCTTTCATTTCTAACTTGTATGATGTCTACCCATGCAATGATGAAACGATAGAGCACGTGGCTTCCATTCGAGTTTGTATTTTTAGTGCATGCAATCTTTCACTTGTTTACTTTTCACTCGCCAGCAGGTTATCTTCTCTCGGGTTGCTCTCGTTCAGTGCGCTCACTTGATTAACTTTTAGAAACTGTTACAGTAGTGACACGAGTACATTTTTTTTTTGGCAGTTGAAATAAAATTAAAGTGGGATATAACACCCCCACCCCTCCCTCCTGCTCCTATCCTTCTTGTTTCCAAATTCTTTAATAGATATTGAACTAGCATTGCAGGGAAAGGGAGAGATCTATAAACAAACTGGTGTAGCGTGCATGTAATACATTGTAGAAATATACAGAGACTGTGAAATCAAATTGAATTCTGAATTTTGTTTATATAGCGGTAGACTGCTTACATAAATAATTGTTCTTCGTCTTGTCTCAGTTTTAAGTGACTACTTTCCAAGTTGTGAGAAACACTGTGATCAGTTTGACAGGTATAACGAAATATGACATTTTGTCTTAAGAGATGTAAACAGTATCAGTTCTATCGTTCTGTAACATCTGGGAGCTTCATTCAGACATCATCTACTGTTTTTAACTGTCAGATTATAGCAGAAGTTTCGAGAAGAAATAATTAAAACATTTTCGAACAAGTAACCTAAGTTTTCGAAACATTAAGACTACTTAAGGGACCTTCTAAGATGGCGGCTACACTTCTGCCGCCTAGTTCCTCCGGAAGTTATCTTGAGTCTCCAACTTACAGTCACACTCGAACAAAACCAATTTCCACGGGATTCGATCGACGGAATGCGAATCCACCAAGGACAGCCTTACGTTTCGACATATCAGATTTGGAAGATGATGTTCAAACCTCATACAGTCTAGCCTCCAAACTCAACACACCAGATTCCGGTTTCTTCGGTGCATCATCTAGTACGCCTCTGAAAACCCCAGAATCGGATATTTCGTCATCTGCGGTCACGCCACCATCTAGCGGAAGTGGACCTCGCAAACGGAAGACTGTTACCATTGATGAGTCCCAGACTTCAATCGTAGTCATCTCACCTGATGATTTGTTTAACACATATTCAAAGTCACAAGTTCAAAGGTGAGAGATTTGAACTTATTTCTATAACAATAATTTACTTGTCATATTCAACTTATTTAACAATAGTGCTCAATAATGTTATTCAGTGAGATTTTTCTCGTCTGTCTCATCACGTTCATGCCTTATTTTTCAGTTCAATTTCATGTCATTATTCATTCAATTTCAGGTCAATATTCATTCAATTTCAGGTCAATATTCATTAAATTTCAGGTCAATATTCATTCAATTTCAGGTCAATATTCATTCAATTTCAGGTCAATATTCATGTAATTTTTGGACATTATTGATTTCATGTAATTTATCAATTATTCAATTTCATGTCAATATTCATTCATTCAATTTCATGTCAATATTCATTTATTCAATTTCATGTCAATATTTATTCATTTTTATGTCATTATTCATTCAATTGTATGTCATTATTCATTCAATTTCAGGTCAATATCATCCAATTTCATACCAGTATTTATTCAATATAGGATATTCAGCAATATAAATTTCCTATATAATTCATATACTCATTAATTTTGTTTGTATCATCAATCTTGCATGAGAAACTGGCGATGATATAGAGCTTTTTGCGCTTACTTTCAAAACGGATGGTCTCGGTTTGATAACCTATTTGGGATGGGGTGTTTCGTACCCCACACGGCTCTCATGTCGACCCAGTTTGAATGGGTTATCAGAGAAAGACTGGGAAGTAAAGACGACCGCCGGTATGATGTTGACCATATAACCCATCGTGTGCCGTTGATGAGAGAAAAAGTACAGGTCTAACATTGCGTTCTTAGATATGCCACACGGTATGAAAACTGGTTTCATTTTTACAACTTAGATGAATAGTAATAACTAGATGCTAGCTTCGCAACTAATTGTGCATACAGTAGACATCGTTTTGTGAGGGGTTTTTGCATGAATACTTACTTCTTTGTAAGCATGTGCGTCTATGTGCAAGTAGTTTCACAATAGAGGTGCGGGTGGTTATAGAGACGGTGACGGCGGTTAGTATAACTAGGAGAGTATTTTCATACGTAGTGACTCTATGAGAATAACTCGTCAAGTCGAAACCTGTAAGGTGAGACATCGCTGGATGGAGGTACTAGCAGAGACTGTGATAAGAGGAATCACCTATATTTTTGTCCCAGGGCACGCCGAAGTCACGGAGAAGCTGATAGGATGACCAGCACGTCTATGATATAAGAATGCGCTGCAATTGACCGACATGATATTGTGAACGCATTGAGAGAGTCTTTCTGAACATCGGAGTTTCCGAGTTGTGAATCCCATTCTCTGATCAGATTAAGAGAGTCTTTCTGAATAGGGAAGTTTCAGGGCTGTGAATCCCATTCGTTGATAAGATTGAGAGAGTCTTTCTGAACAGTGGAGTTTCCGGGCTGTGAATCCCATTCGCTGATCAGATTGAGAGAGTCTTTCTGAATAGGGAAGTTTCAGGGTTGTGAATCCCATTCGCTGATCAGATTGAGGGAGTCTTTCTGAATAGGGAAGTTTCAGGGTTGTGAATCCCATTCGCTGATCAGATTGAGAGAGTCTTTCTGAATAGGGAAGTTTCAGGGTTGTGAATCCCATTCGCTGATCAGATTGAGAGAGAGATGGATCTCGATATTGGTAGAGCCGGAATAGAACTACATACCAAATTTGCGAAAATATTGATTAATCAACATCAAACTGACGTGGTGTGCCGCTGGAAGCTCCTAGATTTGTTAATGCCGTGATTGGAGAACCTATGGGCGTATCTGGAGTGCTGTGATGATAGTCCTCATATAACTGAAAACAAGCTAACTGCTTCAAATTTGGTAAAACATTGTGTAGTTACCATCAATATGCTGTCAATGTTTGTGGCATACAGGAAACGTATTGCCGGTACAAAAACTGCTTGCCTCTCTAGAATCTGACATGGACCTACTATTGTGGACATACAAGTATTCGTCTTAATTAAAGATCAGCTAGGGCATACTTTCACCAACAGTGCAGTTAGTCATTCCTGGTGGACAAGTACACATGATGCATATATATACATACTACAGTTGCTTAGCGACCTCATGGGGGACGAGTACACGACAATTGATGACGCTTGATACTGCGATTCCTTAGCAACCGACTTGTGGAGACGAGTACACGACAATTGATGACGCATTCACACTATAATTGAATGAATATGGAATGAAGCCTTACACTAGTAGTACTTGCAGCCCGCAGGACACAATAAGGAATGTGTTTAACCAGTGAGACACAGGAACCATCACATACATAACCTTCGACAACTTCTGGAGTACAGCTATGAGTCTGCCAGGAGTTCTATGAGATTAATTCAATACGAAATAATAGTAATAAAACAGGGACAATTAGATAATTTCTAGAAGATTCATCAACATTAAGTAGCTTGCCCCTTCCGGAACTTGGCTCCCATACAAGCAGCCCTGAAAAACTGTATTTTGTGCAAGATGACCGGCGTCAGCAACAGTAATTCTCAGATCGGCAATTACATCTTGTACCCATCGTCTTCTAGGTCTTCCTCTCGTTCTTCTTCCAATTCCCTCCAAAATGATCTTCTCTAGGCACTCATGTCGTTTTATGTCTCCGAAAAATTTATTTTTTCTTGATGTTATACTCTTTAATAGCCAACTCTCTTTAATATCAAGCTGTTGCAGAACAGAAGCGTTTGTTCTTTTCTCTGTCCATGATATTCTAAGTATTCTTCTATAGCATTTGCATTCAAAGGCATTAATGATCTCTGCCGCCTTGTCCTTAATGGCCTTTGTCTCACAACCATACGTTGCCAAGGGAAAAACAGTCTCTCAAACACGTCATTTTTATTCTTATGTCAATTTCCTTCTATAGGTTAGTTCTTTTAATTTCTAGAAGATTAGATTTCAGTTTATTGAGATGTATTTGCTAGCCTACTTCTAGAAGATTAGATTTCAGTTTATTGAGATGTATTTGCTAGCCGACTTCTAGAAGATTAGATTTCAGTTTATTGAGATGTATTTGCTAGCCGACTTCTAGAAGATTAGATTTCAGTTTATTGAGATGTATTTGCTAGCCGACTTCTAGAAGATTAGATTTCAGTTTATTGAGATGTATTTGCTAGCCGACTTCTAGAAGATTAGATTTCAGTTTATTGAGATGTATTTGCTAGCCTACTTCTAGAAGATTAGATTTAAGTTTATTGAGATGTATTTGCTAGCCTACTTCTAGAAGATTAGATTTCAGTTTATTGAGATGTATTTGCTAGCCGACTAGTATTCTTCTTAACATTTTTTTGTGCCCAGAAGCACTTGAGCTTTTCAGATCTTCGGCTCGGTGCCATGGACATCGTAACCCTTCGGTTCGGTACCACGAACACCGTAAATCTGGGGAATCTGTGGCTTTTTCTGCCATCCCGTGGAATTGAACCCGCGCACACAGAGGGAAGGGATAGCCACCCGTAGTTCAACGCGCTACGAACACGCTGGACAGACGGGCTCTTCTTAACATCAAAGCATACTATAAAATATATTCTACTTAGAGCTACCTATTGTTTTAGTTGGAACGTAGTTTCAACGGGTTCCTGTCGCCTGCTTATGTGCTCAGCGTCCAAACAGTGTCCAGGCCGTGGTTTGCATTTACCTGTAAACAAGATTAAGTTCGTGTTTGCCTTCCTCGTGTAAACAAACATCCACGAGGAAGGGGAGACAAGAAACGGACATTTATGCTAGCTGTGAAGCGGGCAGTAAGTGATGTCACCAGGATATAACGTAATTATCTCCCCTGTTACTCTAGCAACCAGTACGCAGCATATATTGTTTATCTCTGGCACAACCGTGTTACCCCTCACAACTACACACTTGGTAATAGTTACCCCTCACAGGTACACACAAACACACACATTCAATATTATTGTACTGTTTATGTATTGTACAACTATATTTATATCTGTCCTATGCGATACTTGACCTTTCACCTCTTACTATCGGCTTTGTTTACATAGTTTTATTCTACCGTATTATCTCCCCATGCTAATCTATAAACTATGTTTGCTCTGATCTATATATACAATTCTTCATGTAACATTTCCTTTGCAGACCATCGTTCTCATCACAGTACGCTGTAACTAGTTTGCCGTTTTCACTATCGCTGTGTTCCTCTCTCTCTCTCTCTCTCTTCTCTCTCTCTCTCGCGATCACCGCCTAGACCGATGTACCAGGTCTCCCATAAACTCTATTCATGTGGAAATCTGATTCATGCAGCCTAAGCATTGGTGTGTTTTACGTCACATCTTCAGCGCCATTTGGAGCTCTGGTGCTTATCCTTTGGTGATGTGTCCGGTTTCAACCAACGTTTACTCGGTTCGCTCTCTGTTCTGTAACCATCTAGTGTTTTTACGGTGTGGGGTAGCTAGCCCCATGTCCAACCTCCTTAGTCGACTCTTACGACATGCGTGGCGTGTAACAGTGATTCTATTCTTTATACCCCAATTTGGGCCCCGGTAACCACTCGGTGGTCGCTGTGTTTAAGGTCTCTTAATACCATGTTGCCACCGTTATCTTGACTTTCCCGTGCCTCGTCTTCTTAAAATCATACAAACTCTATTCAGCTGCCTAGTCGTATGTATCGTCATTTTTTCACCTTGTAAAATGATACGTTCACCTGGAACATAGTTGTCTGCTCACCTGGAGGCAGGATCAGGTGAGAGGTGGCAGTGGAGTGACACGATCAGATGACAGGATACAGTGAAGAGGCAGGATCAGATACCTTTATCATCAATTTTCAATTTATCCACCATAGTGATAATAAGGACAGAGTACATCAAATAGATGATCAGTCAACTGTAACACTTATCTTCGGACTGTCTATCCTGGAATCAGTCAACTGTAACACATATCTTCGGACTGTCTATCCTGGAATCAGTCAACTGTAACACATATCTTCGGACTGTCTATCCTGGAATCAGTCAACTGTAACACATATCTTCGGACTGTCTATCCTGGAATCAGTCAACTGTAACACATATCTTCGGACTGTCTATCCTGGAATCAGTCAACTGTAACACATATCTTCGGACTGTCTATCCTGGAATCAGTCAACTGTAACACATATCTTCGGACTGTCTATCCTGGAATCAGTCAACTGTAACACATATCTTCGGACTGTCTATCCTGGAATCAGTCAACTGTAACACATATCTTCGGACTGTCTATCCTGGAATCAGTCAACTGTAACACATATCTTCGGACTGTCTATCCTGGAACTGAAGAAGTCTTGTAGATGACAGTGTAGGGATTGAAAGATTTTGCCAGTTTTCTTACTGTCTAACCTGAAGATGATGATGACTTGAAAGAAATATTTGTGGTCAACTAATAAACAGATAGATGGAGACGGGGAAGAGTGCTACATGTGACGATGGTGTAGTAGTTGACAGAAATGACCAGTCTTTATGCTGTCTAACCTGAAGATGATAATGATGATGATGATGATGGTGATGTTGGACTCGAACGAAACAGTACGGTCAACTAATAAACAAATAGATTCAGAAGAAGGAGGAGAGTGCTGCATGTGACGACAGTGTAGTGGTTGAGAGAAATGAGCAGTCTGTATGCTATCTAATCTAAAAATGATAATGATGGTGCTGATGGTGATGGTGATGATGGACTCGAAAGAAGCAGGCGTGGTCAATTAATTAACATATAACAACATATTGATGTTGAAACTTGCATTGCGACTTGTCTTTAATATAGATCAACAGGAATCACCACTACTTATTAAATCAATATTGTGACAATATTTATATGTGTCAGATATTCCTGCGAAGATCAACAAAGTACACGCCTATTCGTGTCAGTCAATAGTCCTGTTTTTATCCAGGCCAGTTGGTTGTGTTGTTACAGTTAGACCGCCATCGGACGAATATAATCACGGATTTGTTCAACGGTTGAGAAATACTGGATCACAAATACAATAACATCCTGAGATTTGTCAACATTTGTGGCCAAATTGTGTGACATTTGTCCGTGAAGCTTAACATCCGGACGTGGTGGTCACCAGATATGTGGACCGAGCAAGCTAATAAACAGTGCTGGAGTAAACACTGAACAGCAAACGTTACATAGCAAGTTTCTTATCGATTAACATGGGGAGAGGGGGAACCGTGTGTATCAATTATTGCCTAATGAATAAATGCGTTTGAATATAACTGAGCTGATTGGAAGGAGGCATGCCGGCAAAGAGGAGAAGAGGAAGACCACGTAAAAGATGGATCAGAATGTAACTGATGGTTTGAGCATGACTTGAAGAAACTACAAATCAAAAACAAAATCAAATTATGACTTTAAGCTGCCTATCTGACCTATGTGAGAGAGAAATTCCGAAGGACTGTTGGGGTGGCACAGTTCTGCTCAGGACACGATATTTGATGATGAGTGGTTGAGCGTGGTGCGTCAAGTCATGATAAGGTTTAGCCCTGTTATTATGAAATAAAAGCTTATCATGGATACTGAGAGAGAGAGAGTATTACAGTGCTAGCTATGCAGATTGGGTATTGATTACTGTACCGACGTTATTGCAATCCGTGCAGGCCCATAGGTGCTTAGTCTCCCCAATACCAATAGATGTCGACGGGTATGCATACTGATGGTTCCCGTTACTCGCTGGTTAAACACACTTCTCACTAAGCTCATCAGACATCCAGTTTTACTTGTACAACAGTTAACTCCAAACTCCTTCAATTGTTGGATATTCTATTGATATCTATTTTAGATAACATCTCAGATAACTTCTAAGATAACATCTAAGATAACATCTAAGATAACATCTAAGATAACATCTAACTTCTTAGATAACATCTTTGATAACATCTATTTTAGTGTCTTCATCCAACAGACAGTTGTGAAGAGACTGAAGAACACCCCTTTATCCATCTTCAACTCTCCAACACTAATGATGTTGATGCAAACATGCCCACTCTCTCATTGCCGCAAATACCATGAGAATGCTATGTTGAACTAGTTCTCATATGCGGATGTGAATCATGGACAATAAGTAACAAAATTAGTCAGTTATAAGAGACTACAGAGATGTGGTTGTATAGAATAATGATGAGAATATCATGAGAGAGACTACAGAGATGTGGTTTTATAGAAGAATGATGAGAATATCATGAGAGAGACTACAGAGATGTGGTTGTATAGAAGAATGATGGGAATATCATGAGAGAGACTACAGAGATGTGGTTTTATAGAAGAATGATGAGAATATCATGAGAGAGACTACAGAGATGTGGTTGTATAGAAGAATGATGAGAATATCATGGAGAGACTACAGAGATGTGGTTTTATAGAAGAATGATGAGAATATCATGAGAGAGACTACAGAGATGTGGTTTTATAGAAGAAATGATGAGAATATCATGAGAGGCTACAGAGATGTGGTTGTATAGAAGAATGATGGGAATATCATGAGAGGCTACAGAGATGTGATTGTATAGAAGAATGATGAGAATATCATGAGAGAGACTACAGAGATGTGGTTTTATAGAAGAATGATGAGAATATCATGTGAGACTACAGAGATGTGGTTGTATAGAAGAATGATGAGAATATCATGAGAGAGACTACAGAGATGTGGTTGTATAGAAGAATGATGAGAATATCATGGAGAGACTACAGAGATGTGGTTTTATAGAAGAATGATGAGAATATCATGAGAGAGACTACAGAGATGTGGTTGTATAGAAGAATGATGAGAATATCATGAGAGGCTACAGAGATGTGGTTGTATAGAAGAATGATGAGAATATCATGAGAGGCTACAGAGATGTGGTTGTATAGAAGAATGATGAGAATATCATGAGAGAGACTACAGAGATGTGGTTGTATAGAAGAATGATGGGAATATCATGAGAGAGACTACAGAGATGTGGTTGTATAGAAGAATGATGAGAGTACCATGGAGAGAAGAGATGGCAAATATTAGTGTTCTCAAGAAAGCAGGTGAGAACAAATAGTTTATTTACGTATCAGGACGGAACAATTATCATTCTGTGAACATGTTATGAGATGTGACAAGATTGAATACATTGTGAAAACTGACAAGAGGCAGGGGAAGGGAGATGGATGTCGATAGAGAGAAATGAAATGATCAGTTTTATATGATGGTACGGCTTGAAAACAGTTGTAGACCTTCTAGCTAAAACAAGGAGAACAAAGACGTGTGGAGGGCATGATAAACTACGCTTGCTGGTGTTGCTCTTGATGATGATTGTGAAATACATATTCCGCCCGAGTGGTTACCGGGGCCCAAATTTTGGCTGTAAATAATAGAAGCACTGTTACCTGCCACGCATGTCGTAAGAGACGACTAAGGAGGTTTGGTTGAAATCGGATGCACGTGTCTGCTAGGGAATGCTAACCCGAAACAAATGCTTGCAGAAAACGGATGCACCAGGACGTAAGGCGCATAACATGGTGCAACGACCCTCACAATGAGGAATGGGATAACGGATTCTACGGTTGCCAATCTGCCTCAGAGATTTGGCCCCGCAGTAAGAATTCAGACCTACCATCACGGGGGTGGCCAAAACTTACTGCGGGAAGAGGTCGGCACAAATGGGGAAACAGAAATCATAGGAATTATATCCTACAGAACTGCCCCCAGTATGCAGACTTGAGAAGAAAGAGGTGGCCCGCTTACACCAGCGTCCAAGACAAACTGTATGGCGTGGCTGATAATCTGAGGCAGACGGCTGCCTTTATTAGATAATCCGAAATCCCAATCTAGTGAGAACGCAGAAGAAGAAATGCATATTCAATAAAGTGATTTTGTTGATAAATAACATAAGTTTGGACAACAATGTGGTGGTACCTGTTGCAATAGACAACGATGCCTCTAACACAAGTTTGGACAACAAACGTTATGAATAAGACAATAACAGAAGAAGAGACGAAGACAGAAGATATTTGATCTGTAAAAATAAATATCTGGTAAGAAAGTTAACAACAAAAGAAAAAGAAAATGATGAAGGTATGGGATAGAAATAGATTTTAGAGAGGGATTTTAGAGATATAGAAACTGTTGTAAATGAAGTTACAGAATCGCGCTGCGAAGAATATAGACATAGAGAGAGAGAGAGAGAGAAGAGAGAGAGAGAGAGAGAGAGAGAGAGAGAGAGAATGTGTCGTACCTGGGAACTGGATGTGAAGTCAAGTAATTACTTCACGTAAAAATGCTGAAACCATTATAGAAAAAACAGTTTGCTTCAGATTTCTTCACTATGTAACTTTATGCTTTTCTTCTGTTGCCTGAGGAATTCATTTCGTGTACACACATACAGACACATATACACGCACACTCATACACGCACACTCATACACGGAATAGGTAAACAACAAGACAGTTTACTTAATTGATCCTTGGAAACATTGTCTCGTATAACTCTTAGACAGAACTCTTAGACAGAACTCTTAGACAGAACTCTTAGACAGAAACATATTCAACTTCTCGTTGACACTGTCTCTAACAAAAGATAGTACAACTTAGACCAAGATTTGAGAACCGCAATAGTGTAGTTGAGAACCGCAATAGTGTAGTTATTAATGAACTCACTTATTAGGCTAGTAGGCCGCGTTCAATTCCACAGTTGCCGTAGAATATTATTCACGTTAACTCAGCCTCAATAGGGTACCAGGAAAAAGCACTGGGAAGTAAAGACAATCTATGTGATGTTGACTACATCATCCATCGTGTGCCGACAGGTAATGACAAATAATGTCCTAACATCGTATGTCCTAATATACCTTGAGGTATTAAAAAAGGGATAAAGAAAAAAGGAAAGAACACCAGGTTTGGTTCAACTAGTGACGTTACTGTCTAAACAAAATATAGTTCACCTTAGACCAAGTTTTGGTTCAACTTGTGGTGTTACTGTCTAAACAAAATATAGTTCAACTTAGACCAAGGTTTGGTTCAACTAGTGATGTTACTGTCTAAACAAAATATAGTTCAACTTAGACCAAGGTTTGGTTCAACTAGTGATGTTACTGTCTTAACAAAATATAGTTCACCTTAGACCAAGTTTTGGTTCAACTTGTGGTGTTACTGTCTAAACAAAATATAGTTCAACTTAGACCAAGGTTTGGTTCAACTAGTGATGTTACTGTCTAAACAAAATATAGTTCAACTTAGACCAAGGTTTGGTTCAACTAGTGATGTTACTGTCTTAACAAAATATAGTTCAACTTAGACCAAGGTTTGGTTCAACTTGTGGTGTTACTGTCTAAACAAAATATAGTTCAACTTAGACCAAGTTTTGGTTCAACTAGTGATGTTATTGTCTAAACAAAATATAGTTCAACTTAGACCAAGTTTTGGTTCAACTTGTGGTGTTACTGTCTAAACAAAATATAGTTCAACTTAGACCAAGGTTTGGTTCAACTAGTGATGTTACTGTCTAAACAAAATATAGTTCAACTTAGACCAAGTTTTGGTTCAACTTGTGATGTTATTGTCTAAACAAAATATAGTTCAACTTAGACCAAGTTTTGGTTCAACTAGTGATGTTATTGTCTAAACAAAATATAGTTCAACTTAGACCAAGTTTTGGTTCAACTTGTGGTGTTACTGTCTAAACAAAATATAGTTCAACTTAGACCAAGGTTTGGTTCAACTAGTGATGTTATTGTCTAAACAAAATATAGTTCAACTTAGACCAAGGTTTGGTTCAACTAGTGATGTTATTGTCTAAACAAAATATAGTTCAACTTAGACCAAGGTTTGGTTCAACTAGTGATGTTACTGTCTTAACAAAATATAGTTCAACTTAGACCAAGGTTTGGTTCAACTTGTGGTGTTACTGTCTAAACAAAATATAGTTCAACTTAGACCAAGGTTTGGTTCAACTAGTGATGTTATTGTCTAAACAAAATATAGTTCAACTTAGACCAAGGTTTGGTTCAACTAGTGATGTTATTGTCTAAACAAAATATAGTTCAACTTAGACCAAGGTTTGGTTCAACTAGTGATGTTACTGTCTTAACAAAATATAGTTCAACTTAGACCAAGTTTTGGTTCAACTTGTGGTGTTACTGTCTTAACAAAATATTGTTCAACTTAGACCAAGTTTTGGTTCAACTAGTGATGTTACTGTCTAAACAAAATATAGTTCAACTTAGACCAGGTTTGGTTCAACTAGTGATGTTACTGTCTAAACAAAATATAGTTCAACTTAGACCAGGTTTGGTTCAACTAGTGATGTTACTGTCTAAACAAAATATAGTTCAACTTAGACCAAGTTTTGGTTCAACTTGTGGTGTTACTGTCTAAACAAAATATAGTTCAACTTAGACCAAGTTTTGGTTCAACTAGTGATGTTACTGTCTAAACAAAATATAGTTCAACTTAGACCAAGTTTTGGTTCAACTAGTGATGTTACTGTCTAAACAAAATATAGTTCAACTTAGACCAAGTTTTGGTTCAACTTGTGATGTTACTGTCTAAACAAAATATAGTTCAACTTAGACCAAGTTTTGGTTCAACTTGTGGTGTTACTGTCTTAACAAAATATTGTTCAACTTAGACCAAGTTTTGGTTCAACTTGTGATGTTACTGTCTAAACAAAATATAATTCAACTTAGACCAAGTTTTGGTTCAACTAGTGATGTTACTGTCTAACAAAATATTGTTCAACTTAGACCAAGGTTTGGTTCAACTAGTGATGTTACTGTCTAAACAAAATATTGTTCAACTTAGACCAAGGTTTGGTTCAACTAGTGATGTTACTGTCTAAACAAAATATTGTTCAACTTAGACCAAGTTTTGGTTCAACTTGTGGTGTTACTGTCTAAACAAAATATAGTTCAACTTAGACCAAGTTTTGGTTCAACTTGTGGTGTTACTGTCTAAACAAAATATTGTTCAACTTAGACCAAGTTTTGGTTCAACTTGTGGTGTTACTGTCTTAACAAAATATTGTTCAACTTAGACCAAGTTTTGGTTCAACTAGTGATGTTACTGTCTAAACAAAATATAGTTCAACTTAGACCAAGTTTTGGTTCAACTTGTGGTGTTACTGTCTTAACAAAATATAGTTCAACTTAGACCAAGTTTTGGTTCAACTTGTGACGTTACTGTCTAAACAAAATATAGTTCAACTTAGACCAAGTTTTGGTTCAACTTGTGGTGTTACTGTCTTAACAAAATATAGTTCAACTTAGACCAAGTTTTGGTTCAACTTGTGGTGTTACTGTCTTAACAAAATATAGTTCAACTTAGACCAAGTTTTGGTTCAACTTGTGGTGTTACTGTCTAAACAAAATATTGTTCAACTTAGACCAAGTTTTGGTTCAACTTGTGGTGTTACTGTCTAAACAAAATATTGTTCAACTTAGACCAAGTTTTGGTTCAACTTGTGGTGTCTACTATCTCTTAGAAAAGTGGAACTTGGTTGTTAATTATTCAAATTCTAATCGCTAATGTTTTATACTATATCTCAACTTAACAATCAAGTTCGTCAACTGACAGATTTCAAGTTCTAACTAAAACTAGAGTAAAGTTCATACAACACGTTCTGTGTTGACTAGTCTTCAGTCCTCTGATATTATTATGCTATTTTTGTAATGCTATAAATGGAAAGAGGCTTTCTAAATTAGTCTGGAGCGGATGTTATACAAATCTTGTTTGTATGTACTAAACCAGTAAGATCCTAACGATATCTTTGATTTTATGTATTGCCAACATAACATACCTAGAGTTAGGGACAAGTTCAAACCTGCACTGTACAGTTATCAATCTAACCTATTTCATTTGGAATGATTCTCACAACATCTACAGTTGCATACAACTTTAAACATGGGATAGGTTGTTGACACTTGTTAAATTCAAACTGGCTAATTGATCTAACTGGTTAATTGATCTAACTGGATAATTTGTTTAACTGGATAATTGGTCTAACTGGCTAATTGATCTAACTGGATAATTGATCTAACTGGATAATTGATCTAACTGGCTAATTGTCCTAACTGGATAATTGATCTAACTCGATAATTGTTCTAACTGGATAATTGGTTTAACTGGATAATTGGTCTAACTGGATAATTAGTTTAACTGGATAATTGGTCTAGTTAATGTATTGATTGATATGTTGGTTAGTTAATGTATTGAAGTGCTGATTGGCTGATATGTTAATATATTGAAGTGCTGATTGACTGATATGTTAATGTATTTAAATGCTGATTGGCTGATATGTTAATGTATTTAAATGCTGATTGGCTGATATGTTAATGTATTGAAGTGCTGATTGGCTGATATGTTAATGTATTGAAGTTCTGATTGGCTAATACGTTAATACATTGAAGTGCTGATTGGCTGATATGTTAATGTATTAATGTGTTGATGTATGTTAATCTGTTTACAATATCATCATCAAGTAGCTTGTCTCTTCTGAAACTCCCATGACAGCAGTCCTGAAAAACTCTCTATTATGTGCAAGATGACCGGCGTCAGCAGCAGTCATTCTCAGATTGCAAATGTCTTCTAGGTCTTCCTCTCATTCTTCTTCCAGTCACCATTCCCTCTACAGTTATCTTCTCTAGACACTCATATCGTTTGATGTGTCCGAAATATTTAATGTTCATGGTTTTTATGTTCTTTAAATAACCAACTCTCTTTAATATCAAGCTATTGCAGAACAGAAGTATTTGTTCTTTTCTCTGTTCATGATATTCTAAGTACTCTTCTGTAGCTTTTGCATTCAAAGACATTAATGATCATCTCCGCTGCTTTGTCAATGTTCCATGTCTCACAACTATATGTTGCCAAGAAAAAAATGCTGGCTCTTAAACACTTGCTTTTTGTTCTTATGTCAGTCCCTTCCATAGATTAGTTAGTTCTTTTAGTTTTTGCATAGCAATGCTCAGCCTTTTAATTTCTTTTATATCTTTCCCGTCATTTGTCAGCAATGTCCTAAGCAAGGTACTCAAAGTTGCCAACTTGTTTGTGACTGTGACACATATATTAGCCATTAATTGTAATTTATCAATGCACAATATCGAAACTTGACAATGTGGACAGTTGTAGAATAAAGCAATAGTGTTTGAGACAGTGTGATGTCGAATTAATTAGAATAATGTTTGAGTGAGACAGTGTGATGTCGAATTAATTAGAATAATGTTTGAGTGAGATAGTGTGATGTCGAATTAATTAGAATAATGTTTGAGTGAGACAGTGTGATGTCGAACTAATTAGAATAGTGTATAGTTTTATTTTAAATATCCCGTATCCTTTTCAGACCTTATGGTATGGCGTGCCTGCCACTTCACATTTCTTTTCTCTAGTGTGCAGGAGATAGGAGAGCCAATTTCTTTCCTCTTATGTGTAACGTCGAGTGTGAGATTGAACCCATAACTTGTGTGTGTCCAAGTGGATAGTCCAACGTTTATGCTTTACACTAATCCCTCCCACTAGAATAGAGTTCAGATAGAACTCACACTAGAGTACAGAATAGAGTACAGAATAGAGTACAGAATAGAGTACAGAATAGAGTACAGAATAGAGTACAGAATAGAGTACAGAATAGAGTACAGAATAGAGTACAGAATAGAGTACAGAATAGAGTACAGAATAGAGTACAGAATAGAGTACAGAATAGAGTACAGAATAGAGTACAGAATAGAGTACAGAATAGAGTACAGAATAGAGTACAGAATAGAGTACAGAATAGAGTACAGAATAGAGTGCGGAATAGAGTACAGAATAGAGTACAGAATAGAGTTTAGATAGAACTCACACTAGAATACAGAATAGAGTACAGAATAGAGTTATAGAATAGAGTACAGAATAGAGTACAGAATAGAGTATAGAATAGAGTACAGAATAGAGTACAGAATAGAGTACAGAATAGAGTATAGAATAGAGTACAGAATAGAGTACAGAGTAGAGTACAGAATAGAGTACAGAATAGAGTACATAATAGAATTCAGAATATAGTATAAAGTTGATACTAGCATAAAAAACTGAGCGCATAATAGCTGATTAAACAATGCATTGTTGTGAGATGAGATTGCTTGTATCGGTAGTGAGTGCGCGGATAGAACACAGAAACGCCATTAGTGGAACTTGCTAGAACAATATTAAGAACATCAGACTAGCCAATCTATGTGACAAGTTTCATGTCAGCACGACACACAACTATCTCAACGTCCAGGCCAGGAACTACTTTCACCAACTAATCACACAATTCTAAGAGAAATGTGTTCTTCTTCTTCTTCTTCAGTGACCTCTGGTCTGGTCATTCGCTAAATTCACTGTAGGCCATAAAACTGTGAAGTCAGCTTGAGGTTTGTAAAGTTTCCTCAAAACTTAGTTTTTCAAGTTGACTTGATGTGAGCACTTGTTCCTTCTCAGCTGACACAGGAGAAGACATTCCTGCTAGACATGCTCCGGTGTCTGTTCCACCTGTTGACACTGCTCTAGAGAAACATAAGTATCAACAGTGAACTAGTAAGCAGACGACAAAACTTTCAACCTTTGAACTGTTGTTTCATAGCCCCATAAACCCACAAATAAAGTACAAATAAATGGATGTATGGGTCGCTGGATGTATATGTGGGTCGCTGGATGTATATGTGGGTCGCTGGATGTATATGTGGGTCGGTGGATGTATATGTGGGTCGGTGGATGTATATGTGGGTCGGTGGATGTATATGTGGGTTGCTGGATGTATATGTGGGTCGCTGGATAGAGGGGCAAGGGGATCGATAGATGGGTTGGTAGATATATATGTGTGACTGATTGATTGATTCATTGATTGATATCACCATCATCATTTCACTTGATGAGTAACCATATGTGCTTCGATCTCTTTCTTACACAGGAAAATCTCAGCGGCAGTGCACGAACTCCGTAGCACCGGCGAGGGTCACTGATGTAATTTAGAAGATGGTGAAAATATTTTGTAGGTATTTTATTTATTAACTTCTAATGAACATTCTTTCTAATGAATTTTGCCCTGGCAGCGGCTTTCCAGCCTGCTCTTCTCGATTTTGAACTGCCTAGTTGTTTGTTTACGTGCTCAACTTGATCATGGAACCTACGTTTTATCGTCCATCTCCGATAGGAATAGGAACTAGATCTCACCTACACTGAGATCAGGGATCTCTAGAAAAATATCCAGATGGCTCCATACGGGAGCGAACAGATATATGTGGGTCGGTGGATGTATATGTGGGTCGGTGGATGTATATGTGGGTCGCTGGATGTATATGTGGGTCACTGGATGTATATGTGGGTCGCTGGATGTATATGTGGGTCGGTGGATGTATGTGTGGGTCGCTGGATGTATATGTGGGTCGCTGCATGTATATGTGGGTCGCTGCATGTATATGTGGGTCGCTGCATGTATATGTGGGTCGGTGATGTATATGTGGGTCGCTGCATGTATATGTGGGTCGGTGATGTATATGTGGGTCGGTGGATGTATATGTGGGTCGGTGGATGTATATGTGGGTCGCTGCATGTATATGTGGGTCGGTGATGTATATGTGGGTCGGTGGATGTATATGTGGGTCGGTGGATGTATATGTGAGTCGGTGGATGTATATGTGGGTCGCTGGATGTATATGTGGGTCGGTGATGTATATGTGGGTCGCTGGATGTATATGTGGGTCGATGGATGTATATGTGGGTCGGTGGATGTATATGTGGGTCGCTGCATGTATATTTGGGTCGCTGGATGTATATTGGGTCGGTGGATGTATATGTGGGTTTGTGGATGTATATGTGGGTCGCTGGATGTATATGTGGGTCGCTGCATGTATATGTGGGTCGCTGCATGTATATGTGGGTCGCTGGATGTATATGTGGGTCGGTGATGTATATGTGGGTCGGTGATGTATACGTGGGTCGCTGGATGTATATGTGGGTCAGTGATGTATATGTGGTCCAACCACCCATAGTTAGGTCACCAAGTAAAGTGTTTCTGTGGCCCAACCACCCACAGTTAGGTCACCAAGTAAAGTGTTTCTGTGGTCCAACCACCCACAGTTAGGTCACCAAGTAAAGTGTTTCTGTGGCCCAACCACCCATAGTTAGGTCCCCAAGTAAAGTGTTTCTGTGGCCCAACCACCCATAGTTAGGTCCCCAAGTAAAGTGTTTCTGTGGTCCAACCACACACAGCGCGCACACAGAAAATTGTTGGCTTAAGCTGACCTCGAACCCCAGCTTTTCCATGGCAAGTGGTCACTATCGCAGCGTGTTAGCAACTTTGATATCGACGACCGAAGAAGACGCTTAAAATCATACAAGATTATTTCTTGTTCTGCATCATTAAGAAGTTAATAAATGATATAACTTGGGCATCAATTAGAAGTTAATAAATGATATAACTTGGGACATCAATTAGAAGTTAATAAATGATATAACTTGGGACATCAATTAGAAGTTAATAAATCATATAACTTGGGGCTCAATTAGAAGTTAATAAATGATATAACTTGGGACATCAATAAGAAGTTAATAAATGATATAACTTAGGACATCAATTAGAAGTTAATAAATGATATAACTTGGGACATCAATTAGAAGTTAATAAATGATATAACTTGGGCATCAATTAGAAGTTAATAAATGATATAACTTAGGACATCAATAAGAAGTTAATAAATGATATAACTTGGGCATCAATTAGAAGTTAATAAATGATATAACTTGGGCATCAATTAGAAGTTAATAAATGATATAACTTGGGACATCAATTAGAAGTTAATAAATGATAAAACTTGGACATCAATTAGAAGTTAATAAATGATATAACTTGGACATCAATTAGAAGTTAATAAATGATATAACTTAGGACATCAATAAGAAGTTAATAAATGATATAACTTGGGACATCAATTAGAAGTTAATAAATGATATAACTTGGGACATCAATTAGAAGTTAATAAATGATATAACTTGGACATCAATTAGAAGTTAATAAATGATATAACTTAGGACATCAATAAGAAGTTAATAAATGATATAACTTGGGCATCAATTAGAAGTTAATAAATTATATAACTTGGGACATCAATTAGAAGTTAATAAATCATATAACTTGGGGCTCAATTAGAAGTTAATAAATGATATAACTTAGGACATCAATAAGAAGTTAATAAATATATAACTTGGGACATCAATAAGAAGTTAATAAATGATATAACTTGGGCATCAATTAGAAGTTAATAAATGATATAACTTGGGACATCAATTAGAAGTTAATAAATCATATAACTTGGGGCTCAATTAGAAGTTAATAAATGATATAACTTGGGACATCAATTAGAAGTTAATAAATGATATAACTTAGGACATCAATTAGAAGTTAATAAATGATATAACTTGGGACATCAATTATGTGTAATTCTCCCATTCTTTTTGTTCTTTCCTGTATTCCTTTTATTTCTTCATTTTTCCTGTCTTCTGTCCCTGGAGTGACAGTTTAATCGACATGCTTTTTATACGTTATTGTTCACCTCTCATTCCTTTTTGTTATGTATGATTTTGTTTGTTGGTGTATTTTGTCAATCTGTCATATCTTTGTGTTTTATTTACTATGTCTTTGTTAGTATTTCACATCAATTATCATCATGTGTCCAGAGTATTGACTTTCAGTTCCGTTGTTGAGATGTGTCCGTGCCATGGAGTTAAATTGTCTATGTTTTCTCTTTTTTCTCTCTCTCTCTTTTTCTTTCGCTTTCTATCGTGCGTGCTCTCTCTCTCTCTCTCTCTCTTTATCTTTCTCTCTGTCTCTATCTCTTTCTAGTTTTTCTTTCTAGATCTCTTTCTCTCTGTCTCTCTCTCCGTGTGTGATTCTCTGTCTCATCCACCATTGATTCTGACCCGCAATGTATTCTAACTCGTCTCATAATGACACGCCCGTGAAACAAGGTAGTAATAACAAAAGAACAATAACAACATTAGACATAACAACGACATGTAATAGCAACACAACACTTCGTGAATGTAACAGAGAAACAATACCAACATTAGAGATAACAACTACATGTAATAGCAACACAACACTTCGTGAATGGAACAGACAAACAATACCAATTATCAGCAACAGGTATAACGCTATAACAATTTGATTAGTTTATTGTAAGTGATGTGATAACAAGATGGCTGCGCTATCATGGCTAACGATATTGGGACCATGTGTCTTTCCTGGACATTGACCATACGTGACCTGGTCAATGTTTTTGATATTCTCCAGTCTCCCAAATTGACAAGTTATTAAATGGTCTCTTAGTTTTGCTAGACCTGTTGATGAAATCTTTGATTCTGTCTCTTGTTATGCGCATTTAGCAATTTGTCTTTCGTGATTAAACTTGGTCATTCATTACTTAATTCCAGAGCAATAGACTAAATTAGTATAGATAAGATAAACGGATGGACAGACAGACGGACGTAGTAGCAGATAGATGGACAGACAGATGGACGTAATATGCTATATTAGACATACAGATTGACAAACAAACAGACGAATGTTGCAGTTTGAATAAAACAAATAGACAGATAAACATAACAGTGTATCGATTAGAAGCAGATCTAGAGCATATTTTTCCTTGCTTAGATCATGCGTGCACGTTGCTGCGGCGAGGTGATTCACGAATGTGGAGTGTACATCGACAACCTCTACCCACTCCCTGAGACACACAAGACTCTCACCATCCATCCATCACTGTCAATGTTCTTATTTACTGTCCAAGCCTCACACTAATTGAGGCTCAGCTTCCGTGAAACCCATGAAGCCGCAACTATGATCAAATTTACGTATTTTAATCATCAACAATCACAGACCATCAAGAATAAGAATGTCCTCATCAACAATCACAGACCATCAAGAATAAGAATGTCCTCATCAACAATCACAGACCATCAAGAATAAGAATGTCCTCATCAACAATCACAGACCATCAAGAATAAGAATGTCCTCATCAACAATCACAGACCATCAAGAATAAGAATGTCCTCATTAACAATCACAGACCATCAAGAATAAGAATGTCCTCATCAACAATCACAGACCATCAAGAATAAGAATGTCCTCATCAACAATCACAGACCATCAAGAATAAGAATGTCCTCATCAACAATCACAGACCATCAAGAATAAGAATGTCCTCATCAACAATCACAGACCATCAAGAATAAGAATGTCCTCATTAACAATCACAGACCATCAAGAATAAGAATGTCCTCATCAACAATCACAGACCATCAAGAATAAGAATGTCCTCATCAACAATCACAGACCATCAAGAATAAGAATGTCCTCATCAACAATCACAGACCATCAAGAATAAGAATGTCCTCATCAACAATCACAGACCATCAAGAATAAGAATGTCCTCATCAACAATCACAGACCATCAAGAATAAGAATGTCCTCATCAACAATCACAGACCATCAAGAATAAGAATGTCCTCATCAACAATCACAGACCATCAAGAATAAGAATGTCCTCATTAACAATCACAGACCATCAAGAATAAGAATGTCCTCATCAACAATCACAGACCATCAAGAATAAGAATGTCCTCATCAACAATCACAGACCATCAAGAATAAGAATGTCCTCATCAACAATCACAGACCATCAAGAATAAGAATGTCCTCATCAACAATCACAGACCATCAAGAATAAGAATGTCCTCATCAACAATCACAGACCATCAAGAATAAGAATGTCCTCATCAACAATCACAGACCATCAAGAATAAGAATGTCCTCATCAACAATCACAGACCATCAAGAATAAGAATGTCCTCATCAACAATCACAGACCATCAAGAATAAGAATGTCCTCATCAACAATCACAGACCATCAAGAATAAGAATGTCCTCATTAACAATCACAGACCATCAAGAATAAGAATGTCCTCATCAACAATCACAGACCATCAAGAATAAGAATGTCCTCATCAACAATCACAGACCATCAAGAATAAGAATGTCCTCATCAACAATCACAGACCATCAAGAATAAGAATGTCCTCATCAACAATCACAGACCATCAAGAATAAGAATGTCCTCATCAACAATCACAGACCATCAAGAATAAGAATGTCCTCATCAACAATCACAGACCATCAAGAATAAGAATGTCCTCATCAACAATCACAGACCATCAAGAATAAGAATGTCCTCATCAACAATCACAGACCATCAAGAATAAGAATGTCCTCATCAACAATCACAGACCATCAAGAATAAGAATGTCCTCATCAACAATCACAGACCATCAAGAATAAGAATGTCCTCATCAACAATCACAGACCATCAAGAATAAGAATGTCCTCATCAACAATCACAGACCATCAAGAATAAGAATGTCTTCATCAACAATCACAGACCATCAAGAATAAGAATGTCCTCATCAACAATCACAGACCATCAAGAATAAGAATGTCCTCATCAACAATCACAGACCATCAAGAATAAGAATGTCCTCATCAGTTACAACATATTGGATAGACAGACCAGAGATCAACAATATAAAGAAGAGCTGGAAGGAGCTGCAGGAGATAACTAGAGATAGGAAGACTTGGCAGAGTTGGTTGAGTGCCTATGCCCCAATCCGGGGTAAAAAGGCAAAGACAGACAGACAGACAGATAGAAAGCCAGAAGAGTGTGTCTCTCTACATAACTAATACATAACACACAACACCGCTTCTGTGATAGGATGTTCGGTAAACTTTCAAAACTGTCACACCATCTCTTCCACTTCCCTGAACTCAGTGACCTACTACACCTCAAGTACCTACCCCAATACCCACAGGTTGAGTACATTATGCACACACCCAAACCTGTAAATTCACTGACATGGCCTCAAGTCAAAGGTCAAATGCTCAGTTCACTGTTGGATTGAAAAACTAAACTAAATTAAACTCAGTAAATTTACTAAGATGCCCGCTTCTATGATAGGATATTCAGTAAACTAACTAAAACATTTTAAATTCCGAGCAGCTTTCGTTCAAAAGAATGACGCGCTTGGAGTTTTACACGTTCAAAATGTAACTTTGTACCACACTCTGTGACACTAAAAGATAAAACGTAACTGTGTACCACACTCTGTGGCACTAAAATGTAACTGTGTACCACACTCTGTGACACTAAAAGATAAAATGTAACTGTGTACCACACTCTGTGACACTAAAAGGTAAGTTACCAACACTGATTTTTTTTTAAATGTCCGCTTCTGGAATCAGATATTCAGTAAACTCAGTTTCGTCCAGTGTTGTGACCGGCACCTCATAATCTTACATATTCAGTTTATTAATCGGATACCACATAATATCATATCTCCAGTCTTATAATCATATACCACATCATCCCACATGTCCAGTCTTATTAATCCGATACCACATAATATCATATCTCCAGTCTTATAATCATATACCACATAATTCCCTATGTCCAAGCTTATTAATCGGATACCACATAATATCATATCTCCAGTCTTATAATCATATACCACATAATTCCCTATGTCCAAGCTTATTAATCGGATACCACATAATATCATATCTCCAGTCTTATAATCATATACCACATCATCCCACATGTCCAGTCTTATTAATCCGATACCACATCATCCCACATGTCCAAGCTTATTAATCCGATACCACATCATCCCCCTTGTCCAGGCTTATTAATCCGATACCACATCATCCCCCATGTCCAAGCTTATTAATCCGTTACTTCATAATCCCACCTGTCCAGTCTTATTAACCGATACTTCATAATCTCACCTGTCCAGTCTTATTAATCCGATACTTCATAATCTCACCTGTCCAGTCTTATTAATCCGATACTTCATAATCTCACCTGTCCAGTCTTGTAATCCGGTACTCCATAGATTAACTTACCTGTCATTGTTCTCTCACTCACCTGCTTACACAATTCATATGTACATACACGTTTCTCCTTCTCAACACTCATGTAACCCTAAGGGTTGTGCTCTTTTTATAATATCTACAGCCCTAGCCAGGATACCAGCGGGCATAACGACTCAGACTTCGACCAGACACAGGATAACCTGGTGCCCCTGGACGACCCCCATGTCAGATACGCCGTGGACCATCTAACGGGTTGGCCACTTAAACGTTCTGAAAGGTAGGCCAGGGGTCACTAGGTTCTGTGTAGTTTGATATTGTAACCTTTCTACTCGTGTCTCTGAGAGTCAGGCATGCAATAATATCTAAC
This sequence comes from Arion vulgaris, assembly GCA_020796225.1. Taxonomy (NCBI): domain Eukaryota; kingdom Metazoa; phylum Mollusca; class Gastropoda; order Stylommatophora; family Arionidae; genus Arion; species Arion vulgaris. The sequence continues at coordinate 2,547,527 of CM036763.1, read as the reverse complement.
ATGACTGAGACTTTATGACACTTAATTTTACAGTTTTCCAAAATAATAATATATTAGAAATTATATTTAATATTCACAGAATATTTGTTATCTGCTCAGTCACTCTTTAGATACCACTAAACGACCACTCACTAGTTGTTACCACTAAATGCGCAACCATTCATAGCTACCGCTAAATGGCAAATCACTAGTTGCTAAAACAAAATTAGCTACCAATAAATGACCAACCATTCCTAGCTATAACTAACTAACTGACCAATCGCCAGTAGCAGGACAGGTTGCAGAATGAGTAGATGTAGTCTATAGAGGTTTCCAACTTCCAGAGACTCAGGTAGATCTACTGTCCTGATTATGAGGGTGTTCGCGGTAACGAGAGAGCGAACAGGATTGCATCGAAAGCATCGATTTGTGGGGGGAGTTTGAGATAGATAAAGGCAATGTTCTTCGCTCTCTTGATGACTTACTGCTGGATGAAGATACTAAAATTGATGTTGAATCAATCGAACGATTTAAGGAGTTTGGAATTGCATGCTGTATAAGTAGTGCTGGGAGCTTGAGGGGCAGAGAGAGGAGTGTGTTTAACCAGGGAGCCAGAGAAACCATCAGTATGTTTACCCTTCGACATCTGTTGGGGACGACTGAGCATATGTAGGTCTGCCCGGAGTGTTGTGACTGCAGTTCAATAACCAATCAACAGTAGCTACCAACATTGGACATACAACTACACAGACATCTGTGTGAGCTACCAACATTGGACATACAACTACACAGACATCTGTGTGAGCTACCAACATTGGACATACAACTACACAGACATCTGTGTGAGCTACCAACATTGGACATACAACTACACAGACATCTGTGTGAGCTACCAACATTGGACATACAACTACACAGACATCTGTGTGAACTACCAACACTGGGAATAAAGCTACACAGACATCTGTGTGAACTACCAACATTGGACATAAAACTACACAGACATCTGTGTGAACTACCAACATTGAACATAAAACTACACAGACCTCTGTGTGAACTACCAACATTGAACATAAAACTACACAGACATCTGTGTGAGCTACCAACACTGGGAATAAAACTACACAGACATCTGTGTGAACTACCAACACTGGGAATAAAACTACACAGACATCTGTGTGAGCTACCAACACTGGGAATAAAACTACACAGACATCTGTGTGAGCTACCAACACTGGGAATAAAACTACACAGACATCTGTGTGAACTACCAACACTGGGAATAAAACTACACAGACATCTGTGTGAGCTACCAACACTGGGAATAAAACTACACAGACATCTGTGTGAGCTACCAACACTGGGAATAAAACTACACAGACCTCTGTGTGAGCTACCAACACTGGGAATAAAACTACACAGACATCTGTGTGAGCTACCAACACTGGGAATAAAACTACACAGACCTCTGTGTGAGCTACCAACACTGGGAATAAAACTACACAGACATCTGTGTGAACTACCAACATTGGGAATAAAACTACACAGACATCTGTGTGAGCTACCAACACTGGGAATAAAACTACACAGACATCTGTGTGAGCTACCAACACTGGGAATAAAACTACACAGACCTCTGTGTGAACTACCAACACTGGGAATAAAGCTACACAGACCTCTGTGTGAACTACCAACACTGGGAATAAAACTACACAGACATCTGTGTGAGCTACCAACACTGGGAATAAAACTACACAGACATCTGTGTGAGCTACCAACACTGGGAATAAAACTACACAGACATCTGTGTGAGCTACCAACACTGGGAATAAAACTACACAGACATCTGTGTGAACTACCAACACTGGGAATAAAGCTACACAGACATCTGTGTGAGCTACCAACACTGGGAATAAAACTACACAGACATCTGTGTGAGCTACCAACACTGGGAATAAAACTACACAGACATCTGTGTGAGCTACCAACACTGGGAATAAAACTACACAGACATCTGTGTGAGCTACCAACACTGGGAATAAAACTACACAGACATCTGTGTGAGCTACCAACACTGGGAATAAAACTACACAGACATCTGTGTGAACTACCAACACTGGGAATAAAACTACACAGACATCTGTGTGAGCTACCAACACTGGGAATAAAACTACACAGACATCTGTGTGAGCTACCAACACTGGGAATAAAACTACACAGACCTCTGTGTGAGCTACCAACACTGGGAATAAAACTACACAGACATCTGTGTGAGCTACCAACACTGGGAATAAAACTACACAGACCTCTGTGTGAGCTACCAACACTGGGAATAAAACTACACAGACATCTGTGTGAACTACCAACATTGGGAATAAAACTACACAGACATCTGTGTGAGCTACCAACACTGGGAATAAAACTACACAGACATCTGTGTGAGCTACCAACACTGGGAATAAAACTACACAGACCTCTGTGTGAACTACCAACACTGGGAATAAAGCTACACAGACCTCTGTGTGAACTACCAACACTGGGAATAAAACTACACAGACATCTGTGTGAGCTACCAACACTGGGAATAAAACTACACAGACATCTGTGGGGCTACCAACACTGGGAATAAAACTACACAGACATCTGTGTGAGCTACCAACACTGGGAATAAAACTACACAGACATCTGTGTGAACTACCAACACTGGGAATAAAGCTACACAGACATCTGTGTGAGCTACCAACACTGGGAATAAAACTACACAGACCTCTGTGTGAGCTACCAACACTGGGAATAAAACTACACAGACATCTGTGTGAACTACCAACATTGGGAATAAAACTACACAGACATCTGTGTGAGCTACCAACACTGGGAATAAAACTACACAGACATCTGTGTGAGCTACCAACACTGGGAATAAAACTACACAGACATCTGTGTGAACTACCAACACTGGGAATAAAGCTACACAGACCTCTGTGTGAACTACCAACACTGGGAATAAAACTACACAGACATCTGTGTGAGCTACCAACACTGGGAATAAAACTACACAGACATCTGTGTGAGCTACCAACACTGGGAATAAAACTACACAGACATCTGTGTGAGCTACCAACACTGGGAATAAAACTACACAGACATCTGTGTGAACTACCAACACTGGGAATAAAGCTACACAGACATCTGTGTGAACTACCAACATTGGGAATAAAACTACACAGACCTCTGTGTGAGCTACCAACACTGGGAATAAAACTACACAGACATCTGTGTGAGCTACCAACATTGGGAATAAAACTACACAGACCTCTGTGTGAGCTACCAACATTGGGAATAAAACTACACAGACCTCTGTGTGAGCTACCAACATTGGGAATAAAACTACACAGACATCTGTGTGAACTACCAACACTGGGAATAAAACTACACAGACCTCTGTGTGAACTACCAACACTGGGAATAAAGCTACACAGACCTCTGTGTGAACTACCAACACTGGGAATAAAACTACACAGACCTCTGTGTGAACTACCAACACTGGGAATAAAGCTACACAGACCTCTGTGTGAACTACCAACACTGGGAATAAAACTACAGACCTCTGTGAACTACCAACACTGGGAATAAAGCTACACAGACCTCTGTGTGAACTACCAACATTGGGAATAAAACTACACAGACCTCTGTGTGAACTACCAACATTGGACATACAACTACACAGACCTCTGTGTGAACTACCAACACTGGGAATAAAGCTACACAGACCTCTGTGTGAACTACCAACACTGGGAATAAAACTACACAGACCTCTGTGTGAACTACCAACACTGGGAATAAAGCTACACAGACCTCTGTGTGAACTACCAACACTGGGAATAAAGCTACACAGACCTCTGTGTGAACTACCAACACTGGGAATAAAACTACACAGACCTCTGTGTGAACTACCAACACTGGGAATAAAGCTACACAGACCTCTGTGTGAACTACCAACACTGGGAATAAAACTACACAGACCTCTGTGTGAACTACCAACACTGGGAATAAAGCTACACAGACCTCTGTGTGAACTACCAACACTGGGAATAAAACTACACAGACCTCTGTGTGAACTACCAACACTGGGAATAAAGCTACACAGACCTCTGTGTGAACTACCAACACTGGGAATAAAACTACACAGACATCTGTGTGAGCTACCAACACTGGGAATAAAACTACACAGACCTCTGTGTGAACTACCAACACTGGGAATAAAACTACACAGACATCTGTGTGAGCTACCAACACTGGGAATAAAACTACACAGACATCTGTGTGAACTACCAACACTGGGAATAAAGCTACACAGACCTCTGTGTGAACTACCAACACTGGGAATAAAACTACACAGACCTCTGTGTGAACTACCAACACTGGGAATAAAACTACACAGACCTCTGTGTGAACTACCAACACTGGGAATAAAACTACACAGACATCTGTGTGAACTACCAACACTGGGAATAAAACTACACAGACATCTGTGTGAGCTACCAACACTGGGAATAAAACTACACAGACATCTGTGTGAGCTACCAACACTGGGAATAAAACTACACAGACATCTGTGTGAACTACCAACATTGGACATACAACTACACAGACCTCTGTGTGAACTACCAACATTGGACATACAACTACACAGATCTCTGTGTGAACTACAAAAGACAGTGAAGTTTATAAAAGAGACAACGTTGAATATATAGACAATATTTCAAGCGAACGAAAGAAAGGAAGAAAGGATCAGTAGCTACCACTAAATGTGGACACCTCAGCTCCACAGCTTGTTTCACCTTACGGTATGAAGTAATAAAATGTAACAGATTTCATCTCTCTTGAAACTGAAATTGACAAAAATATTAAAGACTTCAATTTCTTAAAGAAAAAACAAACATGTACAACCTGTCTGTGAGTTAGTTCACATTTTTTTCTTTATTTCATCAAAGTGTTAGGCTTTTTATTTGATGACGTCATCTGAGAAAATGTCAAACTAATCTCATATCCTTGTAAATAACATATTAAATGTTATCAATTTAGCTGTTATTGTTGTTATCGTTTTTCTAACATCAACTAATAACTAGAGACATCAATCAATATTCCTATCGGAGATGGACGATAAAACGTAGGTCACGTGTTCAAGTTGAACACGTAAAAGAACCATTGGCAGATCAAAATCGAGAAAAGCAGGCTGGAAAGCCGCTGCCCGGGCAACATTTATTAGAAAAGATGTTTAAAATTGAAACTAGTTCAAAATATTTGCATTAAATTACATCGGCGACCCTCGCCGGTGCAACGAGATCGTGTACTGTCGCTGAGATCTTCATGTGTAAGAAAGAGATCAAAACACACATGGTTACTCACCGAAGTGCAATGATGATGTTCCTATCAATCAATCAAGTATATACATCAATCAATCAAGTAGATACATCAATCAATCAAGTGGATACATCAATCAATCAAGTGGATACATCAATCAATCAAGTGGATACATCAATCAATCAAGTAGATACATCAATCAATCAAGTAGATACATCAATCAATCAAGTAGAGACATCAATCAATCAATCAAGTAGAGACATCAATCAATCAATCAAGTAGATACATCAATGTCAATCAATCAAGTAGAGACATCAATCAATCAAGTAGATACATCAATCAATCAAGTAGATACATCAATCAATCAAGTAGAGACATCAATCAATCAATCAAGTAGATACATCAATCAATCAATCAAGTAGATACATCAATCAATCAAGTAGAGACATCAATCAATCAAGTAGATACATCAATCAATCAAGTAGATACATCAATCAATAACTATCAAGTAGATACATCAATCAATAACTAGAAGGAAAAAAAAGGATATAGGCAAAGAATTGACTTAAGTGCACCAGGTTTCCACATATAGCTTCATCCGTCTCGACAGAAATCGCACGACACCTGCCGAGAGTGTTGCACAAAGCACGAACTCTGTAGCTCTGGTAACACTTCTATGAATCTCCGAAAATAATTGCACATGTGACTCGGTCCGGATTGGAGCCTACAACATTCATAACGCCAGACAAACGTCTTAACCACTTCGCCATAGCACACTCCACCCCCTCCCGCGCAAGTCAATAACTGCAGATATAAATCAATATGTCATTATACAGTTGATATCATAATGATCACCTACGTTGTAAAGTTATATATAATAGGAAATATGAACACAGAGGTAGAACATAGTGTACTTAAGTGTAATTAAAATACAGATTTACTTAGACAAGAAAGGGTGTGCAAATATCTGACTTGAAACTAGAAGTCGATTTTCATTATCTTAAGTACGTTATTTGTCAACTTTATATACAATCAGATCAAAGGTGATACTGTTACTCCACGCTTACTGTCTCGTGACAAACTTAATGAAGTCGTTATTGTATCCGCTTTTTAATCTGGCCATCACAACGTCCAAAACGATTGGTTGTGTCATTAGTGGATAACTGATACAGGAGTCTTAATCCTCCAGTGTAACTTGTGGATATATTGTTCTGGACATGCAAGGATTCAGCGTCAAGTATCAGCTGATTTGTGCTTGCATTGAAAGAGCATATCATCATTATTAAGTAGCTTGTCCCTTCCGGAACTTGGCTCCCATGACAGCAGTCCTGAAAAGCTCCCTATTCTGTGCAAGATGACAGGCGTCAGAAGCAGTCATTCTCAGATCGTCAATGACATCTTGCACTCATCATCTTCTAGGTTTTCCTCTCATTCTTCTTCCATGCACCTATCCCTCCAAAATTATCTTCTCCAGACACTCATGTCGTGTGATGTGTCCCACATATGTAATTTCCCTTGTTTTTATGTTCTTAAGCATATAGTGGACATTAGAAAGAGCATATAGTGGACATTAGAAAGAGCATATAGTGGACATTAGAAAGAGCATATAGTGGACATTAGAAAGAGCATATAGTGGACATTAGAAAGAGCATATAGTGGACATTAGAAAGAGCATATAGTGGACATTAGAAAGAGCATATAGTGGACATTAGAAAGAGCATATAGTGGACATTAGAAAGAGCATATAGTGGACATTAGAAAGAGCATATAGTGGACATTAGAAAGAGCATATAGTGGACATTAGAAAGAGCATATAGTGGACATTAGAAAGAACTTATAGTGGACATTAGAAAGAGCATATAGTGGACATTAGAAAGAGCATATAGTGGACATTAGAAAGAGCATATAGTGGACATTAGAAAGAGCTATAGGACATTAGTGGACATTAGAAAGAGCATATAGTGGACATTAGAAAGAGCATATAGTGGACATTAGAAAGAGCATATAGTGGACATTAGAAAGAGCATATAGTGGACATTAGAAAGAGCATGGACATTATTTGATGTATGGATCGAAAGTATATGGACAGATTTAAAAAACCTAAAGCTAAATGAGAATCTCACAGAGATAGCGAGACAGAAGCCACTAGACAAGTGAAGAAATATTATTGCGCACCGCTGAGAACTTATAGAAACCCTTCCCTAACAGCAAGTGGTGGACGCATGTATACAAAGATGGATCTACAACAAATGTAACTGAACATTAAGAAGTAAGAGAATCCCTCATGGTACTCAGTAACATGCAATATAGGAAGCTAATAATAGCAACATGAAGGTTCTCAGAATTACAGAGCAGAGGCCGAGGCCCTAAAAAGAGGAATAGAAGCCATAATATCCGAGAAATATGTGAAAGAATATGTAGTATTTTTGACTGATGCACTATCGGTAATCACTTCTCTAAACAAATCTGACTGTTGACTGATGCACTGTTGGTAATCACTTCTCTAAACAAATCTGACTGTTGACTGATGCACTGTTGGTAATCACTTCTCTAAACAAATCTGACTGTTGACTGATGCACTGTTGGTAATCACTTCTCTAAACAAATCTGACTGTTGACTGATGCACTGTTGGTAATCACTTCTCTAAACAAATCTGATTGTTGACTGATGCACTGTTGGTAATCACTTCTCTAAACAAATCTGATTGTTGACTGATGCACTATCGGTAATCACTTCTCTAAACAAATCTGACTGTTGACTGATGCACTGTTGGTAATCACTTCTCTAAACAAATCTGACTGTTGACTGATGCACTGTTGGTAATCACTTCTCTAAACAAATCTGACTGTTGACTGATGCACTGTTGGTAATCACTTCTCTAAACAAATCTGACTGTTGACTGATGCACTGTTGATAATCACTTCTCTAAACAAATCTGACTGTTGACTGATGCACTATCGGTAATCACTTCTCTACACAAATCTGACTGTTGACTGATGCACTGTTGGTAATCACTTCTCTAAACAAATCTGACTGTTGACTGATGCACTGTCGGTAATCACTTCTCTAAACAAATCTGATTGTTGACTGATGCACTGTCGGTAATCACTTCTCTAAACAAATCTGATTGTTGACTGATGCACTGTCGGTAATCACTTCTCTAAACAAATCTGATTGTTGACTGATGCACTGTCGGTAATCACTTCTCTAAACAAATCTGACTGTTGACTGATGTACTGTCGGTAATCACCTCTCTAAACAAATCTGACTGTTGACTGATGCACTGTCGGTAATCACTTCTCTAAACAAATATGAATGTTGACTGATGCACTGTTGGTAATCACTTCTCTAAACAAATCTGACTGTTGACTGATGCACTGTCGGTAATCACTTCTCTAAACAAATCTGATTGTTGACTGATGCACTATCGGTAATCACTTCTTAACACAAATCTGACTGTTGACTGATGCACTATCGGTAATCACTTCTTAACACAAATCTGACTGTTGACTGATGCACTGTTGGTAATCACTTCTCTACACAAATCTGATTGTTGACTGATGTACTGTTGGTAATCACTTCTCTACACAAATCTGACTGTTGACTGATGCACTATCGGTAATCACTTCTTAACACAAATCTGACTGTTGACTGATGCACTGTTGGTAATCACTTCTCTACACAAATCTGACTGTTGACTGATGCACTGTCGGTAATCACTTCTCTAAACAAATCTGATTGTTGACTGATGCACTATCGGTAATCACTTCTTAACACAAATCTGACTGTTGACTGATGCACTGTTGGTAATCACTTCTCTACACAAATCTGACTGTTGACTGATGTACTGTTGGTAATCACTTCTCTACACAAATCTGACTGTTGACTGATGTACTGTTGGTAATCACTTCTCTACACAAATCTGACTGTTGACTGATGTACTGTTGATAATCACTTCTCTACACAAATCTGACTGTTGACTGATGTACTGTTGGTAATCACTTCTCTACACAAATCTGACTGTTGACTGATGCACTGTTGATAATCACTTCTCTACGCAAATATGACTTACTTTGTACGACAATAGACATCATCATCAAATAACTTGTCATGAGCAGAACTTTGCCACCCCAACAGTCCCCGGAATTTCTCTCTCTCATAGACAAGATGTCCTACCTCGGCAGCCGTCATGTTCAAACCATCAGTTACATCCTGAACAACAAACATACATAGTTAATAATATCAGCTTATTATCTGGTTGTTAATCAAATATAGTTATTAGGATCAGACTACTTGTAGGTGCAAGCCATACATTGACAGTATAAGATCAACCGTAGCCTCCGATAAACATACGGCCGGCGGGATCAGGTAAAAGTTCTAGGAAATAAGACCCCAACTCTCGCGTGATCCTAGCATTTCAGTATTATTCTAAATAGGTTAATTTATTTTAAAAACAATACAAAATGCTAAATCAAGGTTATATTATGTAACAAATTAAGTTTAACAATAAGAAATATCAATATTATTCACATTTTTCACTATAAATAAAACATGAACGCATAGATTTGACTAAAATTGCAAAAAAGCTTACAGGGTTCTATCAAACATATACACAACCAGCCCCCCATCTAACAGAAATGTCAGATTTGTCGGCTAAGCTATTCGGCCTTATGTTAACGGGGGCTACGGACCAGCTTACATATAACTGTTACTAATATCAGCTGATATATAGGTGTAAGACGTAGATTGTCAGTGTAAGATCAGCTGACATATGCTGGAGATATGAAATGTGTACAATCAAGAGACACGAGTTGGAGCTTGTATGTTGTCATTGATGTTGTCGTGTGATCTAATGTACTCATTAACATGTATGACTCACTGATGTACTTGTTCACTGATGTACTTGTTCACTGGTATACTTGTTCACTGATGTATTTGTTCACTGATGTACTTGTTCACTGATGTATATGCTCGCAAATGCACTTTTTCACTAATGTACTTGTTCACTGATGTACTTGTTCGCTGATGTACTTGTTCAATGATGTACTTGTTCACTGACGTACTTGTTCATTGATGTACTTGTTCACTGATGTACTTGTTCACTCACGTACTTGTTCACTCACGTACTTGTTCATTGATGTACTTGTTCACTGATGTACTTGTTCATTGACGTACTTGTTCACTGATGTACTTGTTCACTGATGTACTTGTTCACTGATGTACTTGTTCACTGATGTATTTGCTCGCTAATGCACTTGTTCACTAATGTACTTGTTCACTGATGTACTTGTTCACTGATGTATTTGTTCACTGATGTACTTGTTCACTGATGTATTTGTTCGTCGATGTACTTGCTAACTGGTGTACTTTGTACGGTGCATTTGTTCACTAATGTGCGTATTCACTAATGTATTTTTGTCACTGATGTACTTGTTGGTCGATGTACTTTCTCTCTGATGCAGTTGCTCGTTGATGTACTTTCTCTCTCATTTACTTCTCGCTGATGTGCTATCTCAATGATGTATGCGATGTTGCTTACCAACGTATTTATTTGCTAACAACAAAAGCTCTATAGCTATGTTTACTTAGATGTTGCAAGCTCGCTTGATGGTCGTGATTTGATGTCGTAACAACAGTTGATATTTTACGTGATTTGATGTCGTAACAACATTTGATATTTGACGTGATTTTATGTCGTAACAACAGTTGATATTTGACGTGATTTGATGTCGTAACAACAGTTGATATTTTACGTGATTTGATGTCGTAACAACATTTGATATTTGACGTGATTTTATGTCGTAACAACAGTTGATATTTGACGTGATTTTATGTATCAACAGTTGATGTTTGTACTTGATTTGATGTCGTATCAACAGTTGATGTTTTACGTGATTTGATGTCGTAACAACATTTGATATATTTTACGTGATTTGACGTCATTACAACATGTGAAGGTTGTACGTGATTTGGTGTGGTCGCAACAACTATCATCGTGATTAGATTGAGTAAGTTGTAAAAACATCAATTATCATGTGTTGTTAGTGTGATAAAACATATAATGTGTGCACTGACTGAAAACATCACTTGATCCATACATCAGCGTTCACGTTGTGTCCCATCTGGATACATCTGAAATTTTATATCACGCTGATTGATCTCTGAATGTAGTTCACCACGGACATGATATACGTTTTACTCTCTCTATCTCTCTCTCTCTCTCTCTCTCCCTCTCTCTCGCACTCTCGTTCACTTTCTCGCTCTCTCACTGTCTATCCCACTCTCTCTATCTCTCTATCTTTTTCACTCTCTCACTCTTACTCTCTCTCACTCTCTTTCAGTCTCTCTCTCACTCTCTTTCAGTCTCTCTATCACTCTCTATCACTCTCTATCACTCTCTATCACTCTCTATCACTCTCTATCACTCTCTATCACTCTCTTTCAGTCTCTCTATCACTCTCTTTCACTCTCTCTATTACTCTCTCTCACTCTCTTTCAGTCTCTCTATCACTCTCTATCACTCTCTCTATCACTCTCAAGTGACCAAGCCTTTGCCTTGTGTTCCGAAAGTTGTCAGTTTGAATCCACCGTTCTGTTCACGAATTCATTTCTTTCAAAGCTTCACTAGCAGTGTGGCCGGATCTACGGAGTTTGTGCTTTGTGCAATATTCTCGGCAGGTGGCGGGCCATTTATGCGAAGAAGGACCGAGCCGTATTAAGTTAATTAAAACCAGGTCGCAATAAAGTCAATCCTCCAGCTGTAGATCCTTTTAGAAACTCAAGTTATGACAATTTATTTAGTGCTGTCTGTTTGTTTTTACAAGGCTATCTTTGTTTAAGTCGTGGCGTCCTCCTTTCAAGCATAAAATCCAGTCATAGTTTGGTTATATTAGGGCGTGTTGGACAACAAGAATAATTTTTTTTTAAATAAGAAGCTACTTCCTCTAGGTAATCGCAAGTGACATTTGAGTTGAAAATTGGACAAAATATCACGATACGCATGTCACACGCGTTCAGCTTCATGACAATTTTTTGTTCAGACCAAATTATGGCAAGCTATTATTGGCTACAATTGTCGCGTCTGGAATACCCAACCCAGTTGCAGGTTGCTTTGCCATCTTCATAATTGAGTTGTATACTGTATACAACACTTCTATTGCTAAACTTACTTTTGTCTGCTCACAATATAATGGGACAGAATAAAGGTTAGACACGTTTTGAATTAATTGCATGCATTATTTCCCTTGATAATGTTAAATCCAATTGATTATTTTCTCTGTTGTTTCCCCGTCATTCTGTTTCTTAAGTCTTTCTTCTTCTCGTAATTAGAAGAAACTAAGTGGCTATAAACTGGATTTTATTGTAGAAATATTGTGAAATACTTATAGCATCACTGTTAGATATTTTATTTTACTATAGAACAATTGTCTTGGATAAAGTGATGACAGCTGGAAATCTAGTCATATATCAAGAAACAGGCGAAACTAAAGCTAAAGAAGAAGAAGAATGTACTCAAATATAATGCAGGGAAAATGGCTGCTAGAATAGACAAAAGAACGCCCGAGTGGTTACAGGTGCCCAAATTTGGGGTGTAAAGAAAAGAACCTACCTAACATCAGATACCGAGCAGAAGAAAAGATGGGCAGAACATTTTGAAGAAATATTAAATAGACCTGATCCACCAGTACTACTCAAGTTTGACGAAGAGGCAAGAAACAGCTCCTACCAATTAACGAAGAAATGATAAGTGTAGCTAAGGTCAAGGAGGCAATCAATTCCTTGATAAACAATAAGGCAGCGGGTGATGACAACATTATTGCAGAAATGCTCAAAGCGGCTGATGATACAACTATTAGCCAGGTGCAAGAACTATTTAATAAAGTATGGCAAGAAGAAACTGCTAAACTGGAGTAAAGCGAGGCTGTATATTATCCCCGCTATTGTTTGAATTGTCCATTGACTGTGAGGAAGGGGAGGGATGGGGGAGGTACTAAAAATGTGCAGGGGCAACACTGGCATCCATCGGGTATAAAACAGACAACTGAAATATCTGGATTTTGCAGATGATATTACTTTGTTAAGTAAAAGCAACCAAGACAAGCAATGAAGAATAGACTTCTTATCATCTATAACATATATTCTCAAACTTGTTCGGCCTACAGCCCACTTTGAACGACATAATCTTTGTAATGCCATCTCCCCATTATAACAGTTTGCCAACGCCCCCTCTCCATATATATATATATATATATATATATATATATATATATATATATATATATATATATATATATACATGCTCCATTTTCCATTTGACATAGAAAATTGAGATATATTTCTGTCATAAATGGTCAATTTTCAAATGATTATATCCATGAAATAGAAAATTGATGAAAAAATGGATCGTGTAAGACGGGCATAAGATGAATTAAATTGCAGAATTCCAATTTTAAATGATTATTCAATCGCAAAATCACGAAAAAACTCTCCCCAAATGCTTCTGAACCCACTATCGCTCCCCCCCTAGAAGCGCACACTGGGGGGCGGGCGGTACCGCCCACTTTGGGAAACGCAGATCTATAGCATCAAAGATGGGACTACAGATAAGCTATGAAAGAACATATATAATGAAGACACCTATGGCAAGTAATGCAGATATCACACTGGAATCTAAAATGATAAAAATAACAGAGCAGTTCACCTATTTGGGAAGTAATTTTGACTGCATGGGAGATACTAAAAATAACTTATGCTTCGAATTGTCAAAGCAACATCAGCTTTTAAAAGTCTAAATAAAATATGAAACTGCAAGTTCTATAGTATTAAAACTAAATTACGAATTTTCAATTCAAATGTTGTATCAATCCTAACATATGCTAGCGAGAGTTGGAAAATGACTAAAGATATAGAAAGCAAGTTGAATGCATTTGAAAGTAGATGTCTGCGAAAAATAATGAATATAAAATGGAACGAATTCAGAAGTGATGAAATCAGAGGAATGTCTGGTCAACCATTAGTAACAACTGTTATAAGAAAGAGAAGATGGAGATATGTTGGACATACCTTGAGAAGAAATGTCTGATCAACCACTAGTAACAACTGTTATAAGAAAGAGAAGATGGAGATATGTTGGACATACCTTGAGAAGAAATGTCTAGTCAGCCACTAGTAACAACTGCTATAAGAAAGAGAAGATGGAGATATGTTGGACATACCTTGAGAAGAAATGTCTGGTCAGCCACTAGTAACAACTGTTATAAGAAAAAGAAGATGGAGATATGTTGGACATACCTTGAGAAGAAATGTCTGGTCAACCACTAGTAACAACTGTTATAAGAAAGAGAAGATGGAGATATGTTGGGCATACCTTGAGAAGAAATGTCTGGTCAGCCACTAGTAACAACTGTTATAAGAAAAAGAAGATGGAGATATGTTGGACATACCTTGAGAAGAAATGTCTGGTCAACCACTAGTAACAACTGTTATAAGAAAGAGAAGATGGAGATATGTTGGGCATACTCTAAGAAGAAATCATCAAAGAATCACAAAGCAGACATTGACCTGGGATACAAAAGGCGCAAGAAAGAAGGGACACCCTAGGGAACCCCTGAAACGAACTTGATTGAGATAGTTTTTGATATATCAGACACAATTCCATGGAAGAGATTGCGTGAGTTGCCCAGGACAGAGTGGTATGGAGAAATTACTAGCAGACCATGTGTAACGTATAACGGTACGAGATGTGTATATATATATATATATACAATGATATAAGTTGCAGGAAACGCAGACAAAACTAAAAGCCACGAGAATTTAGCACAAATTTTAATTCCCATTTTTTCTGATGTCTATTTCATTTCTCTCAAGTTTCCTTCATTTTTTTTTTTTTTTTGCCGATCCAGAAGCACTTGAGCTTTTCAGCTCTTCGACTCGGTGCCATGGACATCGTAACCCTTCGGTTCGGTGCCAGAACACCGTAAATCTGGGGAATCTGGGGCTTTTTCTGCCATCCCGCGGAATTGAACCCGCACACACAGAGAGATAGTCACCCGTAGTCCAACGCGCTACGAACACGCTGGGCAGACGGGCAAGTTTCCTTCATTATTCCCATATGTATTTCATTATTCCCATGTGTATTTCATTATTTTCGGAAAAAGCGCTTCCTTTCCTGTGATAATTTTCTTTTTAATTTATAGCTTTATGGCCGTTTCCGTCAGTGCTCCAAATTGCCTTGATTTCGAGCACACCTTTTTGTTGTAATCACCTGTCTCTTACCTGCACATACCTGTCTGTCATGCTGTGTTGTTATATTGCGGTGTCAAACCAGTTTTTCTTACTTCATTTGTCATCAATTTCACATTCTTTTCTCAATCGTCTACACACAACCCACGCACACTCCACACACATTTCACAGAGAATGTACAATCCCCACACACCTACACACATCCCACATAGAATGCACTACCCACACATACTCCACACACATTAAATATAGAAGGCACAGCACATACCCACACACACACACACCCCACATAGAAGGCACAACCCACACATACTCCACATAGAATGCACTACCCACACATACTCCACACACATCCCACATATAATGCACAACCCACGCACATCCAACATAGAATGCACAACCCGCACATACTCCACACACATCCCATATAGAATACACATCACATACCCACACACACCCACATTGTCTTGATGTATTCTCATTATAATTTATTCTAATCAATAAATTATCAGGTAATCATTTTATTAATTGAGTCTCGCTCTGTGTTCACGTTCATATCTCTCTCTCTGTCTCATTTTCTCTGTCTTCTATCTACATGCCTCCCTCCTCCTCTCATTTTCTCTGTCTTCTATCTACATGCCTCCCTCCTCCTCTCATTCTCTCTGTCTTCTGTCTACATGCCTCCCCCCTCCTCTCATTCTCTCTGTCTTCTGTCTACATGCCTCCCCCCTCCTCTCATTTCTCATTCTCTGTCTTCTGTCTACATGCCTCCCGCCTCCTCTCATTTCTCATTCTCTGTCTTCTGTCTACATGCCTCCCTCCTCCTCTCATTTCTCATTCTCTGTCTTCTGTCTACATGTCTCCCCCAATCCCAATTTCTCATACTCGCTGTCTTCTGTGTAGACATTATTTAAGAAGTGTATCTTTAGTCCCTCACTTTATTCTTGCTATTGTTCCCAATAACTCTCAGTCCGCCACACGTAACCAGCCAGCGTCTTACCATTATTTCTCTCAACTACTACTACAGCAATTGTTGGATGTAACAGCTTCCTGTGTTCGCATATTGGCAGCCATGAAGACACATCGATATTAATCAATAGGTTGTCATGGCAACAAACGCTTTCTGACCATTATTATCTTTCTTATCTCTCGTGACGTTGACAAATTGTACTCTTTACCTCGCTGAACGTAGAACTTTACACAACACTGTTTCGATTTACGCAACTCTCGCCGGTGTGTTGCCGGGGCCCCGCAATGGGAGCAAAGAATAGTAACACTGCTACCTACAAAGCATGTCGTAAGAGGCGACTGAGGTAGGGACCTAGGGAAGCTACCCTAGTAAATGGAAAGCTTTGTAGAAATTGGATGTGTTGGCCTACTTGTATACGTATAACTGACACAAAGTACACTCGCTCTTAGGCTCGGATTACATACAAATCACAAAGAGTGGTTAACAAGTGGTGGATATGAAGCGTTCAAAGAAGGAAAAGATGGGAAGATGACTGTAAAGCAATGTCAAAACAAACGTTTCGGTGATACGAATTATAGTATTAAACAAGTGTGGTCAGAACTCGGTATGGAAAGAGTTAAGGACACTTTAAATACAGCGAGGGATGAGGCAGTAGCACTGGCTAGAGATCTTGTGTTAATCACGCGAGCTGTTGTGAAAACAACGCCCTGCAGCGGACGTGCTAACATGAAGAAGTCACACAATTTTCTATGAGATTTGTATCAAAATGCAACATAATATATACACTCTCGTTGGGTATGCACTGTGTACATGTATCAACCGGCTAATATCTTTGTGCTTTGTATAGCATAATGTCACTAATGAGAAGGGCATAACCTTTGGCAACCTTAGACTCCTTTATACATGTGATCACACCCTTGCTGAGATCCTGACCTGGTTCAGAGGACGGGGGTCGGTGTTAGGTTGATTGCATCAATTTAACCCAGCAGTAGACATTATTTTTTTTATGTCTGTAACAACAGGATATCCTGGAATTAAGTTTTCCAACAGGAAACAGGCTTAACAATTTCTCTAGTTGACCTTCAATTGTTAACCCTATCGTATGCTATTCCCTCAAGAAAGGTTGGAGTGTCAGTGTTGTATATCTCAGTACACTCTCTCTCTCACATTTGATATCGCATGCTTTTCATGTTTTTTGTGGCCTAATTTGTTTGAACTGAAATAACTTATAAATAAAACGTCGCCGGGTCTAACGTGTAAGTGTTCTTTGTCGTTGATACTTTCATTTATTTCTATCAGAATTGTGTACCTGTAGATGTTTCATTAGTAGAGTAACACAGGCTCTGATAAATTACTCAATTTGAATATTAAGTTAGTTATTTGACTGGTCAACTAGTAGTAACAATTGTTAAGAGAAGGTAGAGATATGTTGAGCTTACTGTGAGATAGTTTCAGTTTAATTTAGTCGTCGTATCATCATCACATCGAACCAATTAGTCTATTAGTGCTCCGATCTCATCCTCAGTATGTCTCTCAGCGTGTGGTGACTAACGACACCGGTTCTTTGTTGGTTTACTATTCTGCTTTGGCTACCATCATAGTGTTCTTGTCTAGCTACACCACACTTGACTTGGGAATTCTTGTAATCTGGTTATGGTTGTAGATTCATCACTATTACTTGAATCATTTACACATCCTTTCTCCCTTAAAAATTGTATAATATCAGCCTGGCCCATTGCTCGCCCACTTTTTACAGTAGCCAGTGGCGGCTCGTCATTAAGGGCCAGTGGGGCCCGGCCCCACCAAAAATAATGTAAACGTGTATTTATTATTTCATAAATTAAAATATAGCTACCAAAAACCATGATTTATCCAGAAAAATATATCTGGCCCCACCAGCAAAAATGATCACGAGGCGCCACTGACAGCAGCCATAATTGCAAGCGCTGGGAAAGTAAAGGCGGCCGGCGTGATGCTGACCACATCACCCATCGTGTGCCGACGGTCAATAAACAATACAGGCCTAACACTGTATTGCCCTATATACCACGAGGTATGAAAGGGTTCCTTTACTTTTTATAAATACCTTCAAGCTATAAAATGACTGTCAGAATAACTGGTCAAAGAATTAGAAAGCAGGCATTGAAGTATGAGACAAATGGTTCCAGAACAAAAGAAAGACAGAACTCTCTATGGAAACCCCGATATGAACATCACTGAGAGAGTCGAGAAATATCAGACTACATTCCAAAGAGGAGATTGAAAGACTTGTTAAGGATTGAGCGGTATGGAGAAAATACTTGTAGGTCTCCTACGTAACGTGTAACGGTACGAGAGGAATACAGACAGGGACAATTTGTTCATTTTTAACATACAGTACAGACAGTTAGGGACAATTTGTTCATTTTTAACATACAGTACAGACAGTTAGGGACAATTTGTTCATTTTTAACATACAGTACAGACAGTTAGGGACAATTTGTTCATTTTTAACATACAGTACAGAGACCAAAGCTATCATATCTTGGAAGAGACACCGAGACTAGGATTTTTGTGTCACAACCCCCCTTTTCGCCTCCCCTCCATCCCCTACTTTTATTGTTAAGGACAGCTTAGTTCTCTACGGGATTAAGGATAAAATAGATGGGTTGAAATGATGTTCCAAAAGTCATATTTCTATTTCATATTAAAATTATATATTAATTGACATAACAAAAAACTAACAATAATATCAAACAGTCTCTCAAAGTTTACTTCACGAACATGAAGAATAAATAGTCTTACAAAAACTTCAACAATTAAACACAGACTGAAATGAAACTGTCAAGTAAACAAAGATTAGAATACTAGGGGCACGTATATTAATGTATGGATGTGAAACATGGACATTTAACAAGACAGTAGAAAGGCATATATATATATATATGTATATGTGTTTTTTTAATTTAAGTGTTACAGAAGAGTTCGATATATATAATGGATAATATATATATAATAAACAAGGCTTGTGGGGATTGTTCAGTACTAAACAAGGCTGTGCGGGGATTGTTCAGCACTAAACAAGGCTGTGGGGGATTGTTCAGCACTAAACAAGGCTGTGCGGGGATTGTTCAGCACTAAACAAGGCTGTGCGGGGATTGTTCAGCACTAAACAAGGCTGTGCGGGGATTGTTCAGCACTAAACAAGGCTGTGCGGGGATTGTTCAGCACTAAACAAGGCTGTGGGGGATTGTTCAGCACTAAACAAGGCTGTGGGGGATTGTTCAGCACTAAACAAGGCTGTGCTTGGGATTGTTCAGCACTAAACAAGGCTGTGCGGGGATTGTTCAGCACTAAACAAGGCTGTGCGGGGATTGTTCAGCACTAAACAAGGCTGTGCGGGGATTGTTCAGCACTAAACAAGGCTGTGCGGGGATTGTTCAGCACTAAACAAGGCTGTGCGGGGATTGTTCAGCACTAAACAAGGCTGTGCGGGGATTGTTCAGCACTAAACAAGGCTGTGGGGATTGTTCAGCACTAAACAAGGCTGTGCGGGGGATTGTTCAGCACTAAACAAGGCTGTGCGGGGGATTGTTCAGCACTAAACAAGGCTGTGCGGGGGATTGTTCAGCACTAAACAAGGCTGTGCGGGGGATTGTTCAGCACTAAACAAGGCTGTGCGGGGGATTGTTCAGCACTAAACAAGGCTGTGCGGGGGATTGTTCAGCACTAAACAAGGCTGTGCGGGGGATTGTTCAGCACTAAACAAGGCTGTGCGGGGGATTGTTCAGCACTAAACAAGGCTGTGCGGGGGATTGTTCAGCACTAAACAAGGCTGTGCGGGGGATTGTTCAGCTCTAAACAAGGCTGTGCGGGGGATTGTTCAGCACTAAACAAGGCTGTGCGGGGGATTGTTCAGCACTAAACAAGGCTGTGCGGGGGATTGTTCAGCACTAAACAAGGCTGTGCGGGGGATTGTTCAGCTCTAAACAAGGCTGTGCGGGGGATTGTTCAGCACTAAACAAGGCTGTGCGGGGGATTGTTCAGCACTAAACAAGGCTGTGCGGGGGATTGTTCAGCACTAAACAAGGCTGTGCGGGGGATTGTTCAGCACTAAACAAGGCTGTGCGGGGGATTGTTCAGCACTAAACAAGGCTGTGCGGGGGATTGTTCAGCACTAAACAAGGCTGTGCGGGGGATTGTTCAGCACTAAACAAGGCTGTGCGGGGGATTGTTCAGCACTAAACAAGGCTGTGCGGGGGATTGTTCAGCACTAAACAAGGCTGTGCGGGGGATTGTTCAGCACTAAACAAGGCTGTGCGGGGGATTGTTCAGCACTAAACAAGGCTGTGCGGGGGATTGTTCAGCACTAAACAAGGCTGTGCGGGGGATTGTTCAGCTCTAAACAAGGCTGTGCGGGGGATTGTTCAGCACTAAACAAGGCTGTGCGGGGGATTGTTCAGCACTAAACAAGGCTGTGCGGGGGATTGTTCAGCACTAAACAAGGCTGTGCGGGGGATTGTTCAGCTCTAAACAAGGCTGTGCGGGGGATTGTTCAGCACTAAACAAGGCTGTGCGGGGGATTGTTCAGCACTAAACAAGGCTGTGCTTGGGATTGTTCAGCACTAAACAAGGCTGTGCGGGGGATTGTTCAGCACTAAACAAGGCTGTGCGGGGGATTGTTCAGCTCGCTCAGGAGGAAAAATAATAAGAGAGGCCAGTGGGGCCTAAGCAACAACTACAAGAAGTTTGACAATGGAGGTTTGGGAGGTTACGGAGGCGGTGAAATGGTTGGCATCTCACTTGACAATGGAGGTTTGGGAGGTTACGGAGGCGGTGAAATGGTTGGCATCTCACAATTACTCTGTGTTTTCATACTCAGTGACTCCATGAGCATGATTCGTAAAGTCAAATCAGGTATGGTGAAACGCAACTGGGTGGAGGTACTGGTACAGACAATGATCAGAGAAATCATCTTTATTTTTGTCCATGGGCACGCAGGAGTCAGTGGCAATGAACGAGCTGATAGATTGGCCGGCTTGGCTATAATATCAAAGGAGCTGTCATGGATCGAAATGACATTCTTCACGCATTGAGAGAGTCTTTCCGAACAGAGGAGATTCAGGGCTGTGAATCCCACTCGCTGACCAGATTGAAAGAGATGGGTGTCAATATTGGTGCAGCCCGAAAAGAACGACATACTAAATATGCAAAGAGATTGATTAATCAACATCGAACTGGCGTGTTGGGTCGCTGGACGCTGCTGGATTTGCTGAGGCGGAGATCGGAGCACCTATGGACATGTCCGGAGTGCTATGATGATAGTCCTCATATAACTGATAATTGATAACTGAATGGACAGAGAAGAGAACAAATAGATCTATCAGAGACAGAGAAGAGAACAAATAGATCTATCAGGGACAGAGAAGAGAACAAATAGATCTATCAGAGACAGAGAAGAGAACAAATAGATCTATCAGAGACAGAGAAGAGAACAAATAGATCTATCAGGGACAGAGAAGAGAACAAATAGATCTATCAGAGACAGAGAAGAGAACAAATAGATCTATCAGGGACAGAGAAGAGAACAAATAGATCTATCAGAGACAGAGAAGAGAACAAATAGATCTATCAGAGACAGAGAAGAGAACAAATAGATCTATCAGAAAGAACTCCCCAAAAAAATGGCTGAAGCTAAACAAAAAAAAAGCAAAAATTGAAGTATTTTGGCTATATTAAAAATTGACACGAAGATTTGAAGGAGACAGGGAAGGTAGCATAGACCGACAAAGAGCTGAGAGGAAGACCACAGAAAAGATGAATTCAAGATGGACTGATAATTTGACCATGACGGCAACAAGGGTAGAGCTTCTGCCCTGTGGGGGGGAACTGTAAAGGATGGCCAGGGTCGAGGTCATGGTTGCAAAGTTCTAGACAAACTACGAGTATTTAGTGATAGTGATGTTTTCTAGATTTTGTCTGCACATTTTATCCCATAATTTCAGTCAAATCAACTTTCTTTTAACTCGATCATTTTCTATTCACAACAAAATGAATAGATAATTTAGTGGATGTTTATTAAATGTGCTTCGTTGCTTCCATATCTTCATTGAATTTGCTAATCTGTTTTTCAACTGAAGAAAGAGTGAATGATTCTGTACGAAATAGTTTATTAATGGAGCGGTTATTGCTAAAAATACTTTGCCGGTTTTTGTGTGTCATAAATTGAGTGTCATAAATCTAATCTGACTTTCTTTCAGTGCTGTGAAACATGTCGTCTTGTGAATGCTTTTAATATGTCAGATTTCATGCAGTCAGTTTTCTCCCAGCTTTTTCTTTATAAGTATTTACAAGTTTTTTTTATGTTTCTATGTGGCGTAGTGGTTAATGTCTCTATGTGACGTAGTGGTTAATGTTTCTATGTGGCGTAGTGGTTAATGTCTCTATGTGACGTAGTGGTTAATGTCTCTATGTGGCGTAGTGGTTAATGTTTCTATGTGGCGTAGTGGTTAATGTCTCTATGTGACGTAGTGGTTAATGTCTCTATGTGGCGTAGTGGTTAATGTTTCTATGTGACGTAGTGGTTAATGTCTCTATGTGGCGTAGTGGTTAATGTCTCTATGTGGCGTAGTGGTTAATGTCTCTATGTGACGTAGTGGTTAATGTCTCTATGTGGCGTAGTGGTTAATGTCTCTATGTGGCGTAGTGGTTAATGTCTCTATGTGGCGTAGTGGTTACTGTCTCTATGTGACGTAGTGGTTAATGTCTCTATGTGGCGTAGTGGTTAATGTCTCTATGTGGCGTAGTGGTTAATGTCTCTATGTGACGTAGTGGTTAATGTCTCTATGTGGCGTAGTGGTTAATGTTTCTATGTGACGTAGTGGTTAATGTCTCTATGTGGCGTAGTGGTTAATGTCTCTATGTGGCGTAGTGGTTAATGTCTCTATGTGGCGTAGTGGTTACTGTCTCTATGTGGCGTAGTGGTTAATGTTTCTATGTGACGTAGTGGTTACTGTCTCTATGTGACGTAGTGGTTAATGTCTCTATGTGGCGTAGTGGTTAATGTCTCTATGTGGCGTAGTGGTTAATGTTTCTATGTGGTGTAGTGGTTAATGTTTCTATGTGGTGTAGTGGTTAATGTCTCTATGTGACGTAGTGGTTAATGTTTCTATGTGGCGTAGTGGTTAATGTCTCTATGTGACGTAGTGGTTAATGTCTCTATGTGGCGTAGTGGTTAATGTTTCTATGTGGTGTAGTGGTTAATGTCTCTATGTGACGTAGTGGTTAATGTTTCTATGTGGCGTAGTGGTTAATGTCTCTATGTGACGTAGTGGTTAATGTCTCTATGTGGCGTAGTGGTTAATGTTTCTATGTGGTGTAGTGGTTAATGTCTCTATGTGGCGTAGTGGTTAATGTTTCTATGTGACGTAGTGGTTAATGTCTCTATGTGGTGTAGTGGTTAATGTCTCTATGTGGCGTAGTGGTTAATGTCTCTATGTGGCGTAGTGGTTAATGTCTCTATGTGGCGTAGTGGTTACTGTCTCTATGTGACGTAGTGGTTAATGTCTCTATGTGGCGTAGTGGTTAATGTCTCTATGTGGCGTAGTGGTTAATGTCTCTATGTGACGTAGTGGTTAATGTCTCATGTGGCGTAGTGGTTAATGTCTCTATGTGGCGTAGTGGTTAATGTTTCTATGTGGTGTAGTGGTTAATGTTTCTATGTGGTGTAGTGGTTAATGTCTCTATGTGACGTAGTGGTTAATGTTTCTATGTGGCGTAGTGGTTAATGTCTCTATGTGACGTAGTGGTTAATGTCTCTATGTGGCGTAGTGGTTAATGTTTCTATGTGGTGTAGTGGTTAATGTCTCTATGTGACGTAGTGGTTAATGTTTCTATGTGGCGTAGTGGTTAATGTCTCTATGTTACGTAGTGGTTAATGTCTCTATGTGGCGTAGTGGTTAATGTTTCTATGTGGTGTAGTGGTTAATGTCTCTATGTGGCGTAGTGGTTAATGTTTCTATGTGACGTAGTGGTTAATGTCTCTATGTGGTGTAGTGGTTAATGTCTCTATGTGGCGTAGTGGTTAATGTCTCTATGTGGCGTAGTGGTTAATGTCTCTATGTGGCGTAGTGGTTACTGTCTCTATGTGACGTAGTGGTTAATGTCTCTATGTGGCGTAGTGGTTAATGTCTCTATGTGGCGTAGTGGTTAATGTCTCTATGTGACGTAGTGGTTAATGTCTCTATGTGGCGTAGTGGTTAATGTTTCTCGTGACGTAGTGGTTAATGTCTCTATGTGGCGTAGTGGTTAATGTCTCTATGAGGCGTAGTGGTTAATGTCTCTATGTGACGTAGTGGTTAATGTCTCTATGTGGCGTAGTGGTTAATGTTTCTATGTGGCGTAGTGGTTAATGTCTCTATGTGACGTAGTGGTTAATGTCTCTATGTGGCGTAGTGGTTACTGTCTCTATGTGGCGTAGTGGTTAATGTTTCTATGTGACGTAGTGGTTACTGTCTCTATGTGACGTAGTGGTTAATGTCTCTATGTGGCGTAGTGGTTAATGTCTCTATGTGGCGTAGTGGTTAATGTTTCTATGTGGTGTAGTGGTTAATGTTTCTATGTGGTGTAGTGGTTAATGTCTCTATGTGACGTAGTGGTTAATGTTTCTATGTGGCGTAGTGGTTAATGTCTCTATGTGGCGTAGTGGTTAATGTCTCTATGTGGCGTAGTGGTTAATGTTTCTATGTGGTGTAGTGGTTAATGTCTCTATGTGACGTAGTGGTTAATGTTTCTATGTGGCGTAGTGGTTAATGTCTCTATGTGACGTAGTGGTTAATGTCTCTATGTGGCGCAGTGGTTAATGTCTCTATGTGGCGTAGTGGTTAATGTTTCTATGTGGCGTAGTGGTTAATGTCTCTATGTGGCGTAGTGGTTAATGTTTCTATGTGGCGTAGTGGTTAATGTCTCTATGTGACGTAGTGGTTAATGTCTCTATGTGGCGTAGTGGTTAATGTCTCTATGTGGCGTAGTGGTTACTGTCTCTATGTGACGTAGTGGTTACTGTCTCTATGTGGCGTAGTGGTTACTGTCTCTATGTGGCGTAGTGGTTAATGTTTCTATGTGACGTAGTGGTTACTGTCTCTATGTGACGTAGTGGTTAATGTCTCTATGTGACGTAGTGGTTAATGTTTCTATGTGACGTAGTGGTTAATGTTTCTGTGGCGTAGTGGTTAATGTTTCTATGTGGCGTAGTGGTTACTGTCTCTATGTGGCGTAGTGGTTACTGTCTCTATGTGGCGTAGTGGTTACTGTCTCTATGTGGCGTAGTGGTTAATGTTTCTATGTGGCGTAGTGGTTAATGTTTCTATGTGGCGTAGTGGTTAGGTGAACTCTTCTTGTTACAAATGTGCTCGGTCTGCACCCATGTGGAGCTATCGGGATTATTTTTATAGAGATCTCTGATCTTAGTGTAGGCGAGATCGATTTCCTAGTCCTATCGGAGACTGACGATGAAACTTAGGTTCCGTGTTCCATTTAAGCACCTAAAATAACCCTTGGCAGTTCAAAATCGAGAAGAGCAGGCTGGAAAGTCGCTGCCCAGGCAAAATTCATTAGAAAGATTACAAAATAAAATTTCTACAAAATATTTTCACCACCTTCAAAATTACATTGGGGACCCTCGCCGGTGCTACAGAGCTCGTACACTGCCGCTGAGATCTTCCTGTGTAAGAAAGAGATTGAGCACACATGGTTACTCACCAAAGTGCACTGATGATGGTCATATTAATCAATAATCAATCATAAATCAAAATATTTTTTCTCTTTCATACTATTACCTTCCACTTGATTTTGTTCAACTTTGGTGAGATCTATGCGCTCTTATTTTGTTCAACTTTGGTGAGATCTATGCGCTCTTATTTTGTTCAACTTTGGTGAGATCTATCCGCTCTTATTTTGTTCAACTTTGGTGAGATCTATGCACTCTTATTTTGTTCAACTTTGGGGAGATCTATCCGCTCTTAGTTGAACTTTTCCTCTCTTGTTATTATCCTATATTCTGTCTTGTCTATATTGATATTTAGTCCGACTTTTTATGTTGATTCCATCAGTATTTCTTCTTCTTCTTTGAGATTGATTTCCTTGCTCAGTCTAGACTATGAGATGGGTTGCTACGATGAAGCGGCAAACCAACCGGAGCTTCTCTAGAGTTGCCTATAACGTTCTCTGTAAGCTTTGTTCGTCTATTATCTGTTTCAGGTAGAAGATGTAGTTGGCTGTCCACTCTTGCCGTTAAGCGTAGGGATGGGAACTTTAATTTGCGTTCTAGGGCCAGATGAGTCGCCCTTGTTGTGTTATATCCGTGTTTATGTAGTGTGGTCTTGATATTGTCTATCCATCTTTTCTTGGTCTTCCCTTAGCTCTAGTACCCGATCTCTTTTTATTGTATACTGTTATTGGTGGTTGGTAGTATTTCATTCTCATTAAATGTCCAAACTACTGCATTTGTTGTCTTTCGATGTATTCGGTGCATGAGTTATGCCCACTCTGCTTCTGATGTCCTCATTTCGTAGTCTGTCTTTCCTGGTGACTCCCACTGCCTTCCTCAAACATTTCATACGTGGTGAGCTTTATGTGGTGAGCTTTATGTGGTGAGCTTTATGTGGTGAGCTTTATGTGGTGAGATTTATGTGGTGAGCTTTATGTGGTGAGCTTTATGTGGTGAGCTTTATGTGGTGAGCTTTATGTGGTGAGCTTTATGTGGTGAGCTTTATGTGGTGAGCTTTATGTGGTGAGCTTTGTTCGTAGGGCCACGAATTCGAGCGCTTTCGATGGCGTAGATATTTTTTTTTCCCCCGAATCCAGAAGCAATTGAGCTTAAAGCTCTTCGGCTCGGTGTCATGGACATCGTAACCCTTCGGCTCGCTGCCACGAACTCCGTTAATCTGGGGAACCTGTAGCTTTTCTGCCAGTCCGTGGAGTTGAACCCGCACTTACAGAGGACTAGTCACCCGCAGTCCAACGCGCTACGAACACGCTGGGCACGCGGGCGATGGCGTAGGTATAGTGGACAGAACTGAAGGATGTGCTCTGGAGTCTATGTTTTAGTCTGACATGAACTGTCTAAACAGGCTTGATTCTGTGCGTGTGGTCGTTCAGCCGGCAGTGTCCTGCTCTGAGCATGAGAAGACGGAATATTATTGCGCTCTGTTTTCTGTTGTGTCTGCTGATAGTATCTTGGGCTGCTTGTTTGCAGCTTGTTTGCTGCCTCCACAACTGTTTGTATTTTTATGAAATGTTTGAAAACACTATTCACTATGATTTATTGTTCATTATCTCCTACCCCACATACTTCTCTCAGTGATGCACTTGTCAACATCGAGGACACTCATAGGTGCTACGGAGCTCGTACATTGTCGCTGTGATCTTGCTTTGTAAGACATAACTCACAACACACACGGTTGTTCACCAAAGTGTGATGATTATTGTCCGATCAATTAAACAATGAACGTATGACTGACATAATTTATATAGTAGGGAAGACTGCAGTAAAATTATATAGCAACGGCATGAGTCTTTTCTAGCACTAGCAATGGAACCGAAATGACATTATTAATGCACTGAGAGAGTCTTCTCGAACAGAAGAGTTTCATGGTTGCAAGTCCCACTCGCTGACCAGATTGAGAGAGATGGGTGTCAATATTGGTGCAGTCCGTAAAGAACGGCATACCAAATATGCAAATAGATTGATTAATCAACATCGAACTGGCGTGTTGGGCCACTGGACGCTGCTGGATTTGCTGAGGCGGAGATCGGAGCACCTATGGACATGTCCAGGGTGCTATGATGATAGTCCTCTGGTAACTGATATGTAACAATAAAGAAAGTAAAGTAAAGGAACCCTTTCATACCTCGTGGTATAAAGGTCAATACAGTGTTAGGCCTGTATTTTTCATTGACCGTCGGCACACGATGGGTAATGTGGTCAGCATCACGCCGGCCGCTTTTACTTTCTGGTACCCAGTTGAGGCTGGATTGACCTGAGAGCCGTCGTGGTCGGGAAAATTCCACGCGCATTGCGGGAGCTGAACCCAGACCACCAGCCTTGAGAAGTGAGCTCACTAACAACTACGCTACAGCGGCTCTCCTATGTAACAATGGCGAAACAGGTAAAAACAAAGTACTGTAGTTTTACAAATTACAAAAACAATATGCAGCGACGTTTCGATTAAAGGGTCTTTATCAAACTTTTAGATTTCCCGCCCAACACCAGAACAGATGATCTATACTAGTGTTCATAAACAAATAAATAAGAAATAAATGTCGGAGGTAGATTGTTGACGACAGCATAACGTTACTTAAATATAGACAATAGTACTGTAGTAAAGTAGGAACAAGGTCAAGAGATAACGTCACTACCACAATGTAACAATAAGGTTCTTGTTGAAGATATCTGCTGGCTAGATTAAGATTAGATGAATCAACCTGTCTATCGTGTGTGCTTTCATGTGTAAGTTATATTCGTTATATACCTGGCCAGAAGTTACCATCAGTGTACATGACACACCTGTCTGCACACCTTGAGGAAGGTAGCATCCTCCAGGGACATGCACAAACTGGAGAATGTCACTGATTAGCTACAAGACTAATAAGGCGTAATGATATAGAGATTATTAGTCTTTATTTCCCTAAGGCTAGCACCCGTTGTGTTTATGTATATTGTTTAATTAATAATTTGTTTGTCCTTACAATTATTACCATTTTTATTATTATATATAGTTTTTCCATACCGCTCTATCCTGGACAACTCGTTAAATTTCTTCTATAGAATTGAATACGGTATTTCTCGCATTTCTCAGTAAAATTCGTTTCACGGTTTCCCCTATGGCGTCGCCGCAGAGCATGCAAAACATATTTCTATCTTCTCTTTCTTATAAATTAACAGTTATTTCTAGTGGTTGACGACACATTTTTGGAACTTCATCACTTCACATGAATTCGTCCCATTAATTATTAAAACCATAGGGCACCTACATGCGGCACCTATACGCGGCACTTACACGCGGCATTGCACGCGGCACCTACACGCGGCACTTACGCGCGGCATTGCACGCGGCACCTACACACGGCACCATCATCTCACACAGAATTTACTAAACAATTTGTAATGACTTCAGACAGGAAATAATGACGCACTTTTACCGGAAGAGTTATAATCTATTTTTAGAGTTTATTTTTTAAAATTGGTTTTTGGTTACTGAACTGAAATAGCAATCCGAGAAGACACATAAGTTCTCAGTCTCCTCCAAACAAATGTCGAAGGCCTGCATACTGATTGTTCCTGTAGCTCGCTGGTTAAACACACTTCTCCCTCTGTCCCTCAAGCATCCAGTTCTACTTATACAGAGTTTAATACCAAACTCCTTAAATCGCTGGATTAATTCAAAGTCAATTTTAGTGACCTCATCCAACAGTAGGTCACCAAGAGACTGGAGAACATCAGCGTTATCCATTTTAAGCTCCCTAACAATCTATACTTTCCATGCAAGCATGTCCACTCTCTCGTTGCCGTGAACATCCACATGTCCAGGACAGCAGATCCACGTGAGTTTCTAGGGATTGGAGACCTCTATAGATGATATAAACTCATACCGTAACCAGCCATTCTAGATCTTCCCATCGACTGAGAGTTAGAAACAACAACGGCCCCAGTAAACAAAGCACCAGAGAGTCAATGGAGGACAGCAGTAACAACCTCAACCTCCATCCTCATACTAGAAGTAGTTGTCCTGTATGATCGAGTTGGCTCTGCAACAACCATACCATGAACACAACGTAAAGTTGGATAGTTGTATCCTTAACAACGCTCGTCTGTAGAGCTAGGCAATGGGTGCCGTCAGAAATAAGGATTTTTAGTTCGAATTCTGTGCTTGGTAATTTGTTTTTACCAGAAGCCTCTAATACTTGTTTACTGTCTGTTTCTCTCTCTCTCTTTAGCCTGTTACGCCCTTGGCGTTTAGGGCAGCAACAAACGTACACCATTCTTCCCTGTTCATGGCCTTCCTCTGTATTGTGTTCCAGCTATGATTCATTTCCTTCAGCTCTTGCTCTATCGTTCTCCTCCAGGTTGTCTTGGGTCTTCCACGCTTTCGCCTACCCTCTGGAGTCCATCTCAGTGCAGTTTTCGTGTCGGAGCCAGTCTCCATGCGCATCACATGTCCAATCCATCTCCAGCGTCGTCTTCGGATGATAGTGCCCATATTCTCTTGTTGGCATCGTGCAAGCAATTCTTGGTTCGAGATAGTAGTCGGCCAGTACACGCGTAAGATTTTTCGCAGACAAGTTGTATGAAAGGTGGAGAGTCTGGACATATCCTGTTCTGTCATTCTCCAGCATTCCGATCCGTACAGCAATGTTGACAGCACACAGCTGTTATAGATACTAGTCTTGGTTCTGATGCTGTATTGGGCAGATTTCCAGGCGGTCTGAAGGGTCATGAATGCACTTCGTGCCTTACTCAGTCTGTTTTTAATGTCAGATCCAGCGCCTCCTTCATTGCTAATAACACTTCCAAGGTATGTGAAAGCGGTTGTATCTCGGAGGGTTTTACCTTCTAGTTTGACTGGTGCTGGGGTTGCTATGTTCAGAGTCATTACTTCAGTTTTCTTCTGATTTATTTTCAGCCCAACCATCTCACTATATTGGTTAAGGCGGCAGGTCTTTTCCTGGATATCTCTATGTGTATGAGATAGGAGTGCGATGTCATCTGCAAAATCTAGGTCTTCCAGAATGGATGTGAGCGTCCATCTAATACCTCTTGCCTTATCTTCCGTTGTTTTACGCATCACCCAATCTATGACAGTGTTGAATAATAGGGCTGACATAACACATCCTTGTCGCACGCCTGTTTTTACTTCAAACTTTAGTTCTGAGGTTTCAACACTGCATGCAAACTTGCTGTAGCAGCTTTTTATAATATTTATGAAACACAGTGGAATTCCATACCCATCTTAGGATACGCCATAGACTTTCGCGGTGTATGCTATCAAAAACTTTTTTTCAAAATCTACAAAGTTGAAATAGAGTTTGCTTTGCCATTCTGTGCATTGCTCTATGATATTTCTAAGAGCAAATATTTGGCCTATACAGCTCCGTCCTCTGCGAAATCCTGCTTGTTCCTTTCTTACTGTCTGTTTATCAATGTATTATTGAATGTATTAGCAGCAATTTCAGCACATATATGCTTCAGTAGGAACGCTGTATTGTCAAATTTAAAGATTAAATGCTAGTGAAAGTTGAAGTCTTATGCTTCATTGCGAACGGAAATCAATAATAGAGAGAGAAGGGAGAAAGAGAGAAAGAGAAAGAGAGAGAGAGAGAAAGAAAGAAAGAGAGAGAGATAGTAAGAGTGAAAGTTAAAAACTACACATACTATTTGCTTAGCATAGACTTGCGATAACTTTGAGTCTCCCACCGACTCTTGACAGCAATAGAGAGTGAGGAACCGTAGTTATATAGAAGAGTATGATCATTCAGTTTATCATTCAGCTTATCTTTCAGCTTATCATTCAGTTTATCCTTCAGCTTATCTTTCAGCTTATCATATGTAGGACCATACAGCTTATCATTCTTTTAACCTGTGGAAGAGGAGGATGAAAAGAAGAGGAAGAAGAAAGAGATAGAGAGAGAGAGAGGGGGTAATGTAGATATTGGTCCCAAGAACAAAATAGAATTCTTACTGAGTGAGTCAGGTGCTTTCTCTAGAACAATCAAGGGCGTGGCTTTAATGGAAAGGTCACACGGTCTGTGTATGTGCACATGTATGTGTATGCCGGTGTGTGCTGATAATCTAGGATGGGGTGCTAGTTAAAAGACGAAGTGTGTCTTATAATCTGAAAGTTGTACGAACATATTTTAAGACAGGCAGTAACTGCACGTGCGTCCTAGATCTACACGTGGGCGTGTCACTGTAACTAGTAGATAGTCTGTTGATAATTTCTTAATGTCTTCCATACTTATTCAATCACGTGACATATGTTATATTATGCGGTCAACGCCATGACACATTAGACATTCCCATCTGTCCTCCCCTGCAGCAACCATCTCAATGTTTCCCTGCTCACTGTAGGCACATTAGACATTCCCATCTGTCCTCCCCTGCAGCAACCATCTCAATGTTTCCCTGCTCACTGTAGGCACATTAGACATTCCCATCTGTCCTCCCCTGCAGCAACCATCTCAATGTTTCCCTGCTCACTGTAGGCACATTAGACATTCCCATCTGTCCTCCCCTGCAGCAGCCATCTCAATGTTTCCCTGCTCACTGTAGGCACATTAGACATTCCCATCTGTCCTCCCCTGCAGCAGCCATCTCAATGTTTCCCTGCTCACTGTAGGCACATTAGACATTCCCATCTGTCCTCCCCTGCAGCAGCCATCCCAATGTTCCCCTGCTCACTGTAGCGATTAGAATTTGATTACTATATCTTCTCTCTCTACCATGAAGACGACACTGTATGGCATGTCCAAACTTAACTCCTAATTCTCGCACTCGTTCCAGAGTCTGGAACTCGCTTATATCACATAAATAAGAGCGTACCCGCATTGATGATATCAGCTCTGTTCATTTTAGGACCGTTAGGATTTTATTGTTGTATTCTATATGTAGTGTGATGTGTATTCTATATGTAGTGTGCTGTGTATTCTATATGTAGTAGTGTGCTGTGTATTCTATATGTAGTGTGCTGTGAAAGAAGTGAAATTCTTCAATTCTGCTGTATCCTTTGCTTGATAAAGGCTTTTTGGTCGAAACGTTTCTATGCATTGTCATTGTATTTTGTAAATCTACAGTACTTTATTTTTATGTGTTTCGCCTATGTTTATGTTACAAAGTTATAGTTGTTCAATTAGTCAAAGTATTGTAGCTGTATCACAAGGTCATATATATATATGTGTGTGTGTCCCAAAGGTCATAGCTATGAAAACACACATACCTTGTATCACGTCTGTGTCGCTGTGTAATAGCTCTACATAGACTGGTTAAAATGTCGACATTCGCCCACGTATGACTCAGATAGATTTGAACACCAGTCTTGCCAGTTCCATTCTTCAATATGTTGTAATAGACAAACAAGACATTTGAGAAGGGCTCAGTATTTGACAGGGTCACATTAACCCTATACCGTCTAAAAGACTCTCTGACACATGTCCTGGTACCGAGCGTGTACATATATATATATATGTGTTTGTTGAAATAGGTCACAATTACGAAGTAGTTAAGGTGTTTGCCTGTCGTTCTCAAGGCTGCTGGTTCAAATCTCAACCGAGTCACATGTGCAATTTTTTTTTCATGAGATCGCTAGGATTGTTGCTGGAGATACGGTGCTCGTGCTTTGTGCAACACTCTCGGCAGATAGCGTGCCGACAGCGACAGAGCCTTATGGGAAAACCTGAAGCAATGGAGTCAATTCTTCACATTTAGACCACTTCCCCCACCTCCTCCCCCACCTCCTCCCCCACCTCCTCCCCACCTCCTCCCCCACCTCCTCCCCCACCTCCTCCCCCACCTCCTCCCCCACCTCCTCCCCTCTTCCTTTAGATGTGGTTGTTGGAGGAGTTTAACTATTTCCGTTTTGAAGTTCAATCTTCAATCTTCAATCTTCAATCTTCAATCTTCAATCTTCAATCTTCAATCTTCAATCTTCAATCTTCAATCTTCAATCTTCAATCTTCAATCTTGTCAAGTGGGACCAGACGTCCCAGCTTTGTGTCAAGATAATACTGATTATTCATGTATTGTCCCAGTATCCCCAAAAAGTTCTCGGGACGAAAAAATGTCCCAGTTCTTTTAAACTGGATAGTTCGCCCTGGGCTCATAAGGGGAGCAATGAATAATACCACTGATACCTACAAGGCATGTAGTAAGAGATGAATGAGGTAGTAACACTGATACCTACAAGGCATGTAGTAAGAGATGAATGAGGTAGGGGCATAGGGAAGCTAACTTAGGAAATAAAAGCGTCCAGAAATCAGAATATTTTTAGTAGTGGGATGGGTGACCAGCAATGGTGAAATCTGGGGGGTTGGGGGAAGGAGGAGGGGTACAAGAACAGTTTGTAGAATCGTAAAAAGTGAGGAAATCGAAACAGAAATGAGATAAGGTATGATAAAATCTGTGAGAGAATGCCTTGGATGCAATATGTGATAAAATAATATGTGAGAGAAGGCCTTGGATGTAATATGTGATAAAATAATATGTGAGAGAAGGTCTTGGATGTAATATGTGATAAAATAATATGTGAGAGAAGGTCTTGGATGTAATATGTGATAAAATAATATGTGAGAGAAGGCCTTGGATGTAATATGTGATAAAATAATATGTGAGAGAAGGCCTTGGATGTAATATGTGATAAAATAATATGTGAGAGAAGGCCTTGGATGTGATATGTGATAAAATAATATGTGAGAGAAGGCCTTGGATGTAATATGTGATAAAATAATATGTGAGAGGAGGCCTTGGATGTAATATGTGATAAAATAATATGTGAGAGAAGGTCTTGGATGCAATATGTGATAAAATAATATGTGAGAGAAGGCCTTGGATGTAATATGTGATAAAATAATATGTGAGAGAAGGTCTTGGATGTAATATGTGATAAAATAATATGTGAGAGAAGGCCTTGGATGTAATATGTGATAACATAATATGTGAGAGAAGGCCTTGGATGCAATATGTGATACACAAATCTGTAAGAGAATGCCTGTGATGTATGTGTATGTTAAAATCTGTCAGAGAATGCCTGTGATGTATGTGTGCATGTTAAATCTGTAAGAGAATGCCTGTGATGTAGTGTGTATGTTAAAATCTGTCAGAGAATGCCCTGTGATGTATGTGTGTATGTTAAAATCTAACTGTGTATGCTGGTTTCCTTCTCCCCACGAGTTACACGTTGAAATGTCAAAGCAAGATGTGCCATCTCTTTGATCACGTGCATATAACCTTGACATCGTTTAGCTTAAGGGCAGTATACTCCTGTTTCCTCATCCATCTCACACACTTGCACGCGGTTCTGGTACTGTCTTGCTGTTTGTAACTTCATGGAATTTATCAATGTACTTTCTTAACGTGTACGATTTATGATAACAAACCGTGAATTGATGTATCGAATTGTTTATTGAGAATAAACTTAAGTGTCTGTGTTAAAAAGGAATGTGTTTATAATCGTGGTTTAAATATTATCGTAGTTAGTATCGTAAATCTATGTTCGACATGTACTGTTAAGTGTGTGAGAGATGGATGTCATTCCACGATCGTCTACGCCAGCCGGCGCGACACATGATGATGATCTATATATATCTATTGTTTATTCCTGTTGTAGCTTTCAGGGTGTGCGAAGAGTTCTGGCAAATACCCTTGAGTGCGCCTCGCACAAGGTATTTCCGACCGCCTTTCCTATTCTTGAGTCCATCGTTTGCGTGTGCAACCTTAGGTCTTGAAACCGTTGTATCTAAATAGTAGTTCTCGTTGTAGTGTACATATGTTTTATTGTTTATATCACAGAAGTTGACGGTACCGATCTTTCAAATAATTTCAGTTTCCGACTTATCGTGAGCTTTCCTCATTTCCTCTACGAGCCGTACACAATCCCCTTCCAGCTGTCTAGGCCTGTCGCAGTTTCTTCTCATTTCCTCTACGAGCTGTACACAATCCCCTTCCAGCTGTCTAGGCCTGTCGCAGTTTCTTCTCATTTCCTCTACAAGCTGTACACAATCCCCTTCCAGCTGTCTGGACCTGTCGCAGTTTCTTCTCATTTCCTCTACGAGCGGTATACAATTCCCTGCCAGCTGCCTGGACCTGTCGCAGTTTCTTCTCATTTCCTCTACGAGCGGTATACAATTCCCTGCCAGCTGCCTGGACCTGTCGCAGTTTCTTCAGATGCCTCTAGAAGGTTTAAATTGTGTACTAGTCTATCACATTCAGGTTAGATTAACACAAATTCCATCCAAGGAAATCTGACATTGTGTACTGGTTAGAGACCTTCCGAATTTCGCCTCCAACATGCCGCGCCATCTTGACCTGAAGACTAATGTTATGATTGGCTAAGTCTCGGATTGAATATTATTATTTAGTTAACACTGAGAAATGAAAACGCTACATCCGAGGTCATTCTCGCTCTCTCTCTCTCTCTCTCTCTTTCTCTCTCTTTCTCTCTCTTTCTCTCTCTCTCTCTCTCTGCGTGTGCGGGGGACGGGGTGGACGGGTGGGTGCGCGCGCTTGTAAGCTTATGTATTGTATACAAATGTTCAAACTTATCTATTAGTCCCATGTGTCCTAAACGTGTAGAAGTCTTATGTGTTTAGGGCCTACCAAACCAATGTGCAACGTATACACGTTCTTGGCAAAGATCAAACATATCACAATGAGTGATTAAAATTGGTCGTAAAGAACGAACGCAAAGAAGAGAAGATCTATTAGTCCCAGTTTCAGTTTGTAATATCTTCATTTCACTCTGTACATACCCATATGTTGACCGATCTCATTCGCAATATGTCCAACAGCGTCCAACGACTAACTGTACCAGTTCGATATTAATGAATGACCCTACTCATATACTTGTTGTAATGTTCTTTTCTTGCTACTCCAATCTTCAATCCAAGCTCTTGCAATCTAGTAGTTGACGTGGATTGGTTTAGATCAGCGTTTCTCAAAGTGGGCGTACCGCCCCAGAGGCACTGAAGCGTTCTAGGGGGGCGATAGTGGGTTCAGAAGAATTTGGGCGGTGTTCGGTGATTGGTGTCGTGGCTCAAAGAAAAACTAATAATAAATATCTTAAAATAAATTTTTTCGTGATTTTGCGATTGAATAATCATTTAAAATTTGAATTCTGCATTTTAATTCATCTTATACCTGTCTTACACGATCCATTTTTTCATCAATTTCTATTTCATGCATATAATCATTTGAAAATTGACCATTTATTCGAAATTTATATCAATTTTCTTGTCAAGAAAAATAGAGATGTATATGTGTGTGTGTGTGTGGGGAGGTGGTCGTTGCAAACTATTATTATGTGAGAGGCTTACAAGATTATTTGTGCAAAGTGGCGTGGTGCAGTGCATTACAAAGATTATGTTGTGCAAAGTGGGCGGTGGGTGCGGGCATTACAAAGATTATGTTGTGCAAAGTGGGCGGTGGGTGCGGGCATTACAAAGATTATGTTGTGCAAAGTGGGCGGTGGGTGCGGGCATTACAAAGATTATGTTGTGCAAAGTGGGCGGTGGAGGGCGGTGTTACAAAGATTATGTTGTGCAAAGTGGGCGGTGGAGGCGTGTTACAAAGATTATGTTGTGCAAAGTGGGCGGTGGAGGGGGGCGTTACAAAGATTATGTTGTACAAAGTGGGCGGTGGAGGGCATTACAAAGATTATGTTGTGCAAAGTGGGCGGTGGAGGTGGGCGTTACAAAGATTATGTTGTGCAAAGTGGGCGGTGGGAGAGGGGCGTTACAAAGATTATGTTGTGCAAAGTGGGCGGTGGGGGGCGTTACAAAGATTATGTTGTGCAAAGTGGGCGGTGGAGGTGGGCGTTACAAAGATTATGTTGTGCAAAGTGGGCGGTGGAGGTGGGCGTTACAAAGATTATGTTGTGCAAAGTGGGCGGTGGAGGTGGGCGTTACAAAGATTATGTTGTGCAAAGTGGGCGGTGGTGGGCGGCGTTACAAAGATTATGTTGTACAAAGTGGGCGGTGTTACAAAGATTATGTTGTGCAAAGTGGGCGGTGGGGGGCGTTACAAAGATTATGTTGTACAAAGTGGGCGGTGGAGGGCGGTGTTACAAAGATTATGTTGTACAAAGTGGGCGGTGGAGGGCGGTGTTACAAAGATTATGTTGTGCAAAGTGGGCGTTCAAAGTGGGCGTTGCAAAGTGGGCAGTGGGCAGTGGGCTGAAAAGTTGGGAATCTAGGTTTAGATCAAAATTAATTTTGCAACCACACTCAATGGAGGCGTTCTGAATGTCATAATGTGCCCCACCAATGAGGGCGTTCAGAATGTCATAATGTGCCCATACTCAATGAGGGCGTTCTGAATGTTATAAGTGCCCACACTCAATGAGGGCGTTCTGAATGTCATAATGTGCCCCATACTCAATGAGGGCGTTCTGAATGTCATAATGTGCCCCACACTCAATGAGGGCGTTCTGAATGTCATAATGTGCCCCATACTCAATGAGGGCGTTCAGAATGTTATAATGTGCCCCACACTCAATGAGGGCGTTCAGAATGTCATAATGTGCCCCACACTCAATGAGGGCGTTCTGAATGTCATAATGTGCCCCACACTCAATGAGGGCGTTCAGAATGTCATAATGTGCCCCACACTCAATGAGGGCGTTCTGAATGTCATAATGTGCCCCACACTCAATGAGGGCGTTCTGAATGTCATAATGTGTCCCACACTCAATGAGGGCGTTCAGAATGTCATAATGTGCCCCACACTCAATGAGGGCGTTCTGAATGTCATAATGTGTCCCACACTCAATGAGGGCGTTCAGAATGTCATAATGTGCCCCACACTCAATGAGGGCGTTCAGAATGTTATAATGTGCCCCACACTCAATGAGGGCGTTCAGAATGTTATAATGTGCCCCATACTCAATGAGGGCGTTCAGAATGTTATAATGTGCCCCACACTCAATGAGGGCGTTCAGAATGTTATAATGTGCCCCACACTCAATGAGGGCGTTCAGAATGTTATAATGTGCCCCACACTCAATGAGGGCGTTCAGAATGTTATAATGTGCCCCACACTCAATGAGGGCGTTCAGAATGTTATAATGTGCCCCACACTCAATGAGGGCGTTCAGAATGTTATAATGTGCCCCATACTCAATGAG
Organism: Arion vulgaris; assembly: GCA_020796225.1. Classification (NCBI taxonomy): domain Eukaryota; kingdom Metazoa; phylum Mollusca; class Gastropoda; order Stylommatophora; family Arionidae; genus Arion; species Arion vulgaris. The sequence continues at coordinate 2,508,102 of CM036763.1, read as the reverse complement.
GGCGTTCAGAATGTTATAATGTGCCCACACTCAATGAGGGCGTTCAGAATGTTATAATGTGCCCCACACTCAATGAGGGCGTTCAGAATGTTATAATGTGCCCCACACTCAATGAGGGCGTTCAGAATGTCATAATGTGCCCCACACTCAATGAGGGCGTTCAGAATGTTATAATGTGCCCCACACTCAATGAGGGCGTTCAGAATGTCATAATGTGCCCCATACTCAATGAGGGCGTTCAGAATGTCATAATGTGCCCCACACTCAATGAGGGCGTTCAGAATGTCATAATGTGCCCCATACTCAATGAGGGCGTTCAGAATGTCATAATGTGCCCCACACTCAATGAGGGCGTTCAGAATGTCATAATGTGCCCCATACTCAATGAGGGCGTTCTGAATGTCATAATGTGCCCCACACTCAATGAGGGCGTTCAGAATGTCATAATGTGCCCCACACTCAATGAGGGCGTTCAGAATGTCATAATGTGCCCCACACTCAATGAGGGCGTTCAGAGATGTCTAATGTGCCCCATACTCAATGAGGGCGTTCAGAATGTCATAATGTGCCCCACACTCAATGAGGGCGTTCAGAATGTCATAATGTGCCCCATACTCAATGAGGGCGTTCAGAATGTCATAATGTGCCCCATACTCAATGAGGGCGTTCAGAATGTTATAATGTGCCCCACACTCAATGAGGGCGTTCTGAATGTCATAATGTGCCCACACTCAATGAGGGCGTTCAGAATGTTATAATGTGCCCACACTCAATGAGGGCGTTCAGAATGTTATAATGTGCCCCATACTCAATGAGGGCGTTCAGAATGTTATAATGTGCCCCACACTCAATGAGGGCGTTCAGAATGTCATAATGTGCCCACACTCAATGAGGGCGTTCAGAATGTTATAATGTGCCCCATACTCAATGAGGGCGTTCAGAATGTTATAATGTGCCCCACACTCAATGAGGGCGTTCTGAATGTCATAATGTGCCCCACACTCAATGAGGGCGTTCAGAATGTCATAATGTGCCCCACACTCAATGAGGGCGTTCAGAATGTCATAATGTGCCCACCACTCAATGAGGCGTTCAGAATGTTATAATGTGCCCCACACTCAATGAGGGCGTTCTGAATGTCATAATGTGCCCCACACTCAATGAGGGCGTTCAGAATGTCATAATGTGCCCCATACTCAATGAGGGCGTTCTGAATGTCATAATGTGTCCCACACTCAATGAGGGCGTTCAGAATGTCATAATGTGCCCCACACTCAATGAGGGCGTTCAGAATGTCATAATGTGCCCCACACTCAATGAGGGCGTTCTGAATGTCATAATGTGCCCCACACTCAATGAGGGCGTTCAGAATGTCATAATGTGCCCCATACTCAATGAGGGCGTTCTGAATGTCATAATGTGTCCCACACTCAATGAGGGCGTTCAGAATGTCATAATGTGCCCCACACTCAATGAGGGCGTTCAGAATGTCATAATGTGCCCCACACTCAATGAGGGCGTTCTGAATGTCATAATGTGTCCCACACTCAATGAGGGCGTTCAGAATGTCATAATGTGCCCCACACTCAATGAGGGCGTTCAGAATGTCATAATGTGCCCCACACTCAATGAGGGCGTTCTGAATGTCATAATGTGCCCCACACTCAATGAGGGCGTTCTGAATGTCATAATGTGTCCCACACTCAATGAGGGCGTTCAGAATGTCATAATGTGCCCCATACTCAATGAGGGCGTTCAGAATGTTATAATGTGCCCCACACTCAATGAGGGCGTTCTGAATGTCATAATGTGCCCCACACTCAATGAGGGCGTTCAGAATGTCATAATGTGCCCCACACTCAATGAGGCGTTCAGAATGTCATAATGTGCCCACACTCAATGAGGGCGTTCAGAATGTTATAATGTGCCCCACACTCAATGAGGGCGTTCTGAATGTCATAATGTGCCCCACACTCAATGAGGGCGTTCAGAATGTCATAATGTGCCCCATACTCAATGAGGGCGTTCAGAATGTCATAATGTGCCCCACACTCAATGAGGGCGTTCAGAATGTCATAATGTGCCCCACACTCAATGAGGGCGTTCAGAATGTCATAATGTGCCCCACACTCAATGAGGGCGTTCTGAATGTCATAATGTGCCCCACACTCAATGAGGGCGTTCTGAATGTCATAATGTGTCCCACACTCAATGAGGGCGTTCAGAATGTCATAATGTGCCCCACACTCAATGAGGGCGTTCTGAATGTCATAATGTGCCCCACACTCAATGAGGGCGTTCTGAATGTCATAATGTGTCCCACACTCAATGAGGGCGTTCAGAATGTCATAATGTGCCCCACACTCAATGAGGGCGTTCTGAATGTCATAATGTGTCCCACACTCAATGAGGGCGTTCTGAATGTCATAATGTGTCCCACACTCAATGAGGGCGTTCAGAATGTCATAATGTGCCCCACACTCAATGAGGGCGTTCAGAATGTTATAATGTGCCCCACACTCAATGAGGGCGTTCAGAATGTCATAATGTGCCCCACACTCAATGAGGGCGTTCAGAATGTCATAATGTGCCCCACACTCAATGAGGGCGTTCAGAATGTCATAATGTGCCCACACTCAATGAGGCGTTCAGAATGTCATAATGTCCCCACTCAATGAGGGCGTTCAGAATGTCATAATGTGCCCCACACTCAATGAGGGCGTTCAGAATGTCATAATGTGCCCCACACTCAATGAGGGCGTTCAGAATGTTATAATGTGCCCACACTCAATGAGGGCGTTCAGAATGTTATAATGTGCCCCACACTCAATGAGGGCGTTCAGAATGTCATAATGTGCCCCAGACTCAATGAGGGCGTTCAGAATGTTATAATGTGCCCCACACTCAATGAGGGCGTTCAGAATGTTATAATGTGCCCCACACTCAATGAGGGCGTTCAGAATGTTATAATGTGCCCCACACTCAATGAGGGCGTTCAGAATGTTATAATGTGCCCCACACTCAATGAGGGCGTTCAGAATGTTATAATGTGCCCCACACTCAATGAGGGCGTTCTGAATGTCATAATGTGTCCCACACTCAATGAGGGCGTTCAGAATGTCATAATGTGCCTCACACTCAATGAGGGCGTTCAGAATGTTATAATGTGCCCACACTCAATGAGGGCGTTCAGAATGTTATAATGTGCCCCATACTCAATGAGGGCGTTCTGAATGTCATAATGTGTCCCACACTCAATGAGGGCGTTCAGAATGTCATAATGTGCCCCACACTCAATGAGGGCGTTCTGAATGTCATAATGTGCCCCACACTCAATGAGGGCGTTCTGAATGTCATAATGTGCCCCACACTCAATGAGGGCGTTCAGAATGTTATAATGTGCCCCACACTCAATGAGGGCGTTCTGAATGTCATAATGTGCCCCACACTCAATGAGGGCGTTCTGAATGTCATAATGTGCCCCACACTCAATAGGGCGTTCAGAATGTCATAATGTGCCCCACACTCAATGAGGGCGTTCTGAATGTCATAATGTGCCCCACACTCAATGAGGGCGTTCTGAATGTCATAATGTGCCCCACACTCAATGAGGGCGTTCTGAATGTCATAATGTGCCCCACACTCAATGAGGGCGTTCTGAATGTCATAATGTGCCCCACACTCAATGAGGGCGTTCTGAATGTCATAATGTGTCCCACACTCAATGAGGGCGTTCAGAATGTCATAATGTGCCCCACACTCAATGAGGGCGTTCTGAATGTCATAATGTGCCCCACACTCAATGAGGGCGTTCTGAATGTCATAATGTGCCCCACACTCAATGAGGGCGTTCTGAATGTCATAATGTGCCCCACACTCAATGAGGGCGTTCAGAATGTCATAATGTGCCCCACACTCAATGAGGGCGTTCAGAATGTCATAATGTGCCCCACACTCAATGAGGGCGTTCAGAATGTCATAATGTGCCCCACACTCAATGAGGGCGTTCTGAATGTCATAATGTGTCCCACACTCAATGAGGGCGTTCAGAATGTCATAATGTGCCCCACACTCAATGAGGGCGTTCTGAATGTCATAATGTGCCCCACACTCAATGAGGGCGTTCAGAATGTCATAATGTGCCCCACACTCAATGAGGGCGTTCAGAATGTCATAATGTGCCCCACACTCAATGAGGGCGTTCTGAATGTCATAATGTGTCCCACACTCAATGAGGGCGTTCAGAATGTCATAATGTGCCCCACACTCAATGAGGGCGTTCAGAATGTCATAATGTGCCCCACACTCAATGAGGGCGTTCAGAATGTTATAATGTGCCCCACACTCAATGAGGGCGTTCAGAATGTTATAATGTGCCCCACTCAATGAGGGCGTTCAGAATGTCATAATTGCCCACACTCAATGAGGGCGTTCAGAATGTTATAATGTGCCCACACTCAATGAGGGCGTTCAGAATGTTATAATGTGCCCCACACTCAATGAGGGCGTTCTGAATGTCATAATGTGCCCCATACTCAATGAGGGCGTTCAGAATGTCATAATGTGCCCCACACTCAATGAGGGCGTTCAGAATGTCATAATGTGCCCCATACTCAATGAGGGCGTTCAGAATGTTATAATGTGCCTACATTATATGCTGACGTGTGCTTACTTGTTGTTTCTATATGTGTCTACACGATGTCTCTGTGTATGTCTATATGGTGTGTTTATATGCATATATACATGGCTACGTAATGTGTTTGTCTATATGCATGACTGCATGTGGGAATGTTTTTCCGACCGTAACGGCTCTTAGATCGACCCAGCCTCAACTGGGTATCAGGAAAAGCACTGGGAAGTAAAGACGACCGGCGTTGGATGTTGACAACATAACCCATCGTGTGCCGACGATCACCGAAAATACGATCCTATTACCGTATTACTCAATATAAATCGAAGTATGAAAAATTGTTCCTTGACTTAATTTTTGTATGACTGTATGGTGTGTGTATATGTGTGTGTGTATGCATGTGTGTATGTGCACAGTCAACATCAATACAAACACAACCCTGGAATCACCACACACCCGATGTCTCGTCCCACAAGACGTGTGTGCTAGAAATACTTACATACAGCAACGACAGCTGTGAGCACGTCAAGCTGACCTACCGCCGCTACCATAGACAGACATGTAGACACATATATGCAGAAGCGGCTCGCCATTAAGGGCCAATAGGGCCGGTCCCCACCAAAAAATAATGTGTAACATGTATTTATTATTTTATAAATTAAAAAATAACAACCCAAATCCATGTTTTTTTCAAAAATGTTTGCCTGTCCCCCACCAGGAAAAATTGTCACGAGCCGCCACTGCATACATGTATAGTGTATGCGTATAGACAATCTCATATAAATTTGAATACATCATTCCATTACTAGATGTATACCAGACCTTCCCGTATTGATCTATCCAACTGTTTGCTAACTCCACTTCTTCTGAAGAAGTGCATCCTCCAACCAGATGTCTGTGTTGACATATTGCAGCCAATTATGGGCGGGTCTGAGTAATACAAGACCAGCCTGCGTGAAATAAAACTCGGCGCGATAGTGTCAAGCTTAAGTGTACCTAAGCCTATTTATATATATATATATATAATATACACACACACTCACAAGCACACTCATATATAAGGTGTGTGTGTGTATGTGTGTATGCATTTGTATATATACGTGTACATGGTGTTTGAGAGAGAGAGAGAGAGAAAAGAAATGAAAGGGGACAAGGTTGAAAGTGTTTGCTCGAGGGTGTTTTAACGAAATATATGTGGGTTGTTAGGTAGTAAGATGAACACACAAATACACGCATAGATAGACGGACGGACGGAGGGAGGAAGGGAGGGACGGACGGATGGAGAGAGAGAGAGAGAGAGAGAGAGAGAAGAAATGAATGAAGGAAGAGGTTAAAAGTGTTTGCCCGAGGGTGTATTTAACCTTGCATATTTGAGTTATATAGTTGGATGATGATGATGATGATGATGATGATTGATGATGAGTAAGGTGGATACACACCCACAGCTGAGAGAGAGAGAGAATGAATGGGGAAGAGGTTGAAAGTGTTTGTCCGAGGGTCATTTAGCCGTTTATAGTTGGGTTAGGTAGTAAGGTGGAGACACACACACAAAGAGAGAGAGAGAGAGAGAGAGAGAGAGAGAGAAACCAGATCAGGTTGCTTAGAATCCTGGTACAACATGCAGGTTATCAGGTTTATATCGACACCCCCGCCCCTCCCTTCTCCACACGTAATGCAAGAACATGGCCGCGTTCACAAGTGGAATTCATTTTTGGTGGGGTTTTTCCTTTCTTGAATCTCTGCCGGCTCAAACTACCTTACGCGTCTGATGTGATAACGTGTACACAGAACGTACACAGTCCAACCTTGCGACAGCAGCAGTAGCGAAGTTGGTAACTGCGTTGTTTGGTCGTCACATGTTTTATTTACCATATCGCTTGAGTCTCGCGTTATTTGTATGTTCAATAAACTCGTTGATAAATAGACATTGACAGAATTGGTTGGTACTCATTTATCATATCTGGAATTTTATCAGTGAGATTCGTGAAGTAGCCATAACTTGATGGTTGCTACAGTGTAGTAGTAATGGCTACAATTCAATTCATATATTTATATACAGTATATGTGTTTGGATTGTGGAATCTCATTCTGTATTAATGCGGATTGTAGGATTGGTGGTTTATATTGTAGTAGGCAGACGTGTTCATTAAGTAATTACCTGTGTACCTCGCAGGTATAAGTGTATGTTTTTACCTGTGTACCTCGCAGGTATATGTGTATGTTTTTACCTGTGTACCTCGCAGGTATAAGTGTATGTTATCTATATGTGCACCTCGCAGGTATATGTGTATGTTATCTATATGTGTACCTCGCAGGTATACGTATATGCTACCTAGCTGTGTACCTCGCAGGTATAAGTGTATGTTTTTACCTGTGTACCTCGCAGGTATATGTGTATGTTATCTATATGTGTACCTCGCAGGTATACGTATATGCTACCTAGCTGTGTACCTCGCAGGTATAAGTGTATGTTTTTACCTGTGTACCTCGCAGGTATATGTGTATGTTATCTATATGTGTACCTCGCAGGTATACGTATATGCTACCTAGCTGTGTACCTCGCAGGTATAAGTGTATGTTTTTACCTGTGGACCTCGCAGGTATATGTGTATGTTATCTATATGTGCACCTCGCAGGTATACGTGTATGTTACCTATATGTGCACCTCGCAGGTATACGTGTATGTTACCTATATGTGCACCTCGCAGGTATACGTGTATGTTACCTATATGTGCACCTCGCAGGTATACGTGTATGTTACCTATATGTGCACCTCGCAGGTATACGTGTATGTTACCTATATGTGCACCTCGCAGGTATACGTGTATGTTACCGATATGTGTGAAGTGCAAGTATACGTGTATGTTACCTATATGTGCACCTCGCAGGTATAAGTGTATGTTATCTATATGTGCACCTCGCAGGTATAAGTGTATGTTTTTACTTGTGTACCTCGCAGGTATAAGTGTATGTTACCTATATGTGCACCTCGCAGGTATACGTGTATGTTACCGATATGTGTGAAGTGCAAGTATACGTGTATGTTACCTATATGTGCACCTCGCAGGTATAAGTGTATGTTTTTACTTGTGTACCTCGCAGGTATAAGTGTATGTTACCTATATGTGTACCTCGCAGGTATAAGTGTATGTTACCTATATGTGCACCTCGCAGGTATACGTGTATGTTACCTATATGTGCACCTCACAGGTATACGTGTATGTTACCTAGCTGTGCACCTCGCAGGTATACGTGTATGTTACCTATATGTGTGAAGTGCAAGTATACACTTGTTAACTATATGTGCAATTTTCAGGTATACACATATGGTAACTGCCTGCGTGTGTGTACCTCTATGTGTGTAGCTTAATATGTGCTGTGGGAGCTTAGTTTCAACAGCTATGTCATGTGTACAGTAATTCTCTCTCTCTCTCTCTCCCTCTCTAGTTTGTATAAAGACACTTGTACAGTAATTCTCTCTCTCTCTCTCTCTCTAGTTTGTAGTATAAAGACACTTGTACAGTAATTCTCTCTCTCCCTCTCTCTCTCTAATTTTGATAAAGATACTTGCACAGTAATTCTCTCTCTCTCTCTCTAGTTTGTATAAAGATACTTGCACAGTAATTCTCTCTCTCTCTCTCTCTCTCTCTAGTTTTTATAAAGACACTTGTACAGTAATTCTCTCCCTCTCTCTCTCTCCCTCTCTAGTTTGTATAAAGACACTTGTACAGTAATTCTCTCTCTCTCCCTCTCTCTCTCCCTCTCTCTCCCTCCTCTCTCTTCTCTCTCTCTCTAGTTTGTATAAAGACACTTGCACAGTAATTCTCTCTCTCTCTCTCTAGTTTGTATAAAGACACTTGTACAGTAATTCTCTCTCTCTCTCTCTCTCTCCCTAGTTTGTATAAAGACACTTGTACAGTAATTATCTCTCTCTCTCTCTAGTTTGTATAAAGACACTTGTACAGTAATTCTCTCTCTCTTTCTCTCTCTCTAGTTTGTATAATGACACTTGTAATTCTCTCTCTCTCTTTCTCTCTAGTTTGTATAATGACACTTGCACAGTAATTCTCTCTCTCTCTAGTTTGTATAATGACACTTGCACAGTAATTCTCTCTCTCTAGTTTGTATAAAGACACTTGTAATTCTCTCTCTCTCTTTCTCTCTCTCTAGTTTGTATAATGACACGTGCACAGTAATTCTCTCTCTCTCTAGTTTGTATAATGACACTTGCACAGTAATTCTCTCTCTCTAGTTTGTATAAAGACACTTGTAATTCTCTCTCTCTCTTTCTCTCTCTCTCTAGTTTGTATAAAGACACTTGTACAGTAATTCTCTCCACGAGTTCATGTAGTCTCGGCGATCGATAGTTCAGTGAGGTATGAGTTGAGGGAGAAAACGACAGTGAGAGGTCCCTCTCATTCTCTAGTTGTGGTCTGTATCTCCCACACCACGCGATCATTTATTGGACATGTTGCTTCATTGCGTTTTATCAATGTTATATTTTTCTCATGCATTCTTACAGATATAGTCATCATATAGCCAAACGATCGCTTGCTAGGCACGCACAAGTCTTGCAGTGTTTCTGTACTGTATTTAGCTAGCTTAAATTTATGAACAAATCTGTGAAACCTCGCCGCGAGCAGACAGCTGATTGAACAGACGATATTGAATTTTGGAGAATTATTCAAACTCCCAACGGTCCGCCATTATCATAAGTTCACAATGTTGCCATAACGACATGCGCACTACGTCATCATCTGTTGCGTTTGTAAGCGAGGCAATTCTTACTGTTTTGTGAATCTAGTGTTAGTTCTTGTGAGAATATGGAGACGGAGGCGAGAGAAACTGAGCCGCATGCTTTAAGGTAAGTCCGTCATATTTATTCTTGTCACATGTCTGTTATAAATACATTGTATTTTTTTCCCGATCCAGAAGCACTTGAGCTTTTCAGCTCTTCGGCTCGGTGCCATGTACATCGTAACCCTTCGGTTCGGTGCCACGAACACCGTAAATCTGGGAAATTTGTGGCTTTTTCTGCCATCCCGCGGAATTGAACCCACACACACAGAGGGATAGTCACTCGTAGTCCAACGCGCTACGAACACTCTGGGCAGACGGGCTACATTGTAGATAAATCTACATTACTTAAAAAATAGAGAGATAGGGAGAGAGAGAAAATATGAATCTCAGATATGTTGCAATACATGCCAGCGATCTATTCTGATGTTACCTATACAATCTGTATCACAGATCTTAGAGTTAATCTTTAGCTGATTAAATTATGTCTGCCCACATCCAATCAGAATTGAAAATACAATAGGAACATGTCACCAACTCAAGGCGCCGGTGTTAACTGCGACATAAGCGGGATTAGTAGTGGCCCGCGGTTAGATAACAAATGACAGAGAAAAGATTGTATTTCACAAATATATAACTATATTAAGTTAAAAAGAAAGAAATGCAATATAAACCAATATATTTGGAAACTAATTGATAACTTTGAGTAAACAGACAGTCAGAGATGGTAATATGTCTGGAGACAGCTACAAGAACTAAGTCTTGAACTGGCAGTGTCCAATCTTGTTCGCTTGTTTTTGACTACAGAATAACTTTACTCCCAAGTGTAGAATAACAGGTATAAAACGTCGCTTACAGGTACAGAAATACAGGTATAAAACTACACTCACAAGTACATAAAGACAGGTATGAAACTACACTCACAGGTACATAAATACAGGTATAAAACTACACTCACAGGTACATAAAGACAGGTATAAAACTACACTCACAGGTACATAAAGACAGGTATAAAACTACACTCACAGGTACAGAAGGACAGGTATAAAATGTCATGTTACAGGCCAAATCTAAAACTTCAAATAAAGTAGAAATGTGTCCGTGTCAGTTATTACTAATAAATACAATTTAGCACATATGTATGGTTATCTTATCATTGCTTAACTTCTGACAATCAGGCACACTTGTCGTCCAGTGTGTGACGTATTGTTATTGTACAGCCTTGCTTACCAGGACTTCCGTTTGTAAACAAGACTTGTTGATATGTAAATATTGTTATCAACTGGTGACATAGTTAACAGCACGAGTCAGCTCTAACTATCTCCACTCTCGCCAATTATATCTGAAACAATACTACAGTATAAAGCAGTAGATGTGAGTAGTATAAATTGTGGTTATAGTTTCTTAAAATGTTAGCAATAACAGATATGCACTACATCTACACCAATCCAAATCTATTAAAAAGAATATTGTTCTTACATAAATTACACTCTTTTTGTCAAGTGACTGTAATGAATATTGTTCTTACATAAATTACACTCTTTTTGTCAAGTGACTGTAAAGAATATTGTTCTTACATAAATTACACTCTTTTTGTCAAGTGACTGTAAAGAATATTGTTCTTACATAAATTACACTCTTTTTGTCAAGTGACTGTAAAGAATATTGTTCTTACATAAATTACACTCTTTTTGTCAAGTGACTGTAATGAATATTGTTCTTACATAAATTACACTCTTTTTGTCAAGTGACTGTAATGCTGTGAACAACTCCAGTATTATATCCCAGTCTTTCTTTCATTTTTCTAATCCTGTTTTGTCTGACAGTGTCAGGATAAGAAGAGATTTCTAGAACGGGCTTTTGTATACGCTTCAGAAACAGTATTTTTCGACGCCTTTGCTATCTCTGAGGTCCATCATTTGCTTGGCCGGCCTTTTACTTTGAATCCACTGTATCGGATTCACATTGTTCTCTGATGCGTACTGTCTGTTGGTAGTTCTCTGATGCGTACTGTCTGTTGGTAGTTCTCTGATGCGTACTGTCTGTTGGTAGTTCTCTGATGCGTACTGTCTGTTGGTAGTTCTCTGATGCGTACTGTCTGTTGGTAGTTCTCTGATGCGTACTGTCTGTTGGTAGTTCTCTGATGCGTACTGTCTGTTGGTAGTTCTCTGATGCGTACTGTCTGTTGGTAGTTCTCTGATGCGTACTGTCTGTTGGTAGTTCTCTGATGCGTACTGTCTGTTGGTAATCTGCTTATGCGACCGAAGCATTTAATTTATTGTTTCTTGATGAACAGACAAGAACAAATCGATAATACAAGAATGAAATATTGATGATGAAAATAGATAAGACAGTAAGAAGGGCAAGTTGTTGGTCATAGATATCATTATAAAGTCTTAGAGAGAAGACAATCATTGAAGTGTAGATAACAGGAACAAGAAGAAGTGGAAGACCAATGAGAAGAGGATGTGATATACCATTTACAAATGTTAGCATCAGATACTAGTCAGCTTGCATAGAATATAGACTGGGAGAAGTATTAGGAGAGCTGTCAGACTGGGAGAGGTATTAGGAGAGCTGTCACAGCTTGCATAGAATAGAGACTGTGAGAGGTATTAGGAGAGCTGTCACAGCTTGCATAGAATAGAGACTGGGAGAGGTATTAGGAGAGCTGTCAGAGACTGGGAGAGGTATTAGGAGAGCTGTCAGAGACTGGGAGAGGTATTAGGAGAGCTGTCAGAGACTGGGAGAGGTATTAGGAAAGGCTGTCAGAGACTGGGAGAGGTATTAGGAGAGCTGTCAGAGACTGGGAGAGGTATTGGGAGAGCTGTCAGAGACTGGGAGAGGTATTAGGAGAGCTGTCATCATATTGTTTCAGAGATCCTTGATCTCAATGTAGGTGAGATCAAGTTCCTAGTCCTATCAGAGACGAATAATAAAATGTAGGTCAAGTATTTAATAAGCACGTAAACAAAAACTTTGGCAGTTGAGAATCGATAATAGAAGGCTGCAAAACCGCAGCCCATGCAAAAAAAAAAGTATTTAAAAAAAGGATTAAAATAAAATTCCTCTAAAATGTTACCATCTTCAAAATTACATCGAAGAGCCTTGCATGTTCTACGGAGTTCGTGCTCTGTCGCTGAGATAAGAAAGAGATCAGAGAACAAATAGCTATTCACTGAATTACAATGATGATGCTCATGTATAAATATATCAATCAATTTCATTTTTTCTTTGGTAGAACTTATTTCTTCTTCCAACGCGTCATATCAACCACTTGTTAACCACGCTTTGTGATTTGTATGTGATCTGAGCCTAACAGCGATTGTACGTTGTGCCAGTTATGCACCTACAAGAAGGCCAGCACCACAGCCTACTCATATAAACTCATATCTCTCTCTCTCGCGATCTCGTTATAAACTCATATTAGAGTTGATGTGGCCAGCACGGCCGTTTCTGCGACGCTTTTTATTTATTAGGGTAGTATCCCTAGGCCCTACCTCAGCCGTCTCTTACGGCATGCCTTGTTACTGTTCTTTGCTCCCTTGCAGGCCCTGTCAACACACTGGCAACCTATTTCTAATTTCTCAATAATAAATTGATGTAACATTACTTCATTATTGATCAAATAATTATGTATTAATTTAGTTGAGATAATTACTTATTTCTGCGCTAGAAAACGTGCATTTTGTTAGGAAGAACTAGGAATGTTGCGCCCTGAATAAGTACCAAGGTTCGAGACTCGAGGGGCGTAACCTGGCTGTGTTAGTCAGAAGTTTAAGCCTTAGATAAAATAAAGTGTTACAGGAACTCTCAAATATAATAAACGAGTAAACATGTTTTGTTATGTGAACTTTGATGATGCCAGTTGGGGCTTGTCATAAACAACCACGAGCAGTCGTAGCTTTTTCTTTTGTCTTGTATATACGGAGAGGAACCAATAGAGAAACGGCGTTTTGCTGATTTAAGTGGAACTACTTCTGTCTGTGAGAGCCGCGGTAGCGTAGTTGTTAGTGAACTCGCTTCTCAAGGCTGGTGGTCTGGGTTCAACTCTCGCAGTGTGCGTGGAATTTTCCCGACCGCGACGGCTCTCAGGTCGACTCAGCCTCAAGTGGGTACCAGACATGCTCTGGGAAAGTAAAAAGGCGGCCGGCGTGATGCTGACCACATCACCCATCGTGTGCCGACGGTCAATGAAAAATACAGGCCTAACACTGTATTTCCTGTATACCACGAGGTAAGAAAGGGTTCCTTGACATTTTTTTAACTTACTTCTGTCTGTTGGTATGAGTGGGACTACTACTGTATGTTGGTATGAGTGGGACTACTACTGTATGTTGGTATGAGTGGGACTACTACTGTATGATGGTATGAGTGGGACTACTACTGTATGTTGGTATGAGTGGGACTACTTCTGTCTGTCGGTATGAGTGGAACTACTTCTGTCTGTCGGTATGAGTGGGAATACTTCTGTCTGTTGGTATGAGTGGGACTACTACTGTCTGTCGGTATGAGTGGGACTACTACTGTCTGTCGATATGAGTGGGACTACTACTGTCTGTCGGTATGAGTGGAACTACTACTGTCTGTCGGTATGAGTGGGACTACTTCTGTATGTCGGTATGAGTGGGACTACTTCTGTATGTCGGTATGAGTGGGACTATTTTTGTATGTCGGTATGAGTGGGACTACTACTGTCTGTCGGTATGAGTGGGACTACTACTGTTTGTCGGTATGAGTGGGACTACTACTGTCTGTCGGTATGAGTGGGACTACTACTGTCTGTCGGTATGAGTGGGACTACTACTGACTGTCGGTATGAGTGGGACTACTTCTGTCTGTCGGTATGAGTGGGACTACTACTGTCTGTCGGTATGAGTGGGACTACTACTGTCTGTCGGTATGAGTGGGACTACTTCTGTATGTCGGTATGAGTGGGACTACTTCTGTATGTCGGTATGAGTGGGACTACTTCTGTATGTCGGTATGAGTGGGACTACTTCTGTCTGTCGGTATGAGTGGGACTACTTCTGTCTGTCGGTATGAGTGGGACTACTTCTGTCTGTCGGTATGAGTGGGACTACTTCTGTCTGTCGGTATGAGTGGGACTACTTCTGTCTGTCGGTATGAGTGGGACTACTTCTGTCTGTCGGTATGAGTGGGACTACTTCTGTCTGTCGGTATGAGTGGGACTACTTCTGTCTGTCGGTATGAGTGGGACTACTTCTGTCTGTCGGTATGAGTGGGACTACTTCTGTCTGTCGGTATGAGTGGGACTACTTCTGTCTGTCGGCATCAGTGTATCTAGATATGTCTGTTTAAGTTGTACCAGTGGGACTAGTAATGTCTGTATAACTGTCCCAGTGGGACTGATAATGTATGTATAACTGTCCCAGTGGAACTGGTCATGTCTGTATAAGGTGTCCCAGTGGGACTAGACATGGGACATATAGTTTTGTTAGTCCCTGCATGAGTTAAGCAGTCCCAGAATGTCTGACTCCCAGAATGTCTGACGAGGAATCAAATGGAACGTTGCTTCTTCTTGGTCTAGAAGATTTATAACAGAAATAAATATCTTTGATACCTCCCTCCCTTACTCCTTCCTCATTCCCTCCCTTCCTCCATCCCTCCTTCCCTCCCATTTTCCCTTCCTCCGATGTTTGTTACTTGCAACTTGTTAATATCCGTTCTGTAAACTGCCGCACGTGAGTCAGTCGTGTCCTCCTCTCTCTCTCTCTCTCATCACCTCCCCCGTCCCCTCCCTTGCTGCATAGATAACAAGTTAATCAATATGAATGGACAACGCGGTGGGCGTAGCTGTGACCTCATCTCTCTCACTCTATCTCTCCCTTTCTTTCACTTTCACTCTATCTCGCAATCTTTTACTACATCTCTCTCTCTATCTCTCTCTCGCGATCACCGCCCAGATCGATGTACCAGATCTCCCCATAAACTCTATTCATGTGGAAATCTGATTCATGCAGCCTTAGCATTGGTGTGTTTTACGTCACATCTTCAGCACCATTTGGAGCTCTGGTGCTTATCCGGCGATGTGTCCGGTTTCAGCCAGCGTTTACTCGGTTCGCTCTCCGTTCTGTAGCCATCCAGTGTTTTTACGGTGGGATGGGGGTAGCTGCCCTTACCAACCTCCTTAGTCGCCTCTCACGACATGCGTGGCAGGTAACCATGGTTCTATTCTTTGTACCCCAATTTGGGCCCCGGTAACCACTCGGCCGATCTCTCTATCACTCCCTCTCACTCTCTCTTTCTCTTTATCACTCTCACTCTCTCTTTCTCTGTATCACTCTCACTCTCTCTTTCTCTGTATCACTCTCCCTCTCTCTTTCTCTGTATCACTCTCACTCTCTCTTTCTCTGTATCACTCTCCCTCTCTCTTTCTCTGTATCACTCTCACTCTCTCTTTCTCTTTATCACTCTCCCTCTCTCTAGCTACCTGACTATATATTTATCTCTCACTCTCTCACTACTAGTTAACACAAAGTGTAAACCCTATCTTACACTTCAGCAAAACATTTCATCATTTCAAATCTACATATTAATATGCTTCTTCTTCTTCAACAATCATTTTAAAAGTAAAATGGAGTGATTTCGTTTCTAACAACACAGTGAGTGATAGAACACAGCAACAACCCGTATCAAATATTATAAGGAAACGAAGGTGGAAATATTTAGGTCATGTTCTTAGATCAGACGAAAAGAGACTAAATCGACAAGTCCTTATGTGGTCACCAGTTGGGAAAAGAAAACGTGGAAGACCTAAGACCACTCTTCGAAGAACCATCCAACAAGAAAGTAAACTATTGGGATGTAAAACCATACAAGATCTCCAACTGCTAGCAAAGAACCGTATCACATGGAGATCTAAAACCTCTGCCCTATGTGCCGCCTTTGACATGAAAGGAACAAACAAACTATAAGATGAAATAGAGAGATGAGATTTCTCTACAAATCTAGTCGTCTGCAGAAGGTCCCGGTTGGTACACCCCAATTTCTCATTCAAACAAGAATCACAGGGGCAGGTTTTAAACCCCAAATCATTGAAGAGGATGGCATGTTTGTAGAAAGTATTCGCCGATGTACGAAAAGCTACAAATTTGAGGTGGTCAAACCGGATCAGATCAAATCTGGAGAAAACCTTGGGTAGACTGCGGTCATACTGAGTAAGTGGGCGATACAGTAATGTATAAACAAGGACAAATTTATGATTAAGTAAGATCATTGATTCGTATTGATTCTTGTATTTTTACTTGCTTAAGTAAATATTGTATATACATGTCTCTGTCTATATCACCTAGAAAATATACGTGAATCTGTGGCCCAACTTGATATGTGGCCCATCTTGGTATGTGGTCCATCTTGGTATGTGGTCACATCTTGGTATGTGGCCCAACTTGGTATGTGGTCACATCTTGGTATGTGGCCCATCTTGGTATGTGGTCACATCTTGGCATGTGGTCACATCTTGGTTTGTGGCCCATCTTGGTATGTGGCCCATCTTGGTATGTGGTCACATCTTGGCATGTGGTCACATCTTGGTATGTGGCCCATCTTGGTATGTGGCCCATCTTGACATGTGGTCCATCTTGGTATGTGGTCACATCTTGGCATGTGATCCATCTTGGCATGTGGTCCATCTTGGCATGTGGTCACATCTTGGCATGTGGTCACATCTTGGCATGTGGTCACATCTTGGCATGTGGTCCATCTTGGCATGTGGTCCATCTTGGCATGTGGTCACATCTTGGCATGTGGTCACATCTTGGCATGTGGTCACATCTTGGCATGTGGTCACATCTCCTATTACTGTCACAAGACGGACCACAACTTCTCTCCCCAAAAAATCGCTTCATCAAAACTGATAATGTCTCCTTCTTCTTCTTCTTCTTCTTCTTCAAACGCTCCCCATCGACGACTTGTTAAACCACTCTTTGTGATTTGTATGTGATCTGAACCTTAGAGCGATTGTACGTTGCGCCTGTTTTACTCTTACAAATAGGCCAGCACATCCGATTTCTGTCTAGCTTTTTATTCACTAGGGTAACTTCCCTAGACCCCAACCTCAGTCGCCTCTTACGACATGCCTTGTAGGTCGTAGTGTTACTATTCTTTGCTCCCCTTGCGCGCCCCAGTAACGCAAGAGCGACAATGTCTTCAAAAATGAGAAATGGAATCGCATTTCACATAAAAGCTGAAAAGACCATAAGGACCATATCCACCTCCCCTCCCCCATAACTGCTCACTCTCTAATTTCCGTAATTATACCTTATACAACAGTCACGTGAAGTAGCAACAACAAAAAAGCAAAGTAAATAAAAAAAACAATTATATTAATGAATAAAAATGTGGATCAAATTTACAATGAACGATTATTAATACCGACAAGAGGAGATAAAAGAAAGATATCAAAGAGAAATTTGGATGGATTTGTTAGTTGAGGTCGTGACTAGGTCGATTAGTTGATCAAAAATTCCATTTATTGATTAGTCTGGCAGGAAATGTTGATGTTGATTGAATGAATAATGAACGCTTGCAGGACAATCAAGTCCGCAGGTGGTAGATATCGATATGTATCACGTGATCACTTATTGTCAGCTGCGCTACATCACGTGACTGTTGTATGAGGAATAACTACGGAAATTGGAGAGTGAACAGTTATGGGGGTAGATATGGTCTTTATATTCTTAAATGCTATCAATCACAGCAGAAACCATTTTCTTCAAATGTCTATTTCTGTGTCTTTTTTCATAAAAATTCAATTTTTAGATCATTTTTAAAAAAAAACTGAACAGAATCAAGGTCCATGCTCTCAATGCGCCCCTTTAACCCATTCGCCATTCTGAGCCAAATATACTGACACATAGTATTTTCTAAGTTGACACAAAGCCACTATATCGGTTAAGTCAATATATAGTGTAAGATAAATGTATCCAGTTGTTTAATGAATTACGGAGTGAAAACGTTGTGTTGGGTCCCTTTCAATAAGTTGACTGTGTCAGCGTTACAATATTTGGGAATATTAACCCTTTAGCTGCTAAGGACGTGTATATACGTTTTTCCCATTCACTGCTAAAGACGCATGAACACGTCTGTTATTATCTCTCCTCTGTGGGCTAAAACGTGTTAACACGTTATACATTTCTACTGTCACTGCTATAGGCGTACATTCACGTTTGTGACCTATAAACAAAGTGTGGCTATTTTTAGCTCCGTCTTCGGAAAGTATGTAGCAGCGAAAGGGTTAAAAATGTACCTCCAACTCATGGTGAGTCTGTTACGTTGGGATAAGATGTTTGTTACACGATTCAAAACTACCTAATTCGCGCTAAAATGGCTTTTCCCCCGTGATTTCTAATCTCATTGTATGTGAAGTCTAGTTTCTAGTCATATCAGAGAATGTTGATCATGTGTTTGAGCTGAGCACGGCAAAGAAACTCGGTTAGGATGACAACATTTTTGTTCTCCTTTCACTCCTCAATAGTTTGTACCTTCGGGCGCAACTATATTGCAATGTAAACTGAATGGGCAAGTATGCCGGCGTTGCGTCAATTTTAAAAAAACCGAGAGCCAGTATATTGGTCCAGAAGGGTGAATGGGTTGATCAGTCAGTCAATCACATCCTTAACTTAACAACTCCTGATGCCCATTTTTCACCAGAAAGACTGGAGAATAAACCTACTAGAAATTGAACACCGTTCGCTGTTGCACCACTATACTTTTAGCGCATGTGCTATACGTGCTCTCAAAAAACGATGTTCGTCTGCAACATTATTCGTAGATTTTATCATTATTTTATTTCGTATCAATCTCTCGGCTTCTTTCAAAACTCGTCAAGTCCTCGAGCGCTGTTGACGAGACGGAAGACCTGCAAGGGAAAAAAACGAGACTATGTGTCACGTGACCCAATTCTTTGCAATCATTGTTCATTGATTTCAGAAACTCTCCAACACACCCTGTTTTATTTTCTGTCTTCGGGAATGACCTTTTAACCTCCTATCCTCACGCGCAGGACTTCAGAAAATCAAATACGAGTCACAGGCAACATTGGCTTTCGTTGAGTATCGAGAGGATTTAGCTCGATTTGTGATGTTGGTGGGGGAGTTGTAGGCTGATATGAGATATGCATTGATTTCATTGGAATGTCCACACATAGACACAAATATACACACATACACGCACTCACACATTTAAACGCGTATGCGCATGTACGCATATACATATATCTTCTTCTACTTCTTCTTCAAACGCTCCATATCGACCACTTGTTAACCACTCTTTGTGGTTTTATATGATCTGAGCCTAAGCGTGATTTACGTTGTACCAGTTATGCGCCTACAAGTAGGCCAGCACATCCGATTTCTGCAATACTTTTATTTTCTAGGGTAGCTTCCCTAGGTCCCAACCTAGGCGCCTTTTACGACATGCCTTGTAGGTCGCAGTGTTACTATTCTTTGCTCCCCTTGCAAGCCCGGGGCAACACACGAGCGATATCTATATATAAACACTCACACAATACACATAAACACTCATGCATTCGAGCACATACACATACATACACCCGCATGCACACGCATACACATACACGCATGCATACACACGTATACACTAAACACACACACACATATGCACGCAAACATACACTTGCACATAGAGACGCTGGTGGTCTCTATGTTTGTTGACCTACACGCCCTCATATAACCAAAAAAGGGTTCGTCCTTAGGTTGAAAGAGCCGTGCCTCGACTTCAGAAGCTGTAACCCCCTTCATAACAAACCAACCAACAAACATTACTACAAAATTCCATGGTCAACAGTTTAGTGAGACTGAGATTGAGTTGTACCAGCAGAACTGGATGCATCAGGAGCAGAATGAAGAAACATTATGAACGATGGTTGGTGGAGGTGAGAGAACTGATTAGAGATTGAGTCTGTCCACAGCCAACTCTAGATAACTAGGCCAGAAAACTGACTCGGGTTCCCTGACCTAGATCAGAAAAGGGGAAATATAGATGTTTAATAGAACACTGCAAGCTTTTTGCAATTTTACTCAATTCTGTGAGTCTATGGTTATTTATTGATGAAAAATATTCATAATATTGATATTCCTTATTGTTAAACTTAACTTGTTGCATAATATAACCTTGATTTAGCATTTTGTGTTGATTTTAAAATGAATTCGTCTATATACACCAATACTGGAATGTGAGGTCACGTGGTGTAGTTGTGGTCTGATTTCCCATAATTCTTACCTGAGTCCGAAGGCCCATAAGGTTATAGTTGGCTCTGGTCTGTCAGACTGGGGAATGTGGTGAGAACGATTAACTAAAATTATCATGCGGCTTGGAGAGAACAGAGAGAAGAAATGTATTATTCCAAGAAATAAAAGGTGTCTGTAGAAACAGTTGATTGATTGATTGATTGATTGATTGATTGATAGGACCATCATGGTTGCACTTCAGTGAGTAACCATGCATGCTCCGATGTCTTTCTTACACGGGAAGATCTCAGCGACAGTGCACAAACTCTGTATCATCGGCGAACGTACCCGGTATAATTTAGAAGATTTTAATTTTCTAATCTTTCTAATGAATGTTGTCAAGGCAGCGGATTTCCAATCTGCTCTTTTCTGTCTCTTGAGGCGTAGATGTTAGGAGATTGCATCTCGCTCAAGAGGTACTTGATTCGCTCCCTCGTGGAGCCATCGGGATATATTTTCCAGAGATCCCTGATCGCTGTGTAGGTGAGATCAAGTTCCTAGTCTTATCGGAGACGGACGATACAACATAGGTCACGTGTTCAAGCAGACCACTCAAAAGAAACATTAGCAGTTTAAAATTCACAGACACCGTGTATTATTCCAAGAAATGAACTTGAATACGGTGTCTACAGAAACAGTTATACCCAGTTAATGAATATGTTCTGTATGTAAGTGAAGCCATATATTGTTACATAGAATTCTAGAACATTGTTTGCTACTGTAAGTTGCACATTATAATTGGCAGATAGAAAACTTGAATGAGAATAATGCCAGCATCATGATCGGATTCGAAACAATGATGACAGCTGTAGTGCTAGAGTAATAATTGAAACTCTATTGATGTACGTTGAATACAAAATGAATAAAGATAGAGCTTAAATTATGGGATGTCGATATAGACTTAGTCTGTTGTAGCTGTGTGTTAATTTAGCTATTGTGTTCATGTTTTGTTGTTCGTTTGTTCCAACTATCTTTTCTTTATGATATGTGTGGTTTGAGTTTCAGTTTGGAATATCTTCATTGCACTCCAGACATGTGGGAGCCGCATTAGTGTAGTTGGTAGTGCACTCACTTCTTAGACTAGTGGTCCAGGTTCAATTCTTCAGTGGGCTTGCAATTTGTCCCACAGTAACGGCTCTCAGGTCAACCCAGCCTCAATCGGGTATCAGAAAAATCACTGAGAAGTAAAGACGGCCAGTGTGATGTTGACCACATTATCCATCGTGTGCCGACGGTCAATGAAAAATACGTGCCTAACACTGTATTACCCTACATATCACGTGGTATAAAAGGACTCCTTAAATAAATAATTAATTAACTCCAGACATGCCCATATGTTCTCTGATTTCCTTCTCAATATCTCCAACAGCGTCCAGCGACTGACCATACCAGTTCAATGTTGATTGATGAACTTATTCATATGCATATTGTGCTGTTATTTTTTAGTCACTCCAATCTTCAATCCCAGCCTTGCAATCTAGCAATTACCGTGGATTGGTTCAGATGAAAATTCTCTTTGCGGCCACACTCTATGAGGACGTTCAGAATGTCAGCAGTATCTATTGGCTGTTTCCCTGTGTAATTTGCGTCGAGAATATGATCACGTTGTACGTGTATTAGACTCTACGACATATAAGACAAGTACATCGTAATCTCAAACAAAATGTATGCAAGTTTGTGCAGACGGGTACCCGTACGATTTGACCTATAGAAAAACCTCACTTTTAAGTATCACATCTGGAGTTATACCATAACATGGTATCCTATCCGAAGTTATACTGTAGCATGGTATCACATCTGAAGTTATACTGTAGCATGGTATCACATCTGTAGTTATACTGTAACATGATATCACATCTGAAGTTATACTGTAGCATGCTATCAGATCTGGAGTAATACTATAGTATGGTATCACATCTGGAGCTATACTGTATGTAGCATGCTATCAGATCTGGAGTTATACTGTAGCATGGTATCAGATCTAGTTGATCTTTAGGGAGACCGTCAGAGCTGGCTCATGCAGCTGCCAAATTATTATTTTTGTGGGTGGTGGGGTGTGGAGGGGGTTCTTCTTCTTCTTTGCGTTCGTTCTTTACGACCAATTTTAATCACTCTTTGTGATATGTTTGATCTTTGCCAAGAACGTGTATACGTTGCACATTGGTTTGGTAGGCCCCTAAACGCATAGACTTCTACACGTTTAGGACACATGCATCCGATTTCATCCAAACCTCCTTAGTCGCCTCTTACGATATGCGTGGCAGGTAACAGTGGTTCTATTCTTTACACCCCAAATTTGGGCCCCGGTAACTACTCGGGCAAAGGGGAGGGTTCATTTCGCACGCTATGTATTCAGACGTGATGCGTGCATCTCATTCCCGTTTAGAGTACTCATGTCCAACAGTTGTTTCTCTCTTACACTGTCACACATTCTATCTCAACCATTACACTTACATTCTGTTACATTCTATTACACTTACATTATATTACATATATTACACTTACATTATATTACATATATTACACTTACATTCTGTTACATTCTATTACATTTACATTATATTACATATATTACACTTACATTATATTACATATATTACACTTACATTCTGTTACATTCTATTACACTTACATTATATTACATATATTACACTTACATTATATTACATATATTACACTTACATTCTGTTACATTCTATTACACTTACATTCTGTTACATATATGCCACTTACATTCTGTTACATTCTATTACACTTACATTCTGTTACATATATTACACTTACATTCTGTTACATTCTATTACACTTACATTATATTACATATATTACACTTACATTATGTAACATTCTATTACACTTACATTATATTACATATATTACACTTACATTATATTACATATATTACACTTACATTCTGTTACATTCTATTACATTTACATTTGCAAGATGACAAATAAAAAGCTGACGTAGAACTGTTTCCCATGGACGTGTCTGTGGTGTCCTCTAACCACTCTTCCCTGTCCCCACCCTCCCCCACAACCACCATCCATATTTAACGTTGACAGACAGATATGTTGACCTACTAACCTTCATCACAGCCCAAGTCAGGGTATTTGTGCTTGCCAATCGATCCCATCAGCGAGTGAGTCAGAGTTCGAGTCTCTCTCACTGATGTATTGATTGAAACGTCGTTCTTTCACCGACTTTCTTATTCTCTCTATCTCGTTATTCTTTCTCTTCATTCTATACGTCTTTATTCTTTCTGTCTATCCTGTACGTCTTTATTCTTTCTCTTCATTCTATACGTCTTTATTCTTTCTCTTCATTCTATACGTCTTTATTCTTTCTGTCTATCCTGTACGTCTTTATTCTTTCTGTCTATCCTGTACGTCTTTATTCTTTCTGTCTATCCTGTACGTCTTTGTTCTTTCTGTCTATCCTGTACGTCTTTATTCTTTCTGTCTATCCTGTACGTCTTTATTCTTTCTGTCTATCCTGTACGTCTTTGTTCTTTCTGTCTATCCTGTACGTCTTTGTTCTTTCTGTCTATCCTGTACGTCTTTGTTCTTTCTGTCTATCCTGTACGTCTTTATTCTTTCTGTCTATCCTGTACGTCTTTATTCTTTCTCTTCATTCTATACGTCTTTGTTCTTTCTGTCTATCCTGTACGTCTTTGTTCTTTCTGTCTATCCTGTACGTCTTTGTTCTTTCTGTCTATCCTGTACGTCTTTATTCTTTCTGTCTATCCTGTACGTCTTTATTCTTTCTCTTCATTCTATACGTCTTTATTCTTTCTGTCTATCCTGTACGTCTTTACTCTTTCTGTCTATCCTGTACGTCTTTATTCTTTCTGTATATCCTGTACGTCTTTATTCTTTCTGTCTATCCTGTACGTCTTTATTCTTTCTGTCTATCCTGTACGTCTTTATTCTTTCTGTCTATCCTGTACGTCTTTATTCTTTCTCTTCATTCTATACGTCTTTATTCTTTCTCTTCATTCTATACGTCTTTATTCTTTCTCTTCATTCTATACGTCTTTATGCTTTCTCTTCATTCTATACGTCTTTATTCTTTCTCTTCATTCTATACGTCTTTATTCTTTCTGTCTATCCTGTACGTCTTTATTCTTTCTGTCTATCCTGTACGTCTTTATTCTTTCTGTCTATCCTGTACGTCTTTGTTCTTTCTGTCTATCCTGTACGTCTTTGTTCTTTCTGTATATCCTGTACGTCTTTGTTCTTTCTGTCTATCCTGTACGTCTTTGTTCTTTCTGTCTATCTTCTATTTCCTTATTGATGATCAGACCATCATCATTGCAGTTCAGCGAGTAACCATGTGTGTTCTGATCTACTTCTTCACATGAATATTCCAGCGGTAATGCACAATTTCAGTAGCACCGGCGAGGTTCACGGATTTCATTTAGAAGACGGAGAAAATATTTTGTAGGAATTTTATTTTTATATTTCAATTGGCACAATTCAGGGCATCGGGCACCGGGCATCGGGCAGCGACATTCCAGTCTGCTCTTCGCGATTTTGAGCTACCAAGTGTTCTATTACGTGCTTAACATGAACACAGACACTACGATTTATCGTCCGTCTCCGATAGGACTAGGAACTCGATCTCACCCCCACTGACATCAGGGATCTCTGGAAAAATATTCCGATGCCTCCACGAGGGAGCGAACCGACTACATTTGGAACGAGAAGCGATCTCCTAACATCTACGCCACCTTCGCCACCTTTATTGTATCTGTCTACCTTGTACAGTCCTGTCTCATAGACCACACCTGGCCACACCTGGCATCTACGCCACCTTTATTGTATCTGTCTACCTTGTACAGTCCTGTCTCATAGACCACACCTGGCCACACCTGGCATCTACGCCACCTTTATTGTATCTGTCTACCTTGTACAGTCCTGTCTCATAGACCACACCTGGCCACACCTGGCATCTACGCCACCTTTATTGTATCTGTCTACCTTGTACAGTCCTGTCGCATAGACCACACCTGGCCACACCTGGCATCTACGCCACCTTTATTGTATATGTCTACCTTGTACAGTCCTGTCTCATAGACCACACCTGGCCACACCTGGCATCTACGCCACCTTTATTGTATCTGTCTACCTTGTACAGTCCTGTCTCATAGACTACACCTGGCCACACCTGGCATCTACGCCACCTTTATTGTATCTGTCTAGCTTGTACAGTCCTGTCTCATAGACCACACCTGGCCACACCTGGCATCTACGCCACCTTTATTGTATCTGTCTACCTTGTACAGTCCTGTCTCATAGACTACACCTGGCCACACCTGGCATCTACGCCACCTTTATTGTATCTGTCTAGCTTGTACAGTCCAGTCTCATAGACTACACCTGGCCACACCTGGCATCTACGCCACCTTTATTGTATCTGTCTACCTTGTACAGTCCTGTCTCATAGACCACACCTGGCCACACCTGGCATCTACGCCACCTTTATTGTATCTGTCTACCTTGTACAGTCCTGTCTCATAGACCACACCTGACCGCACCTGACCACACCAGGTACTTGACTTACAGAACAGTTGGTTTCATGTGTCTGTACATGGGTCTGTACATGGGTCTGTGCATGTCTCTGTACACGTGTCTGTACGTGTCTCTGTACTCGTGTCTGTACATGTCTCTGTACTCATGTCTGTACATGTCTCTCTACATGTCTCTGTACATGTCTCTGTACATGGGTCTGTACGTGTCTCTGTACTCGTGTCTGTACATGTCTCTGTACTCATGTCTCTGTACTCGTGTCTGTACATGTCTCTGTACATGTCTCTCTGTACTCATGTCTCTGTACATGTGTCTAACATAACTTCAGTTTGCTTGCAGTTGTCTCCAGCTGTGAGTTTCATTAGATCACAGCTTGACATCGTCTAGAATTACAACTAAAATCCGATTATGTTCAAATAACAAGTCATGTTCATGTAATCATATAGCACATAATGTCACAGTTGTAAGCAGTGTTAGAGACCTCACAACAGTAGGATCTGTCTTGTTTTCTCTCCATAAGCTCCACATTTCTGATTCTAGCATTCTATCTCAGTCACCTCCCCCTCCCTCCACCACCCTTCCTTTTCCTACTCTGTACAGACACCGATAAATGCAATTTTATTTAATTATTGTTTTAGTCACTCTCCATGTTTCTGGTCCATACAGGATAACTGTTTTAACATTGAAGTTAAGTAATCTAATATGCAAATATATGCATATGCGATAGTTATCCAGGTGTGACAACTCATATTTGATCTAGTATTTCGCTGTTACATCAAGATAACAGCCCAGTATGCATGTAATATAGTTACTCAATACCAGATGTTGATAGAGAGAGAGACAGAGAGAGACAGAGAGAGAGACAGAGAGAGAGACAGAGAGACAGAGAGAGAGAGATCCAAGTGTTCTAGATGTTGGTAAACATGTGTTTAGTTATATGTTTACACATTTAGCTGCTGCTTCTTCTTCTTCTGTGTTTGTGTTACTGGTTATGTGCTAGATCGTCAAGTTTATCACTAGAGCAAATTCCAAGTCTTCCCCGTGTACAGGACATGGTCCTCTCCGTGTCTAGCACTTTTTCTTCCCCGTGTACAGGACATAGTCTTCCCATGTTCAGGACTCACTCTTACCTCAAAACCCAGAATGACAAAGGTATGTGGTACCCAGGTAGGTTGTTATCACATTCGCTTTCTATGACGCCCATTTTGTGAAACCTCTGTATGCCAGGTTGTCATTTTGTGACATCTCTATAAGCCAAGCTGTCATTTTGTGACATCTCTATAAGCCAAGCTGTCATTTTATGACATATGTTTAACCGAGTTGTCAATCATATGTAAGCGAGATTGGTATGTGTTGACATCTTGATGTATGTATATATGTTGACACGTTAGTCTTTCTTACTTTTCTCTATCCTGTTTTGTATCACAGTGTCAGGATAAGAAGAGATTTCTAGAACGGGCTTTTGAATGTGCTTCATAAGTAGTGTCTTTCATCGCGTCTATTATTTCTGAGTCCATCTTTTGCATGGGCGGACTTTTGCTTTGTATGCACTGTATCGGAGTAACATTTCTCTTTGAGTCGCATTGTCTGTTAGTAATCTGCTTATGTGGCTGAACTATTTAATTTGTTGTTTCTTGATGAAGTTCAGTGCTGATGATGTACCCACTTTTTCCCTGATGATTCCATTTCTAAACCGCTCGCTCTCTTCTTGATACACCCAGCATTCTGTGTGAACACTTCATCTCTGTCGTGACTAGTTTTCTTCTATCATTTGATGTCAGTGTCCATGTTTGGCTCTGATAGTATTTATATTTGGATAAATAGTGTGTTGAACAATGCTTTTTTAGTGTTCATTGTGACATGTTTGCATTTCAATATTTGTTGTTATTTGTCCTATGATTTAATTTGTTTTATTACATCTATGTTGTATTTCGATAGTTATTCTTCTATTTGCTGAAGAAATTAATTAATAATTCCTCTCAAGGCCTGCAAGTAATTTCTCCATACCGCTCTATCCTGGACAACTCGCTCAATCTCCTCTATGGAACTGAGACCGATATTTCCTGCCTCTCTCAGCAAAGTTTGCTTCAGGGTCTCCTTAGGTCGACCTCTCTTTCTTGAACCCTTTGCATCCCACTTCAATGCCTGCTTTGATATTTGTTGATCATTTCTCCTCAAGGTGTGCCCAACATATCTCCATCTTCTCTTTCTTATAACAGTTGTCACTAGTGGTTGACCAGACATGTCTCTGATTTCATCACTTCTCCTGAATTCGTTCCATTTTATATTCATTATTTTTCGCAGACATCTATTTTCAAATGCATTCAACTTACTTTCTATATCTTTAGTCATTTTCCAACTCTCGCTGGCATATGTTAGGATTGATGCAACATTTGAATTGAAAATTCGTAATTTAGTTTTAATACTATATAACTTGCAGTTGCATATTTTATTTAGACTTTTAAAAGCTGATGAAATGCTCCTTAGTTATTGTGGTGTGTATTGATGAACTTCTATTACACATCTGCTACACGGCGACGTCATGTATTCTGTCTGGGCAATGTTCGAATTATTGATCTAAACCAACAAGTTTCTCAGAATATCTGTGCACATTTTATAGCTAGCAAGCGTTGGCTGTATTATATGATTCCACCGGGGGAAGGTGGGGAGGGAGGTTTTGGGTGAAACATGCCGATATGGGATGAGAGGGAACATGTGACTAGAGTGTGGATTATTCAAATAACATTCGCCAGTTGCTTGTGTTGTCGATGCCTGTGATGTGGATCGATAGAACTTCGACATCCCTAACGTAGCAATTGAAATAGTGTGTGGGTGAGCATGAGCGTGTGTGAGGTAGTGTGTGGGTGAGCATGAGCGTGTGTGAGGTAGTGTGTGGGTGAGCATGAGCGTGTGTGAGGTAGTGTGTGGGTGAGCATGACCGTGTGTGAGGTAGTGTGTGGGTGAACATGAGCGTGTGTAAGGTAGTGTGTGGGTGAGCATGAGCGTGTGTGAGATAGTGTGTGGTGAGCATGAGCGTGTGTGAGATAGTGTGTGGGTGAGCATGAGCGTGTGTGAGGTAGTGTGTGGGTGAGCATGAGCGTGTGTGAGGTAGTGTGTGGGTGAGCATGAGCGTGTGTGAGGTAGTGTGTGGGTGAGCATGAGCGTGTGTGAGGTAGTGTGTGGGTGAGCATGAGCGTGTGTGAGATAGAGGAAGAGATAAATGGAGGTTTTGTGTGTGTGTACATGTGAGAGAGACAAAGAGACAGAGAGCCGTACATGTACTATGTGAGAGAGACAAGTATGGCATGACAGATAGAGAGTGCGACAGAGCCGAGCTGATATAATTTACAATGCATGTATGTATGTGTGCGTGTGTATGCGAGAGAAATGTGAATATAATACAGTACAGACAGTACGTGCGTGTGTGTATGAGCATATGCATTCCTAAGGGATTTGTGAGGGATCTCCATAATATGTTTCTTGTCTGCTGATTTAGTGTCCTTGTGTCTTAGCTGTAGGGTATTGAACTTACATCTACATCCTCTTTAGTTATTGATTGATTGATTGATTGATTGATTGATTGATTGATTGATTGATTGATTGATTGATTGATTGGACCATCATCATTGCACTTCAGCTGAGATCTTCCATTTGTGCTCCAATCTTCTCCTTACACAGGGCGAGACTCGGGCGAGGTTCCCGATGTCATTTTAAAGATGGTGAAGATATTTTCGTAGAGATTTTATTTACAATCCTTTCTAATAAATTTTACCTGGGCAGCGCCGCTATTCTTGATTTTGAGCTGCCAAGGGTTCTTTTACGTGGTCAAATTGAACGTTTTATCCTCCGTCTCCGATAGGACTAGGAACTCGATCTCACCTGCACTGAGATCAGGGATCTTTGGAAAAATATCCAGATGGCTCCACAAGGGAGGTCTACGCCACCGAGACCTACTTCTTTAGTTAGGGAAAAAAACAACTAACCAGACAACTCTCCTTCTTCTTCTTTGCGTTCGTTCTTTACGACCAATTTTAATCACTCTTTGTGATATGTTTGATCTTTGCCAAGAACGTGTATACGTTGCACATTGGTTTGGTAGGCCCCTAAACGCATAAGACTTCTACACGTTTAGGACATGTGCATCCGATTTCAGCCAAACCTCCTTAGTCGCCTCTTACGACATGCGTGACAGGTAACAGTGGTTCCATTCTTTACACCCCAAATTTGGGCCCCGGTAACCACTCGGGCGTCCAGACAACTAGCCAGACAACTAACCAGACAACTAACCAGACAACTAACCAGACAACTAACCAGACAACTAACCAGACAACTAACCAGACAGCTAACCAGACAACTAACCAGACAACTAACCAGACAACTAACCAGACAACTAACCAGACAACTAACCAGACAAGAATGAGTAACTTGGATGACAAAGAAAGACTTAACGAACTTTTGATGAAGTCGAACTACTCGTCATGCTTGAGTTCCCCAACCGACATGCTTGAGTAAGGACACTTGATATGCTGGTGTAAATGCTAACATTATATACGCTTGAGTGAATGCTTTAGTATAGTAAATGTGAGCGTATGTGGCTTAGCGGTAGTGAACTTGATCATAACCCAAAGGTAACTTGTTCAAACACCACGACGGGCAATTTGAAAGCAAATTTGTTGCCGTGGATTTTTACCAACGGTAAAAATAGACCTCACCGTTCAGAAAGCAATTAAAACCACTGAACTTATAAGTGGTGCCTAGGAAATCGACGACTCGTTTACTGTGGTTTATGGTGACGTCCTGTAAAGGATATGCCAGGATTTTCATATTTCACACACACACAGTAAAGTTAGGTATCTTCAAGTTATTACTTAACAATATGAAGAGAAAGTTATTACTAAACAATATGAAGAGAAAGTTATTACTAAACAATATGAAGAGAAAGTTATTACTAAACAATATGAAGAGAAAGTTATTACTAAACAATATGAAGAGAAAGTTATTACTGAACAATATGAAGAGAAAGTTATTACTAAACAATATGAAGAGAAAGTTATTACTAAACAATATGAAGAGAAAGTTATTACTAAACAATATGAAGAGAAGGTTATTACTTAACAATATGAAGTGAAAGTTATTACTAAACAATATGAAGAGAAAGTTATTACTAAACAATATGAAGTTAAAGTTATGACTAAACAATATGAAGAGAAAGTTATTACTAAACAATATGAAGTTAAAGTTATGACTAAACAATATGAAGAGAAAGTTATTACTAAACAATATGAAGAGAAAGTTATTACTTAACAATATGAAGAGAAATGCACGGAGAAGCCAAATCTTCTATAACTATTTAGTTTAGCGACTTGTTTGACCAGAGTTGCAATCTGAAAGTTAATAAATTTGGGGCAAGGAGATGGGAGGGAGGGGGTGATCGAGTCCTTTGACCTGTCCATGATGGATGTGTATATGTGGGTATAGGAATAGTAATTCTTTGAAAATACAGGTTTTTAAAAAAAAAAAAATATATATATATAAGTAGTAACGCGTTTTGGAGATTAGTAAGAGTTGTCTGTATAATTGACGCTGAGTAGGGTGTAAATGCTGGTAGAGCTATTTTCTATAATATGTAGAGATGGTAAAACAATTGGGAAAAATACTTTTATTTCCTTCACATCTTGGGAACAGGATACACAAGCAAGATACAGCGACGTTTCGACCAAAAGATCTTTATCAAGCAAAGGATATAGAATAATCGGTATAAGATCATAGTCTCCATTGCGTTTGATCTGTATACTTTGTTTGATAAAATGCCTTTTAATCTAAACGTCGCTTTGTCGAATCCGAACCTCGCAGTTCTTCCAAAGACCCCTAGGGTTTTGTCGAAGCTACGGAGTTCGTGCTTTACGGAATACTCTCGGCAGGTGGCATGCCATTTCTGCGGAGATGGACCGAGCCATATGGAGTAAAAACCTAATGAAGTCAATCCTTCGGCTTTAGATGGATTCAGACATTACTGGGTTCTCACGTTCTTTCACTATTGGTATCTAGTTTGACTGCAGTCTTCCCATTGTTATCGATAATAATGTGAGTATGATGTATATTTGTGTACAATTGTCTATACGTTATTGAATAAAATACAGATGTCTGTGTTCTATCTTCTTATCATGTCAACCTGCTCTCAACCTGCTCTCAACCTGCTCTCAACCTGTTCTTATATAACATGATATCACATGTTTAACTTTCTTTCTCACAACCATCTTTTCACACCTGTATGTATGTATGTATGTATGTATGTATGTATGTATGTATGTATGTATACTCAACTACCATTTGTTTTTACCTGCGTATATAAATTTATCCACCTGTATTTTCCTACCTGTATACAGTCATACCTATGACCAATGACATATAACAATATTCTACAGTATAACTGAGTAGATGTGATATTTTACAGTGGGGTTTTTCCTGTTGGTAAAATCTGAAAGTCCAACAATACAAATGTATTTCTTCAAACGCTCCATATCGACTATTTGTTAAACCACCCTTTGTGATTTGTATGTGATCTGAGCTTAATAGAGATTGTACGTTGTGCCAGCTATGAGCCTACAAGTAGACCAGCACATCCGATTTCCTGCGACACTTTTTATTTACTAAGATTAGCTCCCCGAGACCCTACCTCTGTCGACTCTTACGACATGCCTTGTAGGTCACAGTGTTGCTATTCTTTGCTCCCCTTGCGAGTCCCAGCACAACACGGGTGGCCGTACTGTCGTTACTGCCCGTCTTATCAATCACTTTTTGGGCGGAGTAGGACGGGAGGGAGGGGTGGAGCATGAGCTTGAAGAATTTAATGGTTGCATGGCTAGTACAGTCAGTGCGAAACTGTTCTGGCAAGGATTGTTTTCTGTATGTCCCCGACAGAAAAAACTCCGTGGCCTTACCGTGGATTGAACCCTGGTCTCCCAAATGAGAGCCATCGCTCTTATCCATTCAGACATACGCTGTGTCTTACCTGTATAGGTAAATCTACCTTCCTATGTTCTTACCTGTATAGATAAATCTACCCTTCTATGTTCTTACCTGTATAGATAAATCTACCCTACCTATGTTCTTACCTGTATAGATAAATCTACCCTTCTATGTTCTTACCTGTATAGATAAATCTACCCTACCTATGTTCTTACCTGTATAGATAAATCTACCCTCATATGTTCTTACCTGTATAGATAAATCTACCCTACCTATGTTCTTACCTGTATAGATAAATCTACCCTCCTATGTTCTTACCTGTATAGATAAATCTACCCTACCTATGTTCTTACCTGTATAGATAAATCTACCCTCATATTTTCTTACTGTAAGGACATTACGTATTTATACCCAGCGTACTACGGGAACTATCAGTTTGCATACCTTACGTTATCTACCGTAAGAGGTTTTGTAACGTCAGCATTGTTAACTAACAAGGTAGTATATGTTCTTACCGGTTCTTACCGTTGACTCATCTGAGACCATTTCACCCAGCCATGTCACTAAGACGCTGTATGTGTTCACACGAAACAAGTGACTCATTGCCTGAACTACACACACACACAATCTGTTATTCATCAGTTTAGATCAATGTGTGTCTATGTGTGCTATGACCTACATGTCTGCTGGCTTTATCCAAAACCGTTATGTTCTTATCTGGTTGGGAAGATTGTAACAAAGCCCTCAATCTTCAAGGCAGTGGATCGACATCACTGATGACTCATGTATATGAAGGAACTAACCAACTGGTTTTTCACAACGCGTAGAGTGGGGACATTATGTGTGCATAATGGGGACATCAGGTGTGGATAAGAATAAGGGGGTATGAGGTGTGAATGAGGTGACATTGGGGATAAGAAGGTAAGAGGTGGGGATAAGGTGGTAAGAGGTGCGAATAAGGTGACATAAGAAGGTATGAGATATTGGATAAGAAGGTGTGAGAGGGATATGAGATGTGGGTAATATGGATGTGAGAACACACGATGTGGGTAATATGGATGTGAGGTATGGATAAGGAAATATGAGGTGTGAATAATGCACATATTGGATGTGGGTAATGGCGGACATGACGCATGGATTGTGATGGACATTGTGCGTAGATAATGAGGATATGAGGTGTACATAATGTGGTGTGGATAATGGGGACATGGGTTGTAGATAATGGAGACATCAGGTGTGTATAATGGGAACATCAGGTGTATATAATTGAGACATAAATGAATTGCCCATCAACGACTACCTGCTGTCGTATAATGAACGGTTTCAATCAATCATGATGCAATCCAGAGTTCGGTTTCAATCAATTTCTTACAACTAATTTAGTTTGATATGAATATCTTCATCTCACAATCATATTGTCTTGTTGTTGCATATCGTTGATTTATCTTATTCAATCTACTTGTGTGTTTTGTATTTATGTCAAGTGTTATGTGTTTGTTCTCGCACTCATTTGTTTTCTATTGCACACAAACAAAAGTCTTTCTTTTATAATAATGAGTTTTGTATTGCACACATGTGGGAGTCTGTAGTGGGTGTCACTAGCTTAAGCGGTAGTCAGATCGATCGCAATCCAAGATTACTGGTTCAAACTTCGCGCCGGCATTTTAGAAGCGAATTTGTTCACGTGGATTTTTCCCAACGGTAAAAATAGATATCACTGTTCAGAAAGCAATGACAAACTACTAAACGTATGTGTGGTGCTAGAAAAAATAAACAACCCATTTACTGTGCTTGATAGCTAAGTCATGTAAAGGATATGTCACGATTTTCATTTGTATTGCACACAATATTCTTTCTGTCATAATAATGCGTTTTCTCTTGTTGTCGTGTCTCAAACATGAGTCTTGTCTCATACTAACGAGTTTAATCTGATTATGATTACTGCTATCTACTGGTAACTGGTTCCGACTTATTCTTAGACTGTGTTTGGTTTTAGACAGCCACAGTATATCACATATGTCCTCTGCGCGTGGCAATGCCCTTCTTAACACGGTGACCTGTCGAGATACGCCATTTTGTTGTTGATAGTGATCTGCAGAACCGTCACTACTCGATGGCACTCAAATGTGACATTTGGTTATTCGAGTTTAGTGCTAGGATGTCAGTCTTGACAGTTTCTTCACTTAGTGTCTCTGACAGTCTGTCAGTCTGGAAGATTTCTTCACTTAGTGTGTCTGACAGTCTGTGAGTCTGACAGTCTGTCAGTCTGGAAGATTTCATATCTGTGTATCTGACAGTCTGACTGGTGATGTAATTAGTACACATGTGTACGCCATTATAAAGAGTAGTTTTTAAAAATGCTCTAAAGCCTAAGGATTGACTTCATTGCACCGGGTTTTACTCCATACGGCTCGGTCCCTCACGGCAGATATGACACGCTCCCTGTCGAGAATATTGCACAAAGCACGAACTCTGTAGCCCCGGCAACAGTTCTAGGGCTCTGTGAAAGAAATGCACTCCTGAACAGAACGGTGCCGTCTAGATTTGAACCTACTACCTTCAGAACTCAAGTTAAATGATTAACCTCAGAGACCTCACTATAATGCTTATCCTCAGAGACCTCACTATAATGATTATCCTCAGAGACCTCACTATAATGGTTATCCTCAGAGACCTCACTATAATGCTTATCCTCAGAGACCTCACTATAATGCTTATCCTCAGAGACCTCACTATAATGCTTATCCTCAGAGACCTCACTATAATGCCTATCCTCAGAGACCTCACTATAATGCTTATCCTCAGAGACCTCACTATAATGATTATCCTCAGAGACCTCACTATAATGGTTATCCTCAGAGACCTCACTATAATGCTTATCCTCAGAGACCTCACTATAATGCTTATCCTCAGAGACCTCACTATAATGCTTATCCTCAGAGACCTCACTATAATGCTTATCCTCAGAGACCTCACTATAATGCCTATCCTCAGAGACCTCACTATAATGCTTATCCTCAGAGACCTCACTATAATGCTTATCCTCAGAGACCTCACTATAATGGTTCATGATAAGAAATGAATTCATATTTTAATTCAGAAAGTTTTCAGAAAGTTCGTTAAAAGTCTCAAGCTGTTACAGTATTCCAACATGGAATTCCAGACCAGTTTAGAAATGTCAGAGGTACATGAATATACGTTGCTAGGAGACCTACACATCTATGCCTATCTAGAAAAAAGCTTCCTACGCGTGCGCATGCACATACGCACACACACACACACTTATATATATATATATATATATATATCTAATCTATAGAATGTCACCATCTGACATTTCAAATATATTCTACATTTGACGACGACTAAAACCCCCACCAAGTGAAACTAATTCTGACAGAAACATGAACAATTGAGCAAGCCTTTCTGATCAAACATTTTCCAAATTGAAATATATTCAATTCTCTACCGTTGATGTCAATGTTGTTTCGAACAATTAAAACGTGTCAATGTCAGTTTGACATAGACTAGATAAAACTGAATGATTAGACATGAAAGTGCTACTTATAAACCAGCAGTTCTCAAACTTTGCATTACCGTGGACCCACATTTAAATGCATATTGCTGTCTCAGATCTCCACAAATTTCTATGTGTGAAAATCTTCTAGTGATAGAATTAGTATTACACCACACCAACATTCAAGCTGGCTACAATTATCTCAGACTACGGGGAACTTCAAATGATCTTTCATTTTGTCCTGTCAGACATTTAGACTCCTGACTGGTCCGGGTCCTTTGATTTCACAGCAGAACTAATTTACCGCTGTTTTTATACATGTTTTTTAAATTAATTTTTCTGTTTGAAATGTCAAAGGTCATAATATGTCTTCAAGCGCTTGATGACTCTCCCCCCACCCCTCCTCACGTGAGTACCTTGCGAACCCCGGGGTTCGCAGACCCAGTTTGGTAAACGCTGCTGTAAACCATTAGTTGAATGTACGCAGTATCTCATTATTTTGTCTGTTTGTATTCATTTCTATCTCAAGTATTTCTACCACTTTCCGTGGTTTTACTTTCTTCTGTACTGACAGACTGACAGTGATTTTACCTGTTTCTGTACTGACAGACTGACTGTGATTTTACTTTCTTCTGTACTGACAAACTGACCGTGATTTTACCTGTTTCTGTACTGACAGACTGACTGTGATTTTACTTTCTTCTGTACTGACAAACTGACTGTGATTTTACCTGTTTCTGTACTGACAAACTGACCGTGATTTTACCTGTTTCTGTACTGACAAACTGACTGTGATTTTACCTGTTTCTGTACTGACAGACTGACTGTGATTTTACTTTCTTCTGTACTGACAAATTGACTGTGATTTTACCTGTTTCTGTACTGACAAACTGACCGTGATTTTACCTGTTTCTGTACTGACAAACTGACCGTGATTTCACCTGTTTCTGTACTGACAGACTGACCGTGATTTCACCTGTTTCTGTAGTGGCTAAGATTGATTGAAACAATTCATGGTTTTACTGTCTTCTGTAGTGGTAAAGATTGATTGAAACAATGTCTGATGTATTTCGTAATTTACATTTGTACTACGGCGACTACGTCATATCTTACATTTGTACTACAGCGACCACGTCATATCTTACATTTGTACTACGGCGACCACGTCATATCTTACATTTGTACTACGACGACCACGTCATATCTTACATTTGTACTACAGCGACCACGTCATATCTTACATTTGTACTACAGCGACCACGTCATATCTTACATTTGTACTACAGCGACCACGTCATATCTTACATTTGTACTACAGCGACCACGTCATATCTTACATTTGTACTACAGCGACCACGTCATATCTTACATTTGTACTACAGCGACCACGTCATATCTTACATTTGTACTACAGCGACCACGTCATATCTTACATTTGTACTACAGCGACCACGTCACATCTTACATTTGTACTACAGCGACCACGTCATATCTTACATTTGTACTACAGCGACCACGTCATATCTTACATTTGTACTACAGCGACCACGTCATATCTTACATTTGTACTACAGCGACCACGTCATATCTTACATTTGTACTACAGCGACCACGTCATATCTTACATTTGTACTACAGCGACCACGTCATATCTTACATTTGTACTACAGCGACCACGTCATATCTTACATTTGTACTACAGCGACCACGTCATATCTTACATTTGTACTACAGCGACCACGTCATATCTTACATTTGTACTACAGCGACCACGTCATATCTTACATTTGTACTACAGCGACCACGTCATATCTTACATTTGTACTACAGCGACCACGTCATATCTTACATTTGTACTACAGCGACCACGTCATATCTTACATTTGTACTACAGCGACCACGTCTACTATCCTTTACATTTGTACTACAGCGACCACGTCATATCTTACATTTGTACTACAGCGACCACGTCATATCTTACATTTGTACTACAGCGACCACGTCATATCTTACATTTGTACTACAGCGACCACGTCATATCTTACATTTGTACTACAGCGACCACGTCATATCTTACTATTTGTACTCAGCGACCACGTCATATCTTACATTTGTACTACAGCGAACACGTCATATCTTACATTTGTACTACAGCGACCACGTCATATCTTACATTTGTACTACAGCGACCACGTCATATCTTACATTTGTACTACAGCGACCACGTCATATCTTACATTTGTACTACAGCGACCACGTCATATCTTACATTTGTACTACAGCGACCACGTCATATCTTACATTTGTACTACAGCGACCACGTCATATCTTACATTTGTACTACAGCGACCACGTCATATCTTACATTGTACTACGCGACCATATCTTACATTTGTACTACAGCGACCACGTCATATCTTACATTTGTACTACAGCGACCACGTCATATCTTACATTTGTACTACAGCGACCACGTCATATCTTACATTTGTACTACAGCGACCACGTCATATCTTACATTTGTACTACAGCGACCACGTCATATCTTATGCATTTGTACTACAGCGACCACGTCATATCTTACATTTGTACTACAGCGACCACGTCATATCTTACATTTGTACTACAGCGACCACGTCATATCTTTACATTTGTACTACAGCGACCACGTCATATCTTACATTTGTACTACAGCGACCACGTCATATCTTACATTTGTACTACAGCGACCACGTCATATCTTACATTTGTACTACAGCGACCACGTCATATCTTACATTTGTACTACAGCGACCACGTCATATCTTACATTTGTACTACAGCGACCACGTCATATCTTACATTTGTACTACAGCGACCACGTCATATCTTACATTTGTACTACAGCGACCACGTCATATCTTACATTTGTACTACAGCGACCACGTCATATCTTACATTTGTACTACAGCGACCACGTCATATCTTACATTTGTACTACAGCGACCACGTCATATCTTACATTTGTACTACAGCGACCTATCCATTGTACTACAGCGACGTCATATCTTACATTTGTACTACAGCGACCACGTCATATCTACATTTGTACTACAGCGACCACGTCATATCTTACATTTGTACTACAGCGACCACGTCATATCTTACATTTGTACTACAGCGACCACGTCATATCTTACATTTGTACTACAGCGACCACGTCATATCTTACATTTGTACTACAGCGACCACGTCATATCTTACATTTGTACTACAGCGACCACGTCATATCTTACATTTGTACTACAGCGACCACGTCATATCTTACATTTGTACTACAGCGACACGTCATCTTTGTACACAGCGCCATCATATCTTACATTTGTACTACAGCGACCACGTCATATCTTACATTTGTACTACAGCGACCACGTCATATCTTACATTTGTACTCAGCGACCACGTCATATCTTACATTGTACTACAGCACCATCATATCTACATTTGTACTACAGCGACCACGTCATATCTTACATTTGTACTACAGCGACCACGTCATATCTTACATTTGCACTAACTACATTGCGACCACGTCATATCTTACATTTGTACTACAGCGACCACGTCATATCTTACATTTGTACTACAGCGACCACGTCATATCTTACATTTGTACTACAGCGACCACGTCATATCTTACATTTGTACTACAGCGACCACGTCATATCTTACATTTGTACTACAGCGACCACGTCATATCTTACATTTGTACTACAGCGACCACGTCATATCTTACATTTGTACTACGACGACCACGTCATATCTTACATTTGTACTACAGCGACCACGTCATATCTTACATTTGTACTACAGCGACCACGTCATATCTTACATTTGTAGCGACTTTTACAGCGACCACGTCATATCTTACATTTGTACTACAGCGACCACGTCATATCTTACATTTGTACTACAGCGACCACGTCATATCTTACATTTGTACTACAGCGACCACGTCATATCTTACATTTGTACTACGCGACACGTCATATCTTACATTTGTACTACAGCGACCACGTCATATCTTACATTTGTACTACAGCGACCACGTCATATCTTACATTTGTACTACAGCGACTCATCTTGTCCATATCTATCATTTTGTACTACAGCGACCACGTCATATCTTACATTTGTACTACTACGATCACGTCATATCTTACATTTGTACTACAGCGATCACGTCATATCTTACATTTGTACTACAGCGATCACGTCATATCTTACATTTGTACTACAGCGACCACGTCATATCTTACATTTGTACTACAGCGACCACGTCATATCTTACATTTGTACTACAGCGACCACGTCATATCTTACATTTGTACTACAGCGACCACGTCATATCTTACATTTGTACTACAGCGACCACGTCATATCTTACATTTGTACTACAGCGACCACATCATATCTTACATTTGTACTACAGCGACCACGTCATATCTTACATTTGTACTACAGCGACCACGTCATATCTTACATTTGTACTACAGCGATCACGTCATATCTTACATTTGTACTACAGCGATCACGTCATATCTT
Organism: Arion vulgaris; assembly: GCA_020796225.1. Lineage (NCBI taxonomy): Eukaryota > Metazoa > Mollusca > Gastropoda > Stylommatophora > Arionidae > Arion > Arion vulgaris. The sequence goes on along the minus strand of CM036763.1, from coordinate 2,466,801 downwards.
TGTACTCCCCGTCATATCACATTTGTACTACAGCGACCACGTCATATCTTACATTTGTACTACAGCGACCACGTCATATCTTACATTTGTACTACAGCGATCACGTCATATCTTACATTTGTACTACAGCGATCACGTCATATCTTACATTTGTACTACAGCGACCACGTCATATCTTACATTTGTACTACAGCGACCACGTCATATCTTACATTTGTACTACAGCGACCACGTCATATCTTACATTTGTACTACAGCGACCACGTCATATCTTACATTTGTACTACAGCGACCACGTCATATCTTACATTTGTACTACAGCGACCACGTCATATCTTACATTTGTACTACAGCGACCACGTCATATCTTACATTTGTACTACAGCGACCACGTCATATCTTACATTCCTATCTTCTTCTTCGTATGTGTTCGTTCTTAACATCACTTTTTTAGTCGTAGTTTTTAGCCGAAGAACTGAGTATGCTGTGCTGCTAGAGCAAGCCTATTATCTTGCTGTTGCAGTGTTCTCTTCTATTAACTATGGTGCTATTCATCCTGAAGTTGTGCCATTCTTGCCCTATATCAACTGTGTAGTTGAATAACTACATATCAAAAGTAGCATGTAGTTTACCTGAACGGACTAGACCGTACATGATTTGTTGTTGCTGATGATATCCTTCAAAACTTAAAATCACAGAAAACTGGCTGATGCTACAAATAAGAAAACTGGCTGATGCTACAAATAAGAAAGAGAAAATTGAGATATTTTGGATATATAAAAAGACATGAAGGGCTTGAGAAGACCATCATGGAAGGAGGCATACCGACAAAGAGAAGAAGAGGAAGACCACGGAGAAGATGGATTCAGGATGTAACTGATGGTTTGAACATGACGGCTGCAGAAGCAGGACATCTAGCATATGAGAGAGAGAAATTGCGAAGGACTGTTGGGGAGGCAGAGTTCTGTTCAGGACAAGCTATTTGATAATGGTGATGATGATGATGACGATATCATAAAATACAGGTAGGACAGGATGGGAGTTAGAACCGTTTTCTTGAGAACAACATTCCAATAAGGACAAACTAGATGATGCTCATGCCATCTACGGCGTCAATTTTATTTTACAGAACTTGAATAGGGTGCTTGATAGTTAGAGATTTCATTGATTGCCGTCTGTCTTAGATATACTACGTCGACCACACAATACAACAATGTAAGTGAGATCTTGGATCGCTGTCTGTCTCAGAGATACTACGTCGACCACACAATCAAAGCCGGATTATCCTAGTAGCAGAAGTAGCAAATGCTACGGGCCCCGCGCTTCTAGGGGGCCCCGCGCCTATGTGACAGATGAAAATGGAAAAATAACCAGATGTTATATAAAAACACGCAAGCTGTCTGAATTTTTAAATGTCGTGTGTGATGGTGCTGAATCCAACGAAATCGAAGCAGAAAATACAGAAGACGTGTCCTACTGTGTAGTAGATGAAAGCAGTGCTATAGAAGAATCATCATTACCAATATTACCATTAAGATCAGCAACTCTTCACGATTTAGCCACATTTTTCACAAGACAAACTGAAATCGAATGTACAACAAGTCCTCCCAATTTAGCCATATCATCTTCAAGCCAAAGAGAGGCAGAAAGCACAGCACATGCTTCTAATGTAGCAACATCATCTACAAGCCAAAACACAACGAAAGTAAATGTACTCCAACGATATTGGTGAATGGCCAAACAACTTCAAACAATCCACGATTTTGTCGAAAGTCGTTTTCACATACACACATACACCAACAAACAAAACTCACGTGAAAGATTGGTTGTGTTATACAGAAACTAAAGGACAACTGTTCTGTTTTGTTTGAAAAGTTATTGATTTAGGCTGTACCATAGAGTGACTGGTGTATTTGGAATACTCCGGCAGTTAAAATCTATTACAGCAGAAGAGGTCTTGAAAAGAACTCCAAATATTGTCAGCTCTTACCAAGAGGATTTGGAAGAAAGCCTAGGCGACGAACTTATGCAGTTCACTGAACTTCTTAAAATTAATGTAGCTGCTGCTATTTGCAACGAAAAGCATGAGGCTCTAGAACTGCAATTTTATAAACTTATAATGGAAAATTCATTAGAGTCGTGTTTCCCAAATGTAGAAATAGTCTTACGAATTTACTAGTTTTTAATGATTACTAACTGCAGCGGAGAACATTCTTTTCAACATTAAAGCGTATAAAAGTGAGTTCAGGAACATGATGGGACAAGATCGTCTAAATAACCTCACCTTAATGAACATTGAATGTAATTTACTTAGAGAAATTGATTTGTCTAGTATTATCTCTAAATTTGCTAACATTAAATCAAGAAAAGTTTGTTTGTAAAAGTTGTGTTTTATTATCATACAAAACCTAGGGCCCCGCGCTAAAATTTGCTACGGGCCCCGCGCTAGCCTAATCCGGCACTGCACACAATACAACAATGTAAACGAGATCTTGGATCGCTGTCTGTCTTAGAGATACTACGTCGAGCACACAATACAACAGTGAAAGCGAGATCTTGGATCACATAATAGCCACACATCCCGAGCATAGACTGCTTGTTCTTTCATTCAAATAATTCATTCCTTTTTTCTAGCAAATTCTTTTAACGCTTTGTTCTCATGTTCTGAGAGCACCCTTGGGGATTCTATGTAGCAGAGAAATTATTTCTATAGAGTCTACAGCTGAAGGATTGACTTCATTGCACCGGGATTTACTCCACGTGGCTCGGTGTCTCTCTCTGCAGAAATGGCACGCCACTTGCAGAAAGTATTACACAAATCACGAACCCCGTAGCTCCGGCAACAATCCTAGGGATAACTTGAAAAATGCACTGTAAACAGAACGACGCGGTCTGGATTCGAACCCACGATCTTCGGACCGCAAGCCAAATTCTTACCCACTTAGCCACAGAGACCCTCTAATTATTGCATCATATCCGAAGCTGTCGCCATGTACATGCAGATCATCGGTTTTAACTTTTCCCCAACAGAAAACAAACTGTTGACCTCGCCGAGAGGTCAAACATGTGATATTACCGACAAGAAAGCATACCAGCATGTATAACTATTCGTTGTCCCGCTCTCTACATAATTGATTATGTTCTTGGTTAAGTACAGCCCCTACATCCGTACGATATCGTGATTGTTGCATGCAGCGTGACTATCTTGAACGTGTTCAGAATGAAAGCAGGTGTGCAGCACTCGTCTGCACAGTAGATGCTTCTAGTGTCAGTCAAACTTAAAAACTTTCGTGCAGTCTGATCCCTACGTTCCCATCATGGTCTCGCCCAAGCAATGGCGTATATGCGTGTTACTGCAGATCAGATACACTCATTATACAAGGACATTACTGACATGAAAAATATAAGTATGAGGATGTGGTTTACTATTTTCAAACATGGTAGAATATGTGTTATTTTCTTTATTTATCCCTTCTTGCTACTGTCTGAAAAATGTGTTATGTCCCTTTAATATAATGTCTTAAAATGTGTTATGTCCCTTTATATAATGTCTTAAAATGTGTTATGTCCCTTTATATAATGTCTTAAAATGTGTCATGTCCCTTTATATAATGTCTTAAAATGTGTTATGTCCCTTTATATAATGTCTTAAAATGTGTTATGTCCCTTTATATAATGTCTTAAAATGTGTTATGTCCCTTTATCTAATGTCTTAAAATGTGTTATGTCCCTTTAATATAATGTCTTAAAATGTGTTATGTCCCTTTATATAATGTCTTAAAATGTGTTATGTCCCTTTATCTAATGTCTGAACATGTGTTATGTCCCTTTATATAATGTCTTAAAATGTGTTATGTCCCTTTATATAATGTCTGAACATGTGTTATGTCCCTTTATATAATGTCTTAAAATGTGTTATGTCCCTTTATCTAATGTCTAAACATGTGTTATGTCCCTTTATATAATGTCTTAAAATGTGTTATGTCCCTTTATCTAATGTCTAAACATGTGTTATGTCCCTTTATATAATGTCTTAAAATGTGTTATGTCACTTTACACATTACAAATAAGTCTGAAGTTGGAGCTACACTCGCCTGAATCGCAAGGGACACTGATGATAAGAATAGCAAGTCTTCACGCAGAAGTCAATAAATACGCTATATTAAATACCATGTCTACGCCTGAATTCACATCGAGCGAAGAGAAATAACAACTTAGTCTCACAATGAACACAGCCGGGATAGTATAAAGGTTAGCGCACTTGATTCGTATGCATATGGACCCAGGAACAAATCCACCAGTTGTAGTTGAATTTCTGTTCTGACAACGACTCTTAGGTCGCCCTAGTACGAATGGAATACCAGATTTTTTTTTTCCCAATCCAGAATCACTTGAGCTTTCAGCTCTTCGGCTCGGTGCCATGGACATCGTAACCCTTCGGTTCGGTGCCACGAACACCGTGAATCTGGGGAACCTGTGGCTTTTCTGCCAGCCCGCGGAATTGAACCCGCACACAGAGGGCTAGTCACGCGCAGTCCAACGCACTACGAACACGCTGGGCAGGCGGGCATGGAATACCAGATAAAGACCATGAAGTAAAGGAGGCCGACGTGATGCTGAACACATCACACATCGTGTGCCGTTGGTGACAGGAAAATACTGGACTAACACGGTACCCCTCAATTTATCACATAAAATGGGGTTCTTTATGGACTGATTAATTGATTGATTTGCTGACTGATTGATTGATTTACTGACTGACTGATTGATTGATGACTGATTTGCTTACTGAATGATTGACTAACTGACTGACAAGTGGATATGCATTAGAAGAACGTGGTCATTGCAGTATCGTTAGAAAAGTAATCGAAATCTGTGAAACCTTTGTAATCGATTTCATGTCGGACAGCTACTAATTTATTCACGGTGGTTTGTGAATAATTACCAACATTAAACTGAACATGATTCTAGCAAATTGTTTTTTTTTAAATTATCTAGTTTAATGTATAACTATTTTTAGAAACTAATGAACTTACAGTATGCAAAAACTATATGTCATGACCTCATGACCTGAAGACTTAACACAGAACACAATAACAAGCGTGGTACAGTTTCTGTAGAAATGTATTTTTTCTGTGGCAATATATAAATGTAAATATCATGTATCAACTATTAACTAGATTCATACTATTCTTCTTCTTCTTCTTCACTTTTCAACTCCCAACGGAGCACAGGTCTTCAACAAACTTCTTCCAGCGTTTCCCTCTCTCTTGCCATCCCTTCCAATTCTTTCCATGTTTTACCTATCCTTTTAATATCACTCCAGCTCTCTTCTCCAGGTCTGTCTAGGCCTTCCCTACTCCTCTTTCCATGCGGGTTCCAAACCAGTGCCTGTCTTGCAATGCTTCCGGTCGGTCTTCTTAATGTATGTCCTATCCATCGTCAGCGCCTCTTCCTGAGCTATATCTCCACTGGTATCTTTTAGTTCTTTCTCGGAGTTCCTTGTTTGTAATCTTATTATACCATGCCAGTTCCTCTATTCTATGTAAACATCAATTTACGAAGTTCCTCTATTCTACGTAAACATCAATTTACGAAGGTCTCAAGAAGAGACCGGTTTAGAAATGAAAATACCAAAAGAAAAAGTGTGTACAACATCACTACTGAACGTTACGAAGAAATAACACATTAAATCATTCGGCCACATAAACAGATTACCAACAGAAAGTGCACCTCGAAGAGCAATGTTACTCCGATACAGTGGATACAATGCAAAAGGCCGCCCATTCAAAACGTGGACAACAGAAATAGCAGAGGCAGTGAAAAACGCTATTTGTGAAACGCACACAAAAGCCCGCTCTAGAAATATCTTGTATTTCTTATACGATGTTAGGCGAAACAGGAGTAAAGAAAAGAAAATAAGGAAGAGTTAGAGCAGCTTTCACATGTCAGCAGCATTCAAATGTCAGCAGCATTCAAATGTCAGCAGCATTCAAATGTGAGCAGCATTCAAATGTCAGCAGCATTCAAATGTCAGCAGCATTCAAATGTGAGCAGCATTCAAATGTCAGCAGCATTCAAATGTCAGCAGCATTCAAATGTCAGCAGCATTCAAATGTCAGCAGCATTCAAATGTGAGCAGCATTCAAATGTCAGCAGCATTCAAATGTCAGCAGCATTCAAATGTGAGCAGCATTCAAATGTCAGCAGCATTCAAATGTCAGCAGCATTCAAATGTGAGCAGCATCAAATGTCAGCAGCATTCAAATGTGAGCAGCATTCAAATGTCAGCAGCATTCAAATGTCAGCAGCATTAAAATGTCAGCAGCATTCAAATGTGAGCAGCATTCAAATGTGAGCAGCGTTCAAATGTGAGCAGCGTTCAAATGTGAGCAGCATTCAAATGTGAGCAGCATTCAAATGTGAGCAGCATTCAAATGTGAGCAGCATTCAAATGTGAGCAGCATTCAAATGTGAGCAGCATTCAAATGTGAGCAGCATTCAAATGTGAGCAGCATTCAAATGTGAGCAGCATTCAAATGTGAGCAGCGTTCAAATGTGAGCAGCATTCAAATGTGAGCAGTCAAACATGCTGTTAACCCAGCTCTTATAATGACGTCAGACATAGACAGCATTCGTTACATTTATGCTAAACCTTTCACATTTCAATAGTAGATATGAAATAGTAAATATATTGTTTCTCTTTCTCTATCTGTGTCATTCTCAACATTCTATTTTCTATTCTAATTCTTTGCCTGCCATATTGTCTTTATCTCTGTCTCTCTCTCTCTCTCTCTATCTCTCTCTGTCTCTCTCTCTCTCTCTCTCTCTCTTTACCATATTCATCTTCTCTACATGTCGCTTACTTTCTTGTCTTACTTTCTTGTCTTACTTTCTTGTCTTACTTTCTTGTCTTACTTTCTTGTCTTACTTTCTATTGACCTAGCAATCTGGTACTATAGACGGCAAGCTATCGCAAGATTCAGTTATCTGGCACTAAACAAGACATTACTCCAACTCCACGTAGTGGCCTTGGAAATATATTTTGGCACTTTAGTTTAGCAAAGAGTAGGGATCGAAGACCAGCTACCATGAGGTTATTTAGTAGTGTACGAGCAGTTGTGAATGGTATGATATATATTCGCACAACAGACGATCATTATCTCAGTAGCTGCGCCTACACGGACCTTCTGGCTGACGACTAGATATCTATTATCGGGACAGAGGTCGTGCGAGTGGCCAAGATACTGGTTTCGGCAATCGCCCAAACAACAATCTTCAGATTTAAAGTCCTGCCTACCTGGAAAGCGGTGAGACGAATTAGCATAGTGCTTAAACGTTCGCCTATCAACTCGGGCTCAAAAGGGTTGTGTGTTCAATCCCACACTCGACGTTCCACAAGTGAGGAAATGAATTGGTCCTCATACCTCCTGCACTCTAGGGTATAGAAATGTGAAGTGATCGACACTTCATGACTCAAGGTCTAAAAATGCTACGAGAAATTTAATTTAATTTCCTGGAAAGCAAAACAGAAGCATGTAACCATACATTCTGCTGGCTGGTCCTGTCAATACATTCTGCTGGCTGGTCCTGTCAATACGGTCTGCTGGCTGGTCCTGTCAATACGGCCTGCTGGCTGGTCCTGTCAATACATTCTGCTGGCTGGTCCTGTCAATACATTCTGCTGGCTGGTCCTGTCAATACGGTCTGCTGGCTGGTCCTGTCAATACATTCTGCTGGCTGGTCCTGTCAATCCTGTCAATACATTCTGCTGGCTGGTCCTGTCAATACGGTCTGCTGGCTGGTCCTGTCAATACGGCCTGCTGGCTGGTCATGTCAATAAGGCCTGCTAGCTGGTCCTGTCAATACGGCTGTCAGTGATGTAGACATATATGTTCTGTGCGCAGCATTTCCGCTTCCTTAAAACAAAATATGGAATGAAAATACATGATTCATTGGGGACGACAAAAACAATACATTTTCCCAAACTTGAAAATGCTCCTTATCCGAACCTCCTAATCGCATTAAAAATAGTCCAAAAGCATGCACATGCTCTACGGTTCATATCACATACAAGTTTCTAGGAAGTGATGAATAAAGAGTGACTGACATTCAATGCCAGAACGACCGGGTGAAGACGTCTGGAACTGTCAGGTCAGGCAAACCCAAGTCTAAATTCGGATGTGCCTGTCAGGCATAACGAAGACGCAACGTACTCTTCTTCTTAACGCAAACAGATGCCTATTTATTTATCACTGTGTTACTCGTTATTTCGATCACCGTCCTCCTCTGTCTCTTCTCTCTCTCTGTCTCTTCTCTCTCTCTTCTCTGTCTCTTCTCTCTCTCTGTCTCTTCTCTGTCGTCTCTTCTCTCTCTGTCTCTTCTCTGTCGTCTCTTCTCTCTCTGTCTCTTCTCTGTTCTTCTTCTCTCTCTCTCTCTCTTCTCTCTTCTCTGTCTCTTCTCTGTCTCTCTCTCTCTCTTCTCTGTCTCTTTGTCTCTGTCTCTTCTCTGTCTCTTTCTCTCTCTTTTCTGTCTCTTCTCTCTCTCTCTCTCTCTCTCTTCTCTCTTCTCTTCTCTCTCTGTCTCTTCTCTCTCTCTCTCTGTCTCTCTCTCTCTCTCTGTCTCTTCTCTCTCTGTCTCTCTCTGTCTCTCTCTCTCTTCTCTTCTCTTCTCTCTTCTCTCTGTTCTCCTCTCTCTCTCTCTCTCTCTCTCTCTCTCTCTCTCTTCTCTTCTCTCTCTTCTTCTTTTCTTCTTGCTTTCGCCATTTATGATTTCATGTGCAATAAGAGCGCCTGGTATGGCGCTTCTGACTTATTTTGCGTGAATGCCTGCTTTCTTTATTATCAGTATTATCCGCCATACAGGAGTGCCTTTTCCGACTTCAGATGTTCTCTCTTTCTATTTGTTTTCTCTCTCTCTCTCTCTTTCTTTCTATTTGTTTTCTCTCTCTCTCTCTTTCTTTCTATTTGTTTTCTCTCTCTCTTTCTTTCTATTTGTTTTCTCTCTCTCTCTTTCTTTCTATTTGTTTTCTCTCTCTTTCTTTCTATTTGTTTTCTCTCTCTTTCTTTCTATTTGTTTTCTTTCTCTCTCTCTCTCTCTCTCTCTCACTCTCTCTCTCTCTCACCCTCTCTCTCTCTCTCACTATGTGCTACCTTTTCTTTCTCTTTCTCTCTCTCTCTCTTTCTTTCTCTCCTTCTACGCTACCCTATACCCATATCACTTTCAATTAGATTTGAAATGCCAGAGAGACAATATGAATACACAAACCGCCAGGCTTCCTGGTCGTTCCCGTTAGAGTTGTTTGTCCCTGGACAAGACCAAATGTTTGTGAGAAGATTCTAGTCAATATCAGTGGTGCCAGACATATTATGGAATCTCTCTCTCTCTCCCTCCCTCCCCATCTCTCTCTCCCTCTCTCGTTCTCTCTCTCTCATGTATTACTTGCAGTCGTTCTTGTGGCATATGCTCATAATGGTGTTACTCACTATCTGTGGGAGAGAGAGAGAGAGAGTGAATGTGAGTGAGTGATAGAGTGTATGAGAATGTTTGTGGACAAGTGTGTGTGTGTGTTGAGCACATGTTGTGTGTGTTATGTAAGAGTGAGTTTACGTGAGAAAGAGAGAGAGAAGTAGATAGCGTTTATATGGGACTTTACGTGAGAGAGAGTGTGTATGTGAGAGTGTGTTCGTTTACGCAAGAGAGAGTGGAGAGCGCGTCGTGTGTATATGAAAGCATTGAGTTTACACAAGAGAGAGAAGAAGAAGAGAAAGAGCGCGTCTATGTATATGAAAGCATGTGTGTAATTCTGAGAAAGAAAAATGTTTACGTGTGTGGGGAAAAGTGTTTGTGTTATTATGTCTGTGTGTATGTATGTACATGTTTGCTCCTGCGTGAATATATGTATGTGAGCATGTGCATCCACACATTAAAGCAAAGGGGGAAGGTCTTCTCTTCCCCTCCCACTCACCCATGGATGATGGGTTTTTGATCAAACAAGTTTATGCTAATCTGGTTTTGTCCGCGTGGTAAACACAAACTAAAATGGTGGGGTTTTTTTATTCACCCCTCCCCATCCTGGAAACATTTATATGAATGCCCATGTATCTTAGATAGCTCGTATGTTTGAAAGTATGTAAAACAATGTATGTTTGTGTCTACGTGTGTGTGTGTGCAAATGTTTGTATGCATGTGTGATGTTGAGTTTGTGTCTACGTGCGTGTGTGTGCAAATGCGTGTATGCATGTGTGATGTTGAGTTTGTGAAAGAACAACTCTCTGTAGATATTTTTTTTTCCCGATCCAGAAGCACTTGAGCTGAAAGCTCTTCGGCTCAGTGTCATGGACATCGTAACCCTTCGGCTCGTGCCACGAACACCGTAAATCTGGGGAACCTGTAGCTTTTCTGCCAGTCCGCGGAGTTGAACCCGCACATACAGAGGACTTGTCACCCGTAGTCCAACCTGCTACGAACATGCTGGGCACGCGGGCACTCTCTGTAGATACATGCTCCGTTTGAATCTCTTCTTGATTTCCCTAAGCGACATGTCTCCAACATGCTCCAGACTATATGACTCCCTACGACTTGGTCACCCTCAATACCACCGCCAACAACAATACATATTCTACATGAACATCCAGGTTCACTGTCAAATGGATCCATCACCCTGCGATTTGTATAACTTACATTTTCTTATATATTTGTACCAGTGGCGGCTCGTCATTAAGGGCCAGAGGGCCGGGCCCCACCAAAAATAATGTGTAACGTGTATTTATTATTTAATGGATTAAAATATAACCTAACCCATAACCATGATTTTCCGAAAATGTGTGTCTGGCCCCACCAACAAAAACGATCACGAGCCGCCACTGATTTGTACCATGTCATTGCTACCAGAGATGTGTAATTCATCACTTACTATCCAACTGGTGGGACGGATTAGTGTAATACATAAGCGTAGTTCAACTATCGACTCGGATACTGGTGGGTTGTAGCTTCAATTCTACACTCCACAAGTGAGGAAGAGAATTGGTCCTGCTACCTCTTGCACACTAGGGACTAGGAATATGAAGTGAAGTACTTCATACCATAAGCTCGGAAAAGGCTACGTTGAATTCTATGTTATATACTTTTCCATTTAGTACCGTCAGTTAGTACTTTCCATTTTAGTACTGCCATTAAGTGCTTGTTCTATTGTGTATCGTCAGTGAGTACTTTTTTTAAAATGGAGTTCCTTCATTGAGTACATTTGTAATATAACTCCAGTTGAACAAAACACCAGTTGAACAAAACACCAGTTGAACAAAACACCAGTTGAACAAAACTCCAGTTGAACAAAACACCAGTTGAACAAAACACCAGAGGAACAAAACACCAGTTGAACAAAACATCAACTGTATTAAACAGTTGAACAAAACACCAGTTGAACAAAACACTAGTTGCATATAACAAGTCGAACAAAACACTAGTTGTATACAACAGTTGAACAAAACACTAGTTGTATACAACAGTTGAACAAAACACTAGTTGTATATAACAGTTGAACAAAATACTAGTTGTATATAACAAGTCGAACAAAACACTAGTTGTATATAACCAGTTGAACAAAATACTGGTTGTATATAACAAGTTGAACAAAATACTAGTTGTATACAACAGTTGAACAAAATACTAGTTGTATACAACAGCTGAGTACAAAATACTGTACTAGTTGTATGAAACACTGTACATGAGACAAAATGCACGAAGATATTAAACGTAACCGCTGCCATTTATTGACCTTGGACACTCACTATCAACTCTAACATTTCTCATATTCTGGATTTCCAGTCTTTCCCCTCCCAGGCTTCCTACTCAAATATTTAGCAAATTGTACAGAGCGTTGTGGGACAAAATGCAACTCGTGGCGCATAACTGTCTGTCTCGTTAGCACATCTAAAACCCAGGCATTCAACTATTCTTGCATGGACTCTAAATCTTGTTTCATTCACTCTCGCTCATCCTTATTCTTCTGTACCTTCTCTCTCTCCGTCTCTCTCTCTCTCTCTCCCTCTCTCGCCATCATGTCTCTTTGCTTCTGTCTCATCTTCATTTCCGGCACTCACTATCTCTCACTATCGCTATCACTCTCACTTTATGTCTGTCTAGTAGTCTGACGCTTCAAACAAGCTGCCCACGAGTCATGCAGAGGCGGATCTATATTGTTAGCGATGGTTAGAGTATTCCATCATGTCTAATTACCATCTTCATCTTCATGTCTCCTGACATTAGACTATGCGAACATGATTCTTGGTAAACAAACACCTGTCCCTAACCACAGCCAACTCTAGATAGCTAGACCAGACAACTGACTGGGTGTTCCTGACCTAGATCAGAGAGGGGCAGGAAAATATAGATGTTTAATAGAACACTGCAAGCTTTTTGCAATTTTACTCAATTCTGTAAGTCTATGGTTATTTATTGGTGAAAAAAATATTCATAATATTGATATTCCTTATTGTTAAACTTAACTTGTTGCATAATATAACTTCGATTTAGCATTTTGTGTTGATTTTAAAATGAATTCGTCTATATACACCAATACTGGAATGGGAGGTCACGTGGTGTAGTTGTGGTCTGATTTCCCATAATTCTTACCTGAGTCCGAAGGCCCATAAGTTTGTAGTTGGCTCTGCCCTAACATTGTTCATTCTTTATTCTACCGAGAAATTTACTTTCTTCATTATAAGACAACGATTTTTGACCATCTTATTCTTATTATTCTATAATATGTCAATATTCTTGTTGTTCTAATATGCTATAATATGTCAATCTTCTTGTTGTTCTGATGTTCTATAATATGTCAATGTTCTTGTTGTTCTGATGTGCTATAATATGTCAATATTCTTGATGTTCTAATGTGCTATAATATGTTAATCTTCTTCTTGTTCCAATGTGCTATACCATGTCAATCTTCTTGTTGTTCTGATGTTCTATAATATGTCAATATTCTTGTTGTTCTGATGTTCTATAATATGTCAATGTTCTTGTTGTTCTGATGTGTTATAATTATGATCTTATGTTAATACTGATGATATCAATTTTCTTTTTGTTGCAGCCTGGAGAGTCGAGACAATCCTTTCTTACCTGGTGGAGAGCTGTCTAGGGAGGCTGAGGACTTGCTGTCTAGAGCCACGATCATCAGGCACCACTTTTATCTTAATGATGACGAGAAGCGACAGTTGTTAGAGCAGCAGCAGCAGGAACAACAACAACAAGGAAATCAACAACGGAATGCCAAACATGTTCACATAATTGAATATACAGATGAAATAGTGGAAAATCCCGATGAAGCTATTCATTTCAGTAACATAGAAGGTTCGCCGCCACACTTCGACGACGACGACGTCGGGAGAGAATCTCCCACACTCCCAAGCTAACAGTCTGGCCGCAGCAACGCCTGCCTCTTCTCAAAATGGTGGTGACAGTCATCAGCTTCGACCCAGAGAGAACGGTAAGGTGAAGGACACATCCGCTTCACCTGATAATGAAAAACTTGCAATTCCAGACGGCGAACATCAGTCGCAAGCTCCAGTTACAACTGATCGCCCTGGAGCAGGAGATGTGCCTGCCCAGACCTCCGGATCTGCAGAACTGCAGGTTCATGAACCGGGCAAAAAAAGGCGGAATAAATGCTGCTCTATAATGTAAGATATCAGATACTGCCAAATCTGGTATCATCATCTAGAACAAGGCTACTTCTGCTTAATCTACAATGCGTTCTTGTTATAGCCAAATCGTGTCATTTCCCAAGCTGTAACAGAATAACGCATTCAATATTTTCTGGAAAGTATTGCAGTAAAAATGACCATCATTTTGTTGGATGTAAAAAAGCTGCATTCATCTCGAGTATCATCTTTGCCTTGGATACGATGTGACCTATATTATTTTGTTTCGTGTACACAAATACCCTGATTTTTCAGTCACTTGTTTTGTGAATAAGTGGGAAAAGAACAGTGGTATACAAGCGATATAGGTTTGTGTGGACATCTTAATATACAAACCACAAACAACTGCAGCAGAAACAGACATCTTGAATGATCCAATAATGCATGCGTTAGTCGCGGATGTATGCACCAACCACAAACATAACTATGTGCCACATATGTGAGGGTTTATGTCTGTTCTTCCATCATCGCATGAACTCATAATAATCATTAATACAAACAATGATAACAATGTTCCTTTTAAGTCATGGTTGCATACTTCGATCAATTTCAATGGCAGAATGATAGAAAAGTTTGCATTGCGCACATTTAGTACTGCCAGGGACATCTGTGATTTGCACGACAGTACAGACACACACACATACACGTTTCATAGTAAAATATATCATACCTTATTCACACACCAGTATACACACTCACACGCATTTCACGCTGTACTGTGTTAATAAGTAGTTCAAGGACAAGAGTAAGAATGCAGATTTCATGTTTAACTGTGCTTGTAACGTGTGTAAAATTACGTCATAAATACGTCGTCTCCTGTGCTGCCAGTGTTGTCATTTACTGTGTTATGCTTCGTCAATATTACCAGATAATTTCTCAAGCACATCATTGTGACTGTTCTGAATCCTGAGCAACCACAGAAGCAGAAAGCGTTTGACTTCAACTACCTAACACACCGAGGTTTTGGATCATGGATCACAACACCGCAGACCTGAGATCGCGCCATGTTTCTTAGTATGAACTAAACGTTATACATTAGCTAAGATGTGTACATAGATATGTGATATGTTGTTTGACATACTGAATCCTAATACCATTACAAATGTATCACTTTTCCAATGATATATGTACTAAGATAAATCATGATATGTTGTGATGGTGGTATTGCTTCTCATACTTTGTGGTATCAGGTCATTGTTGCTGTCACTGGTCTTTCTCCGTCTATTAGTAACTTATTCAATTTTTACAAATTTGCAATGCTTCGGATCTGAAACGGATACCAGAAGATCTTATCAGATCCGATACCAACACAAGAAAGTTTAAGCAGATTCGATACTAATCATATAATCATATCCCAATGATCACCATTAAAAGAGGTGGGTACATTTACATATCTGGGAAGTGTTATCAACATTCAAGGTGGCTCAGATGAAGATGTTAGGGTTAGAATACAACAGGCAAGATCAGCCTTTTCCTTTCTGAAGAACATGTGGAGTTCAAGAATGATCAGGAATAAAACTATGATAATGATATTGAACTCAAATGTCAAGGATGTCCTTCTATATGAAGCAGAGACATGGAGAGCAACTAAGATAATGATATTTAACTCAAATGTCAAGGCTGTCCTTCTATATGAAGCAGAGACATGGAGAGCAACTAAGATAATGATATTTAACTCAAATGTCAAGGCTGTCCTTCTATATGGAGCGAAGACATGGAGAAGAACTAAGATAATGATATTGAACTCAAATGTCAAGGCTGTTCTTCTATATGGAGCTGAGAAATGGAGAACAACTAAGGGGAACACCAAGATACTCCATCTGCGATGGTATGACAGGACTACAAACATGGATCTCTGGTATAGAACAGGACAACGACAGGCGGAACAAGAGATAATGAGCAGAAGATGGCGATGGATAGGACACACCCTGAGAAACTCCTAACAGCATCACAAGACAGGCTCTCGATAGAACCCCAGAGCAATAGAGGTAGGGGAAGATCCAGGACCACCTGGAGACGGGAGTTGGAGCCAGAATGCAAGAAAAGAAAATGGGGAGAGTAAAGGATGGTCTTGGATACTCGGGCTTGGAATGCCTTGGTTGCGGACCTATGCTTCACTAGGGGGTGCGGCCGCACCGGTGACACCAACCCCAGTGACGCCACTGGTTGCGGACTTATGCTTCACTAGGGGCGACGGGTGACGAAGAATAATCAGATCCGATACTGAAACAAGAATATCTAAGCAGATTCGATACTAATACAAGAAAATCTAATCAGAGCTGATATTGATATAATCAATAAAATATAATATCTGTTTATCTAATGCCATACATTATTCCCAATAACAGACATATATTAGAACTGATATTGGGTAATACAATGATAGAATACATAACAGCTATAAGCATGCTGTTCTATAGTTTTTGCTTGCAATGGTTATTACATCAATGCTTCTCAAATAGATATATGTGTGTGTACCCCTAAGGGTACTCCAGAAGAGATAACAAGTGTTTAATACAGAGATACCCAAGTGTATCATGGATATAAGAGAAGACTGCAGTAAAACTATGTAGTAATGGCGAAACACGTAAACATAAACTACTGTAGTTTTACAAAAACAATATACACCGATGTTTCGACCAAAAGGCCTTTATCAAGCAAAGGATACAGAATTGAAAAGGCTATCATGGTGCATTATTGATTTCACGTTATCAGTTGTATGAGGACTATCATCATAGCACTCGGACATGTCCATAGGTGCTCCGATCTCTGCCTCAGCAAATCCAGCAGCGTCCAGCGACCCAACACGCCTGTTCGATGTTGATTAATCAATCTCTTTGCATTTTTAGTATGTCGTTCTTTTCGGGCTGCACCAATATTGACACCCATCTCTTTTTCAATCTGGTCAGCGAGTGGGATTCACAGCCCTGCAACTCCTGTATTCGGAAAGACTTCACGTTTTAGCTTGTGAACAAAATATTTATCATATAATTATGAAATAGTTTCGTGTCTGGACTAGACAAGAATAGTAACAATATTTGTATACTTTGTTTGCTATTTAAAGTCTACGTGACATGATCAAATATGTATTGGAAAATAACGAGAGGGGATTTGGGTTTTAAAAATGATAGCATTACACCAATGTACCCATGGAACCTTCTTCCCTACGTTTAGATGTTTAGTCTCTTCCAGCTAAGTTCAAATGTATGAAACAGAGCACTTACAAAGTAGCTGGACAGAGATTCCTGGTTTCCTCAAGTGATAAATACCACTACTGACCTTCAAGTGATAAATACCACTACTGACCTTCAAGTGATAAATACCACTACTGACCTTCAAGTGATAAATACCACTACTGACCTTCAAGTGATAAATACCACTACTGACCTTCAAGTGATAAATACCACTACTGACCTTCAAGTGATAAATACCACTACTGACCTTCAAGTGATAAATACCACTACTGACCTTCAAGTGATGACTGAAGAATGAGCACATAATGCATGGATTACAGACACAATTAATATCCGTATCACGTGATGTTGATATACTACTATCATGTGCCCAGAAAGTAAACAATATCACATGATCTGGATGTTACTGTTTAAGATTATATTAATACTAACATAAACATCTTCTGTTTCTTTGTTGTGCCAGACAATGACATTTCTTATGTTGTGTTTATTTAACATCGAGACTGCAACATCTGTGCCTTTCTGTCCCAACATTTCTCAGCACAGCATTTTTGTTATCTAGTTTACCTTGTTTCTTCAATCTCTATTTCTTGAGATATACTGCAGTAACGCAGCCTACCTCTAGGACCACCAATTGAAGGTGGAGTAGGGTTTTAGTCAACTCTAGTTCGCTGACTGACCTCTCTCATTGACTGCTTCTTGACTCCTAACACAAACGTGGACAACATATCTAGATCATCAGCCTAAAGGACACGGACAACACAATATGTACAAATCAAATGTCCGCTCAGTCTTGTTGTATGGATCAGAGACATGAAAAGCAAGTACAAAGACAGGCAGTCTCACAAGAGGCTTTGAAGGAAGATGTCTCAGAAGAATTATCCAAATTCGTTAGGATCAAAGGATACCTAATATTGAGATCACCCAATGAACAGGCACCATCAATGAAGTTAAAAGGAGTAGATGGTATATGGTAGAGGCATGCATTAAGAATGCACAAGACCATACACCCACATTAAGTATGCACAAGACCATACACCCACATTAAGAATGCACAAGACCATACACCCACATTAAGTATGCACAAGACCATACACCCACATTAAGTATGCACAAGACCATACACCCACATTAAGTATGCACAAGACCATACACCCACATTAAGAATGCACAAGACCATACACCCACATTAAGTATGCACAAGACCATACACCCACATTAGGTATGCACAAGACCATACACCCACATTAAGTATGCACAAGACCATACACCCCACATTTGACTCTAAACTGAATTCCAGTATGCAAGAGGTGTAGAAGAAGATCTAAAGAGACATGGTGACGAACTGTAGAACAGATAAAGAGAAGAGGCAGGAAAGATTTGAAATGAAATAATCTGACTTGCTCTAGACAGATCTGGTTAGAAGAAATGTGCTGATGTCGTATGCTTCATGGAGAGTTAAGTTAATATAAAAAAAGAACACAGGTATGACATTTGTTAACACAGTAACTATGAGACGCCATTCAGAGCATCATATAATGTCAGACCAGGCAGTGATCTTCAAAATGGTGAGACACAATTCATTCAATTAGGTTAAACAGTAAGAAAACTACAACTTAAATTTAACAGACATTCATAATCAATTATTCATAAATATGATAGTTTGGAAATTCACTTTTGTTTATGAACAGATTTGAGAATTAAATGAACAGTCACAGCCAGTTATAAACAGATATGGTGATTAAATATACGTACACAGTCAGTTATAAACAGATTTTGTGATTAAGCAGACATTCACAGTCATTTATAAACAGATGTAAGGAAACAATTGACATTCACAGTTAATAAGTTAGCTGTAACATTCAATTGCTATAAAAATTACTGCTAATTTGTTATGGAAAGTCTCTCATTAGGTTTCTAGTTTATATGATTTGTTTGAACATCAAGAGATAATATTACTTAATATGTTGACTCGAATATGTCCTGTGTATGATGTATAATGGAACATATGTTTACTTGCGTAACCCAACAAAAGTTCCTTTATGTAGCTTGCAATGACAGCAATCTTTGGTGGTATTTGAGAATTTATCCAACCCTTCAAGGGGTACATTGACCACAAATGTTGAGAAACACTGTAGTGCGGCATCTGCAATGACGTCATAAATATAATTGTTTTGCGCGGGGACAGTATCTTTGATGAAGTGATTGATTCATGACACAACTAATACAGATAATCAGTCGTCTTCTCATACTTGAACGGTACTGTTTTTTGAAAGTTTACAATTCCATTGAATATGCTACATACTAACTGTAGTTGTCTCATCTTTATTTTGAGTGATTTTTCTTTGTTTATACAGTATTTATATGAGGTATTTCTGTATCGTTCTATCGATGCGATATAATTATTATGGAAAACATGATCAGTATTCATACCTTTTCCACCTGCTAAAGAAGACTGAGCATTTCCATGTGTCTGCCCAGAGTTCGATCTATTATCAAACTGTATAATTATCCACGTTTACTCAATTCTATCTTCCAATTTATCGTTCATTTTGCCACATTATGTTAATGAACAATATAATAAATAATATAATTAATATATGATGAAGATCATGGGATGAACACTTGAGAGAACTCTCGATTTAATTTTTTTCCCAATATTTGATTATGTTCATATTTTCATCCTGTGGTTGGATACATTTTTGACCATTTGTATTCTTTCTGTACTTCTTGATCGCTATTGTCAGCTGTGGTTAGCAAGATGATAGTATCAGATTCACAAACTGAATTTGATAAATTTCTCATAACTCTCTACACTAATTTAATAAAAATGTGATTTTGCAACAACTGTATGAGAACAAGTTATGTAATTTGAAATCATCATCAAATAGCTTGTCCTGAGCAGAACTTTGCCACCCCAACAGTCCTCCGGAATTTCTCTCTCTCATAGGCCAGAAGTCCTGCCTCTGCAGCCGTCATGTTCAAACTATCAGTTACATCCTGAATCCATCTTCTCCGTGGTCTTCCTTTTCTTTGCCGGTATGCCTCCTTCCATGATGGTCTTCTCCAGCCCTTCATGTCTTTTTATATGTCCAAAATATCTAAATTTTCTTCTTATTTGTAGCATCAGCCAGTTTTGTCATTTGAAAAAATTGATCAAATCCATATTTTTTTCCCGCTGCCATTTTCAAATTGAACTGCTAAATTTTCAGTTTGGTAATGTAATGTCTTTATTGTTTTAATAACCAGGTCTTAAATATCTCAGAAAACCATGTCACTCAAATATAATTGTTTTATTTCTACTTTTCCTATATCTGTTTTTAATTTGTCCTGCTTACAAAACAAAAATGGAATTATGTGATCGTCCATTGACTAAGTTAGCCAGTCTTAGTCTTCGTTTGTGTGTGTGTGTGGAGAACATTACAAGTACCATGTGTGATTTTATTATGGGCATGTTCCACATAGACAAATTACAAATACCTAATCGAGTGTCAACAATTAGACTGGTACAAGCTGTATTACACAAGATAATAGTGTATTGTGAAAGAGGAAGCTTTCACGACGCATTGTGATTCACCCTTACAGTGATACAATATACTTATTATCGTTATTATATGCATTCAGTCTACTTGACTATAGTATGCCCTATAGTATTATACTAAGTATAGGAATAGAAGATTACTAAGTTGATAGTGATGCATGATGCAAGCTCTATTGTCTCCTGAGACAAATAAACCAGTGATGCCAGATATTATTTATGTGGTCCGAAACTGACATGCTGGGAAATCGGGGATTAGAAGCAATAGCAACACTTATACATAACATATAACAATGGATACATACCAAATGAACTACATAAACCTCTTTTTCTTTATCGTTCCTCTGTCAGTCATCAGATAACAGCACCAATAGCTTCAATGAACTATGATTCATTTCATCACCCTTAGAACCCCTAAAGTTTGAAGGTAGCGTCATCTCTAATTGCCAGATTGGTCTCCATGTTTTTTTCTGTAAAGTTGACATGTTTAGAAATTGTAGTCTCTTGGGATAGTCCACAAGTTTGTCTCACCATTCTTACGTTTTCTATCCATATATCTTCTCAAACTGAATCTCATTATACAGAAACCTTTGAGGAATAATTGTGAGAAGCAGATGAAAACCTGAAATTGAGGATAAACGGTATGGGTTTGTCTCGTCAAAGACACCAGCAATGTCATATACAAATTCTGAGCAGAAGTAGGGAGTTATAGGGAGATTATCAACAGTTCTACAATTGGGTTTTTATAGATTGCGCAAAGTTGTTCGAACAACAAAAGTAAATCATTGGGACCTTGCCAAAATATTAGAAAGTTGAAAATATCAATAATAAAAATGTAAGAGTCATAAGAAACAGATATTGACTACACACAACAGCTATAATAGAAGGCAAACAACAATTTTCACCACCAGATCAATAACAGAGTTAGGCAAGAGTGAGTAGTATGTCCTGATTGATTTTCTTGGTACATTGAAAACATTTTTAGATCAATAAACTAGATGACTGGAGTAGCATTAGGTAAACATAAACTAGAGAATGGTCTCTGGATCGATGTGGTTAAGATGTTTTCCTGTCATTCTGAAGGTTGGGGGTTCGAATTCAGACTGAGCAACGTGTGTAGTTTTTATATGAGATCCTTAGGATTGTTGCTGGAGCTATGGATTGCATGCTTTTTGCAACACTTTCGGCAGCTGGCGTGCCATATCTGCCGACAGGGACGGAGCCATATAGGGAAACCCGGTGCAATGAAGTCAATCCTTTGTCTTTAGAGCATTTAGAATATAAACTAGATAGTTGGAGTAGCATTCAGTATGTGAACATAAACTAGATAGCTGTAGTAGAATTCATTATGTGAACATAAACTAGATAGCTGTAGTAGCATTCAGTATGTGAACATAAACTAGATAGCTGTAGTAGCATTCATTATGTGAACATAAACTAGATAGCTGTAGTAGCATTCAGTATGTGAACATAACAGAAATAATGTAACATCTCCAGAGACTAGTTCATGCTGTGGTGACAGAAATAAAAAAAAAAACAATAGCCTATCAATCAAAGCTATTTAATGTTAGTTGGTATCCCTTTGTAACCCTTCAACACTTTCTCCTTGTTTTTGTTACTTGTAAATGATAACAAATATAAATTTAGCATTTCAGCTCAGTTTGTTTGAATAGCAAAGTGTTCAACATGTAGGGTCACAACCTCTGTAAGTCATGGTAAGAAGTATGCAAAATGCATTTCATTTGATTGTTCATATTTTTACCAGTTAGAGAGATTACTATACTTATTGTTGTATTTATGTTTTGTTGTTTTGAAGTTAATATTTATTTCATTTATTCAGTTGCACATCAGTTCAGGAATTTCTTTCCCATGACAGTTCTACTAAATACCTCTCTTTCTCTCTATCATATGCAGGATGTCCATGTAGGATGCATTTATTTGTAGTTTGTCTATCAGATCTATCTCTCTATCATATGCAGGATGTCCATGTAGGGTGCATCTATTTGTAGTCTGACTATCAGATCTATATCTCTATCATATGCAGGATGTCCATGTAGGATGCATCTATTTGTAGTCTGACTATCAGATCTATCTCTCTATCATATGCAGGATGACCATGTAGGGTGCATCTATTTGTAGTCTGACTATCAGATCTATCTCTCTATCATATGCAGGATGTCCATGTAGGATGCATTTATTTGTAGTTTGTCTATCAGATCTATCTCTCTATCATATGCAGGATGTCCATGTAGGATGCATTTATTTGTAGTTTGTCTATCAGATCTATCTCTCTATCATATGCAGGATGTCCATGTAGGGTGCATCTATTTGTAGTCTGACTATCAGATCTATATCTCTATCATATGCAGGATGTCCATGTAGGATGCATCTATTTGTAGTCTGACTATCAGATCTATCTCTCTATCATATGCAGGATGACCATGTAGGGTGCATCTATTTGTAGTCTGACTATCAGATCTATCTCTCTATCATATGCAGGATGTCCATGTAGGATGCATTTATTTGTAGTTTGTCTATCAGATCTATCTCTCTATCATATGCAGGATGTCCATGTAGGATGCATCTATTTGTAGTCTGACTATCAGATCTGACACTTCTCCTTGGTCTTCTACTTTTCACTTTCCTGGTGTGTACTATACCATGGAGGAATCTCTATGACAAAGTGTTTAAGATGTTTGCCTATCATTATGAAGATTGTGAGTTCCAATCTGGACCAAGTCACATGTGCAATTTTTTCATGAAATCCCTATAATTGTTGCGGAAGCTACAGAGTTTGTGCTTTGTGTAACACTCTCAGCAAATAAATAATCCTACAAGAAAGTAAACTGTTGGGATGTAAAACCATACGAGATCTCCAACAGCTTCCAACGAACCACATCACATGGAGATCTGAAACCTCTGCCCTATGTGCCACCTTTGGCACGAAAGGAACAAACTAACTTGGCAGATGGCATACCATTTCTGCCGACAGGTAGGAAACCTTATTGTGTAAACCTGGTACAATGAAATTAATTCTTCACCTTTAGACACTTTAGACCAGTTCCATGATTGTCTTCTCTAAATCTTCATGACATCTAAAGGACCAGTTCCATGATTGTCTTTTCTAAATCTTCATGACATCTAAAGGACCAGTTCCATGATTGTCTTCTCTAAATCTTCATGACATCTAAAGGATCAGTTCCATGATTGTCTTCTCTAAATCTTCATGACATCTAAAGGATCAGTTCCATGATTGTCTTCTCTAAATCTTCATGACATCTAAAGGATCAGTTCCATGATTGTCTTCTCTAAATCTTCATGACATCTAAAGGATCAGTCCCATGATTGTCTTCTCTAGATCTTCATGACATTTTCTATGAACCAAATCTTTTACATTTCAATGTCCAATTTTTTTCTTCTATAGCCAGCCACCTTCTGTATTTATTGTTTATATTATGGATTTATTTCTTCTGTTCTGTATCCATATTAAGTTATCATTTACAAATAGGCTTTTTGTGCTTTTTAAGAAGAAATATTATGTTTTATTTTTGAAGAAAAATATTTTCAATTAAATAACAGAAAATATATTGTCCATAATATTTTTGTGTAATTTATTTCTTTTCGTTATCTGGAATATTGGCAAGTGTTTGTTTGTATAGTGTCATAAATTGTACACACAATAGCAGACATTACGTTCAGATATTCATGTTTTTTTATATGAGCCAGTAATAAATGATGTGTGTGCTAATGTTCTAAATTGTTTAGATTTAAGCTTAAATCTAAACTTTGTCAGAATCTGATGTTTTTGTGTGTCTGAAACACAGTAGCATTGAGCTAAACTTTACTTAGCAATATACAGTTAATTGTATGAAATAAAATATAGCTTTCATGTTTTTATTTAGAACTATGAAACTGTATCAAGAGCTTTTTGTTCATTTTCGGTAGTTGCATTCATTTATTACTTAGATTCATTTGCATAGTTTTTCTCTAATTTCTTCATTATTGTTTTAAATCTTGTGTTTCTGTTCAACTTTGGTAAGCCTTAAATTAAAACAGTCTAGCAGTTTTACAAATATGTTATGGTTTCTTACTTGTAAAATGTGGACCTCAGAGATAACAGAGACAATGAAAACACTATTTATGAAGCCCACACAAAAGCCCATTCTAGAAATCTCTTCTTATCCTGATGCTGTGAGGCATAACATGGTTGTAGAAAAGAAGAAAAAGACTTACTTACTTGACCACACAACATCATCAGTATGTTTGTATCATTTAATGTCAGCTGTCAGCGTGCTGTGAGATACTAGCTATCTGTCATGTCTTGCTAGACACTATTCACATTATTGCATTCAGTTCTATTAGTGTTCAGTCCCTTTTAGTTAACTGAAAGTATCAGAGCACTTACACTGTAGCTGCAACAACGATTCAGGAAAAAACCAACTGGAATTTGAACCAACTTTCATTAGTACACATATAAAAATGACTACCACTGATCCAAGTCTACAGCTACTACTTATCATTACATTACCTTGTTGACATGACTTTTGTACACATTTTATTTCTCTCAATCTTCTTTCTTTGTGATAATATAAATATTTTATAATTATAACTATTCAACTCAGATTTTTAATTATCATTTCTAAGTTTTTTTGTCAACATAATTGATTTCAAGAATTGCTTCCCCTGCAGTGTATAATACTAAGAATTGTTTCCCCTTCTGTATTTGATATCTGAGAATAAATTCTACTTTCTCATATGTTCTGTCTTTTTTCTCATATGTTCTGTCTTCGTTCTTAAATGTTCTGTCTTCGCTCTCATATGTTCTGTTATTTTTCTCATATGTTCTGTCTTTTTTCTCATATGTTCTGTCGTCTCTATACAGTTCTCACCTGACTGATCCAGTCATAATGTGTATGGCTGTGTCGTATGGCTTAATTTAGCTGCTAGAATTCTGTGTCTTGGATTCGTATGATTTCATTTAATGGCTGAGATTTGTATTCCGCTTTATGGCTGACTTAGCTATATGGCTTCAGTCATGATTTAGCTTATGGTTGATTTTTATGACTTAGCTATATGGCTTCAGTCATGATTTAGCTTATGGCTGATTTATATGACTTAACTATATCGCTTCAGTCATGATATAGATTATGGCTGATTTATATGACTTAACTATATGGCTTCAGTCATGATTTAGCGTATGTCTGATTTATATGACTTAGCTATGGGGCTATAGTCATGATTTAGCTTATGGCTGATTGATATGATGTAGTGATATGGCTGTAGTCATGATTTAGCTTATGGCTGATTGATATAAATTGTGATTTATCTTAATGACATATGTTATATTGATACAATATTTTATGCTGTCGTCAGTCATATTTTTATAACTGCAGTCATATGATATAGGAGTTATACTACTGGAAACATGATGATGGTGTTTGAGATGAAGAGTTCTCATTATTTGAGATTGCAGTGCCACTAGATGATGTTTAATGAGAGATGCTAAGATGTTGTTGTATACATTGCTAACTTGATCATTCTTCAATACACACAAAATCTATCTTAGTTTGACCATTACCATGTCTTGTTCATTGTTTTATTGAAGTTTGAAGCTGGTTAGTATATCTGTGTAACGCTTGGTAATATGTTGTCACTTGAAGTAATGTTAAAATGCACACCTTCACAGAATGATGTTCCTGTTGCTTACTTGACATCACATGACTAGAAGGAGTAACAAGTTGTAAACCTTCTTGACATGTTTCTTTGGAACATACTTGTGAGAATGGGAGTTGAGGCAGTTACTGCTGCCCTCTGTTGGCTCTCTGGTACTCTGCTTACAGGGGATGTTGCTCTGTTGGCTCTCTGGTACTCTGCTTACAGGGGATGTTGCTCTGTTGGCTCTCTGGTACTCTGCTTACAGGGGATGTTGCTCTGTTGGCTCTCTGGTACTCTGCTTACAGGGGATGTTGCTCTGTTGGCTCTCTGGTACTCTGCTTACAGGGGATGTTGCTCTGTTGGCTCTCTGGTACTCTGCTTACAGGGGATGTTGCTCTGTTGGCTCTCTGGTACTCTGCTTACAGGGGATGTTGCTCTGTTGGCTCTCTGGTACTCTGCTTACAGGGGATGTTGCTCTGTTGGCTCTCTGGTACTCTGCTTACAGGGGATGTTGCTCTGTTGGCTCTCTGGTACTCTGCTTACAGGGGATGTTGCTCTGTTGGCTCTCTGGTACTCTGCTTAGAGGGGATGTTGCTCTGTTGGCTCTCTGGTACTCTGCTTACAGGGGATGTTGCTCTGTTGGCTCTCTGGTACTCTGCTTACAGGGGATGTTGCTCTGTTGGCTCTCTGGTACTCTGCTTACAGGGGATGTTGCTCTGTTGGCTCTCTGGTACTCTGCTTACAGGGGATGTTGCTCTGTTGGCTCTCTGGTACTCTGCTTACAGGGGATGTTGCTCTGTTGGCTCTCTGGTACTCTGCTTACAGGGGATGTTGCTCTGTTGGCTCTCTGGTACTCTGCTTACAGGGGATGTTGCTCTGTTGGCTCTCTGGTACTCTGCTTACAGGGGATGTTGCTCTGTTGGCTCTCTGGTACTCTGCTTACAGGGGATGTTGCTCTGTTGGCTCTCTGGTACTCTGCTTAGAGGGGATGTTGCTCTGTTGGCTCTCTGGTACTCTGCTTACAGGGGATGTTGCTCTGTTGGCTCTCTGGTACTCTGCTTACAGGGGATGTTGCTCTGTTGGCTCTCTGGTACTCTGCTTACAGGGGATGTTGCTCTGTTGGCTCTCTGGTACTCTGCTTACAGGGGATGTTGCTCTGTTGGCTCTCTGGTACTCTGCTTACAGGGGATGTTGCTCTGTTGGCTCTCTGGTACTCTGCTTACAGGGGATGTTGCTCTGTTGGCTCTCTGGTACTCTGCTTACAGGGAATGTTGTTGTTTCTGACTCTCAGTCGATGCTTTGAAAGACCCAGAATGGCAGGTTGATGTATGCGTTTATATCGTCTATCGAGGTTTCCATTCTCCAGAGACTGATGTGGATCTACTGTCCTAGTCGTGCGAGTGTTTGCAGCAAAGAGAGCGAGGATATGCTTGCATTGATTGTTGGGGAGCTTAGGATGGATCTGAAGGATGTTCTTTGGTCTCTTGATAACCTACTGTTGGATGAGGACACTAAAATTGATGTTGAATTAATGCAGAGATTTCAGTTATCTTAGAATTACATGTTGTATAAGTAGTGCTGGATACTTGAGAGACAGACAGAGAAGTGTATTTAACCATCCAGCCACAGGAACCATCAGTATGCATACCCTTCGACATCTGTTGGGGAGACTAAGCATCTATAGGTTTGCCCCGAGTGATTTGATGTCAGTTCAATAACCAATCGTACCAGTTAAATGGAAGTAATAACAAACACTAACTGCTGGAAGACAACATAACAAACACTAACTGCTGGAAGACAACATAACAAACACTAACTGCTGGAAGACAACATAACAAACACTAACTGCTGGAAGACAACATAACAAACACTAACTGCTGGAAGACAACATAACAAACACTAACTGCTGGAAGACAACATAACAAACACTAACTGCTGGAAGACAACATGACAACTAATACAACTGAAATCTTAAGATATCCTACCAGTTAAATGGAAGTAATAACAAACACTAACTGGTGGAAGAGAAGACAACTAATACAATTGTTTCAGTCAATTCAAGGGAAGCAAATAAAAATATTTTAAAAAATAAAACGATCCTAACTACTCGTCAATAAATAAACATATATATATTATTATATACTAAATTGAAGAAAACTGGACAACCCAATAGAATAACAAGGTTAAAAAGTAGTATAAGTAAAATAGTAGAAGTAAAACTAGAAAGACTTCTTAAAGGGAAGCAACTCTATGGTGCAGTGTGCGCCTTAAAGCGTGGAAAGAGTTAAGATCGAAATAGATGATGGATTCTACATACCGTCA
The DNA here is from genome assembly GCA_020796225.1 of Arion vulgaris. Taxonomy (NCBI): domain Eukaryota; kingdom Metazoa; phylum Mollusca; class Gastropoda; order Stylommatophora; family Arionidae; genus Arion; species Arion vulgaris. Next base: position 2,438,389 of record CM036763.1, on the reverse strand, counting down.
GGAAACAGCTTACCAATACATCTAGATATGTCCTAGACTGGAGTACACCAAACAAATATTAGAGTAGTAGAGTAGCCAAAACCTCATGGGTGCAAACTGACTAATATTGTTCAGAATATAAATGAGTGGACTGTAACAGTAGTAGCCATAGGTTGCTCTCAGAACATGGCAAACTAAGTCAAGTTAATGTATGTGCTGCTGTAGGTCCCTCATTGGGAGCAAAGAATAGTACCACTGCAACCTACAAGACAAGTCATAAGATGCAATTGAGGTAGGGGTCTAGGGATGCTACACTAATAAAAAAGTGTCACAGAAATTGGATGTGCTGACCTACTTGTAGGCGCATAACTGGCACAACGTACAATCGCTCTTAGGCTCAGATTACATACAGATCACAAAGAGTGGTGTAACAAGAGATCGATAGGGAGATTTTGAAGAAAAAGAAGAATATATGAGTAGTTACAAGATACATGTACTATTTCATGACTTGAATGATATATGTGTCTGAGAAGATATCATTAATGAACTGCAAGTTACAAGATACATGTACTATTTCATGACTTGAATGATATATGTGTCTGAGAAGATATCATTAATTAATAACAAAGCAGGCACTGAAGTGGGAGGCAAAAGGTTCAAGAAATAAAGGACGCCCAAGGGAAAGACTGAAATGAACTTTGCTGAGAGAAGCAAGAAATATCGGACTCAATTACATGGAAGAGATTGAGCGAGTTGCCCGTGACAAAGCGGTATGGAGAAATTGCTTACAGGTCCTATGTATCGTATAACGGTACAGGAAAAATATATGTTTATGTTATGCGATCGACGTCATGGCACATTGGGCAGTCCCATGCGTGCTCTGTCCTTCGCTGCAGCAGCCATCCTAAAGTCCATTTGCTCACAGTACCCATGAGAAGTTGATTACTATATCTTCTCTCTCTCCACCATGAAGACGACACTGTCTGGCATGTCCAAACTTAACGCCTAATTCTCGAACTCGTTCCAGTGTCTGAGACGTGCCCATGTCACATAATTGAGAGCGTACCGCATTGATGATATCGACTCTGTCCATACTTCTGCCCACTTGAGTCGGGGCACTGTTTGCAAGAAAGTCAGCACGCTCGTTACCCCGCACTCCAGCATGTCCAGGCGTGTACAGCCAAGTCATTTTCTTGAGATGTGATCTCCGAATGCTGTCCACCCATTCCACACGCATACTTCCAGATTCAATCAGTTGAAGCATATTCATCGAGTACGTATCTGGAAACATGTTCTAGTTTGATTAAGCTAGATTTGTAGTTTCTCACCATCTCCTGTGTTAGTTTCTCACCATCTCCTGTGTTAGTTTCTCACCATCTCCTGTGTTAGTTTCTCACCATCTCCTGTGTTAGTTTCTCACCATCTCCTGTGTTAGTTTCTCACCATCTCCTGTGTTAGTTTCTCACCATCTCCTGTGTTAGTTTCTCACCATCTCCTGTGTTAAATGAGATTTCTACAAGATCTCTTTATTCACCTCTAGCTTAGTTGTTTCTTACAGGTATATCAGGATTGTTTCTCACAGGTATATCAGGATTGTTTCTCACAGGTATATCATGGTTGTTTCTTACAGGTATATCAGGGTTGTTTCTTACAGGTATATCAGGGTTGTTTCTCACAGGTATATCAGGGTTGTTTCTCACAGGTATATCAGGGTTGTTTCTCACAGGTATATCAGGGTTGTTTCTTACAGGTATATCGGGGTTGTTTCTCACAGGTATATCAGGGTTGTTTCTTACAGGTATATCAGGGTTGTTTCTCACAGGTATATCAGGGTTGTTTCTCACAGGTATATCAGGGTTGTTTCTCACAAGTATATCAGGGTTGTTTCTTACAGGTATATCAGGGTTGTTTCTCACAGGTATATCAGGGTTGTTTCTCACAGGTATATCAGGATTGTTTCTTACATATCCAAAACAAACAAACTTGTCTTCCTTTGCGACTGCTTGTCAGTCCTGCAGGCCACTCAAAGGGAACCACAAGATAACATGGAAAGAGAGCTGATACTACAGCTAAACAAGCTCTCAGAACACAACAAAATTATTCTCCAGTGGATACCAGCCCACTGTGGCGTACCAGGAAATGAGAGAGCAGACATGCTGGCTAAGGAGGGAACACAACACAACACAAACACCCAGTGTCACTACCAGAAATCAAGACACATATCATAAGAAAGTACAAAGAGGTATGGAGGCAACAAACCCACAGCAAACACCCACAAGATCCCATCAGCAGACTAAACAGAAAACAGCACACAACAACTCTTCGCCTAAGAACAGGTCACTGCAGGCTCGACCATCACATGCACAGAATAAAGCCTGCTCAGACTGCACAGTGTGCATGCCAGACAGAAACACAGACTCCAGAGCACATCCTGCAGTCATGTCCATCATACATACACCAACGAAATGAAACATGGCCTCATGAACAAAGCTTACAGACCAAGCTATGGGAACTCTCGAAGAACTCCAACTGACATGCAGCTTCATAGAGGCAACCCATCTCATGATTTAGACGAGCATACGAAACCGAACGCAAAGAAGAAGAAGTTTCTTACAGGTATATCGGGTTGTTTCTCACAGGTATGTCAGGTTGTTTCTCACAGGTATATCATGGTTGTTTCTTACAGGTATATCAGGGTTGTTTCTTACAGGTATATCAGGGTTGTTTCTCACAGGTATATCAGGGTTGTTTCTCACAGGTATATCAGGGTTGTTTCTCACAGGTATATCAGGGTTGTTTCTCACAGGTATATCGGGGTTGTTTCTCACAGGTATATCAGGGTTGTTTCTTACAGGTATATCAGGGTTGTTTCTTACAGGTATATCAGGGTTGTTTCTCACAGGTATATCGGGGTTGTTTCTCACAGGTATATCAGGGTTGTTTCTTACAGGTATATCAGGGTTGTTTCTCACAGGTATATCATGGTTGTTTCTTACAGGTATATCAGGGTTGTTTCTTACAGGTATATCAGGGTTGTTTCTTACAGGTATATCAGGGTTGTTTCTCACAGGTATATCATGGTTGTTTCTTACAGGTATATCAGGGTTGTTTCTTACAGGTATATCATGGTTGTTTCTTACAGGTATATCAGGGTTGTTTCTTACAGGTATATCAGGGTTGTTTCTTACAGGTATATCAGGGTTGTTTCTTACAGGTATATCGGGTTGTTTCTCACGGTATATCGGGTTGTTTCTTACAGGTATATCAGGGTTGTTTCTTACAGGTATATCAGGGTTGTTTCTTACAGGTATGTCAGGGTTCATTCTTATAACATGCCCTAGCCATTTCCATCTTCTTTTTCTAAGGATATTGTCCATGTTTTCTGTAGTAGTGCCTGAGAGAATACTAACTGCTGTTTGTTACTTTGACTAGAAAATATATTGTGTTCTACTGAGACAAGAGTCATGTGCGGCAAGAGTCATATAAGGCAAGAGTCATGTAAGGCAAGAGTCATATAAGACAAGTGTCATGTACTGCAAGAGTCATGTAAGGCAAGAGTCGTTTAAGACAAGAATCATGTCAGATCTGTGAACATCTCTCTTGTTTATTCTACCAAATTCTGATGGCTATAGTAGAACTAGTCAGATATTATTTTAAAATAATGTCAACTTGGTTTTTCTTCTGACCTTATAGTCTGAGAAACTTATGGGAAAGTAACTTATGGGAAAATAACAATCCTTTCATTCATGAATCAGTTGACCTTTGGTTTAACCTTTCACCATGTACCACCAATGACTGACTTCTGCTCTTGACCTTCTAAAAGTGATTGTATGCACACATGAATCAAATATAGTAGTTCTCCCTTATGACCAGTTGGATCTGACAAAAAGTTGCAATATAACTATGCAGATGGGGTGTCATATAAAGTGGAGTTCTATAGTCCTCAAATCTTATCAGTAACCATTAACTGCACTTCTTCTTCTTCCAACGTTCCTTATCAACCACTTGCTAACCATTCTGTGTGATTTGTATGTGATCTGAGTCTAAGAACGATTTACGATGTGACAGTTATGCGTCTACAAGTAGGCCAGCACATTCTATTTCTGCGACATTTTTTATTTACTAGGGTAGATTCCCTAGGCCTCTACATGAGTCGCCTCTTACGACATGCCTTGTAGGTTGCAGTGGTACTGTTATTTGCTCCCCTTGGGGATACCAGCAACACATGGGCGCCCAACTGCATAATTTTGTGTTCTGTCAGATAATATTCTCCCCCAGGTTATCGCCGAGGCAGGCTAGGACTTACAGTAAACATCTATCAAATATATTTGTTTTGTTAGAGAAACTTCAATGAAAAACTGACTTCGTGCCCAAGAAACAATTTTTAGTTTTATATATCATTAGTTAGTTAGTTTGTTTGTTTGTTAGTTTGTTTGTTACTTTCGTGCCCAGAAACAATTTTTAGTTTTATATATCATTAGTTAGTTAGTTTGTTTGTTTGTTACTTTCGTGCCCAAGAAACATTTTTTTATATATCATTAGTTAGTTTGTTTGTTACTTTCGTGCCAAAGGCGGCACATAAGGCAGAGGTTTTAGATCTCCATGTCGCCCGAGTGGTTACCGGGGCCCTAAATTGGGTGTAAAGAATAGAGCCACTGTTACCTGCCACGCATGTCGTAAGAGGCGTCTAAGGAGGTTGGGCATGGGGCTAGCTACCCCACACCGTAAAAACACTAGATGGCTACAGAACAGAGAGCGAACCAAGTAAACGCTGGCTGAAACCGGACACATCGCCGAAGGATAAGCACCAGAGCTCCAAATGGTGCTGAAGATGTGACGTAAACACACCAATGCTAAGGCTGCATGAATCAGATTTCCAATGAATAGAATTTATGGGGAGATCTGGTTAATCGGTCTGGGCGGTGATCGAGAGAGAGAGAGAGAGCTCCATGGGATGCGGTTCGTTGCTAGCAGTTGGAGATCTTGTATCATTTTACATCCTAATAGTTTACTTTCTTGTAGGATTGTTCTTTGAAGAGTGGTCTTAGGTCTTCCACGTTTTCTTTTCCCAACTGGTGACCACATAAGGATTTGTTGATTTAGTCTCTTTTCATCTGATCTAAGAACATGTATGTATCATCAGAAACATTGAATTGACAAGATATATAAGTGTTTTTGGTAAGTTGCAGGCCTATGTTCTATTGGGAGCAGAAAGAAATATGAGACAGCGATTGTGTAGAAATGAGTAAAAGCCAACATTACACATTTATAATTCTAAATATATCAGAAACTTGTTCAATACATTGTTCAAGAAAACTCAGTTAATACAGTTTGAGATACAGAGTCCAATTTTACACTTGAATCTGGCTAGATTGAAATAAAAACTTGGGACTCATTAACAAATGTCCAGATTTGAGTTCCATTTTTAGTTTTGTTTCATTTCTCTTGCTCTTTATTCTAGTTTTAACTGCTTTTTTATATGGCGGAGGGAGAACTGCCACTACATCTGATCACACCTCGATAGAATGGGTCTCATTGACTTGGCTGTCTGCACCTGTGAAGAAGCAAAGCAGTCGTTAAAGAGTATCTTGCAAAACTGCCCCAAAATGAGCAGCGTGAGAATGAAAATCTGGCTCACCGGAACAACCCTCAGACGAACCTGTTTATGACACAAACTGGAGTTATCAGTTATATGAGAACTATCATCATAGCACTCCGGACATGTCCATAGGTGCTCCGATCTCCGCCTCAACAAATCCAGCAGCGTCCAGCGACCCAACACGCCAGTTCGATGTTGATTAATCAATCTCTTTGCATATTTAGTATGTCGTTCTTTTCGGCTGCACCAATATTGACACCCATCTCTTTCAATCTGGTCAGCGAGTGGATTCACAGCCCTGAAACTCCTCTGTTCGGAAAGACTCTCTCAATGCGTGAAGAATGTCACTTCGATCCATTGCAGCTTCCTCTGATATTGTAGCTAAGCCAGCCAATCTATCAGCTTGTTCATTACCCCTAACTCCTGCGTGCCCAGGGACAAAATAAAGGTGATTTCTCTGATCATTGTCTGTACCAGTACCTCCACCCAGTTGCGTCTCACCATACCTGATTCGACTTTACGAATCATGCTCATGGAGTCACTGAGTATGAAAACACGAGTATGGAGTAATAATAATAGCCGTCCATCGCAAGCGATGATGACAACAATCTCAGACGTGTGCTGTTGAACCTCTCTGGTGTGTGCGGAGATGACTGTAGAGTCCAATCCTAAAACAGAATCCCAGACCACAGGTGAAGCATACATGATCAAGGTTAGACATGTGCGTGTTGTGTGCTCTGTCTTTTCGCGCTGCTCGTTTTCTCTGTGACTCAACAATACGATGATTCTCAGCTATTCGGGTTCCTTTTTTGTTGTTACAGCGCCACATTTGGCGATCTTGCGCAAGGGATTCCCAGCACGTATTGTCTATATCGAAGCATTTCAGAAACACTTTAAGAGTGTCTTTAAATCGTTTTTCTGTCCACCAGCTAAACGTCTGGCCCCTTCAAGCTCGCCATACATACAACAAACTGGAGTAGTTACATAGCAGAAGTTGATGGAAGAAGTACACTACATCTGATATGATGGAGAGAATGCTTCCGTGATATATACACGGTCATCATTTGTTAAATTCTTACTACCTTCAGAAAGTTAGTAATTGTATACCGTCAGACTTGACATCAAGACAAAGTCTACAGTCTTCTCGATGTTGGTGCTATCATGTAGGACAGCAACAAACTCTCTTATTGATATGAAGCCATCATTTGTAGTGCAGTTGCACAGTGTGTATGTTAGACTGAAGCACAGACTCCAGAGCACATCCTACAGTCATGTCCATCAGGAATAAGTCAAACAGCTCTCTGCCCGTGTCAGCAGGCGGAACAGACACCAGAGCATATCCTGCAAGACTGTCCTCTCCTGGGTGAACTGAGAAGCAACATGTGGCCAAACCCAGTCGACCTGAAAACTAAGCCTTGGTGAAACCTGACAGACCTGAAGCTGACTGCCCAGTTTGTGGTCCACAGTAAACTGAGCGTATGACCAGAGATCGCTGAAGAAGAAGAAGAAGATATCCATCATACATACACCGACGAAACATGGACGAAGGTTACAGAGCAAGCTATAGGGAACTCACGAGGAACTCCAATTGACATGCACATGCAGCTTCATAACGGCAACCAGTCTCATGGTTTAGACGAGTATGTCAAAGCAAACCCAAAGAAGAAAACGATTAGTGTGCAGATGATGACTATTTTGAAAAGAGAAAACTAACGAGAGCCAAATCCACCAGCTTCAAACAGAAACTATATGCTAGGATCTGGAAACAGACAGAAGACTATATCTTGTCTGCAATGTGTAATGATTAATGATGACAGAAGGAGAACAAGAACTATCAAGTGTTATGTTTACAAAGGATTCACTTCATTACGCCGAGTATTACCCCATACGGCCCAGTCCCTCTCCGCAGAAATATCCCACCACCTACCGAAAGTATTGTACAAAGCACGAAGTCCGTAGCACCGGCAACAATCCTAGGGTTCTCTGGGGAAAATCCACTCGGGAACAGAACGTGCGTACCGGATTCGAAGCCACAACTTTCGGAACGCATGGCAAAGACTTAGCCACACACACACACACAGACACACACAGACACACACACACACACAGACACACAGACACACACACACAGACACACACAGACACACACAGACACACACACACACAGACACACACACACAGAGAGAGAGACTCTCCTAATTTCTAAGTTAACTGTGAACAATAATTTAGTTTGTCATAACTTTTCTTCTTCTTCTTCTACGTTCGTTCTATTCACAATTTGTTGACCTCACTTTGTTGACCTCACTTTGTTGACCTCACTTTGCTGACCTCACTTTGTTGACCTCACTTTGTTGACCTCACTTTGTTGACCTCACTTTGTTGACCTCACTTTGTTGACCTCACTTTGTTGACCTCACTTTGTTGACCTCACTTTGCTGACCTCACTTTGTTGACCTCACTTTGTTGACCTCACTTTGTTGACCTCACTTTGTTGACCTCACTTTGTTGACCTCACTTTGTTGACCTCACTTTGTTGACCTCACTTTGCTGACCTCACTTTGTTGACCTCACTTTGTTGACCTCACTTTGTTGACCTCACTTTGTTGACCTCACTTTGTTGACCTCACTTTGCTGACCTCACTTTGTTGACCTCACTTTGTTGACCTCACTTTGTTGACCTCACTTTGTTGACCTCACTTTGTTGACCTCACTTTGTTGACCTCACTTTGCTGACCTCACTTTGTTGACCTCACTTTGCTGACCTCACTTTGTTGACCTCACTTTGCTGACCTCACTTTGTTGACCTCACTTTGTTGGTCTCACTTTGTTGACCTCACTTTGTTGACCTCACTTTGTTGACCTCACTTTGTTGGTCTCACTTTGTTGACCTCACTTTGCTGACCTCACTTTGTTGACCTCACTTTGCTGACCTCACTTTGTTGGTCTCACTTTATTGACCTCACTTTGTGGTTTTTGACTGAAAAACGGAGGTACTTTGCGCTAGTTTACTACGTTTTACAAACATTTGTGATATATGCACATTATTGTTCAGCACGAATTCCCGTGTACTTAACTACTTCAAATACATGGTCATCGCATTGATTCTCACTTAGAGGCTGCACGTAGTTACAGCAAAGGCACCGCAGTCCTTCTTTGACAGTTTTTTTCAACTTGTGCTTGCAGTAAGTGGACTTTGATTGCATGGAATCACTAAGCAATCAGTGTATATGACAACATCACCATCCCGTGGGTATTCATGCACTATCATCATGAACTCCGTATCTGATTCAGGAGATTATTCATTATTTTTCGATTCTCTCTCTCTCTGTCTGTCTCTCTCGATCCCATTATTTTTCGATTGATGTGCAGCCGTTACATCACACATCCCTTTTACCGCTCCATTAATTTACAACGAATAACAATTATTGTACTATTTTGCGTGCGTGCAACTACTATAAATATTTTTTTTAAACTGTGGATACTGCCTGTAGTTCCGCTTTTTATTGCGGTCTAGGACAGGTGGGACGAGAACTTGAGGAATTTAATGGCTAGTGCAGCCGCCACGAAACTCTTCAGGTTAGAATTTTTCATTGATGCCCCACAACAGAAAAAATCCTTGGCCTTACCGTGAATTGAACACTGATCTCATGCATGGTATCCGCGCTCTAACCCACTCGGTCAGACGCTCCACCACCACTACTATATATATATAACACTTAGTTCATAGTTCATAAGTACGGTTCCAACTTCACTGCAACGGGTCACCCCATAATTGCTCTGTTCCTGTGCCAATGAAAATCACACGAAATGCTAACAACTGTGAAATGTTTCCTGTGTGAACTAATTCCAGAATGAAACAGCCGCGTACCACCACAAAAAGCAACCGGCTCCGCATAAAATGCATATGGCCGTCGCTAATGTAGCATCACCAAACTGTTCATCACTTGAATTGCAATTCTTGTCGAAAAGGAACATCAATCATGACAAAATCCAGCTTTCTGCACTCGCAATATAACTGCATACGGCAGATTGAGCTTGTTCGTCATAACCGATGTCCGCCATTTTCTGAATACACACTAACATACAACAAACGTACGGTTGACACAGCAAAAATCATTCCATGTAACATTCATAGCTCACAGCGTTGCTCAAGCACTAACTCAGTAGCTCGGCAGACGAAACCGGAAAATACTCGACCAAACAGGGCGAGAATGCGCTAGCAAAAGTCGTGTTCAGAATCAAACTGTTCTGACTCTGAATGGCCCTCCCGCATTCCGCCATTGCTGGTCGGGATATAACACATACAAAATGTATACGGTTAAAGGGACATTATCGCAAATAAACCTGACGTGGTAAAACAAGACGACTTATGTCCCTTAGTTTATCTTTTTATTTCTAAACAAGATCTGTAATTCTAAACTATGCAAATTCTGCCTAGTTTTTAGACGCGATACGAAATATTGTGTGACTAAATCGTACAAATTGGTAATTCGTTGATTTGTTTTTCTATTCTTTAATCTAGTTTTGCCTAACAGCGTCAGGATAAGAAGAGAGCTCTAGAATGGGCTTTTGTGCGCGATTCATAAACAGTTTGTCTCTGCCTCTGTTGTTTCTGAGGTCCACCTTTTTTGTTGGATGTCCTTTCGCTTTGTATCCACTTGTATCCACTTGTATCCACTTGTATCCACTTGTATCTCACTGTATCCACTTTATCCACTGTATCTCACTGTATGAGAGTAACATCTTTGTATCCACTGTATCCACTGTATCAGAGTAACATTGCTCTTTGTATCCACTGTATCAGAGTAACATTGATCTTTGTATCCACTGTATCAGAGTAACATTGCTCTTTGATACGCACTCTCTGTTGGTAATCTGCTTATGTGACCGAACCATTGAATTTATTGTTTCTTGATGAAGTTCAGTACTGATGTTGTATCCACTTTTTCTGATGTCTTCATTTCTAAACCGGTTACTTCTTGATACTCCCAATACGCTGCGCAGACACTTTATTTAAACTCGTTTATTTATCAATCATTAAAAGATATCCATACAAGAACATATGAAATCTGTTATTACCATCAAGCTACTGAAACTCTCAGCAATGCAAGCAATTCGTCGTCCACTACAGACTGTGCACCTATGAGTGTCCGGAGTACAGTGATGCCAACTCTGTTAAAATACTATTTAAACATGTTTACCTCATGTCACTGAATGTATAACTCAAATGTTAAAACAGTTCTACTTTATAGGTCACAAACATGGAGAATGACTAAAACAATAATACATAATATGCAAATTAACTGACGTCTGCACAGAATGGAAAGACTAAGATTATGTGATTACGTCACAGATGAAGAGATATTGGAGAGAACAAGACATATCCCAGTTAGTCAAGAGGTCATGAAAAGACGGTGGCGTTAGATAGGACACACCTTAAAAACGTCTGTGGAGGAGAATATAACAGGAAGGGCCACCAACATTAGCATAAGAGAGAAAGTTGGGACAGAACCTTGCTTGAATTACGTTGATAAACATCAACGTCTTGCCATTTACAGCGTTGAACAATTCTGATAAGACCAACTAGCTGAGTCTGAGTGACATGATTTTACATTTACAGGCGATTTCTTGGTACCGTTTCCGTTATCTATTTCTCGACTTCCACTGCTTGTGTGCGTGTTATCCATCTCTAGACGTCGGAGAGTGATGTAGATAAATCCACTCTGAGATTCTGCTTATCTGTCGAGAGAAGATTCAGAAAAGATAACTAATATAAACTTGTGGAGAAATACAGAACAAAAACCAGCACTTCTGTACGTTAAAGAGAGAATAATAATGGATTAGACACACCCTCAAGAAACAATAGAACAATAGAACTAGACATACACTTATAGTCTTTCCTCTTCGGCCTGTGGGCGGCGCATAGGGCAGAGGTCATAGCTCTCCATGTCTCGCGGTTCGTTGCTATTTGTTTTAAGTCTTTAATGTTTACTAGGCCCATCGTTGAGCCTTCTCTGGTGATGGTTCTACGCAGAGTCTCTCTTGGTCTTCCTCGTTTTCTTTTTCCCTCTGGTGTCCATATGAGGGATTGGTAAGGAGTCTTCTCTCATCCATTCTAAGTGTGTGGCCGATGTAGTTCCAGCGGCGCTTTCTTATAAAATTTGATACATTTTCTTGCTTGGTCTCTTGTCTTATTTGTGTATTGGGTCTGAAATCTGACCATTTGAGGTTCAGTATTCTTCTAAGACATTTATTCTCAAAGTTATCTAATTTTCTTTCTAGAGCTTTTGTTGCTTTCCAACTCTCGCATCCATAAGTTAATACTGGAATCACACAAGAGTTAAAGATCTTTAATTTTAAGTGCTTGCTGAGTGAATTGGACTTCCATATATTTGACAATTTGTTAAAAGCACTTGATGCCAATGCGATTCTGTGTGGAATTTCTGGCGCTGTATCCCCGTAGATGTCATCATACTCCCTAGGTATGTAAAACTTTTGACTTTTTCAAGAGTGTAGTTTTTAGTTGAATATTTTCTGGACTGATGGTAAGGTCAACAATTTTTGTTTTTGTGGTGTTTATTTGGAGACCAATTTGTCCTGAGATATTTTGGAGAAGGTTTGTTTTCATTTGAATATCTTGATGTGATGAACTCAAAAGGGCTATATCGTCGGCAAAATCAAGGTCTTCTAAAATTTTATCAACCCACTTGATGCCCATATTTGCGTTATTGGTGCATTTTCGCATGACCCAGTCAATTGCTATTCCAAAGAGCATTGGCGATAAGACGCAGCCTTGTTTCACTCCTGTTTCCACTGGGAACCAGTCAGAGTTACCGAAATCTGTTCTTACACTGCAGCGCGATTCACTGTAGAAGGATTTTATGATGTTGATGAATTTAGTAGGAAACCATAGTTTTGAATACACTTATAACGATGGAATTAATAGGGTAAGAGAGGAATAATAAAGTCAAAAATACCTGGCTTAGAACATCATGGAGAGTAAGAGAGGAATAATAAAGTCAAAAATACCTGGCTTAGAACATCATGGAGAGGAAGAAGTGAGAGCTGAATAAGATGTGTCAGAATAGAATTCTTTAAAGAGCTACAGTTGCATCCATGTGTACTAGTGGCAACAGAATAGTTTCGTGGTAGTAAGGACAACAAAATATGAACATTTAGATCAGCTCATTAGTACAGAATTATTTGTTGGTGCGTATATGTTTGACACAGGTCAGTCTCATCATACAGGCCTGGCCTAGTCCATGAAGATTCAGTCAAATGTTGAGCTGACTTTCACTTTCAAATGACAGTAGTAGAACAATGAGTAAAACATAGTCACAAAATATAACTACATGGAAAATGCGATGTCTACGAAAAGTTACCAACAACACTAGAAAAGACAGTCAACAACATCAGCATAAGAAAGTTGACACAGAACCTTGCTTGTATTTATATTTTTTTTAAACAATGAATGAAGTGGTTTCGGTCACTTAATAAGAATGCAGCTAAACTTCACTGCATACGGAGTCTTCTACAACAGAACATCAGGAAAGAAGGCAAGAGAAAGACCACGAAAAACAGATGATTAGATGGCATAGCAGAATCATACCAAAAAGCAAAAACAACTATCACCTAAACCACTAGAGCAGCAAAAGACAAAAACAAAAAGCCACGACAGTGGGCAACAACCCGGTAACAGTGTGATGGCAAAAGAAGAACTGGGATGTTAGATAAGTCAGTTTTGTAGCTCAAAAACTATTACATTATAAACATCAAGTGCCAAACTGTGATAATGTTATCGTGCACATTTTTGCACCTCCATTTGGTTGTTAGAAATTAGTCACTTCTGACGGCCTCACCTATGACCAATTAGATCTGACACTACGCTACAGTATAACTCAACAACTGTTGTACTATACAGTGTGGAGTTGAATGTTGGTACAATCTGATCAGCAACTCACATGTACAGATCAAATGTGTACATATTGGACAGTATTTCACGTTATTATTTGAACCGTTAAATCAGGACTGACAACCGAAATATATTTTCGAATCGCTTTGTAGCAGAAACAGCAATGACAAACTGACATACTATAATGAACAATGTCAGCATTATGTTCCATTAGGAACGCTGAATTATCATCTTCTTCTTCAGCGATCTCTGGTCATGCGCTTAATTTACTGTGGACCACAAACTGGACAGTCAGCTTCAGGTCTGTCAGGTTTCGCCAAAGCTTAGTTTTAGGTCGACTGGGTGTGGCCACATGTTGCTTTCAGCTCACCCAGGAGAAGACAGTCTTGAAGGACATGCCCTGGCGTCTATTCCGTCTGCTGACACTGGCAGAACGCTGAATTGAAAAGCTAATGTTGGTGATTAGGTGCAGACCGTGGGTGGCGATGAGCGCCGAAATTAATCCAATAAGGGCTTCAATTTCAGTGTATGGCAACCGTTCCGCAAGAGCCCCATACACCTGCGAAGTATAAGTTAATCTGTTTGACGACTTATTATCATGTTCATTGGTCTCGGTGCCTCTCTTTGTTCTTATAATTTTAGTATTCACTCTAATTACTCATGCCGGTAATTTATTGAGTTGCAAACAATGATTACTCCACAGACGGAAGTTGATATCGGGACAAATACTGTCATGGCGCACAACAGGGTTATTGTAAGTAATCGTGCTTTCTTGCAGAAACTGATATATCATGTGTACATTGTTTATGTCTGTTATAGTTTATATCTTTTATTTCATAACATTATATATTCTCTTGCTTAAATAGTTATAGTGGCGCATTTGTGCGATAATGACGAAGAAACAGTGTTGTAATTTCCTCTTGTCAAAATAGAAAGGTTTTAGTTTGAAAATGTCATGTGTTAGGTGTACTCTTACAAGTTACTTAGTAGTCTTATATTATGATCACATCTAAGCTCGATCATCAGTTCTTAAAATGTCAACAACTGAACATGACATTCATTTATTTTTGCTTGTTTATTAAAAAACCACAGTGTTCTCGATACCGGCCTGTAATGACCAGGCTGTTAATAACTGTATATACAACTTGGGAGTCGGAATAAATTTTATATAAATAACCTTGAACTAATTGAAGATACCCAGAGTAATCAGAGTAGTATTGTATAGGCTAGACGCGATGGCATAATGCTCCATCAAGTGAAGGCAATACATATTAAAGATGCAATTGTCTTAGATCATTTTTATTTATTGAAAATTATTGATAATTTTATAACCGGAACTAAAAGATATTTTGTTCCTCATCATAAATTCTGCAGCTACTGTTTCAGTTTGGATATCTATCTTAATCTTAGTATCGTATCTACATCCTCGTCATGTCACATTAATCACATACGGCAGTCAAGCAAGGCATCCACAAAAGACTTCCATTGCTGCCGTTCTGCTGCCTTTCAACCGTTTCCCACTTCAGGCCACAATTTTTCAACTTATTTTCCGTTCCTTATTTTCCCCTTCCATATTTTCCCCTTCCACTTTCCATAGAACAGCTATCACTAGTCAGTGCACATACTCACTACTGGCATACAACATATATGACCTCTCCACCTTCATACTGTTTAGATATACTGTAGTTTTATTTCCCGCTCGCTATAAATTGAGATATCAATTTTAGGGTGAAGACTATTTGCATGGAGCCTGGCAGAGAAAAATGTGAGTGTAAAATCTTATTGCCTCAGTGATCACAATCAATCATCACATTACAAATATAATTATTTAAAGTTGTAATATATTAACAAAAGTTTTAATTGACTAATTCCCAGCTACGACCATGTTAAGAATTCTCTAAACAATGTAACCTATTTGCAGCAATGGTCTACACTAGCCAGGTCATGGTGGATATATGATGCTAACAATCAGTGTGCCTTCAGATCTGCATATAGACTCATGATATATTTACAAGGCAAACATAAACCTGTCTATGGCAATGGAGGTAATCTATATATATATATATATATATATATATGGCATTTTTCATCTTTATATACGGTCAATTTACTGCTGCTTTCTGTGTTGTGTCCAAACCAAAAGCAAGAATGAAGTGTCCTCTCTATTTACCCTAGCCTGGGCATCTAATATGGGGAGCCTTGCCCATTTTGCACAAACCTGCCTCTTTACCCTACCGTTTCATCCAAAGGAAAAAGTCCATACATTTGGAATCAAGCAGGGTTTTCAGGGGATGCAAGAAAATGGAATATATACATAACCATCAACTGCTTTAAGGTCCCTCCATTCAGATTTGTGGTCAAGGTTTAATCCTCTAGCTTTCTGCTTAACCGTGCTGACCCACAAAGCAGTGGGGAGTTTCTATTAAGGTTTACTCCCCAAGGCAGTGGGTTTAACAGTTGGAGATGGTACCATCTACGGTAAAACACTTGCCAATTGACCGTTTGTAAAGAGGAAAAATGGTCATGCAAACTTCCTAATGTATCTCTGGTAGCCCCTTGAGTCTGGGTTAACCTGAGAGCCGTTTACAGTCAGAATAGGCAGCACTGAAGATCGAACAGAGACCACCTGTTTAATTGGCAAGTGTTTTACTGTGACAACTTCTGAGTTTGCGCTTATCTCTCTTGCCTTTCAACTCATCCCTAAGTCTCTATTCATATGATTATGCACGTTTGCGTAATGTTTTCCACAGAACTGTCATCAGCTAGTTTTTCCTATTTGTTGGGACCTTATATCTGAACAGTGGTTTGCCTTGGAGTCTCTTTAGGAAGCAGGCACACTAACCACTATATATTACCATGGCAGTCTCTCTTCTTCTTCTTCGAACCACTTCTTCTTCTCCATATTGACCACTTGTTATACCATTCTTTGGGATCTGAGTCTAAGAGCCATTGTATGTGGTGCCAGTTGTGCACCCAAAAGTAAGCCGGCACATCTGATTTTTGTGACACTTTTTATTTACTATGGTAGCTTCCCTAGGTCCCCACCTTAGTCGCCTCTTACAACATGCCTTGTAGGTTACAGTCTTACTATTCTTTGCTTCCCTTGCGAGCCCCGGCAGCACACGGGCGGCTGTCACTCTAATGCGGAAGACTACATAAATCTACCAGTGTGAACATTTATCACAACTTGGCTGTAAACTAGCAGCCCAACATTACTTCTATTGACTGACATCACAAAAGTGGGTGACAATAGAAGAAGAGATAGAATATCTGAAATCATGTATTTTATTTATGCACATATTATATTTGATTGTTTGAATATCTACTTATTGCTACCCTTTCTTATGTCTAAACAGCTGATATTGGAGACCATGTTGTTGTGATCAATACACAACATATTGCTTTGAGAAGCAATTTTTGGAGAACATTTAAACACCATCACCACACCAGGTACAGTATTAGTGTATCCTAGAGCTCTTGTCAGCTATGAGTCGCTACTGATGGCCTTCCATATGACCATTCAGATCTGACACCATGCTACAGTATAACTCACTAGATGTAATACTATAAAGTGGAGTTTATTATTTTACTAAAATCTTATCAGTAACTCATTTGTACACATGTGTGTCTTATTGGACAATATTTCCCTCAAGCTTATTGATGATTTGGTTACAGCTGGGAACACAATCTCTAACAATTGGCTTTGTTGAAGAAACCGCAGTGGAATAACTAATATAGTGTTAGACACAATGTCAGCAGTATATTCTATTAGCAACACGGTATTGAAAAACTCATATATATGTTAGTGATAAGTTGTAACTTTATGTCCCATTATGAACAGAAATATATAAGAAAAGTTAATGCTGTTAACATCATCATTTGTTTGTGGGAATGGGCTATATGGTTGTGTCTGTGACATTCTGATAACTTATACTAGCCTCCCAACCAGATGTTGGATTTTGAAATAGCCTCTAAGTGTGGCGGCGTGTCAGCTGGTATCTAGATAGTTCCGACTAGACAAACAAGCTGATATGCTACATGATACACCCCGGGGTCTCTGTGTGTGTAACCAGTGAGCTGCTACATGTTGCATGGATATCATTGCACATCTGCTTTGGAAGATTACATCTAGAGGTTGCAGTGAGATCTGTACTGATAAGTTCTTTGTACACTTTCTTTCGCAGTACCATTGGCCTTGCTATATTTTCCCTCCATTAATTTTCAGGGTCAGAAGCCTTGACTCACTCAAACATTTTTCACTTTACAAAATCACATGTGTGTTGTCAGGGCTCGCAAGGGAGCAAAGAATAGTAACACTGTGACCTATAAGGCAGGTTGTAAGACGTGGGTTACATAGGGGTCTAGGAAGCTACCCTAGTAAATAAAAAGCCTTGCAGAAATTGGATGTGCTCGCCACTTGTAGGCGCATAACTGGCACAATGTACAATCGCTTTTAGGCTCAGATCACATACAAATCACAAATAGAGGTTAACAAGTGGTTGATGTGGAGAGTCCGAAGAACTGTACAAAATGTCACCGCAAGTTTTTTTGCAAAATGTCATTACAAGAGTACATAAGTCAACCATTTATTGACTGTTAGTATGAAAAGTTTTTTTTGTTGGCCCATTTTTTTCATGATTAAAATTCTATATTTATTTAGTTCAAATATTCTTAAAACTAGAATTCTATTTGTTTCAGGTATGCTGGTGGATATTCTCGGACGTCAGCATGGAGAGTCCATGAAATGGATCCTACAAGGGTATATATGTTAAAACATTATTTCATCGCAACTATTTCCTGTAAATGAGTACTAGTTATCACAAACTAGACAGATAATGTGTGTAACATATATGAAAACTGATGACAGGCATTCAACTGTTAGAAAGAGATTTACTCACCTTCGTATAAGATAATATTACAAATGCAACATCAAAGTACATGTACTAAATTGAAAGTCTAGATTTTCATACCTGGCCTTATCTCATGAGTGTGATGACTATGTATGTGACAAAAATACTATGTAATATCTGCTACACAAGTGCTTCAGATATGAGAAATAAGGCCAACTTGTGTGGTCATAACTATGCAGTGGATCTTTGGATAGTCAAATCCACCCGGAAATGATGAAACAGATAGGCTAGCCAAGAAAGAGTCAACACAAGAACAACCAATCACACTAACAACTCTCCACACAGCAAATCCTAATGACAACAAATAAAGAAGTTTGGCTGAACGGATGAGAAGAGAGGTTTATGGGCACATTGATCACCACGTGAACATCAACCACCTTACAAGGAGAGATCAGAGCACCAGTTTTAGACTCTTAACCTAACGCATAACACTTAATAATAACATGAACAGATTTCAACTACAACACACTCCAGAGTGCCAACTGTGCGCACATCATCATGAAACCATTCATCACCACCTCTTCATGTACCAAGCACTGGATGATGTCTGGAAGATCCTCCTTCCTCCATGGCCAGATAAATGGCTCATATTATACAAAACAAAAGAACAACTTACAAACACATGCAGATACCTACATAGCATTCATCAAAAGGCAAGAGCTCAAGTGCTGCTGGATCATTGAAGAAGTAATGTGGTTGTTATTGAAACCATTCTAGGAAAGTTTTTTTGGAAATGCTAACAGTCTCACTGTGACTACTGCTATCTGAGTATGTTCAACATCACCATGCTTGTGAGGGACAAGAAACCAATCTTCACGTTTTCTGGTTTGATTGGACCATCCTCATTGCACTTTGGTGAGTAACCAAAGAAGATCTCAGCTGCAGTGCACAAACTCTAGTACCTGCAAGGGTCCCTGGTGTAATTTTGAAGATATGTTTGTCTAAATTTTATTTTTAATCCTTTCTAATGAATTTTGCCTGTTTAGCGGTTTATCAGCCTGCTCTTTTCGATTTTGTACTGCCAAGGGTTCTTTTACATGCTCAAATTGAACACGTGACCTATATTTTATTGTCCGTCTCCGATATGACTAGCAACTTGATCACCTACACTGAGATCAGGGATATATGGAAAAATATGCAGATGTCTCCACGAGGGAGCAAACCTGGTACCTTTGGCACTAGAGATGAGCACCTAACCTCTAAGCCACAAAGATCCCCTTCATTAATATGCAATATTGTCATCAACAGACTTGTTCTGTAGAATGGGCTAATGCAACATGATAATGACGTGTTGTGCCTGCTAACATTTCAGATACTAGAGAGAGCAGTACACAATAGGCTGGCAGGGATAGAGTTTAGAAGAGAGTTGATGGCTAGGCTACACTTGTTTCCTGAGGCTGTAAGTATTTTGATTGATAGAACAATCCAAGATGATTTTCATATTTCATTTGTATCATTCTTCGCTATTTGATATCTGAACAATTTGAAGACAGTATTTCTGAGTATTTCAAGAACTCTTCCATGGGAAATTGCAGATAGGCTGGGTTTTTTTGGGGGGTTCCAACTGCTTTCTTACATCCTTTTATTAAACCAGATATTTTTGTTTTTAATGGTTCTCAAGTCTAGACATTCTACTTTTCTTTGATCTCTTATTGAGTTTTTAAAAAATAGTTGTCTGTTATGTGCTTTGATATTTGTGCCTGATTATAAAAGAATTGTGTGCTCATTGCTTCAATCAGAAATTGTGATACTCTGTTGATTAAAACATAGCCTATTTTATTCAGCTTTTTCTTATCGAATGACTCTCATGTTTGTTTTTGTATGTGTTTTCTTTCAAATGTAATGTTACCTATATGCATTTCTTTGGCTACTACGTGATTGATTACTCTCCATCTATTATCATTTGACATTGCATGTAGACTTTCTATTCTTGTTATATGCTTGTGTTTTCTCTACCTATATATTGTGTTGAGATCTCCTAGTAATATGTAATTTGTTTGTGTTTTATCTATCACATGTTCAAATTTGTTGTAAAATATCTTCTTCAGCTGCATCTTCTGTTGATTTGTGTACATTAATCATTGTTTTATCCTTACACTTTCCTTTTCTCAGAAATTTACAGAATCTTATTGATAGCTACAAATTCTATAATTACATGTGCCCAATGGCATCGGTTTTTTGTGACTTCCACTGCTTTGCATATCTTAGCTGCTGCTTTTCTTTTCTCACCCTGAGAACATAATCCATCGCTTCTTTTGTATCTCTTTATTTATGTCTTCCAGACCAATTAATTATTCTAGTCTGATATTGCTAATGTTATCGTCCCGGGTGTACCCAAGTATTCTTCTAACAAGTGTAATGAGTATTATTACTCAAAACCGTCACGACTTCAAGTGATTGATAATGACTTGATCACTAGAAGTAAGAGATTATGACAAGATTTTTTTATATATAACTTCTTGTGCCCCAATGACTTGGATATGCCATCCAAGCTTCAGATCAGACCATTTCTTTCTCAAGAAAAACTTTGCTTATTGTGTGACAATTGGTATTTTCTCAAAAACAGCTGCTATCTATTTATGTCAGCTACCATTCTCTCATAGACATTCCTATGTCAATTCCTATAATTAATGATAATTTTATCTTTGTGGGGTAAGTTATTGTCTGTGTGATGTTATTAATACTACTAACTAAAGTGTTGTCAAACACTATAAGATACTACGCTCAAATCTTTATAGTCTACAGCTGGTTGTTAATACTAATTCCAACCTGATTTCTCTCTTGGCCATTGTTACTTCACAGCTATATACAGATTGTATGCTCTTCTTTCATGTCCATTTCTCTGAATATAATCTGTTGTACAATATTACGTTCTTATGTTGTGTAGATTCTAATCTTTTAAATCTTAATTGAGATATTATTCGTGTATGTGGTATATGTGTTTTTCTCACTCTGTAATATCGTAGATGATGGTATGTCTCTGTTACACAAGTGAGATCTTATTCGCATTCACTATACTAAAATATCACAGAAGATTGTTTTTCTTTGTAATAAAAACATCACAAAGGATGCAGTTTCTCTTCTTCAGTGATCCTTGGGCTCTTGCCCTTCGGCCTAATTTTATCTAGCGGTATCTGTATTTTTTATTTTGTTCCGTGTAATGTTCCATTTATCTGGCCTTAGAGGAAGAAGAACCTATCCAGAACTCACCCAGATCTTGAAGAGGTGGTGGCATTGCGATGATGCAATTTCCGTATAAAATGTTTGTACATTTAGTTTGCAGATCACTTTTCATTAATCACTTTCTTATGTTAGTAAATATTGACACACAAAATCTGATCTGACAGGAGGTACCAGAAAATATCTTGAGCAACGTCACAGGACAAATTCAACAAGTACAAGCAATACCAAAGAAACTGCAAGATTACACACAAGAAGAGATTGATAAATTTCCTAGATTATTTGAATTGTAAGTTCCTCTGTGTTGTGTTAACTGTAACAATTTTGTATCAATATTTGTTTTTGTTGTGACATTGATGTGTATCATTTCTTGTTTTTGTTGTGACATTGATGTGTATCATTATTTGTTTTTGTTGTGACACTGATGTGTATCATTATTTGTTTTTGTTGTGACACTGGTGTGTATAATTATTTGTTTTTGTTGTGACAGTGGTGTGTATCATTTCTTGTTTTTGTTGTGACAGTGTGTATCATTACTTGTTTTTGTTGTGACATTGATGTGTATCATTATTTGTTTTTGTTGTGACATTGATGTGTATCATTATTTGTTTTTGTTGTGACATTGATGTGTATCATTATTTGTTTTTGTTGTAACATTGATATGTATCATTACTTGTTTTTGTTGTGACACTGATGTGTATCATTATTTGTTTTTGTCAAAGATGAAGATTGGCAAGTAAGTGAAATATATTTTCAGACCACAAGTTCATGAAAGAATGAATATTCTGATAAGCATATCTTGTCTGCATATCAAAGTGATGTTTTTGAAACTTGTGATTATGTCAAAACTAATTTCATTTATATATTACTATCTGATGCCCAGTAACTGTCGTCTTCACCTCTTCCAACGGAGCACAGGTCTTCAACAAACTTATGCCATCCCTTCTAATTCTTGCTAACCCTTTTAATATCAATCTCTTCTTCACGTATTTCTAGGCCTTCCCATGCGGGTTCCAAAACAGTGTCCGTCTACTCAGTGTGTGCCCTATCAATCGCCAGCGTCTCTTCCTTAGATCTTTTTCCACTGGTATCTACTTAATTCTTTCTCTGAGTTCACAATCTTATCCTACCATCTCAGTCTCTCTATTCTACATAAACATCCATTTATGGTCTGTAGTTTTCTTTTGTTGTCCTCCATGTTTCCGAGCCATACAACAGCACCAACTTCACATTTGGCTCAAAGATTCTTAGCTTTGTGTTTGTTTTGATCTCCTTTGACTTCCTTATATTGTGCAATGCTATAAAGTTTCCCCTTGCTTTTTTGTATTCTTATCTTGATATCTGTCCCCCCCCCACCATCTATGTTGCTACCGAGGTATGTGTATGATTCTACATCATGTAGTTCTGTGTCCTATCATGGAATTATAAAACATCTATGATCTTCTTCTACATGACTTATCCTTATATCATGCCTAATAATATCTTACATATGTTGTCATATATTTTGCAGACCTGCGGACTATGATACAGAATCATACAAGAGAGAAAATAGGCTTGAACCAGATAAACATACAAGTATGAAATATAGACTCAAGTAGTGCATGTTTTGTGTGCATATGAAATTTGGTGTGACTTGGAGGAACATGTCTACCTAACGATAACTGCTTGAAGATGCTGGCACAATGTCATCGTTAGAAACCAATCTTGACATTGAGTTATGTTTACTTCTTGATCTACAGTAGGATAAATGTGTAGCATTTCTTTGTTCAGATGAGAATAAATATTAGAGATTGATGTGTTTCTGCATACATTTTTTGGGTTTGTGTGTAGGTATGACTGAATATATAATGTGACTGATGGCTGGGAGAGTCAGTGTTATTAAAATATTCTCTTCTCAAGCTGCATAACATGCAAACATTCATACAAACAGAATAAAATGTTTCTTTATATCATTCCCTTGTAATTGTAACATGTTAATTGTATGAAACATCAACGATTGGCTTTAACAATAGCATAGACTCTTTCATTGTATTCAATATGACATACATTCTAGCACCTACCAGATGTCCGTTGCTGTGCTGAACATTGCTCTCATCCCAGCTATCCATCTTCTGTACTCATCATGAAGGATGTCCTTTGTTGGATTTAGCTCTCATCATAGCCAACATAAAGGACTCAATATTTAGCAAGTTTTCCATTTCTTTAATGCCATGTTATCTTGGTGGTCCCTACCCCACCTTCAAGGAACCATGTCCCCCAATATTTCTCTCTCTAACCCACACAGACATTTAATGTGACTAAAATACATTCTGAGAATTTTTCTGTAGACTATTTCAAAGAAACTGGCACAGGAAGACCAAGCCCCATACAAGCAATCAATACCATCCCTTCATAAGCATGTACACTACCACCTGAACTAAAAGAAGAGATTGAAGCAGTTGAGTAAAAGGGGACACATCTAGAAAGAATATATATTACAGAAAGGTAAATATAAGTTCCGGCTGCAAAGACAGGACATTTGACCTATGAAAAAGAGAAATTCTAAAGGACTGTTAGGGTGGCAAGGACAAGCTATTTCATGATGACATAGATGTCATTTACCCAGCTGATGTCTGAACACATGCCATCAGTACTAGACAAGGAGATATGTAACAATTGTTAAGATTTAATCCTGGTCATAGTCACAAACAATATCAGAGAAGGAATGAAAGCTCTCAAGACAGCAGCAGAAATGGCCATACAACGAACGTCTAACGGTATAATCATCAAAATAGCGATCGCAAAGAAGAAGCCATACAACAAAAACATCAAATGTTTGGGAAAAGTGTTGATGACAGATGTCTGCGAGACTGATAAAAACACTGAAATATCCACAGAGCAGTGAGCTGAACAATCTATCTATCATCTTCCTACAACACAGTCCGTCCTATTAAATTAGCATCTGCAATGATACATTCATAAACTGGTGCAAGACATGCATTATACATGCTATGTACAGAAGTCACTAGACATTTTGTTGTGGCAGACATTTCTAAACAACATTGTAAGAAAAAGTGCTCAATCAATGAAAACATTCAATTGGTAATTAATTCATATTGCTATCCTGTATGCATCCAACCAGGCCAAGATGGTGTTTGTTGACAGGAACTAGAAAATCTGACCATTAACTGACATGTTAAACATTTCACAACAATTGTTATACTAACATCTTCCAACAGTTTCAAACATCAAAGTGACTAATTAATTATATGAATGTCTTCTAGGGTCTGAGAGGTGCAAGACCTAACTTTGCCCTCATTTCGTTAGCCTCTCTGAGTTCGTGGTCAGCGCCACTCCTGCTTTTTCCTCCCCTTTCCTCTCTTCCACCACCTCTTCGACTTTTCTGATCTCTGTCTTTCTCTCTGTGATGACGTTCTTTGACTCCATGGCGACTACTGCGGTGTCTTTCATCATCTCGTTCATGGCGACTCTTCTTACTGGAACGTTTGTGACGGTCTTCAACTCTATGTTTGTGTTCTGTCAAGAAATCATACATGTCCATTAGAGAATTGTGTGTTACAAATCAGTTTCAGACAAAAAAACAAACATAGTTGCAGTTTATATTTTGTAAACTAGTAGAAGACAAACAACAAAAGTTGTGTTGTATGTGAGTGACATTATGGGGGCGCTGATAGCAAAGTCAATAACATGCTTCGCTAGTACCGCTGTGCTAATTCAGCGATTCAAAGCCAATTTAGGACAACAAACAACATTGTTTGGTGTGCACACAGTACACGATTGGACTACCTGTTTCTTGATCCTTTACTTGGGGATCTAAATTACCTCAGAAGTCAGAGTAAGGCTTGCCTGAATGACGAGAGACGCTAGTAATAAGTAACGCTAGATAATAAAGATTGCTATATCAATGTTTCTTAGTATTAATATCCAAGTGTGTGTGACAAGTGGCTAGAGCACCAACTTTACTTCTTCGAACGCTCCATATCGACCTCTTGTTAATTAAACCACTCTTTGTTATCTGAGCCTAAAAGTAATTGTACGTTGTGCCAGTTATGCGCCTACAAGTAGGCCAGCACATCAGATTTCTGCTACGCTTTTTATTTACTAGGGTAGCTTCCCTAGGCCGCTATCTCAGTCGCCTCTCATAACGTGTAGGTCGCAGTGGTACTATTCTTTGCTTCCCTTGCAGACCCCAGCAACTGACTTCAAAATTGTTAAGAGACCAAGATTGCTTCACAGTGAAGGGTGAACTGCTGTCGACCAAACTTAAATTGAGTACCTGACCTGAACAATTAGAGGAAGTTAAGTCAGGGAGGGAGAGAACTGGTCAACCCACCTATTAACAAAAAGCTATTAACATCAGTCTGTAATACTGCATACAATATATGCTACTACTTGCTTCTCTATGTTAATAACGCCAGATGTATTTTAAATACGTGCCATATGGGGGACACTGATAAGGAAAGCAGGTCTTCACACAAATGAGCCAGAAACGCCAAACCTGACAACTGCTAAATCCAAAGCGGGCGACCACAATAGGAAGAAAGGTGCCATGCCAGTTGGTGCAGGTGATCATGTCTGTTCTCAACCTCTTGAGCGAAACTGTTGACAATCCACCATGTCCTTCATTTCTTACTCTATAACGCTTGAGTATCAGGTGTTTATTTTTGTGCAGGGGCATGCAGGTGTACAGGAAAATGAACGCTCCGATGGGCTTGCTGTAAAAAGCAGGTGAGCAGTGGACCAGGCTGAAGTTCTGAATTCCTTAAGGGAGAGAGTGTGTAAATGATTTAAATAATAGTGCTGAATCTACAACACTAACCAGACTGCAAGAATTCCAGGTCAAACATGATGTAACTAGACAAGAGCATTATACTGGTAGCCAAAGAAGAATAAACTAACAAAGAACCGGTGTCGTTAGTTGTCACACGCTGAGAGACATGCTGAGGAGTAGATCAGAGTCTGTATGAACTAATTGGTTCTATGTGCAGTGATGATGATCCAACAACTTCTTCTTTGCGTTCGTTGTTTATGACCAATTTTAATCACTCTTTGAGATATGATTGATCTTTGCCAAGAACGTTGCACATTGGTTTGGTAGGCCCCTAAACGCATAGACTTCTACACATTTAGGACATGTACATTCAATTTCAACCAAACCTCCTTAGTTGCCTCTTATGACATGCGTGGCAGGTAACAGTGGTTCTATTCTTTACACCCCAATTTGGGCCCCGGTAATCACTCGGGAGGATCAAACAACTAAACTTGGGTATCAAATGAAATCAGAAAATCTCATGAGAAAAAAAACCAATGTTGATGCCAGATTTCTACTGACAAGTCAAACCAAAGATGCCACTATTCACAATTGTCTACATAGTAAGTTTCTTGTGGACATCGTTCATCATCATCATCAAATAGCTTGTCCTGAGCAGAACTTTGCCATCCCAACAGTCCTTCAGAATTTCTCTCTCATAGGCCAGATGTCCTGCCTCTGCAGCCGTCATGTTCAAACCATCAGTTTCATCCTGAATCCATCTTCTCCGTGGTCTTCTCTTTGCCGGTATGCCTCCTTCCATGGTGGTTTTCTCCAACCTTCATGTCTTTTTTCATGGACAGAGTTATTTTGTTTAATCAATGAGCTATTGGAACCATCAGCATGCATGACACCTTCAACACCTGCTGAGAGAGACTGAACATGTATATGGTCTAAGTGTTGTGAGATGAATAGGATATGGACTAAATGATCTTCCTACCTGGTGATCTATGTCGTTATCTCCCTTTCACGCGTTCTCTTTGATGGGCTCTTGTGGCGATGACTGTCTCTGGAGAGAGAGAGAGAGAGAAAATGTTTAGAATATGACACAAATATTCATCCTCAAAGATTAACTGGAAGTATTTTTTTTACAAATTCAATATGTTTCCATCTGGGACCGGTACTATGAAGTTTGTGCACTGCCGCTGTTATCTTCCTGTGTAAGAAAGAGATGTGGTCCACACATGGTTACTCAGCAAAGTGCAATGATGATGATAGTCCAATCAATTAATTCTTTTCCATCTCTGATGCATTAACATCACTCAAGTCACGGAATGTCAAAAAATTGAACATAATGTTCGTCTGTATAGATGCGATTCACATCCATGATGTTAGTTCCAATGATGTGTGTCCCACATCGCTACTAGAATAAGACTGTGTAATCACCATTGAACACTCTAGAATTGATTTCACATATTAGTAAAGTTTGTGGTCATCATTGTTCACTGTGAATTCAAGCGTAGTCATTGCACCCGTCTGATTTTTGCATGAACACTTGCTTTCCTTTTCCCAGTGATCTTCGCCATTCAGGTGAGCCTTACTCTGACTTCAGAGGTACTTGTAATTTAGATCCTCAAAGTCTTCTTCCTCTTCTTCTTCCTCCTCTTCTTCTTCTTCTTGGTGTTCGTTCTTTACAACCAATTTTAATCACTCCTTGTGATAAGTTTGAACTTTGCCAAGAACGTGTATACGTTGCACATTGGTTTGGTAGGCCCCTAAACACATAGATTTCTAAATTTCAACCAAACCTCCTTAGTCGCCTCTTACAACATGCGTGGCAGGTAACAGTGGTTCTGTTCTTTACACCCCAAATTTGGGCCCCAGTAACAACTTGGGCGTTCCCCAAAGTAAAGGATTACATTCTGTAGTTCAACTGAATACTGTGTGCAAACCAAGAATTTTTGAATCACGCTGAACTCCAAACCCGGAAATTCTATAGCATATGGTCATTAGTGCAGCATATGATGATGATGTCCATCTTGTCATGGCAGCAGTCTCAAAAGACCCAGTTTTGTTCTCCTAGGTTGTAGATAATAGAAGCAGCATGATGATGATAAATAGGGCTCTTGCATGTCAGTATCCATGTATTTGTTTATCACATTCAATGATTTATCCAGATTTTGCATAATTGTTGACACTCTCCGTCATCAACACATCAGGTTATATTTTCTGTTTCGGTTATCTCCCATAGTATTTCCGTCTTCATGAGTTGGCTGCATTACAGCATGGTATTTTTTTAAAACTGAGGTTACTTTCCGCTATCCATCACCCATGGATGCAGTAAGTTTAGGGTTGGTTACTTCCTTTACTAGGTTGATGATTTCGGTCAAATTTGATCAGTAAAAGTTAGTCCAGAGAGCACATCTTGCAAGACTGTCCCAGTCTGAGCTGAGTGAGAATGGAAATCTGGCCAACAACCCTTCAGAACAAACTATGGGGGCACGACTGGTGAAGACCCAAAGCACATCATCCTGTTGATGACACATATCAGAGTAGTAGCATAGGAGAAGTTGAATGCAGAAGATCAGTAAAAATGTTAAACAGCAATTACTAATAATGATAATAAAGACTAACTTTCTGTGAGGACTTGATGGACGTCTGGTATGAGGTGGTGGAGATCTCTTGGGTTTTCTTTCAGGAGGAGATGCAACTTTTTTCAGTTCCTGAAAACAAAACAAGTAACATCTTCAGACACCATATAATGTGTCAAGCATCTTAATATTTGATTGAACAACAATCAATACACATCAAGCAATATAATTTGTATAACACCTTCTTCCAGGAAATAAAATGGAGGAGATGGAAGT
This sequence comes from Arion vulgaris, assembly GCA_020796225.1. Lineage (NCBI taxonomy): Eukaryota > Metazoa > Mollusca > Gastropoda > Stylommatophora > Arionidae > Arion > Arion vulgaris. Next base: position 2,409,192 of record CM036763.1, on the reverse strand, counting down.
GGGTGTGATATACATTAACACTTTGGCTGCCACTGGCGGCAAAAGTTGGCGAATGACCAAGTCTCTTTCGCTGCCGTCGACGACTTGTTGTGCGGCATTTGTCGGCGACAATGTATTTTTGAAACGGAGAGTTTCGTTGATCGTACACCGGTATTACATTACGCACTACTTCAGTATTGTTACGAAAAGCTCTCCAAAATGGCGAATCTAACGCATGCGCTGTAAACATATCATAAGTCTGATTTCGAACAATTTTTTCTAGATTTTTCATAAGTAAACAAAGATTTTCAAAATGGGTGAGGTAGCTGAAGAATAGTGATGTCCAAAATGACTTTTTCGGCCAGTGATAGTGTTAAAACAGACTCTGAATGTGATACAAATTTGAACTGTGATTCACGGACGATGTTTATAGATTGATAGCAGATATTTCCACGAGTACGGAGTAGGTGACGGACATCTATCTCGAAAACGGCGGCATATCATACTGTGGATAGGTATGGAGTGCAACGTCAATATCAGTTACAGCAATAGCTTGTGGATTATGAAGAATATACTCTACATATAGACAGGTTAGTAGCTCATTCATATATGAACGTTATTCCATAGTTTAAAAGTCCTAAGTTTATTTTTTACTATTTTTTAAAATTGTCACCCTGAAAACTGGTCACGTCTAAAAAATAGCACGGCAGTGAGCCAGACTGGGTTGAAAAATGGCTGGCAGCGAAAGTGTTAAGAAGGCAAAAAACCAGATACTTACATGTGGCTCTAAATCAAACCTGGGAGGCAAGAGAGGTAGGGGAAAACATGGATTGCAGACAGAGAAGTTGAGGGAATGACCTGGAATGAGCTAAGCTCAAGATATGTCTGATTGGAGGAAATTTGATACCTTACACTCAATGGAAGATAAGAGAACTCTGTCATGCTCAACTCAAAACAAATATAATGATATTGAAATATATGTATCTTTTGTTCCGCTCATTTGTTTTCAGCACTGCATCAGTGAGACAGGGTTTGTCTTCCTTCTTTGATCCCTACTTGCTTAGTCAGACTGCAGTTGTACAGTTCATAACTAGGACCACCACTTGGAGGTGGAGTATGGACTTGATCAGCTCTTGTTGGCTGACCCTGATTTCTGTCATCCCATTCTCTGTGTCTTAGGTTCATCTTTGCATCATCTTCAGGTGATGTAGCTGTACCTGCTGGCCTAGCGATAATGTGTCTACAAAACTCTCTGCTTCCAACCCTGGCTACCAACTCGTTGTTGACATTTTCCATATCATGATGTTAAGATGTTCTGAATCTTCTCTCTCTGTCGTTCTTTGTCTATCTTTGTTCTACATTATGTGTAGCCTAGATTAAAATTGTGTATGCATCCCACCTGTAGCCCATGACTGACCCTACCAGACGAGGTAGTTACTTGGGAACCCATATTATGTGATGGTGGTTTCCTGTTGCCTTTCACCGATCACAAAGAGTGGTTAACTTTGTTTTTAAGAACAAACGCAAACAAACAAATTAGATACCATTTTACAGTTGGATGGATTAGGGAGTTGACGCTACCAGGAAATGAACAACTGTACATTTGATAATTGAATGCTGAGCAGCAAGTGTGAATTCACTGTGTCTGTGTAGACTCCCAAACATAAATTACGAAGTCCACTATTACCAGTAGTCAACTTGGCAGCACATGAAAAACTAGTTAACTTCATGTCTAAGAAATTCTACTTACTTATTGACTACCTGGCAGTGTGATGGTCATCCTGAGAGAATGCACTCAATGACTACCTGGCAGTGTGATGGTCATCCTGAGAGAATGCACTTAATGACTACCTGGCAGTGTGATGGTCATCCTGAGAGAATGCACTCAATTGTATCAGCTGTCTTGTGTGGTTCTAGTCCTAGCCTCAGTTCTTCTGGAAATGTTTGAAGTTCTTTCATTGCACTATATGTCAAGGTTAAGATCCCCGACACTTGGCGTCTCCTGCTTGTCGCAGCAATCTGTCTACATGTTAGAGGTGATCAAACCTTTGTAATTGGGACCGTTCCACCCAGGTCAGAAGATACTGGACTGAGATTTGTCTTCTTCTTTGTGATTGCTATTTTGATGATTATACCATCAGATGCATTCTTAAGATGAAATTGACTGTTGTCTGGAGCTCATCTCTGGTATCATATAGTTTTGAAAGTAGTGTTGTAGGGCCAGCATCTCTTTCTAGAGAGGCACTGAGACTTTTGATATACGGTCTGCCTAATCTTCTTCTTCTTCTTTGCGTTCGTTCTTTACGACCAATTTTAATCACTCTTTATGATATGTTTGATCTTTGCCAAGAACGTGTATACGTTGCACATTGGTTTGGTAGGCCCCTAAACGCATAGACTTCTACGCGCTTAGGACACATGCATCCGATTTCATCCAAACCTCCTTAGTCGCCTCTTACGACATGTGTGGCAGGTAACAGTGGTTCTATTCTTTACACCCCAAATTTGGGCCCCGGTAACCACTCGGGCGTTATACGGTCTGCCTAATAAATTTTACCAATCCGATGTCCACTCCAACTCCTTGAAATATATGTATTCTGTCAATATTAAACCAGATACCACAAATGTTGCAGACAAAAACATCAAGAAAACAGAAAAATCCAATGTTTTGACTCAATAGCATTCACCAAAAGACAAAACAAATATTCTCACTTTGACAAAATCATCTTCCTCTTCAGATTCCACATCTTCAATATTCTCTTCGATGGCACTGACTCTTGTCTCTAAAACATTGCTTTCCTCTAGAACAATCCGTTTCTGAAAAGGAAATGATGTGTCACAAAGAGCAATCTCTCACAATATGAAATCAGAAACAAACCAATATTATGTACTAATAGAAGTAACAAACAATACATACAAACTATTCAAGATGAGGAATGATGGTACTATCTACATCAGCGCTGTCCAACGTGGTGTCCGTCTTTGCTGAACAAGTCTGAGCACTTAGGGGCCATCCATAAATTATGTCAACAACTTTTAGGCAATATTTGACCCCTCGTCAACAACTGTCAAACTTCCAGCGACCCTAATAAAATTATGTCAACAAATATTTACCCCCAAAACCCCAAACAGACGAACCGTATTTTATACAACTCGCTTAGTACTTAAATATTAATGCAGAAATAAAATTAAAGGTCTACACAAATTATTAATTAATTATATTACACTTTTTACATTGTTTAACATATTTCAAATTGACTAAACTTTGAATTTATAAACAGACTACTTTATAGGCCTATTTTGCCGTCAGTTTTTCAAATTTTTTTATCTTCTATCATCTTCCCACGGAGAAGCCAAATGTTCCTCTATTGTTACAATGGGCATTGTCGCTGATTTATCATTGATGTCACCTTCTGGAACCAACATATCAGACAAGTCTACATCATCTTCGTCTAACCATTCTGCGCTTAACATCTCTCTATGAGCAATAAATGCCATCAGTTCTATGTGCCCTTTTGCAGCCACTTGCACTGGCCGAATACGTTGTGGTTGAGGAGGTGCATGTACTAATTGCCCAGGTCCAAGATCACGTTATCGGTGCAGTTGAACATGCTTCTTCAACATGACTTGTGAAGCAACATAGAGGTGACAGATTTTGCAAATTCGTTCAACCAACGACGACTGAATGGAAGGACAATATAGATCATATGGAAGAATTTTGAATGCCTTTGCAGATCGAGGTAACATGTTATCAAGTTTCAAAGACTGGTTGAAGAAAAGAGAAGGAAATCTGTGCAAGTCGCTCTCAGATGCATCAGGTGCTTTAAGGCCTCCGGCAGACTGGAATTGGTGGTGGAAGGAATCTATCGGCAACAATATCAAAATATGAGCTTCGAATTGGCTGGCAACAATTTTCATTATGGCATTTCACAATTTGCAAAAAGTATTGACTTCTTACATGGTTTTTGTACCAATCTTGATCTTTAGTTAGCAAACTTTCTGTCTCAAGTTCAGACACTTCAGGCACAATATACTCTGCGACTGTTGGAAAATTGTCCAGAGTGACTTGTGTCCACACTTCTGACAATGTTTCACCAGCATATTTGAAATTTGTTTTTTCCAATTCCTCATCAATTGTTCTACCTTGTGAGTCAAGGTGGCTTCCAAAATGCTCATGTGGCAGAATTAGGCCTGACAGTTCTCGGCTCAAAGGAGCCATCCGCCTTTCTACTCGATTAAATGCACTTCTGCCAGGTGCATTCGTTGCAACGAACAATGCATCAAGGTTCTGCTTCAGAAAATGATGAATTGCCACATCGATGACTTTTTGATACCTTGGATTTTCATCCGGTCCACCATCAACAGACAACATGAGAACAGGTTTGACCAACTTGTTGCTTTGATCTTTAGTTATAATGTCAAACTCTTCCAATTCAAGCAGCCTTTCATAGTCCAGCCCATGAGCATAGGCTGACGATGAGCAATGCTTGCCTGACCTAATGGCTATGTATGTAGGGCCTGAATAAGTTACAGCTTCAGGTTTGACCAAACCATCTTTTTGGATTTCAATGCCAGCATAAACAGATGGGATGAGTTTGTGTTTGGCTGCTACAACCCAGTCATGGTCTGGCAAGGTTACGAGGTATTCGACATGCATTAAAAGTGGAGCCTGCTTGTTAGCGGCTGTCAATCCAATAGGGACTCTGGCTTTGTCATCTTGGCTGATGAAGCATACTTCTCCCGGTCCCAACATAGAGGCAACTTCTTCAAGGTGATTCAGAGTAGCCGTACAAAATCTTCCATCAATGTGCTTTGAGTGTGCATCATTTTGTGCTCTAATTAATTTCACTGGCACAGTTGTTACATGACGTTTCCCCTCCGATGATAAAATAGAAATGACGTTGACGTCAATTTATCTTGCCTCCCCCTCCCCATGTCAACAATTGTCAAACTTTTCCAGACCCCCTATTTTGTTGACATAATTTATGGATGGCCCCTTATGGAAACATTCAGAGTAGTAGATTGTAATCAGTTTCTTCATTAAGATACATCCCTGGCAGCCAATTTTATTGCTCCGGCTTTAATGTTAATTTTTTCTTTTATGTGTGTTTGAACAACAGTATGAGTTGGTTTTTTGGAAGCAAAACATAAAAAAGAAAAATTTAAACTTGCAGTCAGGATTGAGTTTTCATCTGTTATTTTTACTATTAATATTACTGTATTATTACTGTCACATTGCAATTGTCACATGATGCCAGCACCTCCAATCATTAGTAAGATGTGCCCCAATTTATAAAAACATTAGAGAACTGATCTACACTGTTCAGTTATTTAGAAGAGCTGTCAATAAGCACACATAAAACATTTGTCAGCAGGTATACATACAGCATAAGGTCGACCCATTCTCAATTGGGTACCAGAAATGCACTTGAAAGTGAAGGCGGCCATCATGGTGTTGACAAAGACTACCCATCGTGTACGATGATCAATAAAAAATACAGGCCTAGCATCATATTCCCCAATATACTATGGTATAACATACTGTTCCTTTACTTACTTGACATTTATTATACATACACCACCCATCAAAATACACACATACAATATCAGTCAACAGACACACATACGTCACTCAACACACACATACGTCACTCAACACACACATACGTCACTCAACACACACATATTTCTCTACAGAAACAACTACAACATTTGTCAAAACAACACACACCATTTGTCCGCAGACATACACACACCATCTGTCCGCAGACACACATACAACATAGATCTGTTGAGACAATCCTGACACAACTGATTGCTTACCTGTATCCTAGGTAGGATGATATCACAGACCCTCTCCTCTCTCACCAACTCATCAATTAACTCGTCCATATGAATAATGTGGAAAGCTGAAATATAAATTAAAGAAGAGTTACAGAGCAAGTATAAGATTAAACAGAACAGGCTTAGGAAATATATATCTCTCTTCTTCTTCTTCAGTGATCTCTCGTCATGCGCTTAATTTACTGTGGATCACAAGCTGGGCAGTCAGCTTCAGGTCTGTCAGGTTTCCCCAAAGCTTAGTTTTCAGATCGACTGGATGTGGCCACATGTTGCTTCTCAGCTCACCCAGGAGAGGACAGTCTTGCAGGATATGTTCCAGTGTTTGCTCCTCCTGCTGACACTGGCAGAGAGCTATTTGACTTATTTCTAGTCTATATAAGTGTTTGTTGAGTCTGCAGTGTCCGGTGCGTAGTCGAAATGACATAGGTCTTTGTTCAGAAATATATATGCGATATATATCTACTACTTCTTTCTACAGCCTGGAGAGACTGTTTGTATATTGTGTTGCAGTTTGCCATACTGTCCATTCGTAACCATGCCACATTTCTTTCTGTTGCAGTTTGCCATACTGTCCAGTCTTATCCATACAACCTAACTGTGATGTAGAGAAGATCATACTGTGTTTCCAATCTGTGTTTTCAACCATAGACTTTCCATTTCCTGATGATGGCTACAATGGCACCATGTTTGTTTTGGACCAAGTTTCCATTCCCTGGAACTAAATCATATATATATTGACTCTTACTTGTTCTGTGGCAAAGTGGTAACACCATTTTTCCTGTGTTGCGAAGGTTATGTGTTCAGATCCAGACCACATTGTTCAGTTCACAAGTGCATTTTGTATAAAATTCTTGGAATCTTTACCTGTGCTACAGAGTTCACACTTTCTGCAATACTCTTGGCAGATAGTGTGCCATTTACCTGTGCTACAGAGTTCACACTTTCTGCAATACTCTTGGCAGATAGTGTGCCATTTACCTGTGCTACAGAGTTCACACTTTCTGCAATACTCTTGGCAGATAGTGTGCCATTTCCGTAGAGAAAGACTGAGCAGTATGGAAAAACTTAGTGCAATGAATTCAATACAGGGTGTTTCCTTTTTTTTCTTCCTTGTTTGTTGTTGCCATCATTGGATAAATGAATTAGTTCATTGAGAACACAGTGATAATGTAGACTGAATAGTCTATATTATGAATGAAATCATAGCATATCCTTTACAGGACGTTGCCTCCAACCACAGTAAACAAGTTGTTGATTTTATAGGCACCACTTATATGTTCAATAGTTTGTCATTACTTTCTGAACACTGAGGTCTATTTTTACTGTTCGTAAAAATCCACTGGAACAAATTTGCTTCCAAACTGCTCGACGTTGAGTTCGAACCAGGTACTCTTGGGTTGTGATCGAGCTCACTACCGCTAAGCCACAGACTATATTATAGTCTACCAATTAATGACTGAGACTTGCAAGACCTGTAGTCCATCTCACAAGATACAGCTCCTATCTTTCTTAAGTTCAAAACCTCACATTAACTTACCGCCATTTCTGTCAATGCGCTTTAACTTCCTGTAGTCGTAATACAGAGGCTCCAGATATTTATAGCAGTCTACAGAAGTCCCAGTGAGCCTCATATAAATAGCCCCTAATGCTCTGACATATCTGAAAGTCATCAGTTATAAATTGATTGATGTGATAAATACAGAACTCATTTGCATAGAATATCTTATGTAATGCAAGCAAGTCAAATTTAGAAGACTTACACTTAACAAAGAAACCAAAAATTCATATTATCAACAATAAATCACAATTTTAGTCAAAAAGAAAAATTAATATTATCAACAATAATTGACAAAGTATCAATAGCAATATCACTAATAATAAACAGTAGAACGCTTCTCGAGCAGAAATATTTTTTTAACAAATCTATACCCCTACTTCAGGTGGACACAGCGACTGGTTTATGGTTGAAACCGGAGTAAAGCAAGGCTGTATTCTATCTCCGCTATTGTTTGGAGTGGCCATTGACTGGGTGATGCGAAAATGTTGCAGGGGCGAAACTGGCATTGATTGGGTAGAAAATAGTCAACTAGAAGATTTGGATTTTGCAGATGATATTGCCTTGTTAAGTAGAAACAACCAAGATATGCAAAGAAAAACAGACAACTTGTCATCTATAGCATCAAAAGTTGAACTGCAGATAAGCTATGAAAAACAAATATAATGAAGACACCTATGGCAAGTAATGCAGATATCACACTGGAATCTAAAATGATAAAAATAACAGAGCAGTTCACCTATTTGGGTAGCAATTTTGAATGCACTGGAAATGTTAAAAAGAAATTATGATACGAATTGGCAAAGCAACATCAGCTTTTAAAAGTCTAAATAAAATATGGAACTGCAAGTTATATAGTATTAAAACTAAATTACGAATTTTCAATTCAAATGTTGTATCAATCCTAACATATGCCAGCGAGAGTTAGAAAATGACTAAAGATATAGAAAGCAAGTTGAATGCATTTGAAAATAGATGTCTGCGAAAAATAATGAATATAAAATGGAAAGAATTCAGGAGAAGTGATGAAATCAGAGACATGTCTGGTCAACCACTAGTGACAACTGTTATAAGAAAGAGAAGATGGAGATATGTTGGGCACACCTTGAGGAGAAATGATCAAAGAATATCAAAGCAGGCATTGAAGTGGGATGCAAAGGGTTCAAGAAAGAGAGGTCGACCTAAGGAGACCCTGAAGCGAACTTTGCTGAGAGAGGCAGGAAATATCGGTCTCAGTTCCATGGAGGAGATTGAGCGAGTTGCCCAGGATAAAGCGGTATGGAGAAATTACTTGCAGGCCCTATGTAACGATAACGGAGAGAGGAATTATTATTATTATTATACCCCTACTTGTCTGTACTTTTACTATCTTTTCAATGTCTTTCGAGTCTCTTTAATATGTTTCAGTTTCCTTTTTTATTAGATGTTGGGCCTTTTTTCTGTTGCTCTTTTCCTTTTGGGTATCCAGAACAATATCAGCCTTGCATACCTTATTAGCTAGTCTTAAAATATGCTCTATCCAAAGTCAGCATCTATTATTCAACTCTTGCTCCAATAGCGGTTGTTTCATTCTTGAGATTACCTCATCAGTAACCTTGTCATATCATTTCATCCCTTCTATTTTGTGCAAGTACTCATTTATGATGTTATAGATAAACAAAAATGTGAGAGTTGTTCCAGAGAAATAGATTTTCTTTGACTACTTTCTGGTCATGCTAGATCACCATGGCTGTGGTCAGGCTGAAGTCTGCAGCTCTCTTCAGGTGCAGATGGTAGCCTCATAAATTCTCATGTTTGTTCCTACATGGTTATAGCTGATGAAGACACGGTTATGATAATAGATCCGACTGTCACATATTCTCATACCTACATCCTGCATTCTAGCTGACACACTTGGTCTTCAGAAGATCAGTTGTAATTAATATCTGAGTTGTCTCCAATAACTTTCCATCTCATGATATGCTGTTGCTAGGCAGCAGGTTGGATTTGTTTATTGAGATTCCCTCCCCTGTAAGTAGAGCTTATCCCTAGGGAAACTTTGAAACAAACTTTTCTGAGAGATGCGAGAAATATCCGACTTAATCCCATAGAAAAGATTGAGCTAGTTGCTCAGGATTGAGTGGTATGGAGAAGTAACTTGCAGGCCCTGTATAACTGTACGAGAGGAATATATATAAATAGAGCTTGTATCGACTCTTGCTTGCTTGAAGGTCACTTTAATGAACATATGAAATATTTCATTGGGAAAATCAGAACCACTTGTTGCTTCCTCCACAAGCTAATGAATAAACTTCTCAGTTTGATTATCGACTGCTCATTTGAACAATATGAAACTGGCACAGATCACAGCGAGGAATAAGTAAGTAAGTACAGATCACAGCTGATACACCATGTCTGAAGGTTGTCCCTGTATCCACTAGGTGGACGTGTTGGGTTGGGTTACAGTCAGTACAGATCACAGTTGATACACCATGTCTGAAGGTTGTCCCTGTATCCACTAGGTGGACGTGTTGGGTTGGGTTACAGTCAGTACAGATCACAGCTGATATACCATGTCTGAAGGTTGTCACTGTATCCACTAGGTGGATGTGTTGGGTTACAGTCAGTCACCCGTTCTTCCAAAAACACAGATGTGAGTGTTTTTCTATATAAACATATGTGTGAATACTGTACCCGATAAGCTAACAAAGAAAACAATATTCTTGACAGTCAACATGCTATATAATAGAAAAGCTACTAGATGATGATGATGAGAAGCTACTTGATGATGATGATGATAAGCTACTAGATGATGATGATGATGATAAGCTACTAGATGATGATGATGATGAGAAGCTACTAGATGATGATGATGATGAGAAGCTACTTGATGATGATGATGATAAGCTACTAGATGAAATCAGAACTACTGATGATGTTCTCACAAGCTAAATGAATAAACTCTAGTTTGATTATCGAGCTCATTTGAATATATGAAAGCTCACAGATGATGATGATATGAAGTACTAGATGATCACTGATACACCATGTCTGAGTGTCCCGAGCCACTAGGGTGGATGTGAGGCTTGAGATGTTACATAGAAGTACTAGATGATAACCATGATGAAGGTCCCTGTATCGACTAGGTAGGACGTTGATTGGAAGTCAGTACAGATACAGCTGATATATCCATGTACTAGAGGTTGTACTGATCCACTAGTGATGGTGATACGAGTAGTCACCTTTCGAAAAGCACAGATGTGAGTAGCTTTATTATATAAACTATATGTGTGAATACTGTATGATAAGCTAAAAAGAAAACAATATGATTGACAGTCAACATGCTATGATATAGAAAGCTACTAGATGATGATGATGAGAAGCTACTTGATGATGATGATAAGCTACTAGATGATGATGATGATGATAAGCTACTAGATGATGATGATGATGAGAAGCTACTAGATGATGATGATGATGAGAAGCTACTTGATGATGATGATGATAAGCTACTAGATGATGATGATGATGAGAAGCTACTAAGATGATGATGATGATGAGAAGCTACTAGATGATGATGATGATGAGAAGCTACTAGATGATGATGATGAGAAGCTACTGATGATGATGATGATGAGAAGCTACTAGATGATGATGATGATGAGAAGCTACTAGATGATGATGATGAGAAGCTACTAGATGATGATGATGAGAAGCTACTAGATGATGATGATGAGAAGCTACTAGATGATGATGATGATGAGAAGCTACTAGATGATGATGATAAGCTACTAGATGATGATGATGAGAAGCTACTAGATGATGATGATGAGAAGCTACTAGATGATGATGATGAGAAGCTACTAGATGATGATGATAAGCTACTAGATGATGATGATGAGAAGCTACTAGATGATGATGATGAGAAGCTACTAGATGATGATGATGATGAGAAGCTACTAGATGATGATGATGAGAAGCTACTTGATGATGATGATGATGAGAAGCTACTAGATGATGATGATGATGAGAAGCTACTAAGATGATGATGATGATGAGAAGCTACTAGATGATGATGATGAGAAGCTACTTGATGATGATGATGATGAGAAGCTACTAGATGATGATGATGATGAGAAGCTACTAGATGATGATGATGAGAAGCTACTTGATGATGATGATGAGAAGCTACTAGATGATGATGATTATCGAAAAAGGGTGGATACTGCAGTAAAACTTGGAAAAATAGGTAAACACGTAAAAACAAAGTACTACAGTTTTACAAAATACATAAACAGTGACGATAAACAGCAACGTTTCGACCAAAAGGCCTTTATCAAGCAAACAATACAACAAGAATGACGAATTTCGAGGAACACTACAAATGGACGATTACATGTGGAAACATAAACCTATCTGATGAAAATCTGGGAATAAAAACGAACAACGAAATGAGTGCAACACAAAAACCGAAAGTGGAAAAGAAGAGAAACAATAAACAATATAGTGAATAAATGACACATATATGGAGCAAACACACATATAGATAACAAGGCACGAGATAAGACAGTACTAAGAAGCATAGGAATGTAATGCGTTGAGTCCAAGAAGTCGCAAAGTGCCATAGAATTAAATAAAACGGTTCTCCAGGGCCAATCGACTGCGATCATCGGAGGAACATGATCGGATGGCTGTGACCTGGACATCGTCAACTCCTGAATGGCCAGTATCATTGAAATGAGTGACCACAGGAGTCACAGAGCATTGGCGAATATCGCGTAAGTGTTGGGCGAATCGGTCACTGAGCCTCTTACCGGTTTCACCAATATAGGCCTTATGGCATCGTTTGCAGGTGATAGCATAGATGATATTGCGGACTCACACGTGAAACTGTCTTGAATGGTATAGGTAGCTTTTGGAAAAGAGACAGTACGGGTCTGTATTACATATGCACATGTATTACAGCGCCGACGGCCACATTGGATGGTGCCAAAGTGACTCTGGATGTTAGGCTTGAGGCGACTGTGTACCAACAGATCCTTGAGGCTTCTGTCCCGTCTGTACGCCACCAAAGGATAGTGTTGGAAGACTGAACGTGTCTCAGGATCAGACTGAAGAATAGGAGATGATGGAATAAGACCTTTTCACCAGGGAACTATGAGGGTGGAAAGTTAAGATAAGTTTAACCCTGTCAGACTTTGGGGTTCTAAGTATGTGAGAGAGGGCCTCCTGGCGAGCAATTAGCTGAACCCGATGCATGGCAGATGTAAGCACATTCTCCGGGTATAGGCGCTGGCGGAAGAAATCAAGCATCTCATGAGCTCTATCAAGAAAATCGTTGTCCTCGCTGCAGAGGCGAGAAGGCGTAAGAGTTGAGAGAAAGGTAAAGAGTCACGACAAGCATCATCATAGATGATGATGATAAGCTACTAGATGATGATGATGATGGGAATGTCTATGGGACATGCTACATAATAGAAAAGCTACTAGATGATGATGATAAGCTACTTGATGATGATGATGAGAAGCTACTAGATGATGATGATGATGATGGGAATGTCTATGGGACTACAATATTAACAATATAATTTACTATTTCTAGTACACTTCAATAAATGTAGAAATAGAAGCCAAACTTTAGAAAAATAACAGAGGAAAAAAAAAGTAAACATTGAAACTTCTTCTTCGAACGCTCCATATCAACCACTTGTTAACCAATCTGTATGGTTTGTATGTGATCTGAGCATAAGAGCGATTGTACGTTGTGTCAGTTATGTGCCTACAAGTAGGTCAGCACATCCGATTTCTGCTATGCTTTTTATTTAGTAAGGTAGCTTCCTAGGTCCTACATCAGTTGCCTCTTATGACATGCCTTGTAGGATGCAGTGGTACTATTCTTTGCTCCACTTGCGAGTCTCTGCACCACATTGGTGAAACATTGAAACAAAACACAAGAAATGAAACAGGCCATAAGCAATAAAATAGAACAAAGTTAAATACAAAATAGCAATCAATAGTACAATCACTAACTTGAAATCCTCATTCTTGATAAACTCAACAATGATGTCTTTCTCTGGCTGAATCTGTAACATCTTCAACAAGAGACATATGAATGGGACTGGTTTGATGTTGCCTCCATACACACCACCCACATACTTCAACTCCATGGCTTTGTCTACTATCAAGGCAGCTTTCAACAGACAAAAAAAGAGCATGTGCAGATTTGTGTGTCTCAGTTTAGGAAAACAAATCAAATGTGGCTTCTATTCCTGAACTTGAGAAGGAAAGGTGTTATTTTTCTGTTTATCCAAGTCATTCAAACATCTATTCAACAAAATGAACATTATTTACCTCTACTGGCATAAATCAGCCTCCCTATGACATATCTGATAAGATACCGTGCTACAGTATAACTTCAGATGTAGTACTTTGAAAGTTGGTTTTTTTCTGTATATAAAATCTTACAGTTAACCTTCAGTACAAATTTGTGTCTTGTTGGATAATATGTTTACAATTTGGCAGAAATTTGGATGTGTCTGTCCTACATGCTGTAGAGGTCTAATGTATTCATGGTCTTGGCGCAAACCATAAAGATCACAAAGAATAGCCGATAGCAAAGTTGATAACATGCCACGCTAGAGACACCTTACCATAGAAACACCTTTGTTCGAGACTAGCTTGGACCAAATATTCTCTGTGTGCACACAGTACGTGGTTGGATTACAGAATATCCTGATCCTTTACATGGGGATCTAAATTACGGGTACCTCTGAAGTTGAGGTAAAGCTTGTCTAAACGGCAAGGTATACTAGTGATAAGGAAAGCAAACCTTCATGCAAAAATCTGTCAGAGGCGGGTATAACTACGGATGAATACATAGCAGTGAGCTAAAGAGTGGTTAACTTGATAGATAGAATGAGTGCAAACAACATTTACCTTTATTATTTCTGAGAAAGACAAACAGAATAGTAGTGTACAGATTGAACAGCACCATTCAGCCTCCCCCTCCATGAGGACATTATCTTGTGGTGGTGTCTTGCGTACCTGAATGACTCAGAGAGCTATACCGGCATGGTTACCCAAGCCGGACAGGTCAAAGAAGAGAGGTCAGGCTAAATGTGGCCTTCTGGTCCTCCAGGTTGAGGGTTGTACAATGGGTTAAAGAAAAGTAAAGACATGTAAATGACTGACCATTACTGGCTTTGATTAGGAGACATTATGAAATACCACAGAAGTGTACACAGACTGTCGATGAAATCAATGAACACCTGATAGAATAGCAGAGGAAGATAGAGCTACTGACAGCTTTACATAAGAACTGATAACTTCATTTTGTGGTCTCTTCACAAATTAGTAATAGCTGTGGAGCGTCTGACCGAAGGGATTAGAGCGCAGGCTCTCATGTGGGCGACCCGGGTTAAATCTCTGGGGTGTTTAATTCTGCTGGAAATAAAAATCCAAATCGGAACGACTGCACTAGCCATTACATTTCCCAAGCTCATGTCCCTCCTGTCCTACACCATCTAAAAAGCGTTATTACCTGCAGTAACTACAGGTTTTTTTAAATAGATATATAGTTTTTTTCATAATTTATGCAATTGTTTACCTTTTATCACTTTAATAATGATGTCTTATGCAAGAACTTTGTCTACTTGGTAAAATGGACATGGCCACCATAAGACAGTTGAACATTAGTTTATAGTACATAGTAGCCGCCCGAGTGGTTAACAGGGCCCAAATTTGGGGTATAAAGAATAGAACCACTGTTACCTGCCACGCATGTTGTAAGAGGCGCTAAGGAGGTTTGGTTGAAATCGGATGCATGTGTCCTAAACATGTAGATGTCTATGCATTTAGGGGCCTACCAAACCAATGTGCAACGTATACTCGTTCTTGGCAAATATCAAACATATCACAAAGAGTGATTAAAATTGGTTGTAAAGAACAAACGCAAAGATGAAGTACATAGTAGTTATAGTCACTTTAGAATATAACTTGTATATGTGGGTGTATGTTGCATATACTATACACTTATCTTTGCACCCTATTTGTCATCTTCAGATCAGCTTCATGATGACTTTTATTTTTGGTAATAATATGTATAAATAACTAATGTGAGTGTGCAGTAGCTCCATCGATTTGAGTGATGAAGTCAACAGCTGAATCAATCAGTAACCAGATTGAATGAGATGGGTGTCAATATTGGTGCAGCCCGAAAAGAATGACATGCTAAATATGCAAAGAGATTGAATAATCAACATCGAACTGGCGTGTTGGGTCGGTGGACGCTGCTGGTTTTGCTGAGGCGAAGATTGGAGCACCTATGGACATGTCCGGAGTGTTATGATGATAGTCATCATATAACTGATAGCTGATCAATCAGTAACTTGGTAATGAAATCAGTCAGTCAGTTGAGTCAGTGACTGGAGTGAGTGACTTGGAGTCACTTCTCAGACGCTAAGCAAATCAAGACACCAATAAGCCAATAAGTTGTTCATTATTAAAGTTAAAGTGACAGTGAGTGAGTTGACAGTTGATTTTGCAGCTGAGCAATGTATTAATAAAATATATTGATGCGAAAATTAAGTAAATTATTAAGTTAATTAACTAACTATAAAATAAATAAATAAATAATAATTTTAAATATTCTCAATTCTGATTCAACAAAGAATTCAAAGATTTTGCACCGATTTACCATTCTTTTATATTTTGGTTCATGAAACTTTTATTTCCCACAGATAGAATATTATCTCTAGTCGATGCTATTGATTTATACAGCTTAAAATAAGTTCAAATAAATATGTTCGACTTCGATGAATCCTTTCCTTCTTAGTTAATCGTGAAGTTAAAGTCTTATCGATAATAGGCATTTGAGAATTCCCGAATTGAATAGCAAAATATTTGTTATCTCTTTTTAAATTTTACTATACCTGTTAGTGCAAAGCATTCTTCCTTCCAATATCTACACTCATATATTCGTGTACGGATAATTTTTTCGACAAGATACTGGGGATTCGTTCCTTTTATTGAATGAGCATCTTTTACAGTTCGGTTCGCCATTTTTGGTAACCAAATGTTTTTAATTTTCAACTTCCGGTGCGATTTTAAATACTTAAAATGACAACTTGTTGTTCGATCTTTCGTACAAGTAACAAAACAAAACAACATAAACAGTTTCCAACATTATATTTGGTGAAAAAGTATCATCATCAAATAGCTAACAGAACTTTGCCACCCCAACAGTCCTCCGGAATTTCTCTCTCTCATATGCCAGATGTCCTCCCTCTGCAGCCGTCATGTTCAAACCATCAGTTACATCCTGAATCCATCTTCTCCGTGGTCTTCCTCTTCTTCTCTTTGCCGAGCGGTATGACTCCTTCCAATGGTGGTCTTCTCCACCCCTTCATGTCTTTTTATATGTCCAAAATATTTCAATTTTCTCTTTCTTATTTGTAGCATCAGTCAGTTTTCTTTTGACTTTGCGCTCTTTCTGGATAGATTTATCTGTTTTCTTCTCTGTCCATGATATACGAAGGACTCTTATGTAACGCTTATATTCAAAAGGACATTTCAAAAAGTATACATTTCAAAATTATAAAATGCCATGTATTGTACATTTTCTGTCTGGTCCTATTATTTTTAATAAATTGTATCTACTATTAAACAACTTAAACGCAACTGAAAAAATAACAAACTTTAGAAAATAAAATATTTATATGAATATATATGGCTTTTTCGTTATGTTATGTTATGCGATCGATGTCATGGCACATTGGGCATTCCCATTCGTGCTCTGTCCTCCGTTGAAGCAGCCATCCCAAAGTCCATTTGCTCACAGTACCCATGAGAAGTTGATTACTATATCTTCTCTCTACCACGAAGACGACACTGTCTGGCATGTCCAAACTTAACGCCTAATTCTCGAACTCGTTCCAGTGTCCAAGACCCGCCCATGTCACACAATTGAGAGCGTACCGCATTGATGATATCGGCTCTGTCCATGCTTCTGTCCACTTGAGTCGGGGCACTGTTTGCAAGAGAGTCAGCATTGGCAAGTGTTTGCTGCGACAACTTCTGAGTTTACGCTTGTCTCTCTTGCCTTTCAGCTCACTCCTAAGTCTCTTTTCAAAAGACTCTGCACCTTTGCTTAATGTTGCTTTCCACATAATTAGGGCATCAACTAGTTTTTCCCATGTGCCTATTGAAAAGTTCTTTATTGACGCCTTGCAGGCATCCTTATATATGATCAGTAGTTTGCCTTGGTGTCTCTTCCCTTCCGAAAGTTCACAGAGCAACGAATTGTTGACACTTAGCAGTACGTCAGAAGATCAATACTGAATTGACAACGTCATGGAATCATACAGTTTTCAGCGAAACTGAACATGAGATTATTTGTTCAACGTATGTGAAGCCAAAAAAAGGAACACTATTGAAATGCACCTTCAGATGTTATAAATGTATTACAATTCCTCAGTGTTGAAGATAACATCAGCAGACAACAGAAAACTACACACAACAATCTTCCGTCTGAGAACAGAACACTGCAAAGCTATGGGGCACTCACAAGAAACTAGCAGAAGTGCAGCTTCATAGAGGCAATTTATCACATAATTTAGACTGAGATACGAAATCGACCGCAAAGAAGAAGTTGAACGTTTGTGACTAGTTACTATAACCCATGCAGCAGATTGTTGATGTTGTCATTGACTTGGAGAATGCGTAAAACAAAGTGGACTTTTCAATCATGATATTCTCTTTGCTAAAATTTGAGATTAATCGTTTTGATTAATCAAACTGATTCTTTGATGGAGAGGACGGTTGCACGACGGCCATGAGTATCACATCTTCAATCCATCTCCAGTGTCTCATTTGGATGATGGTGCTCATATTCGTTTGCTCTCTTCTTTTTCTCTTCCACCATTTACTTCTTTATAGAAGTGTTTGGGGAAACGTAGTGATCTTATGTGTGCTTGTTTTAAGGCACTTTGTAAGCTGATATTCATGTTCGTAAAGCTGTTCTTGATGCCGTCGCTCCATCTTTTGCGTGGTCTTCCTCTTGCCTTGTACTCATTATACTTTTTCTGTGTGGCTCTCTGTGGTAGACGATACCAGGGCATTCTGGTCTGGTGTCCAAACCATTTAATTTGTTGTTCTTTTATGAATTGCATAACTGGTTTTACATCCAGTCTCCTTCTGATTTCTCCATTTCTAATTTTGTCTCTTATTGTCACACCTGCAGCTCTTCTAAGACACCTCATCTCTGTCGTTATGATTTTCCGCTCATTAGCTGCTGTTATTGACCATGTTTGACACTGGTAACATAGTGTTGGCCTGAAAATCGTTCTTATGAGATTTGCTTTAGTTGTTAGTAGCATCGATTGTTGGGGAGTTAAAGATGGATAAGGGGATATTCTTCGGTCTCTTCGAGACTCTCTGTTGGATGAGGACACTAATATCGATGTTGAATCGATCAAGCGATTTAAGCAGTTTGGAGTTACCCGTTGTTCAAGTCGAACTGGATGCCTGAGAGGCAGAGTGAGAGGTGTGTTTAATCAGCGAGCCACAGGAACCATCAGTATGCAAACTCTTCGATATCTGTTGGGGAGACTGAGCACCTATGGGTCTGCCCGCGGAGTGCATTGACGTCAGTTTAGTAACCAATAACCAATAACCAATTACGATCTTGTGTTACAACCCGGTAGCAGTGTAATGACAATAGCGGAAGAAAGAAATCCTGGCAACTTTCGTAATTTAGTTACCGGAAATGTTTCCATACGGCGCCAAAGAAAGAATGTCAATAATGCCACGAGAACCGTGATATAAACAACACAGAGTGACTAGTGTTTATTTACTAATATTTAACCGTTCATAGTGACCAACTGTCATCATGCCTGTTACGTCATCAATTAGTTTATTTGCGGTATCAGACTTCAGGTGGGTGGGAGATGAAATACCCAGTCGACGACGGGGAATAGACAGACATTTTAGGTAATTAAAAAAAAATTATAATAAATTAATTGTGTTGAATGTTGTAATTCAATTGTAATAAAATAAACAATATTAATAATATTTTATCAGTTGTATAAGTGTGAGTGAGCATTATTATAAAATAATCTGACTGATTTGTACGTCACAATTCTCCGGAATATAATATATAATTATAATACACGTAACACTGTTCTGTACCACTAACCAGTGTTAGTACTGTTAGTGTTACGTGTACGCATGTCGCATGATTATATTATTATTATTTTATTAATTTAATATCAATATATGACACCTCTCTCTCTCTCTTTAGCCTGTTACGTCCTTGGCGTTTAGGGCAGCAACAAACGTACACCATTCTTCCCTGTTCATGGCCTTCCTCTGTATTGTGTTCCAGCTATGATTCATTTCCTTCAGCTCTTGCTCTATCGTTCTCCTCCAGGTCGTCTTGGGTCTTCCACGCTTTCGCCTACCCTCTGGAGTCCATCTCAGTGCAGTTTTCGTGTCGGAGCCAGTCTCCATGCGCATCACATGTCCAATCCATCCCCAGCGTCGTCTTCGGATGATAGTGCCCATATTCTCTTGTTGGCATCGTGCAAGCAATTCTTGATTCGAGATAGTAGTCGGCCAGTACACGCGTAAGATTTTTCGCAGACAAGTTGTATGAAAGGCGGAGAGTCTTGACATATCCTGTTCTGTCATTCTCCAGCATTCCGATCCGTACAGCAATGTTGACAGCACACAGCTGTTATAGATAGTAGTCTTGGTTCTGATGCTGTATTGGGCAGATTTTCAGGCGGTCTGAAGGGTCATGAATGCACTTCGTGCCTTACTCAGTCTGTTTTTAATGTCAGATCCAGCGCCTCCTTCATTGCTAATAACACTTCCAAGGTATGTGAAAGCGGTTGTATCTCGGAGGGTTTTACCTTCTAGTTTAACTGGTGCTGGGGTTGCTATGTTCAGAGTCATTACTTCAGTTTTCTTCTGATTTATTTTCAGCCCAACCATCTCACTATATTGGTTAAGGCGGCAGGTCTTTTCCTGGATATCTCTATGTGTATGAGATAGGAGTGCGATGTCATCTGCAAAATCTAGGTCTTCCAGAGTGGATGTGAGCGTCCATCTAATACCTCTTGCCTTATCTTCCGTTGTTTTACGCATCACCCAATCTATGACAGTGTTGAATAATAGGGCTGACATAACACATCCTTGTCGCACGCCTGTTTTTACTTCAAACTTTAGTTCTGAAGTTTCAACACTGCATGCAAACTTGCTGTAGCAGCTTTTATAATATTTATAAAACACAGTGGGATTCCATACCATCTTAAGATACGCCATAGACTTTCGCGGTGTATGCTATCAAAAGCTTTTCAAAATCTACAAAGTTGATATAGAGTTTGCTTTGCCATTCTGTGCATTGCTCTATGATATTTCTAAGAGCAAATATTTGGCCTATACAGCTCCGTCCTCTGCGAAATCCTGCTTGTTCCTTTCTTAGTTTCTTATCCACAGCATCAGTAATACGTTGTACAATGATTTTGCTTAAGATTTTACTTGGGACAGAAAGCAGTGTTATTCCACGCCAATTATTACAATCGGCAAGGGAGCCCTTCTTGGGGATCTTGATGATGACTCCTCTATTCCATGCATCAGGTATTATTTGGGTATTCCATATAGTAGTAAACAAGGGTTGCAATATATTAGCTGCAAGTTCTGGGTCTATTTTGAATAGTTCTGCGTTTAAGTTATCATTCCTGGTGCCTTGTTATTCTTAAGAGATTTAATTGCTGTAATGATCTCATCCCGGCTGGGTGTTTCAATGCCAATTTCTAATTCCTCTGTTGGCTCTGGTATGTCTGCTACTACCGTTGGCGGTGGTCTATTTAGCAATTCTTTAAAATGCTCTGTCCATCGTATTTCTTGTTCCTTTTCCATTGTCAATAGTATTCCATTCTTATCCTTTATGAGAGTATTTGATCTCCTGTAATGTTTCCCGCTTATTAGCTTTGTAATTTTGTACACTGTTCCCTGATCACACTTTTTGCTGCTTCTTCTGCCTGCACTGCCAGGTCTTCAACATACATTCTTTTGTCAGCTCTCACAGCCCGTTTGATTTCTTTACTTGCGCTTTTGTACTGTTCTTGGTATCTTGCTTTCAGTCTTTCGGACTTTGCTTCTAACAATTTCTTTTTAATATTCTTGGCTGTCTATTATTTTCCATGTTGTTGGTGTTATCCATTCTTTTCTTTGTGCGGTACCCTAGACATGTTTCACTGCTCTGGCTATATATAGATGCTATGTTGTCCCATGTTCTATCTATGTTGTCAGTTTCATCCGTAGTTTCATTACTTTCTAGGGCTTGGAATCTGTTCTTTATCTGCATTATAAACTTATCCCTTACTTCCGTGTCTTTTAGTCTATCCACATCGAACCTCTTTTGGAAGTTTTCTGTTGTCCTGTTTTTCTTAGTTTAAGTTTGACATAAGCTGTGACTAGGTGGTGGTCGCTACCAACATCTGCACCTCTCTTGACTACAACATCTAGCAGCGAGCGTCTTCAGGGTCCATTGATCATTATATGGTCTATTTGGTTTTTATCTCTGCCATTAGGGAATACCATGTTAATTTGTGGATATCTAAATGTTGAAATAGGGTTCCTCCTATAACGAGATTGTTCATGCTGCAGAAGTTTACTAAACGTTCCCCATTTTCGTTCATCATACCACATCCATATTTTCCCATAGTTCTATAACTATTCGTGTTGTCTTGTCCGACCTTCGCATTTAGATCTCCCATAACAATGATAACATCATGGGATGGTGACTTGTCTAATTCTGCTTGTAGGTTTTCGTAGTAAGAGTCTTTCTTTGTATCTTCGCTATCATTAGTTGGCGCATAGCATTGTAGGATTGTGATGTTTGTATGCTTCCCCTTTAGTCTGATCTTAATCAAGCGGCTACTGATAGGTTTCCATTCTAACAGACACTTTTCCACTCCTTTTCTTAGGATTACTGCTACTCCTTCATGGTGTAGGTCATCGTCTCGTCCAGAAAAAGGACTGTTTCACCTGTTGCAGTGGTACTTCTTCCATTTCCTGTCCATCTGCTCTCGCTAACCCCTAGGATATGTAGATTATATCTTCTCATTTCTGCTGTTATTTGTGACAGTTTTCCGGTTTAGTACATTGTTCTTACATTCCAGCATCCAATTCTGGTCTTGGTTTTGGCATTCAGGACTTCCGTCCTCATGAAAGTAGCTTCCTTTCGGCTTTCACCACTTCCAGTCATGTGAGTCAATGACTCTGGTAGCCCTTCATGCCTGTAGATAGGTTGTATGTTTGTTGTTGTTTCCGTAACTTTAATTTTTTTAAAGGATGGGATCGTTAGTCCCAAGCCCAACCCCCAACCTGGAGGACCAGGAGACCATGCTTCGTCTGTCCCCTCTTCAGTGACCTTTCCGGCTGGGTAACCCTTCCGGGAACATACGTTCCCGCCGTCCTAGCTCACTGTATCATTGGAGCACGCAAGCCTCCCCACCACTACAAGGTAATGGCCTCATTTTGAATCAAAGTTTGATAAACAAAAAAAGAAAAAAACCTGTTCAGTTGAACACTTTGAAGTTTGATTTTGATGTGATACAGTGTTTCAACTATAGAAGTAGAATTCTAATTCAGTAATTGTATATAAAATCAAAATACATGAGACAGGTGCTTTCTTTTCTATATAAATGCTATGAAATGAAAATCGTGGCATATCCTTTACAGGACGTAGCCATCAACCACTATGATGGTAAATGAGTCGTTGATTTTCTAGGCACCACTTATACATTCAGTAGTTTGCCATTGTTTTCTGAACGGTGAGGTCTATTGTTACCTTTTGTAAAAATCCAACGGAAACGAATTTGCTTCCAAACTTGCCCACTGTGGGGTTTGAACCAGGTACGTTTGGGTTTGTGATTGAGCTCACTACCGCTTGAGCTACAGACGCTCACATACATACTATACTATAAACAATAAAACATGGACACAGAACTGAACAAGTAGCTAAAAGACAAAATTGCAGCTCTTGAAATGTGAATTTTTAGACGAATTGGACATACTTTGTAGACACAGAAACTCTAAACTTTACAAACAGAATAGGTCACTTTCAGTCCTCAGGGACTACACAATTATGACACGAGATAAGTGTTTTGCAGCTTCCTCGTCAATGACTGTATAGTCTGATCAGTGACAGTCTCTGTCTCAATTTTCAACAACAAAATGATGAGGCTGGTCTCTCGAAATGGGATTGCATTCTGTAGTAAAGTCTCTTTTTATCTGGTTCATAGTTCATAAGTTCATAGTTCATAAGTACGGTTCCAACTTCACTGCAATGGGTCACCCCATAATTGCTCCGTTCCTGTGCCAATGAATATCACACGAAATGCTAACAACTGTGAAAAGTTTCCTGTGTGAACTAATTCCAGAATGAAACAGCCGCTACCGCCACAAAAAAGCAACCTGCACCGCATAAAATGCATATGGCGTCACAATGTAGCAACACAAAACTGTTCACCACTTGAATTGCAATCCTTGTCGAAGGGGACATCAATCACGGCAAAATCCAGCTTTCTGCACTCACAATATAACTGCATACGGCAGATTGAGCTTGTTCGTCATAACCGCTGTCCGCCATTTTCTGAATACACACAATAAACGCACAGTTGACACAGCAAAAAGCATTCCATGTAACAGTCACAGCGTTGCTCAAGCACTAACTCAGTAGCTCGGCAAACGAAACCGGAAAATACCTGACCAAACATGGCGGGAATGCGCTAGCAAAGTCGTGTTCAGAATCAAACCGTTAGAAGAGATCCTTGTGAGTTCAATTATCTGTCATGTGTGAGATGTGGCCCAACCACCTGAGATGTCCCTGCTTGAGTGTACATGGTTGGAATTTCTGCTTTCTCATGCACTTGTTTGTTGGTTATATGGTCATTCCATGTTATGTCAAGAATATGTCTATGGCTTCTCATATGAAAAGTATTGAACTTACTTTCCTGTAGAGAGGAAATATTCCAACTTTCGGACCCATAGGGTAGTGTGTTCACTATGCAAGTCCTGTATACTTGTGCTGTTGTATACTTGGTCGGTCTAGAAAATGTAGCTGTGGTCTTGTCATTTTCTTGCTTCTGTTGATCTTGGTACAGCTCTTTGCAGTCTGGCTCAGAAACATGAACAGATTATTCAAGACATGAGAGGAGACTTAATATCTTTCACCTTCGATGTCTCTGCAAGATTATGCACATTAACTGACATGACAAAATAACCAAATCTAAAGTACTGCAACATGCTAACTTGTCATCCCTTAAGGGAATACTCAAAAATAGAAGACTAAGCGCCCGAGTGGTTAACGGGGCCAAAATTTGTCGTGTAAAGAATAGAACCACTGTTACCTGCCACGCATGTCATAAGAGGCGACTAAGGAGATTTGGCTGAAGTCGGATGCACATGTCCTAAACATGTAGAAGTCTGCGTTTAGGGACCTCTCAAACCAATGTGCAACGTATACACGTTCTTGGCAAAGATCAAACATATAACAGTGATTAAAATTGGCCGTAAGAACGAACGCAAAAAGAAAAAAAAAAGAAAAATAGCTAGAATTTGTGAGAATTGATAAAAGCTGCATACCCAAACATGTACTGTCTGTGAACTTTTGGAAGGGAAGAGTCTCCAAAACCGACCAGTGCTCAGATATATCTATGTATATATCAGTATCATGGACTTTTAGTTGGTTTCAACAAATAAGAAAATCTAGCTATTGATCAAGCTGAATGGAAATCATTGCGTAAAGGTGCAAAGAAAAACTTTGGAATGACTTGAAGACAAGAGAAACTAGCACAAACTTGGAAGTTGTTACGATTACATATTTTTCCTAATGACCATATGTAAAAATGAGAAAGGTCATATACAAATAGATTAAAGGGTCGTCCAAATTTGCTGTCTCGTGTTAGCTGTCATTTCTTTCTCTTTCCGATTGTTTCTTAGCTGTAGGATCTTCATCTTTCATGTTGGTTATAAATTACGTGTTCATATTATCTTAGTGTGCCTGTATGTTAAGAGCATATTAATCACGAGAATATTGACTGTGTTTTGGCAGTTGCATGAACTTGTTTACTAATTTTTCTGTTTGACTTTTTTTACACGTTTTTTGTTGCAAGTTTTTCCATCAAAATTCTGCTCAAGGAATAGTAATTGATCATGGTTCCAACTTCACAACAACAAGCTGCCACATAATTGCTCCATTCCTATAGTAGTTGGAATATATAAAGCCAACAATAGGGACAGGAAGGTTCTCGCACAAACCAGCAGACTGCATATGCATAGTCTGGCAAAGTGAGTAGGGATAAAAAAAAATGGGAAGCTGTCTTTTGGAGTAGGTAGTATACTCCCACCTGAAAAACAATACAGAGTGAAAATGATTTCATTGTGGAGGTCATTTTTCCCATCCGTCCTGTGTCAAATGAAATATGTGTCATACGGGTGATTGACTGATCCTGTCGGTATTGCAAAGCATACATGCCCTGTGTCCGTTTCTGTCATCCGAATAGGAAAATGAGCGAAAAGACCTGGTTCTTTGGGGTTAAACAAACTATATATGCTTCAAATACTGGGGAGCATGTTCCTTATCCAGAATGATTTTTCTGCTGTAAAACCATGACAACATTAAGATGTGACAACTTCTAGATTAATGGCTATGACAAAATGGATTGTGTAAATGATTGTTTTATTTTCTCATTTCAGCAAGTTCATTCTTAGTGGGGAAGAGTTTACCATAGGAGATTGTGTGTTGATTTCACGACAGGAAAACATCTCTGAGGCACACGCAAAAGATTGCTATATAGCCAGACTTATAGATCTTTATGAAAAAGGTTTGGCCTTTCACTGTTGTTCTCTAGTGTTATAGTGGTCTGATAATTCAAACTAACTTTTTAGCTCCAAGGATCACACCCTTAGTAATTATGAATATTGCTTCTTCAACTCTTTTGTGTTATTGTATATATATCCCCTCGTCCGTTATCGTTACATAGGGCCTGCAAGTAATTTTTCTATACCGCTTTGTTTTGGGCAATTCGCTCAATCTCTTCCATGTAATGAGTCCATTATTTCTTGCCTCTCTCAGTAAACTTTATTTAAATGGTTTCCTTAGGGCATCCTCTCTTTCTTGAATCCATTGCCTCCCAGGTCAGTGCCTGCTTTGATATTCTTTGATCATTTCTTCTCAAGGTTAGTCCAACATATCTCCATCTTCTCTTTCTTATAACAGTTGTCACTAGTGGTTGACCAGACATGTCTCTGATTTCATCACCTCTCCTGAATTCGTTCCATTTTATATTCATTATTTTGTGCAGACATCTATTTTCAAATGCATTCAATTGACTTTCTATATCTTTAGTCATTTTCCAACTCTCACTGGCACATGTTAGTATTGAAACAACATTTGAATTTAAAATGTGTAATTTAGTTTTTAAAATAAATAATATTTTCATAATAGTTCCATATTTTTTTAAAGACTTTTAAAAGCTGATGTTGCTTTGACAATTCATAGTATACATTTCTTTTTTTTAACATTTCCAGTCAAAATTGCAACCTAAATAGGTGAACTACTCTGTTATTTTTATCATTTTAGATTCCAGGGTGGTATCTGTATTACTTGCCACAGGTGTCTTCATTATATTTGTCTTTTCGTAGCTTATCTGCAGTCCAACTTTTGATGCTATAGATGACAAGTTATCTGTTTTTTTGGTTGCGTATGTTTTTTTAAACTTAACAATGCAATATCATCTCTATATAATTAAATATTAATTATCTTTGAGATGTAATTTTAAAACGAATTGTTTTAATATTTGGACTGCTTTATGTTACTAAATGGCATGCTTTTATAGGGATGTGTTGTAAACTATTTTTAGAGTTTGTCTTTCTAGAGTAGCTAGAAATTATGTCACCCCCAAAATGAAATAGGTCAGTTTGACATCTATATAGTACAAATTTGGACTCGCCCAGATTCTAGGTGAGTCAGATTATTTGATCTGAAATACAAATGTTAAGAAGCGACATGTAAGGCACTTAGTATATATAATATTTACAGTTTGAACTATCTTTCCATTCATTAGTTTTGTGATTTAATAAATACATTTATTTTCTGTTCTTAGATCTAACATACAACAAAGCAGAAGTGCAAAGATTTGCAGAAGTCAGGTGGTACTGGCAGAAACAGGAATTTGCTGGTTGTCAGCAACGTCTTTTAAAAGGGTACCAGATGGAGGAGAATGAAGTTGTCCTTGATCTAACAAACTCTTTTGAGAGGGATATTGATTTAGAAACAGTTGTGGGTAAATGCAAGGTGATGCTACATGCTTCTATATATTTCTCAACATTTCTTGTTCTCTCCAATCTTCTTTCTCTCACATTTTAGTAATAAGTTCCAGGATAAATATCATCTGCAGCTTGATTATTTTGCATGAACCTACTCATTTGTAAGTTGTCATCATCGCTACCATTATCATTACCGATCCGGGGTCTCTATGTTGAAGTGGCTTGTCTGTCACTCTGAAGGTTGTGAGTTTGAATCCGGACAGATTCACATGTCCAGTTTTGTCATGAGATCCCTAGGGTGGTTGCCGGAGCTATGGAGTTCAAGTAACACTCGGTTGAGATAGTGTGCCACTTTTACCGTGAGGGATGGAGCCATATGGAGAAACCATGTGCAATGAAGTGAATGCTTCACCTTTGGACTCTTTTATAAAATCATTACTTGTCCAAAATCTTTACCAATATAATTAGTAATAAACTATCTCTCTTTAGATATAAGATATAATGCCAGGTGTGTGATAGAACGCCAGGTGTGTGATAGAATGCAAGGTGAGATAGAACGCCAGGTGTGTGATAGAATGCAAGGTGAAATAGAGCGCCAGGTGTGTGATAGAATGCAAAGTGAGATAGAACGCCAGGTGTGTGATAGAATGCAAGGTGTGATAGAACGCCAGGTGTGTGATACAATGCAAGGTGTGATAGAACGCCAGGTGTGTGATAGAATGCAAGGTGAGATAGAACGCCAGGTGTGTGATAGAATGCAAGGTGAGATAGAACGCAAGGTGAGATAGAACACCAGGTGTGTGATAGAATGCAAGGTGAGATAGAACGCTAGGTATTACCTGAGCACATAAGAAAGCCAGGTATTACCTGAGCACATATGGTAGTGCTCTGGATATAGATGTTGATTTTAATTACTTTTCTATTTCTAAATCAGTTACTTATTATAATAATTAATAATAATTCCCCTATACCGTTATCTTACATATGGCCTGCAAGTAATTTCTCCATACCACTCTATCCTGGGCAACTCGCTCAATCACCTCCATGGAACTGAGACCAATATTCCTTGCCCTCTCAGCAAAGTTCGTTTCAGAGTCTCCCTAGGTCGTCCTCTCTTTCTTGAACCCTTTGCATCCCACTTCAATGCCTGCTTTGATATTCAGTTTCTTATTACTTAATCAATTTGAGATAAATGTTAAAACTACTTTTGTTTACACCCGTCCATATCAGTTAGATTTACAACACTGAAACTTCTCTTTCAAGTAATATTACTTATCACAATGGAATTTAAACTTTTATCTTTACATTAAATGCCCAAAATATTATGGCAGCATCCTTCAGGTTTGTCAAAGTTTCTTTTATTGACCTTTCTCGCGACATCTTCATTAATCCTTTTAGCATTCCATGGAAACTATAAGATTCAACTGTAAATCCACATTTCCATGGCCTCACAGATTTTTTTCATGCTTGCTTGTTGATTTTCCAAGACTCTCGTGCATAAGTCAGTATTGATTGTAGGTAACATTTTATAACAAAGTAAATTAAAATAAATTGTCAGTTTACAACAGCGATCTTATTGTGTGATATATAATCTTTGATTATTTATTGATCTCTGTCTGTTTCAGGTTTTGCATATTACAGATGATTCAGAAAGCATCAGCGAGGAAGAGAATAACAATGGCTGCATTGAAACATTTGTAGCAAAGAGAGCATACACTGGGAAAGGGCTGCGACCTTTAACAGCATCTGACGATGAACAGATCTGCCATGTTACTCCTAAAACTCCACAGAATAATGGGAAACGTAGAGGCTCACAGAGCATTGGAAAACATCAAGGCTCTGTGGCAAAAAAAGAGCATAATGGAAATTCTGTACCAAATAAAAGTAGATCTGAGGTTGGTTTTTGTTTGTTAGCTTTTGCTCTAGGTTATTTGTTAACCACTTATTTACTACTTCTTGTTTTGTTAACCACTTATTTACTACTTCTTGTTTTGTTAACCACTTATTTACTACTACTTGTTTTGTTAACCACTTATTTACTACTACTCGTTTTGTTAACCACTTATTTACTACTACTTGTTTTGTTTACCACTTATTTACTTCTACTCGTTTTGTTAACCACTTATTTACTACTTCTTGTTTTGTTAACCACTTATTTACTACTTCTTGTTTTGTTAACCACTTATTTACTACTTCTTGTTTTGTTAACCACTTATTTACTACTACTTGTTTTGTTAACCACTTATTTACTACTTCTTGTTTTGTTAACCACTTATTTACTACTTCTTGTTTTGTTAACCACTTATTTACTACTTCTTGTTTTGTTAACCACTTATTTACTACTACTTGTTTTGTTAACCACTTATTTACTACTACTCGTTTTGTTAACCACTTATTTACTACTTCTTGTTTTGTTAACCACTTATTTACTACTTCTTGTTTTGTTAACCACTTATTTACTACTACTTGTTTTGTTAACCACTTATTTACTATTTCTTGTTTTGTTAACCACTTATTTACTACTTCTTGTTTTGTTAACCACTTATTTACTACTTCTTGTTTTGTTAACCACTTATTTACTACTACTTGTTTTGTTAACCACTTATTTACTACTACTCGTTTTGTTAACCACTTATTTACTACTTCTTGTTTTGTTAACCACTTATTTACTACTACTCGTTTTGTTAACCACTTATTTACTACTACTCGTTTTGTTAACCACTTATTTACTACTTCTTGTTTTGTTAACCACTTATTTACTACTACTTGTTTTGTTAACCACTTATTTACTACTTCTTGTTTTGTTAACCACTTATTTACTACTTCTTGTTTTGTTAACCACTTATTTACTACTACTTGTTTTGTTAACCACTTATTTACTACTACTCGTTTTGTTAACCACTTATTTACTACTACTTGTTTTGTTAACCACTTATTTACTACTTCTTGTTTTGTTAACCACTTATTTACTACTTCTTGTTTTGTTAACCACTTATTTACTACTTCTTGTTTTGTTAACCACTTATTTACTACTACTCGTTTTGTTAACCACTTATTTACTACTTCTTGTTTTGTTAACCACTTATTTACTACTACTTGTTTTGTTAACCACTTATTTACTACTTCTTGTTTTGTTAACCACTTATTTACTACTTCTTGTTTTGTTAACCACTTATTTACTACTTCTTGTTTTGTTAACCACTTATTTACTACTTCTTGTTTTGTTAACCACTTATTTACTACTACTTGTTTTGTTAACCACTTATTTACTACTTCTTGTTTTGTTAACCACTTATTTACTACTACTTGTTTTGTTAACCACTTATTTACTACTTCTTGTTTTGTTAACCACTTATTTACTACTACTTGTTTTGTTAACCACTTATTTACTACTTCTTGTTTTGTTAACCACTTATTTACTACTACTTGTTTTGTTAACCACTTATTTACTACTACTTGTTTTGTTAACCACTTATTTACTACTTCTTGTTTTGTTAACCACTTATTTACTACTTCTTGTTTTGTTAACCACTTATTTACTACTTCTTGTTTTGTTAACCACTTATTTACTACTACTTGTTTTGTTAACCACTTATTTACTACTACTTGTTTTGTTAACCACTTATTTACTACTTCTTGTTTTGTTAACCACTTATTTACTACTTCTTGTTTTGTTAACCACTTATTTACTACTTCTTGTTTTGTTAACCACTTATTTACTACTTCTTGTTTTGTTAACCACTTATTTACTACTTCTTGTTTTGTTAACCACTTATTTACTACTACTTGTTTTGTTAACCACTTATTTACTACTTCTTGTTTTGTTAACCACTTATTTACTACTACTTGTTTTGTTAACCACTTATTTACTACTACTTGTTTTGTTAAACACTTATTTACTACTTCTTGTTTTGTTAACCACTTATTTACTACTACTTGTTTTGTTAACCACTTATTTACTACTACTTGTTTTGTTAACCACTTATTTATTACTTCTTGTTTTGTTAACCACTTATTTACTACTACTTGTTTTGTTAACCACTTATTTACTACTACTTGTTTTGTTAACCACTTATTTACTACTTCTTGTGATAAATGCTAACGCCGAGTGGTTACAGGGTCCAATTTGGGGCTTACAGAATAGAACCACTGTTACCTGCCACCCATGTCGTAAGAGGCGGCTAAGGAGGTTTGGCTGAAATCGAATGCACATGTCCTAAACGTGTAGAAGTCTATGCGTTTAGGGCCTACCAAACCAATTTAGCAACGTATACACGTTCTTGGCAAAGATCAAACATATATCACAGAGTGATTAAAATTGGTCGTAAAGAGTGAACGTGAAGAAGAAAAATGATGTCTACATTCTCAACAGAGATATTTCACAAACAACATACAACTAAACTTTGTGTGTCTGTTTGTTGCTTGAACTCAATATTTCACAAACAACATACAACTAAACTTTGTGTGTCTGTTTATTGCTTGAACTCAATATTTCACAAACAACATTCAACTAAACTTTGTGTGTTCGTTTGTTGCTTGAACTTAAATTGGAAATATATTTTTTCTATCATTATCAAATAATATATATACTTATCAAGCTCTCTTGTTCAGGTCAGCAAATCTTTGTTCGTTGAGGTTATCCATGCAAAGAATAGTCCATTTGGAAAGTTAGTTTAATAAGTAAAGACCTGGCATGAGTTCGTTGATGACTTATGCCCCAACCGAGATTAAATGGCAGAAGTGAGTTATGGGTTCATGATGACTGTGTATAGAAGAAGAAATGATTTGTTTAAAGTGATGAAACAAGAATTGTGCTGCACTAGTATGTTATGGCCAATATGTGCTGAACTAGTGTGTTATGGCCAATATGTGCTG
This sequence comes from Arion vulgaris, assembly GCA_020796225.1. Lineage (NCBI taxonomy): Eukaryota > Metazoa > Mollusca > Gastropoda > Stylommatophora > Arionidae > Arion > Arion vulgaris. Next base: position 2,376,623 of record CM036763.1, on the reverse strand, counting down.
AACTAGTGTGTTATGGTTAATATGTGCTGAACTAGTGTGTTATGTCTAATATGTGCTGCACTAGTGTGTTATGGTTAATATGTGCTGCACTAGTGTGTTATGGTTAATATGTGCTGAACTAGTGTGTTATGTTATGGCCAGTATGTGCTGAACTAGTGTATGTCCAATATGTGCTGCCTGATTTTTCACATTGTTCCACACGTTAAAAAAACCAACTTTGCACAAGAGGGCTAGTGCACTGAGAATAATATGCTAGCAAGTTGATAACAATTTGAATATATTCTCTATTGAAACCTTAAATAGTAAATAAAACATTGCATTTTTTCATTGTGTAGTAATTAACAAATAATGTTTAGTTATGGGATGCTCGTAAGTTGGGGATGACTGTACATTTTTCATATAAGTCCTTTCGTTCGCTTGAAATATTGTCTATATATTCAATATTGTCTCTTGTATAAATTTCATTATATTTTGTAGTTCAGACGTCTGTGTAGTTTTCTGTCGAGTGGTGTTTTGTTAGACCAGAGAGTTTGTCTCAGTATATCATATTCGGGGCAATATTGAAGTATGTGCTCTGCAGTCTGATGTGTCTGTCCTCATGTACACATGGCTGAATTGCCAATCTTGAATTTTGTATACATGTGGCTGCGGAGTTATGTCCTGTTCTAAGGCACAGAATGACAACTTGTTTTAATCTGCTCATATTATAGTAGTCATCTTGTGTTGGTATTTGTGGCTTTCTGTTCAGTTTCAGTTTGGAATATCTTCATTGCACTCGGACATGTCCATAGGTGCTCCGATCTCCTTCGCAATATCTCCAACAGCGTCCAGCGACTAACCGTACCAGTTCGATTTTATTGATGAGCCTACTCACGTACCTGTTATGCTGTTCTTTTCTGACCTCTTCAATCCAAGCTCTTGCAATCTAGCAGTTGATGTGAATTGGTTTAAATGAAAATCCTCTTTGCTGCCACACTTTATGAGGGCATTCAATTCTAGCTCTATCCATTGCCTGACCCCTGATATAGTGACAGAGCAAGCCATCATGTCTGCTCTCTCATTGCCATCGACACCCATGTGCTCCTGAACGAAGATGAATGTCATTCTGCAAATTGTTGACTTGTCATGATTCAGTCCATTGCATGCTGAACCAGCCTCCACTTTTTGGATCATACTAGATAAATCACTCAAAATATGCACATGGGTGTAGTTTTGTGACTCTGGCTAGAGTAGTGCCTTAGTCACCGCCAGTACTTCCATTGTCATGCTACTTGTTGTCATATTAAATTAAATAAGTTGTCTTATTGAAACTGTCTGTCAAATGTTGCCTTTGTCTACAGGTGTTGTCTAGTTCATGGGAGTCACTCATGGGCACTGGCACAAATGGCGGACAAATGATTTGTTTAAAAAAGATTAAAGTTGGTCAACCATGCAAGTCTTGTAAGTATATATGGTGGTTGGTTACTATGTCTGCTGTCTAGTCTGTCGTGACTAGTTTTCTTCTATCATTTAATGTCGGCGTCCAGGTTTGTCACTGATAGCATAATGTTGGTAGAAAGATTGTATTGTATAATGCTCTTTTAATGTTCACTGTGATATGTTTACATTTCAAAATTTGTGCCGTTTGTCCTATGATTTGATTTGCTTTATTGCATCTATGTTGGATTTCTTTAGTTATTCTTCAATTTGCTGAAGAAATGCTCCATAGGTATGTAGTCTTTGACTTGCTTTAATTGATGTTTGTTTGTCAATAGAGATATTGGTAGTGTTTTTCCTTTCTCTAGTGAATGTCATTACTTCAGTTTTGTCAATGTTTATTCTCATATTGTATTCATTGAATGTTAACTGAAGTCTGTTAATGTGTTGCTGTAGCTGTTATTCTGTTGTTGATATATTGCCTGGTCGTCAGCAAAAATACATTCTTTTAAGAGTTTCTCAAGATTATTCCCTTCATTGGTGTTAGCTATTTTACAGATTTGATGGATATATGTGATGAACAACAGCTGTGATAGTGTGCATCCTTGTCTTACTCCTGGCCCAACATGGAACTTTTCTGATAGATCTGTGTTTGTTCTAACCGTACACTGGCTGTTTATATGGAGGCTCTTGCATAGATTAATTAAGTATTCATAAACTATGTTTAGTCAACCATCTCTTTACATTATGTCATGAATTTAATGCCTACTCTGTGTTACCAGAGCCAAACATGGACAGTGAGCAAAGCACTCGCAAAAATAACTACATGTGAAATGCAGTGCCTACGAAAAGTTATTAACACCAGAAAAAACAGTCACTAACATCAGCATATGAAAGAAAGTTGGGGACAGAACCTTGCTTGAATTACATTAAGAAAGTATGAAGCGGTTCTGCCACCTAATAAGAATGCAATCAAACTCCACTGTATACAGTCTTCTACAACAGAACATGAAAGAAGGCGAGAGGAAGACTATGAGAAAGATGGTTAGATGGCATAGCAGAATCCTGTCAAAAAGCAAAAGTTACTATCGCTTAAGCCACTAGAGCATCGCAAGACAAAAGAGAAAACCAGGACACTGGGCAATAACACAGTAAGAGTGTGATGACAAAAGAAGACGAGAAATTTAATTTTCCATTGGACATATATTGTTATCATTATTTTTGACGTCACCGTAGTAAATCTTTATGTTCACAGCATTTCTACTTCATCTTCTGCAGCTCAGAATTCACCTCTCGACAAGATGGCCAGACTGAACCAAAAGACTGTTGTCAACATGATACTAGATGATAGTGATGGATGATGATGCAGATTCAGTCGCTCGAGGCAACGATGTAACAAAATTGGAGGGAAAAATGAAAAGAACTACACCAGTATGTCTGCCGTCAAGAATCTCTTGTGATGGAAACAGCGATCATAAAGTTACTAAAGCACATAAAAACAGATATTTAAAAAAGAAATATTCTAAACGTCAGCAGGATGAGACAAGTGGGAGTGACACTGATAGCTCTGTAAGTGTCAGTCTATCTCCACTGAAAAGATTGAAAATCAACTCAAACTTAAGAGATGATAAGAAAACCAGAAGTGAGAGGAAATCTAGTACAATCAAGAATATAACCTCTGAGAACCAAAAAGACATGAATAAATTCTTGCCTAAAGTGTTGCTTAGGAAGATAACATTAAATAGTGTGAATTCATTAGATAAGGTGGAAGCTAAACTGCAGTCACTACCACATAAACTAGTGTCACCTGTAAGTTATTCACAATCTCCATCTGGTAAAAATCATTCTACAATTTCCAGCACAGCTGGTTCACCACGCAGACGAAAATCCATCTTTGAGGCACCAGATTGTGAACAAATAATTCAAACCCCACAGGCTAAGAGAAAGGACTCTGACAAAACACCAGACCGTTTTGAGGCTGGAAGGCGACGGTTGTCAATCAATCTGTTTGGTGACCTTAGTTCTTCATCATCATCCATATTTTTTGATAACACTGAAACTGAAGATTCCAAAAGTTGTTTGCAACTTAAGAAATCTAGTTCCCCAGAAAGAAAATGTATCGAACCTGCCGATGATTCTAATGACTTCAGTACTGTTACTCCTAAACGATTGTCTGCTGTATTCTTAGAGTCTAGTCTTGTGCGTGCAAGCAGTCGATGTCGCACTAAACCTCGCAGGTTCACACCAGAACAAGACGTTGCAAGCACTCCCAAGAAGAGCTCAGCACTTGAAGTTCGTTCACCGAGACCAAGCCCAAGATTTAAGAATGATTTGTTATCAGATAACCAGAACGTCACCAAGACTCCTAGCAGCTCTAAAAAATTTCAAAATAAAACTCAGAGCACACCCAAGATATTGAGTGACCCTCAACAATCCCAGAGAGAAACTCCAAAAACTTCCAAAATATTAAATCGTTCTAACACCTCACAGAGGCAAACTCCAAGACGAGGAGCATCTCTGAAAGGTTTGTCATATGCAGAGTCTAGTCGGTCAGAAGATGATAAAGATACTCCAGACTTAAAGAAAGTCAAGAACTCTAGACAAACATCTGCTAACCAAAGGAGATCACTGTTGACATCAAAGAAAATGTGAGTAATAAAAGTTGCGGGTTCAAATCTAATTGTTTCAACATTTTGTCCTTCTCTTCTGTCTTGAGTACTGGTGGTCACAAATCTAATTGTTTCCACAGTGTGTCTTTCCTGTCTTGAGTACTCGTGGCCACACCTGTCTCTTATTTTATCATCATCTAGAGTTTGTCCCTGTTGGAACTTGGCTTCCATGAGAGTAGCTCTAAATGTCTCCCAGTCCTGTATGAGGTTCTGGTGTCTGCCGCAGTCATACTTAGTTCATCTATGCCATCTTGCACCATTCTTCATCATCTAGAGTTTGTCCCTGTTGGAACTTGGCTTCCATGAGAGTAGCTCTAAATGTCTCCCAGTCCTGTATGAGGTTCTGGTGTCTGCCGCAGTCATACTTAGTTCATCTATGCCATCTTGCACCATTCTTCATCATCTAGAGTTTGTCCCTGTTGGAACTTGGCTTCCATGAGAGTAGCTCTAAATGTCTCCCAGTCCTGTATGAGGTTCTGGTGTCTGCCGCAGTCATACTTAGTTCATCTATGCCATCTTGCACCATTCTTCATCATCTAGAGTTTGTCCCTGTTGGAACTTGGCTTCCATGAGAGTAGCTCTAAATGTCTCCAGTCCTGTATGAGGTTCTGGTGTCTGCCGAGTCATACTTAGTTCATCTATGCCATCTTGCACCATTCTTCATCATCTAGAGTTTGTCCCTGTTGGAACTTGGCTTCCATGAGAGTAGCTCTAAATGTCTCCCAGTCCTGTATGAGGTTCTGGTGTCTGCCGCAGTCATACTTAGTTCATCTATGCCATCTTGCACCATTCTTCATCATCTAGAGTTTGTCCCTGTTGGAACTTGGCTTCCATGAGAGTAGCTCTAAATGTCTCCCAGTCCTGTATGATGTTCTGGTGTCTGCCGCAGTCATACTTAGTTCATCTATGCCATCTTGCACCATTCTTCATCATCTATGTCCAACATGTTTCATTTTTGTCTTTATCAACTACTTCTCTTCAACTACTTCTCTTCAACTACTTCTCTTCAACTACTTCTCTTCAACTACTTCTCTTCAATTTTAAGCTGATGCAAAATGGATATAATTATTCCTTTTTCTTGTCCATGGTATTCTGTAGAACGTGCATTCAAATGCATTGATAGATTTTTCAGCTGTTTTGTCAATAATCCATGACTCGCAGCCAGTTATTTTTGTTAACGAAAAAATACATGTTCTTCAAATCATAAGTTTTGTTGTCTGTACATCAGATCCCTTGCATAACTTTTCAAATCATAAGTTTTGTCTTTACATCAGATCCCTTGTATAAGTTTTAGAGTTCTTTTAATTTCTGCAAAGCCATGTTATTTTTTGTTTTTATCTCCGTAATAACATTTCCGTCGCTTGTTATCAATGAACCTAAATATTCAAAACTATCAACACTTTACAAATTATGTCCATCGATGAATATATCAGCTGTCATATCTATTTTACTTAGTTGTGGGAATTTTTTTCCCTCGAGATGCAAGTTTTGTTCTTTGCTGTTTGGATGAATTAACATTATGAATTTCTCATTACCATTTTGTGAGATAAACAAAAGTACTGTGTCATCAGCATACCTTATCTTTGATAATTCATGGTTGAATTCCAGTCACCCCTAGTGATAAATTTTATAGACTTTCAGAAAGTGTTTGATAGTCTTCACCGCTCTACTCTCTGGGAGATTCTTAAGACCTACGGCTTCCAGGAAAAATACATCAATATCATAAAAGCCTTCTATTCTGAAGCATCCTGCTGTGTAAGAACAGATGTAGGAAACTCAGACTGGTTCACAGTCAATTCGGGTGTGAAGCAGGGCTGCGTTATGTCACCAATGCCCGAGTGATTACCCGGGCCCAAATTTGGGGTGTAAAGAATAGAACCACTGTTACCTGCCATGCATGTCGTAAGAGGTGACTAAGGAGGTTTGGCTGAAATTGGATGCATATGTCCTAAATGTGTAGAAGTCTATGCGTTTAGAGGCCTACCAAACCAATGTGCAACGTATACACGTTCTTGGCAAAGATCAAACATATCACAAAGAGTGATTAAAATTGGTCGTAAAGAACAAACACAAAGAAGATAATTCATGGCCTCCAATCACTAGAGCATCATACTTTCTTTATCTTCAGTTTCTACATTTTCTGCATGTATTTTGAGTAAATGTGACAAGATAAAAATCATTTCAAGCTTCTCTTGTTTCATTTTCTACTCTTCCTGCTGCTTCTTCTTCTTGGTCTTAATATAGTGTTTTAATCATCTGCAAACTAAAGTAGTGAAAACCCCATTATTTTCCATAACTTCTGATATTGAAGGCAGAAAATCTGTAAGTAATAAATGTTGCAGAATCTTTTTGTTCATAGTTGTTACATCACTTTTGTCAAGCTATCTTACTTTTATTCAAAATTGCACAGTTGTAAAGAATTGTGTGTCATAAACTTTGTCACAGCTGAAATTGGTTTTCAATTTAGTGTGAAAGGGCGTGTGCATTATTTTTAGTCTGAACTAACCACTTTTATATTGTATAATCTTCAGGAACATGAAGGATATTCTAGATGATAGTGATACTGAGGACTACAAGTGTACCAAGGATGGTGACTCTGACAGCAGTGAGAGTGTCTCTGACAGTAGTGATAGTGATAACGACAGTGAATTTGATCAGCCAAAGAGAGGAAGTGCAATAAGAAAGGCAAAGAAAGAACAGCCAATAATGAAGAAAAAGAAAGGACAACCAATAAGGAAGACAAAGGGAAGAAAGGAGTCTTTAACAAAAGTGCCAGCGCCTCGGGTAAGAAGATTTGTCAATACACACTGTCCTTTAAAAAAATAGAATAATATGTTAAAAACCCGGTATCTCTGGTAAAACTATAAATAGATAGGTATGAAAGAAATTTATAATTTTGTGGTTTCTTTGTATGAAATTGTGATATTCTTCTTTCTTTGCTCTAATTCTGTTTTGTTTCACAGCATCAGGATAAGAAGAGATTTCTAGAACAGACTTTTGTGTACGCTTCATAAAGAGTGTCTTTCTTAGCCTCTGTTATCTGTGAGGTCCACCATTTGCATGGACAGCCTTTTGTTTTGTATCCACTGCATCGGAGTAGCATTGGTCTGTTGGTAATCGGCTTATGTGGCCAAACCATTTAATTTGTTGTTTCTTGATTACTTTCCGCCGAGTGGTTACCGGGCCCAAATTTGGGGTGTAAAGAATAGAACCACTGTTACCTGCCACGCATGTCGTAAGATGCGACTAAGGAGGTTTGGCTGAAATCGGGTGCATGTGTCCGCTAGGGAATGCTAACCCAAAACAAATGCTTGCAGAAAGTGGATGCACCAGGCCATAAGGCGGATAACATGGTGCAACAACCCCTCACAATGAGGAATGGCATAACGGATTCTACGGTTGCCAGTCTGCCTAGGAGATTTAGCCACGCAGTAAGAATGTCAGACCTACCATCACAAGGGTGGCCAAAACTTACTGCGGGAAGAGGTCGGCACAACGGGAAGCAGAAATCATAGGAATTATATCCTACAGAATTGTCCCTAGTATGCAGACTTGAGAAGAAAGAGGTGGTCCACTTACACTAGCGTCCAAGACAAACTGTGTGGCGTGGCTGATAATCTGAGGCAGACGGCTAAGTGGTTAAGCCCTTTGCCTTGTGAGTTGAAAGTCGTGGGTTCGAATCCGGGCCGCAACATTCTGTTCACGCGTGTTTTTTTTTTTCCAGAGTCATATAGGATTGTTACTGGAGCTGCGGAGTTCGTACTTTGTGCAATACTCTTGGCAGGTGGCGTGCCATTTCTGCTGAGAGGGACCGAGCCATGTGGGTAAAACCCGGTGCAATGAAGTCAATCCTTCGGCTTTAAAACCCTCTGTAGACCACTTTTGCCTTGTATTCACTGTACCTAAATAACATTGCTTATGGTGATGAACCATTTTAATTTGTTGTTTCGTGAAGTTAGCACTTGTTGTACATATCAAATAGCTTGTCCTGAGCAGAACTTTGTCACCCTAACATTCCTACATAATTTTTATCTCATAGACAAGATGTCCGATCTCTGCAGTCATCATGCTTATATCATCAGTTACAACCTGAATCTACCTTCTCTGTGATCTTTCTATTTTCTTGGATGCATCCTTCCTAATGGTCTTCTCCAAACCTTGGTCTCTTTTTATATGTCCAAAATACTTCAATATTGTCATTCTTATTTATAGCATCAACCAGTTTTCTTTAATTTTGAGTTCAGCTTGACAACCATATAGTGCTGATTTGAATTAATCTGTATTTTGGACAGGGTAGGCTAATTACACTATCTTGATGAAGATTTTTGTTGCAACCATTGTCTTTAGATGTTTAGTGTGATAAGATCAGCTCTCTTGCATTGAATTAGTTCCCTTGCATTGAGTCATTAGTTGTTGTTGCCATTATTGCATCAGACTCTGAAACCGTGCTTTGCAATGTTCAAAATGGTTGACTGTGATATGAATGGATCTTGACTTTAGTGATCTCATTGTCTCCTGTGGATATCAGCTCTAGTGATCTCATTGTCTCCTGTGGATATCAGCTCTAGAGACCTCAAATCGCTAGTGTGTTGCCGGGCACCCAGGGAGCAAAGAATAGTAACACTGCGACCTACAAGGCATGTCGTAAGAGACCATTGAGGTAGGGGCCTAGGAAAGCTACCCTAGTAACCAAAAAAAATATTGCAGAAATCGAATGTGCTGGCCTACGTGTAGGCGCATAACTGGCACAATATACAATCGCGCTTAGGCTCGGATCACATGCAGATCAAAAGAGGGGTTTAACAAGTGGTCGATATGGAGCGTTCGAAGAAGAAGAGGGGTCCTCATCGGTACTATGAAGTGTATCGACTGCAGCCAAGTTCTGTGTAAGAAATAGATTAGAGTATGCATGGTTATTCACTAAAGTGCAATGATGATCTAATTAATCAATGAAGTTGAAAAAGTCAATTGGTTTTTTTTTATCAGTAATTATGTTACCCACATGCTGTTGTTTATCAGTAATTAGGCTACCCACATGCTGCTGTTTATATTGTTTAAATGTATTCTGTAGTCTTCTAAAAAGATAGCTACTCAAAATAGACCAACCTTACCATCTCGGAGCGGACCAAAACCAGTGCCAAGAAATGATTTGGAAGAAGCCAGAGCAAGGTAAGAAATTCTGTTTCTGTCGAGTGAATGAAGAATTTTGTTTCACTTGAACACATACAGAACCATTTAGCAAATGAATGTATCTGACATCCTAAACTCCCTCATAGAGTGTGGTCACAAAGTGGGCTTTCATATAAACCAATCTACATCAACAGTTAGATTTCAAGAGCTTGCATTGACCAGAAAAGTGCAGTATAACAAGCATATGAGTAGACTCATCAATCAACATTGAACTGGTACGGTTAGTTTCTGGAAGCTGTTGGAGATATTGCGAAGGAGATCGGAACACCTATGGACATATCTGGAGTGCAATGAAAATATTCCAAACTGAAGCGTACAGAAAATGTTTAGTTATGTGCCAAAATGTAATATTCACCAAATATGTATAATAAAATTTGAGATTGATCATATGTTCTGTCTTTCATTTTTCTCAGACTTCATGTATCTGCTGTTCCTGAATCTCTGCCTTGTCGGGAAAAAGAGTTCTCAGATATTTTTGGATTTGTTGAAAGCAAGATTCTGGATGGAACTGGCGGGTTTGTCATTTTTTATTATTAACACTTCCAAGTTAGATATGTATTACATGAATATTGACAATGTGTTATTTGCTTCATTGACGTCTTTAGTAGTCTATTGTAGTTAAGAGATCATTCAAGTGTGTGTGTCAGAGGTGTGTACCTGAATTATTGCATTACTATGGCTGGTCCATTCAAATGTTTTTTCTTGCACAGCTTTTGATTTAACTAATAATACCAGAATATCTGGTAAACCTATGTAGGCTGAGAGCCCTACAAATTCACAAATCTGGACACATCTATTTTGTGATTATTTTATACCATTAATGATAAATATATACATAATAATTGGCGGTTGAACCAGGTGATGGTATTCCTGATGGGTCTCAGACGATCGGTAAGCTAGGCCATGTCTACCTATGCATGCGAAGACTGGATTCGGCATACTTCGTGGATGAGGCCACTAGCTTGTTCAATGGTTATAAAGGCAGATCACATCAGAGCTGTGAAAGTTCTGGTCATCCACTGCATCTGGTACTGTCTCCAGTCGTTTGAAATATAAACATAGATGCTACGTGTTGGGACAAGTTCTAGATTTTTCCATGATGTTGCAACCAAGTTTTACAATAGTTTTCATCATCATCATCATGTGACGTGCAGATTGGCGAGGGATGGTCATTGATCGTCACAAACATGTATCCTAAGTTCTGACTAATAACTCAGGTGTTGATATTCTTCCATGCCATGAAGTTAGGCATGTTTCAGAATTTTCTATCTCTGTTGTCCTCTGTCTTGCTTACCATCAATTTTCTATCTCTGTTCTGTCTCGCTCACAATCAATTTTGCCAATGGTTACAATATGTTCTAAATTGTCCTTTTTCATTACTTTGTATGAAATATGAAATCTCTTTATGACTTCAATAGATCACAACTTTCTACATACAATGCCCTTCATTGTCTGAAATCTACCACTAGAGATTATCAGAGTTTTAATAGTATTTCAATTGATTTACTTGTCTTAGTTATGTTTATGTCCCATTAATTTTAATGTTCATTTTGACCAAATCTGGTTTGATTATTTATGTGATCATAGCTTCCATCATAACAAGTGATCATAGCTTCCATCATATTAACAAGTGATCATAGCTTCCATCATATTAACAAGTGATCATAGCTTCCATCATATTAACAAGTGATCATAGCTTCCATCATATTAACAAGTGATCATAGCTTCCATCATATTAACAAGTGATCATAGCTTCTATCATAACAAGTGATCATAGCTTCCATCATATTAACAAGTGATCATAGCTTCCATCATATTAACAAGTGATCATAGCTTCCATCATATTAACAAGTGATCATAGCTTCTATCATAACAAGTGATCATAGCTTCCATCATATTAACAAGTGATCATAGCTTCCATCATATTAACAAGTGATCATAGCTTCCATCATATTAACAAGTGATCATAGCTTCCATCATATTAACAAGTGATCATAGCTTCCATCATATTAACAAGTGATCATAGCTTCCATCATATTAACAAGTGATCATAGCTTCTATCATATTAACAAGTGATCATAGCTTCCATCATATTAACAAGTGATCATAGCTTCCATCATATTAACAAGTGATCATAGCTTCCATCATTAACAAGTGATTAGCTTCTATCATATTAACAAGTGACCGTAGCTCTATGTCCTGTTTCACAATCAGCTTATTTCAAGTTATTATGTCCTGCTATTCCATCCATCTTGTTTATTGGTCTCAAAATGTTTTAGCTGTATAGAAAGATCAGATTAGGAAATAATATACATCCTTGACTAACTTCCTTTGTGCTCTGCTGGAAAGTTCCTATCTGTTTGTCTACTCTTACGGCTACCGTTTGTTACTAAATTTATTCTGAATGAATCTTTAGATCTTTGCTGTAGGAAAGCTACCCATTTTAAAACAAGCGCTGTGGAAATCAGATGTGCTGGCCTACAAGGTCTTTAGACGCGCAACTAGCTCACCATACAAACACTCTTAGGGTCAAATCACATACAGATCACAATGTGTGGTTCAACAAGTGGCTGATATAGAGCAGAAGCAGATGATCTTTGCTGTCATTATTGAAGCTTTTGAACACTTTGAAAAGATTCTGATTGACTTTGTAAAATTACTTGATATAGTCTATACGGCAGAAGTATTTGCCCGCCTCCCAGCGTGTTCATAGCGCGTTGGACTGTTGCGGGTGACTAGTCCTCTGTGTGTGCGGGTTCAATCCGCGGACTGGCAGAAAAGCCACAGATTCATGGTGTTCGTGGCACCGAACCGAAGGGTTACGATGTCCATGGCACCGAGCCGAAGAGCTGAAAGCTCAAGTGCTTCTGGATCGGGAAAAAACAGAAAAAAACGGCAGAAGTATATATCTGTTTTTACTTTACTGCTCTTTCTCTGTTAGTGTTATTTCAATGTATCTGGGACAAATTATCACAGACTTATGTGTGTGATTCGGACATTCTTTCAACTGTTCCCAGGTGCATGTATATCTCTGGTGTTCCTGGAACTGGTAAGACAGCCACTGTCAAAGAAGTGATGAAAGTTCTAGAAGCTGAGAGGGATGAAGGAAGTTTACAAGATTTCAAGTTTGTAGAAGTTAATGGCATGAAACTCACAGAACCAAGACAAGCTTATGTAGAGATATTAAAAGTAAGAGCAAGTTACTGATTCATGTTGACTGTCCAGTTTGGATGTGTAGTTCTAACTAACAAGTATATATCTCTCTTGAATAGATCTGAGGTGGGGTTGGTCTCATAGGACAGTCAGGTGTGTCTCCACTTTCAAAATTGCTTTCTCTCTTATTTCTGTTGTGCTGGGGGAATGTCTAACATAATTATCTTTCTCTGCCAGTTGATGCTTGACAACAATGTGATTTCCTGTTGATGGGAAAACCAATAGAAACTGTTCTAGATTAAGATTCTCTCAACTACATTTGCCACCTTGGTCTGTGCCTGACTCTGCATCCAGCTGAGTTGGAGCTGACTAATATCTTAGAAAGGATGAATAGTCAATTCTGGATATGTTTTACAGTCTCATATATGGATAAGTGCACTTTGACCTGTATGTGTGGTTTATTCCATGTTTTTGTTGAGTCTAGTGTGTTTTGTAGTTTAGTCTGAACTATTTATTTTGGTTGTAACAGGCAATGACAGGCAGGGAGGCAACTGCTGACCATGCTGCCAACATTCTTAACAAAATGTTTACAGTCCCTGCTCCACGGTCCAGCCCTGTTGTTCTACTGGTGGATGAGGTCAGTCTTGTTTTTAATTTCAATTTTATGGCCACATTACTTGTATTTATAGTGCAACCATCAATTAGCAATGGCAAAAACTTGCCAAAAGTGGTCAGATCATATATTAGGGGCTGTTGTGGGAAATAACAGAAATGGCAAATTGTTTTATGTTTTAGCAGACGTGAGATGTTTTAGCACATGCAAGATATTCTAGCAGACATTAGATGATTTAGCAGACATTAGATGATTTAGCAGACATTAGAATTATTGGTTAGGTTGTGTATCAAATTACCTCATGACAAAGAAGTTTGCTATAAAACCGGCAAGAGCTCAAGAAGGGGGGATTCTGTCTGTTGAAAGGAAACCAACTGAAGTTATTAGTGGCCAATTTTATGTCTCATTTTAAACATGAGATAAAATGCCTAGTTTGCAACCAAGCCAAAATCATATTTTCTTGAGGGGTTCAATATTGAATCCAGTGTTCCCTGTTTGTATGAACATGGCTCTAGCAAATAGGCATCTAGTGCTAAAATATCAGACCCAAGGTGTTTTCTTTTGGTTAGGAATATCTTCATGGCACTTTGGACATGTCCATAGGTGCTCCGATTCACAGTATCACCAACAGCGACTAACAGTACCAGTTCAATGTAGATTGATGAGCCTACTCATACGCCTGTTGTGCTGTTCTTTTCTGTTGTCTGTTCTGTCTGCTGCAAGCAAGCCATCTGCAGAGTTAATCACTTGGTTTAGCTGAAATCGGATGCACAGGTCCTAGTTCATAGTTCATAAGTACGGTTCCAACTTCACTGTAACGGGTCACCCCATAATTGCTTCGTTCCTGTGCCAATGAAAATCACACGAAATACTAACAACTGTGAAATGTTTCCTGTATGAACTAATTCCAGAATGAAACAGCCGTGTACCGCCACAAGAAGTAACATGCACCGCATAAAATGCATATGGCCATCACTAATGTAGCAACACAAAACTGTTCATCACTTGAATTGCAATTCTTGTCGAAGGGGACATCAATTACGGCAAAATCCAGCTTTCTGCACTCGCAATATAACTGCATACGGCAGATTGAGCTTGTTCGTCATAACCGCTGTCCGCCATTTTCTGAATACACACAACAAACGCACGGTTGACACAGCAAAAGCATTCCATGTAACAGTCATAGCTCACAGCGTTGCTCAAGCACTAACTCAGTAGCTCGGCAAACGAAACCAGAAATTGCACAGGTCCTAAACGTGTAGAAGTCTACCAAACCAATGTGCAATGTATACACGTTCTTGGCAAAGATCAAACATATCACAAAGAGTGATTAAAATTGGTCGTAAAGAATGAACGCTAAGAAGAAGAATCACTTGGTCATCGGGGGACTGCCTAGAGTAGTTGATAGTAGCTCGGCCTGCTAACTGAGACGCCTCATAGCTCGGGTTCGAACCTACTGTCCGGCATTTGTTCGAGTCCCCTGGTCTTACTCAGGACGATAACGTGAGTACCTCTGAAGTCGAAGAAAATCTGCCTGTATGGCGAGGGAATACTAATTACGAGTACATTGAGCACACTGCTGCCAGTGTAAAGTAATTTACAATGTGCACGCTGCTGCCATTGTAAGAAATTGGAAAACGGATTTTCACGCAAAAATCAGTTTCAGAGATGAAACTCGTCTGAGTTGAAAGCGGACGAAAGAAAAAAAGAAAAAAAAGAAAAAAACAAAAAAACTTGGTCGTCATTGTGTGGTAAATAATTTAGGATTTCTGTAATACTGTCTATCCATCTGTCTCTTGGTCACCTCACACTGGAAGTAGAGTAGAATTTGTGTAATACTGTTGCTTAGCCTTCCTCGTGCACTAAAACCAGATTGTGTACTATTGTGGGTGTGTTGTAACAGATGACATGGCTACATCCTTTGAGCTTTCCAAACCACTTAATGTTCTGACATCTATATATCTTCTTCAATACTTAGAAGTTAAAATGATACTTGTGTTGAGATCTGGTTGATGTGAGCTATTATTGTATATCCTAACAAATTATTGTAATATTTTTGTTGGCAAATAAACAAAGCACAAATTATATTTAAATATATCTTATTTTTGTATTTATCAAAATAAGAAAAACATAAAATCACGTTAAATATTCTTTGGGTTTGTGAATTTGTCTCCAGCTTGACCTTCTGTGGACTCGTAAACAAGATGTCATGTACAATATTTTTGATTGGCCAACAAAAGAGAAAGCAAAGCTGATTGTGCTTGCAGTTGCGAACACCATGGACTTGCCAGAAAGGATGATGATCAAAAGAGTTGCTAGTCGGTTGGTGAGTGGAAGAATGTTCTAACTCTTATCAGAAAATGTTTGATAGCTCTCACTACCTGCAATGTTTTTGTTTGTTTATTTACACAAGTTTTTGTGATTTGAAAATCGATCTTGTATAAGTGAGACAAAATTTGTGATATTAAATTTATTGTAGTAGAGTTTAGATGGTTTTTTCCACGTGAACAGGCGCCCAAGACTGCAGAGCACATACTTCACAAGACTGCCCTGAATATGTTATACCTAGGCAAACTCACTGGCCTAGTGAAACAACAATGGCTAAACCACACAGACCTCTGTGTGAGCTACAGAAGACAGTAAAGCTTATACAAGAAACTACATTGAATATGTAGACAATATTTCATGCGAACGAAAGAAAGGAACGAGATGGTTTTCTGGTGTCTAAGGCACAGATGACAGGGTCAGCAAACCACAGTTGACCAAAACCCTATTCCACCTGCAAGAGGAGTCTCTGGTAACAAGTGCATCACTGCAGTCTTGTTAGTGGTGATCAGAAAGGAAAACTCAATACTACAAAAATTCAGTGCTAACAAAGAGAATGTTGCGAGCAGGAGAATGAAAAGATTGCAACAAATGCCCGTTACAGAGTTAGCAAAGAACAAGTGTTTTGTTAGAGAAGTAACAAATCAAGACATTAATCGGACCTGCTCAAGGTGGAGTGCATCAACTAGTGTGCAGATAGTAGAAATAATTATGGGACATGCACAAATGCAGGGATATATGACCATCAATACTGTCACCATGATGTAGATCATGTTAACTACAACTAGGGAGTAGTGAAGCTGAAACCCCCCTGTCACTACTGAGTTTACCCATCTGACCAGAAGACACAGAACTGAGACATAATCTTTGTGCCTACCTGGACAAGACTGAACTTTACCCTGATGAGGGACAGGAATATCTAGCATAACCACAGCCTTCAATAAAGAAGAGATAAGTCATGAGCACAGTAGATAGTGTGATTACCAAGTAAAATGTTTTGTTGATTTTCATGTCTTTCTAATTTCTAATCTACTGTCATGTTTGTTTGCGTTTGCTCCTATCAACCAGTTTAATCACTATTTGTAACATGTTTGGTTTATGACATGTTTGGTTTATGACATGTTTGGTTTATGACATGTTTGGTTTATGACATGTTTGGTTTATGACATGTTTGGTTTATGACATGTTTGGGGAACTACATAAACTAGACAAGAACTCCTCCCACCACACCCATCTGTTCATAATACCCTTTACACTAGTCTCCCACAATTACAGAACACATGCAGATTCTACAAACTGGCATTGGCTGCCCAAGAGTGAAAACTCGCAGCCCTGGCTAGAAGTCTTCCACAATTACAGAACACATGCAGATTCTACAAACTGGCATTGGCTGCCCAAGAGTGAAAACTCGCAGCCCTGGCTAGAAGTCTTCCACAATTACAGAACACATGCAGATTCTACAAACTGGCATTGGCTGCCCAAGAGTGAAAACTCGCAGCCCTGGGAAGAAGAAGAATGACATGTTTGGTTTATGACATGTTTGGTTTATGACATGTTTGGTTTGAGTCTAGAACAACTATACGCTGTTCATAGGCTCCTGAGCATGTAGGACAGGAGCATCATCAATTTTCGACTTATACTATCATATTGATTGTACAAACTTTTGTCCTCTGAATCAGTGTTGTGATTGAAAAGTACCCACTTTGAAAATACACTCATTTTTAACTTGTCAGTTTTGTGTTTTTTTGGTTTCGAATAAAATTTATTGATACTCCAGGGCTTGACACGGATGACATTCCAGCCATATACATTCCGCCAGCTGGAGGAGATTGTGGCTTCACGTTTGAAAGGACTGCAGGTTTTTGACAGCGATGCAGTGCAGTTAGCAGCGAGAAAGGTAATCTTTTGATGTGTGCTACTGCAGATAACTTGGAGATTTATTCTTGGCTATTTTCTTCTTTTTTTTTTTTTACAAACTAAATTTGCATGTCAGTAAGATGTGATAGACCTCCCTAAGTTCATTTCCTTTTTCCCTTATCATCTGCTTAGGGTGTCTGTGTGATCAAGTGGTTAAGCCTTTTGCCTTGTATTCCGAAGGTAGCAGTTGGATTCTGGACTGCGCTGGTCTGTTCACAAGCACATTTTTTCTGTAGAACCCTAGGATTATTACTAAAGTCGCCCGAGTGGTTACCGGGCCCAAATTTGGGGTGCAAAGAATAGAACCACTGTTACCTGCCACGCATGTTATAAGAGGCGACTAAGGAGGTTTGGCTGAAGTTGGATGCACGTCTTAAACATGTAGAAGTCTATGCATTTAGGGGCCTACCAAACCAATGTGCAACGTATACACATTCTTGGCAAAGATCAAACATATCACAAAGAGTGATTAAAATTGGTCGTAAGAACGCATGCAAAGAAGATTATTGCTGAAGCTATGGCGTTTAATGCTTTTTTGCAATACTTCCAGCAGACGACTTGCTGTGGCCATTTCTGTGGAGAGTAACAGCCAAATGTTTGAAATACCGAGCAATCAAGTTAAATCTTTGTCTTTAGGCTCGTTATCGTCTGGTAGTGACAGAGGTAAAAGTGAAGTCAAATCTCTCTGCATATAAATTTGTTGGTAAAATCAAGTTGGACACACAGTTAACAAAAATGATATATCACACTATACATCCAGGTGAACATAGATACATTTTTCTCTATACATCCAGGTGAACATAGATACATTTTTCTCTATACATCCAGGTGAACATAGATACATTTTTCTCTATACATCCAGGTGAATATAGATACATTTTTCTCTATACATCCAGGTGAACATAGATACATTTTTCTCTGTACATCCAGGTGAACATAGATACATTTTTCTCTATACATCCAGGTGAACATAGATACATTTTTCTGTTGCCATTAAAACTAATGCTATCAAACTGTTCTGTTCTCTGTGAAAACTTTGGCAACTGCCTCTTTCCACCAAATGTTTTTGAGCTTGTTTAAATGTTTTAATTTTTAAAATTATTTACCTCTGCACACAACACTTTGATCACTATGAGCTTCTCTTATACAGTTCTAAGGCAGTATTAAAAAAAAAATCTTCTCACTTGCCATGTGGGTTCCAGTCAAGTGCATGTCAGGTTTTGTTGATTTATTTGCTGAGAGTGTGTCCAATCCAGTGCCATTTTTGTAATTATTAACCTTGGTTTGTACGAGTTATCATTTCTGTAACAATGTTTTTCTAACAACCTACTAAACCTGAAAGTAGGTATGCTCACTTTGTCTGAACTTTCACTCCTGATCTGTTTGGAGTGATTGACCCTACAAGCAGCACTAGTCTCCAAGTCATCACAAGATCAAGGTGTGGAGCACATGGGATGGTCTTAGAAACTGAGTGATTGATGCTACAAGCAGCACTAGTCTCCAAGCCATCACAAGATCAAGGTGTGGAGCACATGGGATGGTCATAGAAACTGAGTGATTGACCCTACAAGCAGCACTGGTCTCCAAGCCATCTCACCACATCAAGGTGTGGAGCACATGGGATGGTCTTAGAAACTGAGTGATTGATGCTACAAGCAGCACTAGTCTCCAAGCCATCACAAGATCAAGGTGTGGAGCACATGGGATGGTCATAGAAACTGAGTGATTGACCCTACAAGCAGCACTGGTCTCCAAGCCATCTCACCACATCAAGGTGTGGAGCACATGGGATGGTCTTAGAAACTGAGTGATTGATGCTACAAGCAGCACTAGTCTCCTTTTCTTTCTTTTTTTCTTTCGTCCGCTTTCAACTCAGACGAGTTTCATCTCTGAAACTGATTTTTCGGTGAAAATCCGTTTTTTCCCACTTTCTTACAATGGCAGCAGCGTGCACATTGTAAATTACTTTACACTGGCAGCCGTGTGCTCAATGTACTCGTAATTAGTATTCCCTCGCCATACAGGCAGATTTTCTCCGACTTCAGAGGTACTCACGTTATCGTCCTGAGTAAGACCAGGGACTCGAACAAATGCCGGACAGTAGGTTCGAACCCGAGCTATGAGGCGTCTCACAGCTAGCAGGCCGAGCTACTATCAACTACTCTAGGCAGTCCCCCTCATTAGTCTCCAAACCATCACAAGATCAAGGTGTAGAGCACATGGGATGGTCATAGAAACTGAGTGATTGGTCCTACAAACAGCACTAGTCTCCAAGCCATCACAAGATCAAGGTGTGGAGCACGTGGGATGGTCTTAGAAACAAAATTTGTTACCTCTTACAAAAGAACACCCAACATTTGAGTTTGTATTTAAATCTCCCATCTGATTTTCTAACAGGTTGCTGCAGTGTCTGGTGATGCCCGACGTGCCCTGGACATTTGCCGCAGGTCAACGGAGATTGCAGAAGCACATGCAGAAGATGGTAAACCATCAAGAATGGTTAATATGTCTGATATTAATTCGGCTGTTGAAGAAATGTTCTGTTCTCCCAAGATTGTGGCAATCAGGTCAGTGTTACGCTTGTCTCAACATGAGAAACTCGTTAAGTGTAAACATCTAGAATACAGATTTATGAACCTGGAGATTTTCACGGCATGTGGTCACTAGAACAAAACGTTATCAACATTGTTATCGGTAACCCCATCTAGAAGATGAAGCATTAGAATATATGAAGTAATTGACATACATCTTGACAGTGTAATAACACTCTAGGGTGGAGCATAGGAAGATACAAAAGCATGTTTGGGCATGGTCAGATTGGCCATATAAGGATGAAATCCAATCTGGGCATCAAGTATATAACAGCAATAAAACCAAGATCATATTTATATTGAAGCTTCTAGCTCTGTTATACAGATGAAAATATTTGAGAAGGACCAAGAGAAATATTCAGACTATGCATCTTTTATGGGCAAAGTATTAAAAAAAGTCTTGCCAGACATTAGACCATTTTATGTCAATTTAGAAAATATGGAAAATATGAAAAAGAGGGAACTTGAAATGGATGCGTCAGGTTATGAGAATAAACTCTGACAACTGCGAGAACAGCCATCACTTGTGCACCAGGAGGGAAAAGAAGGCCCAAATAAAATGAGTCTCAACAAAAGTAGAAAGTCACAGAGAAACCATAAAAGACGGGAAAGCATGGTGAGTCCTTGTGTAAGCGTCATGTTCCACAAGCCATAATTAAGTTTCATCTGGCATGCATCAGCTCTGATGGCCTCAGATTTAGCAGATCAGATTTGACAGCAAACTATAGTATAACAGAGTGTGCTCTTCCCTGCTTTGTAATCTATATGGGTATATGTTGCATGTATTCAAGTTATATATTTACTAGATGTTTCATTGTTTCTTTTCCTTTATATTTCTAGTTTTTATGTGTGTTTTTGTGTTACATTTATTTCGTTATTCGTTTTTGTTCCAGATTTTCCTTAGATACGTTTGTATTTGGTCGTCCATTTGTGTTTCATTTTAATTTGTCACTCCTGTTTGTTCGCTTGCTTGATAAAGGCCTTGTTGGTCGAAACGTTGCTGTATTTTGTCATTGTTTTTGTAATTTGTAAAACTACAGTACTTTGTAATTACGTGTTTTACTATAATGTGGGGTTTTCTATTTGTAAAACCATACCAGAATCGGACAATATGCATGCACACTATGTGGTTGGAGGGAAGCCAGGGTGGGTACTGACTAGACATCAAGATAGAGAACCAATATGTACAGCCTTCTGGCATCTGACACCCAATATAAACTACACAATGACACAAGAATTGATGAGCCTCTTGTAACATTTAGTAACATACAAGCACAAACTTCATATCACTGTCTTACTAGGGAAACTGAACAAAATACACTTGTGAACAGAATGGTGCCATTCAAATTTGAACCCTGCCCATGTGGTGCCGGGACCCACAAGGGAAGCAAAGAATAGTACCACTGCGACCTATAAGCTATGTCATAAGAGGCGATGATGTAGGACCTAGGGAAGCTATCCTAGTAAATAAAAAGCATCGCAGAAATTATATGTGCTGGCCTACTTGTAAGCGCATCACTGGTACAACATACAATCACTCTTAGGCTCAGATCACATGCAAATCACACCGAGGAATTAACAAGTGGTTGATATGGAGAGTTTGAATAAGAAGAAAATGTGAACCCACTTCCTTTGGAACGTAAGGCAATGATTTAACCATTAAGCTATAGAGACTTGACCAGACAGTGTCATTGATATAACTCAGCACTGCACATCAGACAGTGCCATTGATATAATGTAAGGTAATGATTTAACCATTAAGCTATAGAGACTTGACCAGACAGTGTCATTGATATAATGTAAGGCAATGATTTAACCATTAAGCTATAGAGACTTCACTAGACAGTGTCATTGATATAACTCAGCACTGCACATCAGACAGTGCCATTGATATAATGTAAGGTAATGATTTAACCATTAAGCTATAGAGACTTGACCAGACAGTGTCATTGATATAATGTAAGGCAATGATTTAACCATTAAGCTATAGAGACTTGACCAGACAGTGTCATTGATATAACTGAGCACTGGACATCAGACAGTGCCATTGATATAATGTAAGGCAATGATTTAACCATTAAGCTATAGAGACTTGACCAGACAGTGTCATTGATATAATGTAAGGCAATGATTTAACCATTAAGCTATAGAGACTTGACCAGACAGTGTCATTGATATAACTGAGCACTGCACATCAGACAGTGCCATTGATATAATGTAAGGCAATGATTTAACCATTAAGCTATAGAGACTTGACCAGACAGTGTCATTGATATAATGTAAGGCAATGATTTAACCATTAAGCTATAGAGACTTGACCAGACAGTGTCATTGATATAATGTAAGGCAATGATTTAACCATTAAGCTATAGAGACTTCACCAGACAGTGTCATTGATATAACTGAGCACTGCACATCAGACAGTGCCATTGATATAACTCAGCACTGCACATCAGACAGTGCCATTGATATAACTCAGCACTGCACATCAGACAGTGTCATTGATATAATGTAAGGCAATGATTTAACCATTAA
Source organism: Arion vulgaris (assembly GCA_020796225.1). NCBI lineage: Eukaryota > Metazoa > Mollusca > Gastropoda > Stylommatophora > Arionidae > Arion > Arion vulgaris. The sequence goes on along the minus strand of CM036763.1, from coordinate 2,354,214 downwards.
GCTATAGAGACTTCACCAGACAGTGTCATTGATATAACTGAGCACTGCACATCAGACAGTGCCATTGATATAATGTAAGGTAATGATTTAACCATTAAGCTATAGAGACTTCACCAGACAGTGTCATTGATATAACTCAGCACTGCACATCAGACAGTGTCATTGATATAATGTAAGGCAATGATTTAACCATTAAGCTATAGAGACTTCACCAGACAGTGTCATTGATATAACTGAGCACTGCACATCAGACAGTGCCATTGATATAATGTAAGGTAATGATTTAACCATTAAGCTATAGAGACTTCACCAGACAGTGTCATTGATATAACTCAGCACTGCACATCAGACAGTGCCATTGATATAATGTAAGGCAATGATTTAACCATTAAGCTATAGAGACTTCACCAGACAGTGTCATTGATATAATGTAAGGCAATGATTTAACCATTAAGCTATAGACTTCACCAGACAGTGTCATTGATATAACTGAGCACTGCACATCAGACAGTGCCATTGATATAATGTAAGGCAATGATTTAACCATTAAGCTATAGAGACTTCACCAGACAGTGTCATTGATATAATGTAAGGCAATGATTTAACCATTAAGCTATAGAGACTTCACCAGACAGTGTCATTGATATAACTCAGCACTGCACATCAGACAGTGCCATTGATATAATGTAAGGCAATGATTTAACCATTAAGCTATAGAGACTTCACCAGACAGTGTCATTGATATAACTGAGCACTGCACATCAGACAGTGTCATTGATATAATGTAAGGCAATGATTTAACCATTAAGCTATAGAGACTTCACCAGACAGTGTCATTGATATAACTGAGCACTGCACATCAGACAGTGCCATTGATATAATGTAAGGCAATGATTTAACCATTAAGCTATAGAGACTTCACCAGACAGTGTCATTGATATAACTCAGCACTGCACATCAGACAGTGTCATTGATATAATGTAAGGCAATGATTTAACCATTAAGCTATAGAGACTTCACCAGACAGTGTCATTGATATAACTCAGCACTGCACATCAGACAGTGTCATTGATATAACTGAGCACTGCACATCAGACAGTGTCATTGATATAATGTAAGGCAATGATTTAACCATTAAGCTATAGAGACTTCACCAGACAGTGTCATTGATATAATGTAAGGCAATGATTTAACCATTAAGCTATAGAGACTTCACCAGACAGTGTCATTGATATATCTGAGCACTGCACACCAAACAGTGCCATTGATATAACTGAGCACTGCACATCAGACAGTGTCATTGATATAATGTAAGGCAATGATTTAACCATTAAGCTATAGAGACTTCACCAGACAGTGTCATTGATATAATGTAAGGCAATGATTTAACCATTAAGCTATAGAGACTTCACCAGACAGTGTCATTGATATAATGTAAGGCAATGATTTAACCATTAAGCTATAGAGACTTCACCAGACAGTGTCATTGATATAATGTAAGGCAATGATTTAACCATTAAGCTATAGAGACTTCACCAGACAGTGTCATTGATATAATGTAAGGCAATGATTTAACCATTAAGCTATAGAGACTTGACCAGACAGTGTCATTGATATAATGTAAGGCAATGATTTAACCATTAAGCTATAGAGACTTCACCAGACAGTGTCATTGATATAATGTAAGGCAATGATTTAACCATTAAGCTATAGAGACTTGACCAGACAGTGTCATTGATATAATGTAAGGCAATGATTTAACCATTAAGCTATAGAGACTTGACCAGACAGTGTCATTGATATAATGTAAGGCAATGATTTAACCATTAAGCTATAGAGACTTCACCAGACAGTGTCATTGATATAATGGAGCGCTGCACATCAGACAGTGTCATCGATATAACTGAGCACTGCACATCAGACAGTGCCATTGATATAAAGGAAGACTGCAGTAAAACTATATAATAATGACGAAACATGTAAAAACAAAGTACTGTAGTCTTACAAAGTACAAAAACAATATACAGCAACGTTTCGACCACAAAGTCTTTATCAAACTTGATATCAGACAGTGTCTAAGGACACAAAAATAAGAAGACAGTTGCTGTGTGATAACTTGTTCTGATATGATTTAATTCCCAGGAACCTGTCACTACAAGAACAACTGTTTCTTAAAGCTGTTGTTGCTGAGTTCCAGCGTTCAGGTATTGAGGAGGCAGAGTTTTATAAACTTTATGAGCATCATCAACTTTTGTGCAGGTTTGAAGGTAGGAATCTTATATTGTCTGTACTTATGTTGTTTGATGGTTTTTCTAACTTTATACATTTTATAACAGATGTGAGCGCTGAAGTTAGATATTCCTATGTAGTTTTATAATCGTCTGCATATCTTTCTGTGATTTTATATTTCTCCTCCTCTGCAATATCTTTCTCTGTGATGTAGTTTTTCTAATATTTCTCTGTGATGTTAGTTAGTTAGTTTGTTCCTTTCGTGCCAAAGGCGGCATATAGGGCAGAGGTTTTAGATCTCCATGTGATGCGGTTCATTGCTAGCAGTTGGAGATCTTGTAAGGTTTTACATCCCAATAGTTTACTTTCTTGTTGGATGGTTCTTCTAAGAATGGTCTTTGGTCTTCCACGTTTTCTTTTCCCAACTGGTGACCACATAAGGACTTGTCGATTTAGTCTCTTTTCGTCTGATCTAAGAACATGACCTAAATATTTCCACCTTCGTTTCCTTATAATATTTGATACGGGTTGTTGGTGTGTTCTACCTCTCACTGTGTTGTTAGAAACGAAATCACTCCATTTTACTTTTAATAATTTTTGGAGACATTTTTCTGTGATGTAGTTTTTCTAATATTTCTCTGTGATGTAGTTTTTCTAATATTTCTCTGTGATGTAGTTTTTCTAATCTTTCTCTGTGATGTAGTTTATCTAATCTTTCCCTGTGATGTAGTTTATCTAATCTTTCTCTGTAATGTAGTTTTTAATCCTCTGGATGGTATCATCTGTGATGTATTTTTTAAAAAAAATTTCCCTTGTATAACATTTTTCTAATCTTTATCTGGAATGAAATTTTTCCAGATGAAATAATTGTTCCGGTGTTAATTAATTTCACTGATATATATCCAGTATTAATTTTGTGCCATCTCAACTTTGCCAGGAATCCATGTTCCAACAGCAACAGAACTATTTGCCATATGCTACCGTCTAGGAAGTATGCGTCTTCTACTGACTGAGTCCGGCAGTCGTGACCTCTGCATGCGGATACGACTGAATGTGGGTCAAGATGACATCATGTATGCACTGAAAGCTGACTCCAACTCATCTGAAATATTGGACTGAAAATGTTATGTCTCTGGTTGTGTGTTCCTTCATCTGCTAGCATCCCTTGATATCACTCTTGCTCCATCATTCTGAGATCTACTAGAAGCTCTAAATGTTGCACATGTGATCCATCATTCTGAGATCTTCTAGAAGCTCTAAATGTTGCACATATGATCCATCATTTTGAGATCTTCTAGAAGCTCTAAATGTTGCACATGTGATCCATCATTCTGAGATCTTCTAGAAGCTCTAAATGTTGCACATGTGATCCATCATTTTGAGATCTTCTAGAAGCTCTAAATGTTGCACATGTGATCCATCATTCTGAGATCTTCTAGTAACTCTAAATGTTGCACTCGTGATCCATCATTCTGAGATCTACTAGAAACTCCTAATGCTGCACATGTGATCCATCATGTTAACAGTTATTGCTATTGCACATGGTGTCCATATTTGTAAAGTCTGTTCTGAAGTTTAATTGTACAAAGATTTATAAGTTTAAAAAACATAATGAAATATTTTGCTGTTAATTTATGCTCATGTTTTGAGATATTTTACTACTACTTTCCAAGTATGTTTTTGAGATATTTTGTTAATTTTTCTGTATGTCTGAAGATATAATACAAGTTCTGTTGGTTAGTTTGAATAATGTTCAATATTTCTTGTTATCTTGCTTGGGAGTTGGTTCTGAGATGTTTGATGCTGATAGGTGGTACTCAGATTCTCAGAGCGTGGGATCAGGATTGTCGCTGAGCTTTGCAGGTAACAATCTTCAGTCTGAGAAGTGAGATCCACGTTGCTACTGCAGTTATTTGTTGGATTTCTGAGACCAAGCTAAATATCAACAGAGTTTAGTTGCAGCTTCGTCGATTCCAAGTATCCACAGTTTCGTGTGGATATATTGTGCTGAATATACAGTGCTCTACGATAATGAACAATCAGACTTTGTAAGACTGTAGAAATATGGCAACAAACATGTCATCAGTGGTTTCTAACATGTTTTGGGATGTATTATATTGTCTACAAAGTAACATGTCTTGTAATGTATTATATTGCCTACAAAGTAACAAGTCTTGAAATGTATTATTTAGAAAGTAACATGAATCCTGAAATATGTGTTTTGCTAAGACCATGACAATAAAATACAATTTGAATTGTTCTGTGATTAAAGTTTAGAATTGTAAAGTTTCTTTCAAATTAAATAAGACTTCTATTTGGTTCATCCCCTTTGGTTATATGCCCATATTCCTTGTTTTTGGCTGGTTCCATGGACAAATGTCTCACTTTTATTGTTTACATAATTTGTTCTGTCGTGCATTCTGGGACATTCAATTTGTTTTCACGTTTACTTTTGTGCTGTGAAGCAGACGGTCAAGTGGTTAGGTTGGGCACAGGTGCTTCCACAAGGACACAGGTTCATACATCAGTAAAGCCTGAGTTTTATTCTGTTTACATGCACATCAGCCTGCAGACTGAGTGGTGATAGCCAAGGCAAGTCTTAGCCTAGAATAGCATGTAGTGGTAACCCACTAAATGAGATCTTGTTATACAAACATTTTGTTGTTGTTACTGTTATGATTTTGTTGTGTTTCTAGTAAATCAGTTCAGCTGATGATGCAGGATTATTTTGTAAACTCGACCACATTGAAAGATTAAAACTACAATGTTATCTACAAATATTGTACAAAAAGTTGTATAATTTGATAGTTTATCAATGTACCAGATTTTTAAATGTTACCAGACCATTTGTGAAATAAATTTATTGTAACTATCCAGATTTGAATGTTACCAGACCATTTGTGAAATACATTTATTGTAACTATCCAGATTTGAATGTCACCAGATCACTTCTAGAATATATTTGTTGTGCATTGAGTTTGTCTAGATAATGGACTGAAAGCAGTATATTATTATTATATATATATATATATATATATATATATATCTCTGTAGTGTCTGATTTGTATGTATGTGAGCCTTGGATTATTACACAAACATTCGAGTTTCCAGGTCCAAAAGGGGAAGTAAAGAATAGTAACGGTAGTAACACTGCGTTCTACATGACAGGTTGTAAGAGGCGGCCAAGGTAGGGTTCAACTTTGCACTGGATACTCTATCTGGTATCTCTGTGGCATAGGGGTTAGGTGTTCGCCTCTTGTTACAAAGATACTTGGTTTTCTCCCTCGTGGAGTTATCAGGTTTGCTCCCTCGTGGAGTTATTAGGTTTGCTCCCTTGTGGAGTTATCAGGATATTTCTCCAGAGATTTGAGTTCAGTGTAGGTGAGTGATAACGGAGGGAATAGGAAATTGAGGAAGCCTTAAAGATGTTGATGGAGGAGGCTGGAGAAATGTTTACTTACTTACTTACTTAATCCCGTCATGCCTAGTGACACATGGGGCTTCAGAAAGGACTTTCCATGCTCTCCTGTCCCGTGCAACCTTCAGCGCAGAGCCCCACGTCAGAGATGAGGTGTCCAGTTCCTCTTCCATCATGCGCTCCATGTTGTCCGTGGTCTGCCTTTCTTTCTCTTTCCTTCTGGTGTCCAAGTGAGGGCTACCCTTGCAGGCATTTCTTGTCTCATTCTCATAACATGTCCGAGCCATTTCCATCTTCTCTTTTGAGTATGTCATTCATTGACTTTTGTCTTGTATCTTGGAGTAGTTGGTTATTGGATATTTTTACTGGCCAAAAGATTCCCAAGATTCTGCGAAGACAAGAGTGGTGGAAGACGGAGAAATGTTTAGAGAACATCAAGTCTTTCAGGCGGACTGTAATGAGAGTTAATTTCTGTACAGGATGTGCTACATGCCAAATTTCTGATGAATGCATTCAAATGAAGGTCAAGAGAAGTGAAATGTCATGTTTTATAAAACTTGCTGTCAGTTTACCTATGACATAGTTAGGATGTCATCCATGTGTTAATAATATTTGATTACTAATCAACTCTAGATTCATATTTGATTTACTAATCAACTCTAGATTCATATTTGATTTACTAATCAACTCTAGATTCATATTTGATTACTAATCAACTCTAGATTCATATTCGATTACTAATCAACTCTAGATTCATATTCGATTTACTAATCAACTCTAGATTCATATTCGATTACTAATCAACTCTAGATTCATATTTGATTTACTAATCAATTCTAGATTCATATTGAAAATAATTTTGATTTCAAATATGTAAAAAAATAAAAATATCTGCATTAAAGTCTGAAAATCCAATTACTGTGTGCTTGTTTTTGTTTGTTGTCAATCACTGGAAGTTAAATGATGTCTGTGAACATGTTGACTTGAGAGCTGCTGCGATAAGTAAAAACTTCGACTTACGCTGTGGAATTTATAGCAGATCATGCGCCCAAGAAGTGAATGCTCAGACCACTACGCTATTGCAGCTCTCATCATCCTAAATATTTACACTTTAATGCAGTGTACTCACACAGACAATGCTATGTTTTTCACATCTTAACACACACACACAGCTCATGTACAATGAGCCCTTCAGGGGACTACAGACAGAGGACAGTTATGCAGGAAAATACAGACACAGGGAGGACAGCTCTGCAGGGGTATACATATGGGGACAGACAAAATAAGACTTCAAAGACTCACTTAAAATTATTTTGATGACATCATTTCTTGCGACATTGCTGAATACCACTCTATCTGCTGATGTAATAACATCTCTGAATGTATCCACTCCATGGAATGTCCAACAGTTGCTGATGTAATAATATCTCTGAATGTATCCACTCCATGGAATGTCCAAGAGTTACTGATGTAATAATATCTCTGAATGTATCCACTCCATGGAATGTTCAAGAGTTGCTGATGTAATAATATCTCTGAATGTATCCACTCCATGGAATGTTCAAGAGTTACTGATGTAATAATATCTCTGAATGTATCCACTCCATGGAATTTCCAAGAGTTGCTGATGTAATAATATCTCTGAATGTATCCACTCCATGGAATGTCCAAGAGTTGCTGATGTAATAATATCTCTGAATGTATCCACTCCATGGAATGTCCAAGAGTTACTGATGTAATATCTCTGAATGTATCCACTCCATGGAATGTCCAAGAGTTACTGATGTAGATACCCAGAATAGTAAAGATGTGTGCTGTCAACTCCAATATTGTATGTCCTACATTTAGGAAGAGTTTCTGCACTAGAATAGGTACAATTACTTTGGAACATACTCTAAGAGTTACTACAACACATCAATAAAACTGTCATCATCATCTCTTGTGATGGATGACTTATTAATCTTATTATAAAACACAGATGTTTCAATAAATGCAGTACAACTTATTTTTTAATCCCAGTCGCTGATCAGATATAGAGAGATGGGTGTCGATATTGGTACAGCCCAAAAAGAACATACCAAATATGCAAACAGATTGATTAACCAACATCGAACTGGCGTGTTGGGCTGCTGGATTTGTTGAGGTGGAGATCGAAGCACCTATGGACATGTCTGGATAACAACTTATTTTGTTCAAGTGAACACAGTGCACCTGAATGGTGACTTCCTGTCTGTTCTCACTTTTGTGTATTCATGTCCAGCGTCTTGAAGTCACATTTGCAGATGTACTTATAGCTTAGAACATGCTGACCAACAATTATTTCTACTGGTAGTCTGCAACTTGTACAAGAGAACCTTTAAACTGAATATAGAAGTAGCTCAAATAGTGATTATTGTGAATCATAAGTACTCATGACTTCCATACTTGAGACAAACATGTCTTTCACATAACACGTACAGACAGAAATTTGAACATAAAAATGAATAACATATGATCAAGACATATTTATTTTACAATTAAGAATCATACCATCCTTCTATAATAACATGAAGGGTTCAGTGATATTTGATGGGGCCTCCCTCCAGCACATTTCTCATCCACAGCGGAGTCACACAAGAGTGTGTACTTGCACCCACATTCTTTGGGGTATTTTTCTCCTTACTTCTCTCTTATGCTTTCAAATCAGACAAAGAAGGTTTCAGTTTCAGTTTGAAATATCTTTATTGCACTCTGGACATGTCCATAGGTGCTCCGATCTCCTTCGCAGTATCTCCAACAGCATCCAGCGAATGACCGTACTCAGTTCGATTTTGATTGATGAGCCTACTCACGTACCTGTTATGCTGTTCTTTTCTTGCTACTTCAATCTTCAAACCCAGCTCCTGCAATCTAGTAGTTGACGTGGATTGGTTTAAATGAAAATCTTCTTTGCGGCCACACTCTATGAGGGCGTTCAAAATATCATCTAGCCAAAGAAGGTATCCACACAAGATCAGATGGAAGATTATTCAACATGGCACGACTTAGTGCAAAGACCAAAGTGTCACCATCAGGGAACTTCTGTTTGCCGATGATGTAGTATTAATATCACACACTGAGAAAGGGCTACAGCATCTCATGGACAGATTTGCTACAGCATCCAATGAGTTCGCCTGACCATCAGCCTGAAGAAAACAAATATCATGTTCCAAGATATTAGCCCATCTATTAACATTGGAAGTCATACGCTCGAAGTAGTCAACACCTTTGTTCTGTTTCAGCAACCTCTCCCTCAATGATGAAATTAACAGCTACATTAGAAGTCCTGGAAAGTGCTGGCATTTCAACCATGTACACTTTGCTGATTCAGCAACATCTGAGATGGCTGTGACACATGTGCAGCATAAGCAATGGTAGAATCCCAAAGCACATTCTATATGTCCAACTCGCAACTGGTACTGGACAGCATGGGCGCTAAATTACAGCACTTCATTGACTCCTTTGATCGTAGTCTATCTTTCAAACACCATATTGAACAGACGATACAACGGTGCAAGCGTGGTCTTGCGGCTCTCAAAGTTATGGTGGCCGGACACCTTGAGCAGAAACTACTTGCCATTTTGTTCGATCGACTGGTAATGTCAGTGGTAGATTATGGACTCGGAATTTTACGATATCAAGATCACAATGTGAACGACTCGAACGGGTTCAGAATGAAGGTATGCGTATAGTTCTGGGCTGCACTAGAGATACCCCCATTGTGAAGATGAGATATATGCTTGGCCTTCTGTCACTACACTCCCGTCATGCAATCGCCCAAACCAAGGCATATATGCGGGTTACTTCGGATAAGAGACATCCACTTCACAAGAACACTAATGATGTTAAGGGCACGAGAATCGAGCGTGGCATGTCGTGGATGGCCCAGGCTGAGAGAACAATTGGCCAGGTGACTACGGTTGCGACTCTACCAAAAGGGAAGAATGGATCCCAACAGATGGTAGCATGATGAACTATCTCAACGTTATCATTACTCTTGGAAGAGAATGTAGAGATTGGGGCAACATGAAGGCTGATCTCGCAGTTAAGCAGCTGATAGAAGATAATGCAAGGGATGATGATGTTGTTGTATATACCGATGGGTCGGTTCAACGTGGTGAGAATCCGGCTGGGGTTTCTTGGCTAATGCGCATGGTAGGGTTGTTGCAGAGCGAAGTGGGGCATACAGGACAACTACTTCTAGTATGAGGATGGAGGTTGAGGCCGTTACTGCTGCCCTCCATTGGATTTCTGGGACTTCCTTTACTGGGGCCGTTGTTGTATCTGACTCTCAGTCGATGCTTCACAAGATCCAGAAGGGCAGGTTTCGGTATGAGTGGATGTCGTCTATAGAAGTTTCTAACCTCCAGCGGCTTACGTGGATATACTGTCCTGGGCATGCGGGTGTTTACGGTAATGAGAGAGCGGACAGGCTTGCATCAACAGCATCGATTGTTGGGGAGTTGAAGATGGATAAGGGGATATTCTTCGGTCTCTTCGAGACTCTCTGTTGGATGAGGACACTAAAATCGATGTTGAATCGATCAGCGATTTAAGCAGTTTGGAGTTACCCGTTGTTCAAGTCGAACTGGATGCCTGAGAGGCAGAGTGAGAGGTGTGTTTAATCAGCGAGCCACAGGAACCATCAGTATGCATACTCTTCGATATCTGTTGGGGAGACTGAGCACCTATGGGTCTGCCCGAGTGCAATGACGTCAGTTTAGTAACCAATAACTTCATTGACTCCTGCAAGCGTGATCTAACTTCATGCTGCATAGACAAAGATAACTGGGAACAGTTGGCCAAAGACAGGCAGGCATGTCGAGCGGCAGGGAGGTATGGCTTTAAAAAAAAAGAAGAAAAACACCATCACATGGAAGCAAAAGAGAGTGCAGAGAGCCCATCCTCTGTATCATTCTCCAACTTCCCTACTTCAACTGTGGCAATGATTGCCAATCCAGCATAGCCCATTACAGCCACAACAGACGATGTGATTCTTTTTCGAACACTCCATATCGACCACTTGTTAACCACTCTTTGTGACTTGTATGTGATTCAAGCCTAAGAGCGATTGTACGTTGTGCCAGTTATGCGCCTACATGTATACCAGCACATCCGATTTCTGTGATGCGTTTCTCTCTCTTGCGATCATCGCCCAGACCGATGCACTTGATCTCCCCATAAATTCTATTCATGTGGAAGACTGATTCATTCTTCCTTAGCATTGGTGTGTTTTACGTCACATCTTTAGCACCATTTGGAGCTCTGGTGCTTATCCTTCAGCGATGTGCCCGGTTACAGCCAGTCTTTACTCGGTTCGCTCTCTGCTCTGTAGTCATCTAGTGTTTTTTTACGGTATAGGGCAGCTAGCCCCATGACCAACCTCCTTAATGCCTTTTACGACATGCGGGGCAGGTAACAGTGGTTCTATTCATTCCAATTTGGGCCCCTGTAACCACTCGGGCGTGTGTCGCGTTTTATTTACTATGGTAGCTTCCCTAGGCTTCTACCTCAGTCGCCTCTTATGACATGTCATGTAGGTCGCAGTGTTACTATTCTTTGCAAGCCTTGGCAACATACAGGCGAGATAATGTGGTTCAGCACAGAACAAACTAAGTGATACAACACCTCCTGAGATAAAGAGGCTAATGATTGTGATGTATTTTACAGTAGGACATCTGTTCTGTGATAAAGAGAAATATTAAAAGACTGTTACAGTGCACTGGACAGAACAAGCTACTGGATGATGATGATGATGGGGACATAACCTAATTTACTTCAAAGGGCCAGTACTCTGAAGCTTTTAAATGCTCCATTTTCGAATGCCTCTCAAACAAATAGCTAATGTTTTTAAATCGATCTGACTTACATTAGGTAGCAAAGCAACTAATGCATCATCAAAATCATCTTCTCTGCTCAAGAGGTTGACAATATCTGCCCACTGCAGATCAGCCAATGCACTCTCTGTGCTAGGTTTGATTCCAGTTTTTCTGAGTTCCATGATCAGTGAGTCCTTGTTACTTTGTAGAGAGGTTAATGCTGGGGTAGGTTTGCATGCAGAATTGCCAAGTAGTTTTTTGAGTTGATATTTTGATCCAGATGACAGCTGTAGTCCATTGTTGGTTGAAACTCCAGCGTTGAATGTGTCTAGAGAATCATTTGACTGATTCACCTCACACAATACAGTGTAGCCATGTCCATCACCATCGATATTGTTGCTGGCCGTGTGATAACCTTCAGGCTGGGAGTAGACATGCTCTATAGTAGTGCTGGCTTTTGCAAACCCATTTGGTTGTTCTGATTTCAAATATACCACATCTACTGGATCTAAATAGTCATTTCTTATACGCATCACAGTCTTATGTAAGGGTGCCATAGAAGTAGGTGATCTTCCGGGCTCCACATTCATCTGCAAGGGTGCCATAGGAGCAAGGAATGTTCCATACTCCACATTCATCTTTAAAGGTGTCATAGAAGTAGGGTTCTTCCATGCTCCACATTCATCTGCATGGGTGCCATAGGAACAAGGGATGTTCCATGTTCTACATTCATCTGCATGGGTGCCATAGGGGCAAGGGATGTTCCATGTTCCACATTCATCTGCATGGGTGCCATAGGAGCAAGGGATGTTCCATGTTCCACAGGAGCAAGGGATGTTCCATGTTCCACATTCATCTGAACGGGTGCCATAGTAGGCGATGTTCCATGTTCCACATTCTTCTGCATGGGTGCCATAGGAGCAAGGGTTCTTCCATGCTCCACATTCATCTGCATGGGTGCCATAGTAGGCAATGTTCCATGTTCTATATTCATCTGCACGGGTACCATAGGAGCAAGGGATGTTCCATGTTCCCCATTCATCTGCAAGGGTGCCGTAGAAGCAGATGCTGTTGTAGTGTTACAAAGAGGTGGGTTTGTCATATCTTGTAGTGGTACATAGTTTGCTGAATCTTGTTGACTTTTCTGATGACTATTCTTTTGTTGATCATCTTCAGGAATATCAATTTCAACTTTAGTCAGTCTACAAATGTCTACCATGCTTATGTAATTGTTAATTTCACATCGATTCCAGTCTGAGAGAGAATAACTACCTTCAGACACTGAGACTATGCTATCACTGTCATTAACACTTCTATTCTGTGAACCATTTGGCCAGTTTCCTCTCTCTGGTTTTTGAGGTGATTCAGAGAGAGGAGGAGATGGAGAGAGTTGTGATGTGGACAGGGTTAGAATCTTGTTGTCTAGGATAGATGTCTTTGGAGTGGTTTTTGAATGCATTGGCAGGTATTCCAATTGCTCTCTGTCAACCATCGGTGACCTTCCAGGGATGATTGGCTGACAAACCTTTGATGGATTAGTGATTGATGGCAATGTTTGTTTCCCCCTCCAGGATGCAGAGTAAACATTTAATTCATCTGGTTTTGGCTCATCAGTCTGTGAATTCTCAGGTAAACTAGTGGAGGTCAACCCAGATTTAATTGAAGCAACCTCACATCTGGCATTAGAATGTGCATGATTTGAATCACACATATTTTCATGAATTCCCTCCCTTTGACCATGTTCTTGAATCTGATCACCGTTATCTAATTTACTAACTGGCAGGTGACCATGACTCTGGTTAACCGCTATTTGGTTCATTTTATTTGTATGATTTGGAGGATCATACATTTTTATCAATGTCATTTTAGAAGGAGCATCAATGTAAGCATTTTCTGGTGCAGTTGATTTGTAATTTTGAGGTTTGGTGGATGGTGATGACGTCTGGGATGGTTGATCGGCCAGAATGAAATTGTCCTCGTTGACTGTAACAAGTTGTGACATACGTGAGAGGTAAGAGGTTCTAGAGATGATATTAGCAGATTGTTTTGGTACATGTTCCTGGAGATCCCGTCTCATGACTGGATCACTAGGCAAAGCTACAGGAACTGATTTGTTGTCTTGTGTAATTGTGTCCGGCTGATTCGTCTTCCTGGTCATTTTCTCATGCTCAAGCCGAGGGTATCCAAATATGACCTGAAACAGTTGATCAAATATTTATCATAAGATGGATGAAATGTTTATGATTAAATAGATCAAATTTATCACTATGGAAATCATGGCAGTAACTAAAGCGATGATCGGGCTGGAATCATAGACTTTTCCATGCATGTTTTCGCATTGACTCAATGAGTATGCTCAGTAAGATTGAAACCGGCTGGGCTTGGAGACAATGGATGGAGTCGCTGAGGAGGTCTAGGCTGAAAAAATCAGTTTTATTTTTGTGCCAGGACATGCAGGTGTAAGGGGAAATAAACGTGCCAATAGTCTTGCAGGTGTGGCTTGCAGGTGTGTCTTGCAGGTGTGGCTTGCAGGTATGGCTTGCAGGTACGGCTTGCAGGTGTGGCTTGCAGGTGTGGCTTGCAGGTGTGGCTTGCAGGTGTGGCTTGCAGGTGTGGCTTGCAGGTGTGGCTTGCAGGTACGGCTTGCAGGTATGGCTTGCAGGTACGGCTTGCAGGTATGGCTTGCAGGTACGGCTTGCAGGTGTGGCTGCTGTACAATAGGCTTGCAGGTGTGGCTGCTGTACAATAGGCTTGCAGGTGTGACTGCTGTACAATAGGCTTGCAGGTGTGGCTGCTGTACAATAGGCTTGCAGGTGTGGCTGCTGTACAATAGGCTTGCAGGTGTGGCTGCTGTACAATAGGCTTGCAGGTGTGGCTGCTGTACAATAGGCTTGCAGGTGTGGCTGCTGTACAATAGGCTTGCAGGTGTGGCTGCTGTACAATAGGCTTGCAGGTGTGGCTGCTGTACAATAGGCTTGCAGGTGTGGCTGCTGTACAATAGTCTTGCAGGTGTGGCTGCTGTACAATAGTCTTGCAGGTGTGGCTGCTGTACAATAGTCTTGCAGGTGTGGCTGCTGTACAATAGGCTTGCAGGTGTGGCTGCTGTACAATAGTCTTGCAGGTGTGGCTGCTGTACAATAGGCTTGCAGGTGTGGCTGCTGTACAATAGGCTTGCAGGTGTGGCTGCTGTACAATAGGCTTGCAGGTGTGGCTGCTGTACAATAGGCTTGCAGGTGTGGCTGCTGTACAATAGTCTTGCAGGTGTGGCTGCTGTACAATAGTCTTGCAGGTGTGGCTGCTGTACAATAGTCTTGCAGGTGTGGCTGCTGTACAATAGTCTTGCAGGTGTGGCTGCTGTACAATAGTCTTGCAGGTGTGGCTGCTGTACAATAGGCTTGCAGGTGTGGCTGCTGTACAATAGTCTTGCAGGTGTGGCTCTGTACAATAGGTCTTGCAGGTGTGGCTGCTGTACAATAGTCTTGCAGGTGTGGCTGCTGTACAATAGTCTTGCAGGTGTGGCTGCTGTACAATAGGCTTGCAGGTGTGGCTGCTGTACAATAGGCTTGCAGGTGTGGCTGCTGTACAATAGGCTTGCAGGTGTGGCTGCTGTACAATAGGCTTGCAGGTGTGGCTGCTGTACAATAGGCTTGCAGGTGTGGCTGCTGTACAATAGGCTTGCAGGTGTGGCTGCTGTACAATAGGCTTGCAGGTGTGGCTGCTGTACAATAGGCTTGCAGGTGTGGCTGCTGTACAATAGGCTTGCAGGTGTGGCTGCTGTACAATAGGCTTGCAGGTGTGGCTGCTGTACAATAGGCTTGCAGGTGTGGCTGCTGTACAATAGGCTTGCAGGTGTGGCTGCTGTACAATAGGCTTGCAGGTGTGGCTGCTGTACAATAGGCTTGCAGGTGTGGCTGCTGTACAATAGGCTTGCAGGTATGGCTGCTGTACAATAGGCTTGCAGGTATGGCTGCTGTACAATAGGCTTGCAGGTATGGCTGCTGTACAATAGGCTTGCAGGTTGGCTGCTGTACAATAGGCTTGCAGGTATGGCTGCTGTACAATAGGCTTGCAGGTATGGCTGCTGTACAATAGGCTTGCAGGTTTGGCTGCTGTACAATAGGCTTGCAGGTGTGGCTGCTGTACAATAGGCTTGCAGGTGTGGCTGCTGTACAATAGGCTTGCAGGTTGGCTGCTGTACAATAGGCTTGCAGGTATGGCTGCTGTACAATAGGCTTGCAGGTTTGGCTGCTGTACAATAGGCTTGCAGGTGTGGCTGCTGTACAATAGGCTTGCAGGTGTGGCTGCTGTACAATAGGCTTGCAGGTGGTGCTGCAATAGCTTGCACAACTAGGCTTGCAGTGTGGCTGCTGTACAGGGAGCAATGGACCAGGTTAATATTAGAAATTCCCTAAGGGAGAGAGGACGTGTGCATGATTTATGTCATAGTGATGAATCTACAACATTAACCAGACTATAAGAATTCTAAATTAAATGTGGTGTAGCTAGGCATGAGCACTGGTAGCCAAAGAAGAATAGCAAACCAACAAAGAACCAGTGTTGTTAGTCACCATAAACTGAGAGACATACTGAGAGAGATCAGAGCACTTATGGACTAATTGGTTCGATGTGCAGTAATGATGAACCGACAGCTAAACTAAACTAAAGATCAAATGTTTATCATAAAATAGATGATATATTTATTCATATTTCCTTGACTGGTGTCAGAGTACTTACTTTCTATGTACATGGCGTATTATCTAGAAATGTTTGTGTACTTGAATAAGACAAATGTTTTATATACATATTTTTTGGCTAATTAAAACTGCTATAGCATAGCACTGTTATAGCATATAAACATCGACAGCAAAGATCTAAGAATCATTGAGAACATATATTGGCAGCAAACAGCAGCTATAAGAATAGACAAAAAGATTGGAACTTTCCAGAAGATAAAAAAAAGTGTTAGACAAGGATGTGTATTATCACCAGACCTGTTCTCACTGTATTGTGAAAACATTCTTACTGTATTGTGAAAGCATTTTTACTGTATTGTGAAAGCATTTTTACTGTATTGTGAAAACATTCTTACTGTATTGTCAAAGCATTCTTAGGTCTATAAAACGCCAGAGTGGTTACGGGCCCAAATTTGGGGTCTAAAGAATAGAACCACTGTTACCTGCCATGCATGTCATAAGAGGCGACTAAGGAGGTTTGGCTGAAATCGGATGCATGTGTCCTAAACGTCTATGCTTTTAGGGCCTTCCAAACCAATGTGTAACGTATACACGTTCTTGGCAAAGCTCAAACATATCACAAAGAGTGATTAAAATTGGTCGTAAAGAAGAAGAAGGTCTATAAAAATTTTCCTGGAATAGCTGTAGGAGGACATATCATAAATAACCTGAGATATGCTGATGATACTGTCTTAATAGCAAGAAAGGAAATGTAGCTCCAGAAATTAGTTGATAAGGTTGTGACAGAAAGTAACAACAAAGGACTCAGTTTGAATATTAAGAAAACAGAAGTTATGATAATATCAAAAAGCAGATTTTGCCAAAATGCACCATCACAGTAAATGGGACTGATCTAAGACAAGTGCAGCAATTTAAATACCTCGAGTCCTGGTAACATCAGATGGCAGATGCCAATCAGAAATAAAGAGCAGAATAGGACAAGAGAAAACATCATTCCTGAAAATGAGAAGCATTATCTGCAACAAGTCCTTGTCAATCCCGATCAGAATGCGAGTTATTCAGAGCTACATAGAACCCAATACTGGCATACAGATGCGAGTCATGGACAATGAACACACAGATCGAAAAATCTCTGAGGGCCACAGAAATGTGGTTTTATAGAAGAATAATGAGAATTCCATGGACTGCTAAAATGACTAATGTTGAGGTGCTGAATGAGATCAAGACACAGAGAAAGCTTATCATCAATATAAGAAAGAGGCAGTCATCATTTTTCGGGCATGTGATGAGGAGGGAAGGTTTAGAACACATTGTGACAACCGTAAAATCGAGGGTAGACGAGACAGAGGAAGACAGAGAGAAAATATTGGATGGCCTGACTTCATGGCGCGTAGAGCGTCAACATCTGAGTTGATAGCAAACACCAATGACAGAGATTTGTGAAGATCCATGATCGCCTACGCCAGCCGGCACGGCACCTGATGATGATGATAGCATAGTAGTTAGTGCACTCTCTACTTAGGCATGTGGTCAGGGTTCAAGTCCATAGTGGGAGTTATATTTGTTTGTGATAGTAATGGCTCTCAGGTCCACCCAGCCTCAAATGGGTACCAGAAAAGTATTGGTAAGTAAATGTGGCTGGCGTGATATTGCTTACATCTCCCTTCGTGTGTCGTAGGTCAATGAAAAAATACAGTCCTT
Source organism: Arion vulgaris (assembly GCA_020796225.1). Taxonomy (NCBI): domain Eukaryota; kingdom Metazoa; phylum Mollusca; class Gastropoda; order Stylommatophora; family Arionidae; genus Arion; species Arion vulgaris. The sequence goes on along the minus strand of CM036763.1, from coordinate 2,336,335 downwards.
ACACTGAATTTCCCAATATGCCTCATGGTATGAAAAAGGGTTCCTTTACTTTTTGTGTAGCCTTTCTTTCTATTTAATGAGTTTGTTCATCTGTGTTGATGTCATTGGTGATGTCGGACCATTTAGCTTGTTCCCAAAACAAAGTCCAGACTTCACCGGATCCACATGGCAATGTAGTGTGTACTTCTCCGATGTTGTATTGTACAGAAGCATTTGCTGTTTGCCTACATTCCTGTCATAAGCATATCTTAAGTTAGTCGCCCTGGCTGTTGGGCTTAGTCGTTCCTGGTTGCTGGATTTCACTCAATAATTATGTCAAAATATATCACACATTGGTATTGATAATAAGAAAGACTGCAGTAAAACTATATACCAAAGAAAATCAACAGGTAATGTTACCTTTACATCTCAACAGGTAATCTTACCTTCATATCTGAACAGGTAATCTAACTTTGATATCTCAACAGGTAATCTTACCTTCATATCTCAACAGGTAATCTAACCTTGATATCTCAACAGGTAATGTTACCTTTACATCTCAACAGGTAATCTTACATTTATATCCCATCAGGTAATGTCACAATGATATCTCAACATGTAATCCTACCTTCATATCCCTGACATAGTTTGGTACTTTTTCATGACATGTCTCTAGAGCATTAATATAAGCTTTGCTTGCTGTAAGACTGGCTGTATGTTTAGCTATGTGAAACTTCATATCAATTCCTGGAAATCATATGATAAACAAAAATGGCCACCTTTTCTCTGTACGGTTGTGTGGGTGAATGTTGGTAATTGCGTTTTTTGTAAATGAAAGTTAGGTGGTGATAACAATGATGTCAGAAATAATTGTGAGGTTGCTGTAGTTGCAGCTTTTATGGTTGTTGTTTTAGTAATTGGTGGGGTAGTGGTTGTTTTTGTAACAGTTTCATTGCGGTGGTAGTGGTTATAGTAGGTATCATGGAAGTGTTACTAATTGAGGTGGTAGTGATAGTAGGACAGGGAACAAATTAATAACTTTTTTTTGTGTGCAGAAAATGATCTGGTATTAGTAAATACAATGTTGTCTGCGAAAAATAATGAATATGATAATTTGGGCCCCGGTAACCACTGGGTGAAATTATAATTTAATATATAACAATTTTTAACAACATAATAACAATAATAATATATATTATCCCGCCCGAGTGGTTACCGGGCCCAAATTTGGGGTGTAAAAATAGAACCACTGTTACCTGCCACACATGTCGTAAGAGGCGACTAAAGAGGTTTGGCTGAAATCGGATGCACGGGTCCGCTAGGGAATGCTAACCTGAAACAAATGCTTGGCAGAAAACGGATGCACCAGGCCGTAAGGAGCATAACATGGTGCAACGACTACTAATGAGAATGGGATAACGATTCTGTACACTAATCTGCCATCAGAATTTACCACGCAGTAGTAAGTCCAAATTTACAATGAACACTGTTACTGCCAAAATGTAAGGGAAAAGAGGTTCAGCTGAAATCGGAAGCAGAATCCATAGAATTCTATCCTGACAGAATGCCAATGCAGACTGAGAAGAAAGAGGTCCCATACATAGCATCAATACTAAATGAGATGGGATAACTGATAATCTGAGGCAACTGCTCAGATTTAGTAGAGAAAATCGAATCCTACATCTAGTGCAAATGCAAGAGCAGACAAACGAGGTTGGCTATAATCTAGAGAACGCCCTTTATGTAGACTGAATCAGAAAAGGTCCCAATCTAGTGAGCATCAAAGACAAACTGTATGGGTGGCTGATAATCTGAGGCAGACGGCTGCCTTTATTAGAGAATTCGAAATCCTAATCTAGTGAGAATGCAGAAGACAAACTGTATGGGTGGCTATAATCTGAGCAGACGGCTGCCTTGATTAGAGAATCAAATCCAATCTAGTGAGAATGCAGAAGACAAACTGTATGGTGTGGCTGATAATCTGAGGCAGACGGCTGCCTTTATTAGAGAATCCGAAATCCAATCTAGTGAGAACGCAGAAGACAAACTGTATGGCGTGGCTGATAATCTGAGGCAGACGGCTGCCTTGATTAGAGAATGCGAAATCCAATCTAGTGAGAATGCAGAAGATAAACTGTATGGTGGCTGATAATCTGAGGCAGACGGCTGCCTTTATTAGAGAATCCGAAATCCCAATCTAGTGAGAACGCAGAAGACAAACTGTATGGCGTGGCTGATAATCTGAGGCAGACGGCTGCCTTGATTAGAGAATGCGAAATCCCAATCTAGTGAGAATGCAGAAGACAAACTGTATGGCGTGGCTGATAATCTGAGGCAGACGGCTGCCTTTATTAGAGAATCTGAAATCCCAATCTAGTGAGAACGCAGAAGACAAACTGTATGGCGTGGCTGATAATCTAAAGCAGACGCTGCCTTTGATTAGAGAATCGAAATCCTCAATCTAGTGAGAAGCAGAAGACAAACTGTATGGCGTGGCTGATAATCTGAGACAGAGGCTGCTTTATTAGAGAATCGAAATCCAATCTAGTGAGAAGCAGAAGACAAACTGTATGGCGTGGCTGATAATCTGAGGCAGACGCTGCCTTTATTAGAGAATCTGAAATCCTCAATCTATGAGAAGCAGAAGACAAACTGTATGGCAGGGCTGATAATCTGAGCAGACGGCTGCCTTTATTAGAGAATCCGAAATCCCAATCTAGTGAGAAGCAGAAGACAAACTGTATGGCGTGGCTGATAATCTGAGCAGACGGCTGCATTTATTAGAGAATCGAAATCCAATCTAGTGAGAATGCAGAAGACAAACTGTATGGCGTGGCTGATAATCTGAGCAGACGCTGCTTTATTAGAGAATCCGAAATCCAATCTAGTGAAAGCAGAAGACAAACTGTATGGCGTGGCTGATAATCTGAGGCAGATGGCTGCATTTATTAGAGAATCGAAATCTCAATCTAGTGAGAACCAGAAGACAAACTGTATGGCGTGGCTGATAATCTGAGGCAGACGGCTGCCTTTATTAGAGAATCCGAAATCCTAATCTAGTGAGAATGCAGAAGACAAACTGTATGGCGTGGCTGATAATCTGAGGCAGACGGCTGCCTTTATTAGAGAACCCGAAATCTCAATCTAGTGAGAACGCAGAAGACAAACTGTATGGCGTGGTTGATAATCTGAGGCAGACGGCTGCCTTATTAGAGAATCAAATCCAATCTAGTGAGAATGCAGAAGACAAACTGTATGGCGTGGCTGATAATCTGAGGCAGACGGCTGCCTTTATTAGAGAATCCGAAATCCAATCTAGTGAGAACGCAGAAGACAAACTGTATGGCGTGGCTGATAATCTGAGGCAGACGGCTGCCTTGATTAGAGAATGCAAAATCCCAATCTAGTGAGAATGCAGAAGACAAACTGTATGGCGTGGCTGATAATCTGAGGCAGACGGCTGCCTTTATTAGAGAATCCAAATCCCAATCTAGTGAGAACGCAGAAGACAAACTGTATGGCGTGGCTGATAATCTGAGGCAGACGGCTGCCTTTGATTAGAGAATCAAATCCCAATCTAGTGAGAAGCAGAAGACAAACTGTATGGCGTGGCTGATAATCTGAGGCAGACGGCTGCATTTATTAGAGAATCCGAAATCCAATCTAGTGAGAACGCAGAAGACAAACTGTATGGCGTGGCTGATAATCTGAGGCAGACGGCTGCCTTTATTAGAGAATTCGAAATCTCAATCTAGTGAGAACGCAGAAGACAAACTGTATGGCGGGCTGATAATCTGAGGCAGACGGCTGCCTTTATTAGAGAATCCGAAATCTCAATCTAGTGAGAATGCAGAAGACAAACTGTATGGCGTGGCTGATAATCTGAGGCAGACGCTGCCTTTATTAGAGAATCGAAATCCCAATCTAGTGAGAACGCAGAAGACAAACTGTATGGCGTGGCTGATAATCTGAGGCAGACGGCTGCTTTATTAGAGAATCTGAAATCTCAATCTAGTGAGAAAGCAGAAGACAAACTGTATGGGGTGGCTGATAATCTGAGGCAGACAGCTGCCTTTATTAGAGAATCCGAAATCCCAATCTACTGAGAACAGAAGACAAACTGTATGGCGTGGCTGATAATCTGAGGCAGACGGCTGCCTTTATTAGAGAATCCGAAATCCAATCTAGTGAGAACGCAGAAGACAAACTGTATGGCGTGGCTGATAATCTGAGGCAGACGGCTGCCTTTATTAGAGAATCGAAATCCCAATCTAGTGAGAACTCAGAAGACAAACTGTATGGCATGGCTGATAATCTGAGGCAGACGGCTGCCTTTATTAGAGAATCGAAATCCCAATCTAGTGAGAACGCAGAAGACAAACTGTATGGCTGGCTGATAATCTGAGGCAGACGGCTGCCTTTATTAGAGAATCCGAAATCCCAATCTAGTGAGAACGCAGAAGACAAACTGTATGGCGTGGCTGATAATCTGAGGCAGACGGCTGCCTTTATTAGAGAATCGAAATCCCAATCTAGTGAGAACGCAGAAGACAAACTGTATGGCATGGCTGATAATCTGAAGGCAGACGCTGCTTTATTAGAGAATCCGAAATCCCAATCTAGTGAGAACGCAGAAGACAAACTGTATGGCGTGGTGATAATCTGAGGCAGACGGCTGCCTTTATTAGAGAATCCGAAATCCAATCTAGTGAGAACGCAGAAGACAAACTGTATGGCGTGGCTGATAATCTGAGGCAGACGGCTGCCTTTATTAGAGAATCCGAAATCCAATCTAGTGAGAACCAGAAGACAAACTGTATGGCGTGGCTGATAATCTGAGGCAGACGGCTGCTTTATTAGAGAATCCGAAATCCAATCTAGTGAGAACGCAGAAGACAAACTGTATGGCGTGGCTGATAATCTGAGGCAGACGGCTGCCTTTATTAGAGAATCGAAATCCCAATCTAGTGAGAACTCAGAAGACAAACTGTATGGCATGGCTGATAATCTGAGGCAGACGGCTGCCTTTATTAGAGAATCAAATCCCAATCTAGTGAGAACGCAGAAGACAAACTGTATGGCGTGGCTGATAATCTGAGGCAGACGGCTGCCTTTATTAGAGAATCCGAAATCCCAATCTAGTGAGAACGCAGAAGACAAACTGTATGCGTGGCTGATAATCTGAGGCAGACGGCTGCCTTTATTAGAGAATCCGAAATCCCAATCTAGTGAGAAAACAGAAGACAAACTGTATGGCATGGCTGATAATCTGAGGCAACGGCTGCCTTTATTAGAGAATCCAAATCCCAATCTAGTGAGAACGCAGAAGACAAACTGTATTGCATGGCTGATAATCTGAGGCAGACGGCTGGCTTTATTAGAGAATCGAAATCCCAATCTAGTGAGAACGCAGAAGACAAACTGTATGTCATGGCTGATAATCTGAGGCAGACGGCTGCATTTATTAGAGAATCCAAATTCCAATCTAGTGAGAACGCAGAAGACAAACTGATATCGGCTGATAATCTGAGTGCAGACTGCTTATTAGACAACCAATCCAATTAGTGAGACGAAGACAAACTGTATGTGGCTGATAATCTGAGGCAGAAGCAGCTGCATTATTAGAGAATCCAAAATCAATCTAGTGAGAAGAAGAAGAAAAGTATATATGTATCAATGGTTGCAACTGATATGATAATTCACAGGAATCTCAAAGAGCTAAGTTGTGTAACAGAAAAGAGAAGAACTGTGTGGATAATGCTACGACTGTGAGTTTATAATGTTGAACTTACCAACAGGAATCTCAAAGTAGGTATACGTCATAAACAACCTTAGAACAATAGTGGAAACTGATCTGTCAAGTACATATATTTGTAAAGTATGGTAGCTATGGTACATATAATTTTATGAAACTGTAGCCTGCAATACATAAATTTTATGTTAACTGTAACCTAAGTACAAGACTTTATGTTAATGTAGCCTGCAAGTACATCAATTTTATGTTAACTGTACCTGCAAGTACATAATTTATGTTAACTGTACCTGCAATACATAGATTTTATGTTACTGTACCTGCAAGTACATATATTTTATGTTAACTGTAGCCTGCAATACATAGATTTATGTTAACTGTACTGCAAGATATTTTATGTTAACTGTAGCCTGCAAGTACATAATTTTATGTTAACTGTAGCTAGCAAATTTTATGTTACTGTAGCCTGCAAGTACATATATTTTATGTTAACTGTAGCCTGCAAGTACATATATTTTATGTTTACTGTAGCCTGCAAGCACATATATTTTATGTTTACTGTAGCCTGCAAGTACATATATTTTATGTTAACTGTAGCCTGCAAGCACATATATTTTATGTTTACTGTAGCCTGCAAGCACATATATTTTATGTTTACTGTAGCCTGCAAGCACATATATTTTATGTTTACTGTAGCCTGCAAGCACATATATTTTATGTTTACTGTAGCCTGCAAGCACATATATTTTATGTTTACTGTAGCCTGCAAGCACATATATTTTATGTTTACTGTAGCCTGCAAGCACATATATTTTATGTTTACTGTAGCCTGCAAGCACATATATTTTATGTTAACTGTAGCCTGCAAGCACATATATTTTATGTTAACTGTAGCCTGCAAGCACATATATTTTATGTTTACTGTAGCCTGCAAGCACATATATTTTATGTTTACTGTAGCCTGCAAGCACATATATTTTATGTTTACTGTAGCCTGCAAGCACATATATTTTATGTTTACTGTAGCCTGCAAGCACATATATTTTATGTTTACTGTAGCCTGCAAGCACATATATTTTATGTTTACTGTAGCCTGCAAGCACATATATTTTATGTTTACTGTAGCCTGCAAGCACATATATTTTATGTTTACTGTAGCCTGCAAGCACATATATTTTATGTTTACTGTAGCCTGCAAGCACATATATTTTATGTTTACTGTAGCCTGCAAGCACATATATTTTATGTTTACTGTAGCCTGCAAGCACATATATTTTATGTTTACTGTAGTGTTAAGATAGAAAGAAATTTATAGAACAGGCTTTGTGTGTGCGTCATAAATAGTGTCTTTCAGCACCTCTGTTATTTCTGAGGTCCACCTATTGGGTGGACGGCCTTCTGCTTTTTATCCACTGTATCGAAGTAACATTGCTCTTTGAGTCACACTGTCTGTTGGTAATCTGCTTATGTGGCCAAAGCATTTAATTTGTTGTTTCTTGATAAAGTTCAGTACTGATGTTGTAGCCATTTTTTTCCTGATGTCTTCATTTCTAAATCGGTCTCTACGTGATACTTCCAGCATTCTACGTAGACACTTCATCTCTGTCGCGACTAGTTTTCTTCTATCATTTGATGTCAGCGTCCAGGTTTGGCACTTCATCTCTGTCGTGACTAGTTTTCTTCTATCGTTTGATGTCAGCATCCAGGTTTGGCACTGATAGCATAATGTTGGAAGAAAGATTGTGTTGAATATTGCACATTTAGTGTTTCATGGTGACATATTTATGCATCAAGCAACAAATAACAATAGGTGTTAGTTTAAATACAATCAAAGATAAGATTTACTTGAGATTCTAGCAATTATGAACAAGTCCAATGTGCAAAAAGGATTATCATCAAATAAAGAATGATGGCGATCACGAATGAATGATTTTCTTATGAATCAAATATGATTGTAAAATTATCAAACCTGTTTAAGATATCTTTTATCTGTAAGATCTGTGGGGAAGCAACAGCGTCATCTCTAGACAGGATATAGAATGTACCCTTCTGATGTATGTGTAGAAACATTTCCCGACCTTGTATATCAAAACATTTCAAGAACTCACGGCAAGGAACATGTGGTCCTGTCTTCTTCTTCTTCTTCTTTTTATCCTTTATCACAGATATCTCTTCTCGATATAAACCTCCTCTACGTAACACTGTCCCAGGTAGAATTTGATATGGTATTGCCACTGTGTTGCCATAATGATCACGTTGCACCTGCAACACACAACTAATTGATATTACTTCAATGATTGTACAAAAAACTTCAGATGCTATTTTAATATTTGTTCAATAATGTTTCCAATCAAAGGTGCCTTTTCCCTTCCTCAGATAGTCGATCCACAATATGATCTTTTGTCTCTTCTATCAGCTCTTTTCATTCCCTTGTCTTTTAGTCTACATTCATCTTTAGCTTTGATATCATCTGTTACATACTTAGTACTGAATATTGCAAGTTTGATCTTTCTTCTTTCTCAGATATTTTCCAGGTGCTTGCACTGGTCCAAAGTTTCCCACTCTTTGAAGGCGTTCAGAATATCAACTCTATCCAATGGCTGACTCCTTTCCCCCTCTCCGATAAGGAGCTCTGATCTCCTCCTCAGTATGTCTCTTAGTTTAGGTTAGCGATTGGATCATCATCACTATCAATATATCAATATAGATGGAGACTGCAGTAAAACTATGTGGAGTGGCGAAACATGTAATAACAAAGTATTGTAGTTTTACAAAAACAATGACAATACACAGCAACATTTCGACCAAAAAAGAATTTATCAAGCAAACGATACAACAAAAGTGACGAATGTCACATATTTTCATTCATTTTTACCATTGTAAGATCTTTGTTAAAGTCTACATGTGGTGTTCCCTGACATTCGTCACTTTTATTGTATTGTTTGCTTGATAAAGGCCTTTGTTTTGTCATTGCTTTTGTATTTTGTAAAACTACAGTACTTTGTTTTACGTGCTTCGATCATCATCACTGCACATCGAACCAACTAGTCCATAAGTGCTTCGATCTCCGTCTCAGTATGTCTCTCAGTTTAGTTTAGCCATCGGATCATCATCGCACATCGAATCAATTAGTCTATAAGTGTTCCAATCTCCTTCTCAGTATGTCTCTCAACATGTAGCGACTAATGACACCAGTTCTTTGCTGGTTTACTATTCTTCTTTGGCTACCAGCATAGTGCTCTTGTCTAGCTACAATACACTTGGCTTGGAATTCTTACAGTCTGGTTAGTGTTGTAGATCCCCCCTATTACTTGAATCCTCTACATATCTTCTCTCTGTTAGGAAATTAAGAATATCAGCCTGGTCCATTGCTCGCTCACTTTTTTTTTTTTTTCCCCGATCCAGAAGTACTTGAGCTTTTCGGCTTGGTGCCATGGACATCGTAACCCTTCAGTTTGGTGCCACGAACACCGTAAATCTGGGGAATCTGCGGCTTTTCTGCCATCCCGCGGAATTGAACCCGCACACACAGAGGATAGTCACCCGTAGTCCAACACGCTACGAGCGCTGGGCAGACGGGCCTTGCTCACTTTACAGCACATACCTACAATCCAATCAACCATTCCTTTTCCCTTACACCTGCATGGCCTGGAAGAAAAATAAAACTGAATTTTGTCAGCCTAGATCTGGTCAGTGACTCCAGCCATTGTTTCCAAGCCCAGCCTGTTTCAATCTTCCTGTGCATATTCTATGAGTCACTGAGAAAACATTCATGAATAAAAGTCTGTGAGTCTAGCCAGACCATCGATTTAGTTGAAAGAGTGGTAGTCATTGCACTTACCACAACAGCACGGAGAGAATCTCTACCACCTATCAAGAATTGATTACATCTTGAGGTAAATAAATACGACAGCATGGTGTAATGTGGTATTCTTTGATGATGGTGGGTAATAGTATCAGGTGTTCCTATAACAGCAAACCAACCTGTGGATAAATTATTGAGTGTATAAATGAGAATAATTATTGATTGTATAAATGGGGATATATATTGATTGTATAAATTAGTATAATTATTGATTGTGTAAATGAGGATAATTATTGATTGTATAAATGATTGTTTACATTTGATACAGATCATAAGAGAATTTATAGTGATCAAATGGCGGCTGTAAGAACATGTGATAATACATCAGATTACCTCTGAAGTCGGAGAAAATCTGCCTGTATGGCGAGGAATACTAATTACGAGTACATTGAGCACACGGCTGCCAGTGTAAAGTAATTTACAATGTGCGCGCTGCTGCCATTGTAAGAAATTGGAAAAACAGATTTTCACGCAAAAATCAGTTTCAGAGATGGAACTTCGTCTGAGTTGAAGCGGACGAAAGAAAAAAAAAAAAATACATCAGACTGGTTTGACATAGGGTAGGGAGTCAGACAAGGCTGCATTCTGTCACCTTGTCTGTTTAACATATATGCAGAAAACATCATGAGGAATGTTACAGAAGGTAGTGGAAAAGAACAATACGATCCTTTTATAATCGGAGGAAGAGAAATACTTGAACTAAGATACGCTGATGATACAGTGCTACTGTCAACATCACAAAAGGGATTGAGAAATTATTAGGAGAAGTGAAAGATAAAAGCGAAAAACAAAATCTATATCTCAATGTGGCAAAAACAAAAATAATGACAACAGATAAAACGAACATGACAAATGATATTTTTATCAATGGAGAGAAAGTAGAAAATGTGAACAGTTTTGACAATCTTGGTTCACTGCTAACAACAGATGGAAATGGGATGAAGGAAATTAAAGAAGAACAAACATGGCTTTACAAAAATTAAACAACTAAAAACAGTATAGGATGGAACTGATAAGAAAACAAATATCAGAATACTAAGAGCATGCATATTCCCAGTGGCAACGTGTGGGTGTGAAGCATGGACATTTAATAAAGCAGTGGAAAAACATAAAAGTGCTTTTGAATACAAGTGTTACAGAAGAGTCCTTCGTATACCTTGGACAGAGAAGAGAACAAATAGATCTATCAGAAAGAACTCAAAATCAAAGAAAACTGGCTGATGCAACAAATAAGAAAGAGAAAATTGAAATATTTTGGACATATAAAAAGACATGAAGGGCTGGAGAAGACCATCATGGAAGGAGGCATACCGGTAAAGTGAAGAAGAGGAAGACCACGGAGAAGATGGATTCAGGATGTAACTGATGGTTTGAACATGACAGCTACAGAGGCAGGACATCTGGCCTATGAGAGAGAGAAATTCCAGAGGACTGTTGGGGTGGCAAAGTTCTGCTCAGGACAAGCTATTTGATGATGATAAATGAGGATAAATATTGATTGTATAAATGAAGATAATTATTGATTGTATAAATGAGGATAAATATTGATTGTATAAATGAAGATAATTATTGATCGTATAAATTATAATAAATGAGGATAAATATTGATTGTATAAATGAAGATAATTATTGATTGTATAAATGAGGATAAATATTGATTGTATAAATGAAGATAATTATTGATCGTATAATTATAATAAATGAGGATAATTATTGAGTGTTTAAATGATGGCCCTGTGAACAGAATAATCTGGATTCAAACCCCCTACCTTCAGAACACAAGGCAAACAGCTCAACCACTTAGTGAAAGAGAAGCTCCATAAAAAATTTCAAAGAAAATTTCAAAGAATGTTTTATATGTTATTAAACACAGAATGAACAGAGAAGAAATATACAAATAGACATCACAGTTGTACTATATACACAACTATCTTCTATATACACAACTATTTTATATATACACAACTATTTTATATATATACAACTATTTTATATATATACACAACTATCTTCTATATTTACACAACTATCTTCTATATACAACTATCTTGTATATACACAACTATTTTCTATATACATAGTACATAACAATGTTCTATATATACAACAATCTTCTATAAACACACACAACAATCTTCTATATACACAACAATCTTCTATATACACACCTATATTTTAGGTATACAACAATGTTCTATATAGACAACTATTTTCTATATACACAACTATCTTCTATATACACAACTATCTTCTATATACATAACTATCTTTATATATATATATATATATATATATATAAATATATATATATATACACAGAACTTGACTACTGACCAGGATAATCTTCTGGTATAAGTATACCATTTCCAACTGTCATAAAGTCACACTGTACAGGATCAAACTGGAGACTATGGGCACTGACCTTCCTCACTGATCGCTTGGTGTATGCTAATAGCGGCTGAGTGGTGTCCAGATTGGACTTTACAACATCTCTGGTGGGACCGGTCCCTTTGATGACACTTTGGAAGAAGAGAAGAATGAAATTAGCAACATAACTTGTTCACCAAGGAAATTTCTTTTCTTTTCTCTAAACCTGTTCTGTCTCTCACAGCATCAGACTAAGAAGAGATTTCTAGAACAGGCTTTTGTGTGCGCTTCATAAATAGTGTTTTTTGCACCTTTGTAGTCCAACTTTTGTGTGCGCTTCATAAATAGTGTTTTTTGTCACCTTTGTAGTCCAACTTTTGTGTGGACGGCCTTTTGCTTTGTATCCATGGTATCAGAGTAACATTTCTCTTTGAGGTGCACTGTGTGTTGGCAATCTACTTATATGACCAAACCATTTAATTTGTTGTTTCTTGAAGAAGTTCAGTACTGATGTTGTACCCACCATTTTTCTGATGTCTTCATTTCTAAACCAGTCTCTTCTTGACACTCCCAGCATTCTGCGTAGACACTTCATCTCCGTCGTGACTAGTCAACGGAAACAAATCTCACAAATGACAATAAAATCTCAGTGTAGGTGAGAACGAGTTCCTAGTCCTATTGGAGATGAATGACAAAAAGTAGGTCCCATGTACACGTTGAGCATGTTAAAGAATTCTTGGTAGTTGAAAATAGTTAAGTAGATAAGAGTTGGTTGTAAATGAGAGAAAATAGTTAAGTAGATAAGAGTTGGTTGTAAATGAGAGAAAATAGTTAAGTAGATAAGAGTTGGTTGTAAATGAGAGAAAATAGTTAAGTAGATAAGAGTTGGTTGTAAATGAGAGAAAATAGTTAAGTAGATAAGAGTTGGTTGTAAATGAGAGAAAATAGTTAAGTAGATAAAAGTTGGTTGTAAATGAGAGAAAATAGTTAAGTAGATAAGAGTTGGTTGTAAATGAGAGAAAATAGTTAAGTAGATAAGAGTTGGTTGTAAATGAGAGAAAATAGTTAAGTAGATAAGAGTTGGTTGTAAATGAGAGAAAATAGATAAGTAGATAAAAGTTGGTTGTAAATGAGAGAAAATAGTTAAGTAGATAAGAGTTGGTTGTAAATGAGAGAAAATAGTTAAGTAGATAAGAGTTGGTTGTAAATGAGAGAAAATAGTTAAGTAGATAAAAGTTGGTTGTAAATGAGAGAAAATAGTTAAGTAGATAAGAGTACGTTGCAAAACCGTAGACCTAGATAAATTCATTAAAAGTAAAGACAAATTAAATGATTGCAAAAAATGACACCATCTTCAAAATTACATCGGAACTCTCGCCTGTGCTACGGAGTTTGTGCACTATCGCTGCGATCTTGCTGTTTAAGAAAGAGATAGGAGCACACGTGGTTATTCCCTGATGTGCAATGATGATGGTACTCAATCAATCAATCAATCAAGGAAGAGAATTGTAGAAGTTTAGTAATATACAACCTGACAATACAAACATTCTCACACTTGGCAGTAAACTAGAGGACTGCCGGGTTGTTCCTAAAATTCCAGTCGAACGCCATTTCATGACATAAGTAGCCCAAAAACCGCGGCCATCCAAACAAAACTGAGAATTAGATAGCCAATCACAAACATCGCATCTTGGACTTGCATAAATTTATGAAGAAATTGAACAAAATTGGGTAGGAAACCCGAGGAGTTAGTAATTTTTGGAGATCCAATACCAGTTTATATCAACTGTTCGAACCCTACCTGAGTAGAAGTCTTCGCAGCACTAAGCATAGCACTACACACCTGGAGCTGTTGGAGGTTTCTGGGTTTTAAGAAAGCTGGGTACTCCCCCATTTTACTTTAGGAAAAATAGTGAAAATTCATAATTCCTGGTCTCGAAGAAAAAGATACCAACAGTTCTGTAGACTTTTTAAGACTTTATAAGATGACTAAACTAGGCAACTGATGACCAAATAGCGGTAGCAAAAAATTGAGGAAAGAAGTTCCAAAAACCGCATCCTATATCTAGTAGATTTCACACACAACTGGTCTCAGACTAGCCTAATGGGAAATGGGTGATAATTGGCGAGAAGAAATCACGTTTAGGATAAAACAGCTGTGATGGTAAATTACACAAGACCAAATAAAAAATGCCGATTATCCGTTGTGTGTTTATGCGATATAATCGAGTAACTGCCATTTTCATTAACCGTGAGTGACCTATCTGACGGAAATTTCATTAACCCTCCTTCCCCCATTAACCCTCTTTCGACATTACGTATCCTCCCCCATCACATACCACCACTCTCCCTCATGTTATCTGTTATCCACAACTCTGTTACTCTTACCTCGGTAGTGGATGAGTGTTGATAATTTCCACCAGACCGTGAGCCGTCTCACTCAATTGAAGTGTAGGTGGTGGTGGTATATGGATTCTCTGAATGGAAGCTTCATGTAAAGTAGCAGTTTGCTGCAGAGAACGTGACATATCTCGACCAAGCTCTTCTTCTTACCAGATTTCTACTGCGATGTCAGCCTCTAAGTTGGGTCTAGTTCAGGACAGTTCTAATAATAGAAACAAAACATTGTCGTTACTGCATGTAATGTCACTTATTAGAGCGGTGTAGGACAGGGGAAACAAATTATCTCACATTTGCTTCTATCATTGATTGTGTCACTCTCACGTCCCTCATTGCGCGTGTCACTCTTACCTCCCTCATTGCTTGTGATTAATTTATTAACATATGACATATAATTGTTAACTTATAATTGTATCAATAGCTGGATAGAATATACACTATTTAGACTATTCTTCTTCTTCTTTGCGTGCGTTCTTTACGACCAATTTTAATCACTCTTTGTGATATGTTTGATCTTTACCAAGAACGTGTATACGTTGCACATTGGTTTGGTAGGCCCCTAAATGCATAGACTTCTACACATTTAGGACACATGCATCCGATTTCAGCCAAACCTCATTAGCCGCCTCTTACGACATGCCGTGGCAGGGAGCAGTGGTTCTATTCTTGACACCCCAAATTTGGGCCCCAGTAACCACTCGGGCGAGACTATTCAATATACGGGTATTTTTCCTTCAGGGTGTCCTCAGCAGAACTCGGCTAGGACAGTTCTCTGATGGACATCGGATAGGAAACGGTATAGACTTCCAAAGGAAACCTGGAGAAGAGATGTGGAAAGAGAGTTGAAAGATTGTGGCCTGACGTTGGATACAATTAGTAGAAAGATGGCAGAACAGCAACATTGGAAATCTCTTGTGGATGTCTTATATATGAAACAGGACATGACTGCAGAGTTTCTGTCAACTAAGTGCATGACCAGACATCGGTTAACAAGAAACGGAACATGGAGACAGTACAGATAGACATAGATGACTAGCATTTGTTTTGCTATCATATTATATCATTATTCTGTACATGTTCACAGTTTTAACAATTTTATTAGCAACAATATAATATGCGCGTGTACACACACATACACACATGCACATACACACATGCACATACACACACACACACTCACACACACACATGCACATACGCGGTCAGTATAAAATGAAGTTAGTTTTCTCAATAGATAACATGTACTTTGTCATATAACTTTGTCCCTCGAACTGTCTTTCTGCATTTCTCTCTCTCTCTTTCTCTCTCACTCTCACTCTCTTTCTCTCACTCTCTTTCTCTCACTCTCTTTCTCTCACTCTCTTTCTCTCTCTCTCACTCTCTCTCTTTTTCTCTCTCACTCTTTCTCTCTTTTTCTCTCTCATAGACCAGATAGAGCTCTGCCGCCGTCATGCTCAAATCTTCAGTTACATCCTGAATCCTTCTCCGTGGTCTTCCTCTTCTTCTCCTTGCCGGGATGCCTCCTTCCACTATGGTCTTCTCCAGTCCTTTGTGTTTCTTTATAGGTTCAAAATACTTTAATTTTCTCATTCTTATTTGTAGTATCAGCCAGTTTTCTTTGAGTTTGAGTTCTTTCTGTATAGATCTATTTGTTCTCTTCTCTGTCCATGATATACGGAAGACTCTTCTGTAACACTTATATTCGAAAGCACATATATGCAGTTTACAGACAATAAATAAGTATGTATAAATATGAAGCGACGAGATGTGCCCAGCTAGCATCAATAAATGAGAACATATCATTGTAAGATAGCAACACTAAAACATGTGAATTATTCATATCATTGTAAGATAGCAACACTAAAACATGTGAATTGTTCATATCATTGTAAGATATCACTAAAACATGTGAATTGTTCATATCTTGTTATAAAATACAACGGAACGTACAGAATTCACAGCTTTCGATCCCATGCCACTAGATAATGTTGTCAAACACGATGTTCTGATCCTAGAATAGAACAAACAAATCTGCTCCCTGCACAAATGATCTACACAGAAGTTTGACAGTCGTACACAGAAATGTTAACAGACTAATTAAGATTTAATTGACATGTATGGTTTTAGATGTTGTACGTTACACGCGCATATACACACGGACTAACAGACACACTTACTACCGGGTCTGTATTTACGAAGCTAGTGACGTAGACTGCCTAGAATGTAGGCACCTTGACTGGAAACACAGGCCTGGCATGCATCTAATGTTGAAGTTTACTACTATAGCAGAGGTACCTTTGGGGTGTGTCAAATTTAAATGGATTTATATTCGCTTAAACGCAAGATTGGTTTATGGCGGCAAATGGCGACAAAGTTACATTCTAAATGTCAAACACAGCTGCTTTGGAGTTGCTTGTGTGAATGTAGCTGGCACAGACAGGGAGCAACATTGAGTTTGGTGGTGTCTTCCTTGTCGACGTTTATATTTCAAAGTTATTACTGGTTTCTGATAATGCTATTTTGTTAGTACTCAGCCTGGGCTATGTATACTTCTTCGTTGACTCCCACAAGCATTATAATCATATAAAATCTTGCATGCTTCTTCAATACACTTTTTATAGTGATGAAACGTGACCAGAGAAATGTGTGATAGAGCGGCACAACAGCAGGTAGAACAAGAAATAAGGGACAGAAGGTGGCGATGGATAGGATATACGCTGAGGAGACCCCCTGACAACATCACTAGACAAGTCACTCCGATGGAACCCCCGGAGTAATAGAGGTAAACACCCAGGAACACTTGGAGGCGGGAGTTGGAGATGGAATGCAAGAAAATGGGGAGAATTCCGGAAAAGATGGCATTGGATAGGAAGACGTGGTTGACCTTGGTTAAGACCGTGGTTAACAAGGATATGTTGGTACAGAGCGGCTTGAAATCCAATGTCCAGCATCATTTAGACATCGTTGCGTATGGCGGTCGGAGAAGATATACGTATGGTGGTCGGAGAAGATATACGTATGGTGGTCGGAGAAGATATACGTGTGGTGGTCGGAGAAGATATACGTGTGGTGGTCGGAGAAGATATACGTATGGTGGTCGGAGAAGATATACGTGTGGCTTTTTATACAGATCCGTACTGTATCGTTTCCTAAAGCCATTTCTATTGAGGATGGTTTTACATGTGTGTCCCGAAATTTTATCTATGCCGTCATTTGTTAACGTTGTAATAAGACTTATATAGGTGAAACTGGCAACAAGCTTAAGGACTGTTTCAAAGCCAGCATTTACGTGACATAAGCAAACACAATGTGACCCTTTTGGTTACTCACTTTAATGGCACTGACCCTTAAGAGCTTGACATCTAGGTTGCAGTCATCCGATCATATTCATCGGATGATCGCAGTCAGTTTTCTCTAGAAAACCTTTAGATATATAGTAGTTCTTGGCTCAACACATTACAATTCTGTTTTTCTTGATACTGTGTCTTCTCATTCTGACTTTTATATAAATATAAAGTTTATATTATATGTTTACGCTATTCTATCTATCTATTCTCTATCCATGTTTTATCTTTCAGTGTCAGGTCGAGGAAAGAGGCATTTGGATCAAACCTCCCTATGCCCTTTGTACAAGGTGGAGTTTATTGCTTCGGATATTCCATTGATCCATCTTTTATGCAGTCGTCCTCTGGGTGTTGTTGTTGTTGTATTTGAGTACTAGTGCTCATTGTGGTAACCTTGATGAGTGTCAACCATTTTGACCTGTTGTTTGTCTGGTGCCGCGACCCATAAGGGATGCAAAGAATAGTACCACTGTGACCTACAAGGCATGTCGTAAGAGGCGACTGGTGTAAGGGACCTAGGGAAGCTACCCTATTAAATAAAAAGCGTATCAGAAATCAGATGTGCTGGCCTACTTGTAGGCGCATAACTGGCACAATGTACAATCGCTCTTAGGCTCAGATCACATACAAATCACACAGAGTGGTTAACAAGTGGTCGATATGACGCGTTGGAAGAAGAAGATCTGTTGTGTCTTAATTTATTGTATCAAGATTGTGATTTAATTTATTGTATCAAGATTGTGATTTAATTTATTGTATCAAGATTGTGATTTTGTCGTTTCTGAATTGATCTCTTCTTGTTGCATTTAGAATTCTTGGTCAACATTTCATCTCTATCGTTTGGATTCTTATTTCTTATTTGTTGTCAGTGTCCATGTCTGACACTGATAACACAGAGTTGGTAAGAAAACTGTGTTGTTGTCAGTGTCCATGTCTGACACTGATAGCACAGAGTTGGTAAGAAAACTGTGTTGTTGTCAGTGTCCATGTCTGACACTGATAACACAGAGTTGGTTTTAAAAACACCTGTTGGAAAACCTATGATTACGCTATTATTGTTTTATTATTATCCTTTCTCTTTTAGTTTCCAGTTCTATTTTTTCACTTTTATTTTGTAGTTACATATTTTCATTTTAAGTGCAGTTTGAACTTCTTCTTCTTCAGCGATCTCTGGTTATACGCTTTGTTTACTGTGCGATCACAAACTGGGCAGTCAGCAAGAGGTCTGTCAGGTTTCTCCAAAGCTGAGTTTTGATGTCAACTGGGTATGGCCACATGTTGCTTCTCAGCTCACAGTTTGAAATGAATGGTATGACTGTGTCTGTTGTATAAGACCTTCGTATTGTATGCTGTATTGTTTTTATATCCTTGGCTCGATAAAAGCCTTTTAGTGGAAACGTCGATTATTTGGTTCGTTATTATTGTACTTTGTGAAATGACCTTACTCCGTGTTCCTATATTTTCCAACTCCACATTGTCGTCTCACATTGTGATCTCACATTGTCGTCTCACATTGTGGTCTCACATTGTGGTCTCACATTGTGATCTCACATTGTGGTCTCACATTGTGATCTCACATTGTGGTCTCACATTGTGATCTCACATTGTGGTCTCACATTGACTTATTGTGCCATGGTACTAGATCATAGACGTGGCAGTCAAGCGACAAGTCATAAATTGTATATTTCTACCAACTCTCTGTTATCAATGTCAAACATGGCCTAATACTAAAGGGTTTTAAAGCCGAAGCATTGACTTCATTGCACCGGGGGTTTACCCATATGGCTTGGTCCCTCTCCGCAAAAATGGCAGGTTATCTGCCGAGAGTGTTGCACAAAGTACGAACTCCGTAGCTCCGGCAACCCACCTAACTAATTCACATAAAAAAAGATCACAACATGTGAAATGAACTGTTTAAGACAAGTCGTCAATGTTACAAGACGGGATAGATTGAGAAATGAGAACATAAGAAGCATCGTTGAAATCACATCATACATCCAACATATTAGATGATAACAAATAAAATAGTATAACACACCTGGCACAGGATAGAAAAAAGAAACTCCCACGTCGCTTCACAGCACATGTGGATAAGACAAGACAGTACCATACTACTTATTTACTTCTGTCATTGATCATGTTTATATAACTGTTATATCAATTCTCAAACTGCGCCCTAATTCTCAAACTGTGCAATCTAAAATCTGTAACATTATGAAACAGATATGAACAAGTAAATAAATAAAAAAGCCGGGCTTTCCGATTATTGAAGTACTAAGCAGACGAGTATTTCTCTCATATCACTCCCTCCCTAACTTTCTCGTTTTTGCTGTAATTTGTTGTTAGGAGCGGGCCTCCTGTCGGAAACAAAACGCGCCTGCGAGACGTAGGTAAGGCTAACACTGACATTTTCATCAGAAGCGTGGCCGTTATTTGCAGTAATCACCAGTTACAAAATGCCAGCCTACATCCGGTCCATGTTTCATGTTCGCAACTTGATGCTAATAATAATGTTGTTGCTTAGTCTGCCAGTACAGAGAGAGAGAGAGAGAGAGAGAGAGTATGATAAATTGATCATACGTTTTAACGAAACTGGTTTTGCACATCTCTACAACTCTTTCTCTCTCTCTCTCTGATGGCTTTTAAATCCCGATTGGGACATAGGCCCTCAACCAACTCATGTCAAGTTTTCATATCTTTTGCTATCTCCTGTTGCTCCGTCCAGCTCTTTCGTATACCATAATATCTGCCTTCAAATTTTTTCACCATGTATTTCTAAGCTTTCAACTCTTTCGCTTTCCTGCAGGTTACAGGAAATATATATACACATACACAACTGCATACTATTCACAAGATACCAGACATATAACTATAAGTACTGATCAACTACAAACACATACACGATTCCAATCAC
Source organism: Arion vulgaris (assembly GCA_020796225.1). NCBI lineage: Eukaryota > Metazoa > Mollusca > Gastropoda > Stylommatophora > Arionidae > Arion > Arion vulgaris. The sequence goes on along the minus strand of CM036763.1, from coordinate 2,315,714 downwards.
AGACACAATAGAAAATAAAAGTCTCTACTATCTTCCGTCTCAGAATAGGACGCTGCATCCTCAATAACCACACGCTCGTGTGGTGCCGGGACCCGCAAGGGAAGCAAAGGATAGTAACACTGCGACCTACAAGGCATGTAGTCTTCTTCTTCTTCTTCTTTACGTTCGTTCTTTACAACCAATTTTAATCACTATTTGTGATATGTTTGATCTTTGCCCAGAACGTGTATACGTTGCACATTGGTTTGGTAGGCCCCTAAACGCATAGACTTCTACACGTTTAGGACACATGCATCCGATTTCAGCCAAACCTCCTTAGTCGCCTCTTACGACATGCGTGGCAGGTAACAGTGGTTCTGTTCTTTACACCCCAAATTTTGGACCCGGTAACCACTCGGGCAAGTCATGTAGTAAGAGGCGACTGAGGTAGGAGCCTAGGGAAGCTACCCTAGTAAATAAAACGCTTCGCAGAAATTAAATGTGCTGACCTACTTCTAGGCGCATAACTGGCTCAACGTACAATCGCTCTTCGGCTCAGATTACATACAAATCACAAAGAATGGTTAACAAGTGGTTAATGTGGAGCGTTCGAAGAAGAAGAAGAAGAAGAATAACCACATATACAGAATAAAGTCTGCACAGACTGCACAATGTACATATCATATCCAAACACAGACTGCACAATGTACATATCATATCCAAACATAGACTGTACAATGTACATATCATATCCAAACACAGACTGCACAATGTACATATCATATCCAAACACAGACTGCACAATGTACATATCATATCCAAACATAGACTGTACAATGTACATATCATATCCAAACACAAACTGCACAATGTGCATGTCATACCCAAACACAGACTGTACAATGTACATATCATATCCAAACACAGACTGTACAATGTACATATCATATCCAAACACAGACTGTACAATGTACATATCATATCCAAACACAGACTGCACAATGTACATATCATATCCAAACACAGACTGTACAATGTACATATCATATCCAAACATAGACTGCACAATGTACATATCATATCCAAACACAGACTGCACAATGTGCATGTCATACCCAAACACAGACTACACAATGTGCATGTCATACCCAAACACAAACTGCAGAGCACATCCTGCAGTCCAACCCATCATACATGCCCCAACGAAACGATACATGACGTCATGAACAAAGCGTACAAAACCAAATATGGGGAGACCACAAGGACTCGACATGACATGCAGCTTTATAGAGCACGCCCATCTCATAGTGTAGACTGTACATATCTTCTTCTTCTTCAGCGATCTCTGGTCATAAGCTTAATGTGGACCACAAACTGAGAAGTCAGCTTCAGGTATGTGAGGTTTTCCCAAAGTTTACTTTTCAGGTCGACTGGATGTGGCCACAAACTGCTTCTCAGCTCACACAAGAGAGGACAGTCTTACAGGAAATATATTGCGGTGTCTGTTTCGCCTGCTGACACAGGCAGAGAGTTGTTTGATTTATTCTTAGTCTGTGTAAATGCATTTTGCAGATTATATTGCATTAATAGTTTGCAATGATGATTTGCAAGTAAAAATCACCAAGATATGCAAAGAAAAACATATAACTTGTCATCTATGGCATCAAAAGTTGGACTGCAGATAAGCTATGAAAAAACAAATATAATGAAGACACCTATGGCAAGTAACGCAGATATCACACTGGAATCTAAAATGATAAAAATAACAGAGCAGTTCACCTATTTAGGTAGCAATTTTGATTGCACAGGAAATGTTAAAAGAAATTATGATACGAATTGGCAAAGTAACATCAGCTTTTAAAAGTCTAAATAAAATATGGAACTGCAAGTTATATATTATTAAAACTAAATTATGAATTTTCAATTCAAATGTTGTATCAATGCTAAAATATGTTAGCGAGAGTTGGAAAATGACTAAAGATATAGAAAGCAATTTGAATGCATTTGGAAATAGATGTCTGCGAAAAAAATGAACATAAAATGGGACGAATTCAGGAGAAATGATGAATTCAGAGAAATGTCTGGTCAACCACTAGTGACAACTGTTATAAGAAAGAGAAGATGGAAATATGTTGGGCACACCTTGAGAAGAAATGTCTGGTCAACCACTAGTGACAACTGTTATAAGAAGGAGAAGATGGAAATATGTTGGACACACCTTGAGAAGAAATGTTCAAAGAATATCAAAGCAGGCACTGACCTGGGAGGCAAAGAATTCAGGAAAGAGGAACTCCGAAGGAAACCCCAAAACGAACTTTGCTGAAAGAGGCAAGAAATATCGGACTCAAATTCATGGTCTGAGCCTAAGAGCGATTGTACATTGTACTAGTTATGCGTTTACATATAGGCCAGCACATCCGATTTCTGCGATGCTTTTATTTACTATCGTAGCTTCCCTACGCCCTTACCTTGGTCGCCTCTTACGACATGCTGTAGGTTGCAGTGTTTCTACTCTTCACTCCCCTTGCGAGCCCTAGCAACAAACCTGTGCTCTCTTTCAGTAAATTTCGTTTCAGGGTTTCCCAAGTACGTCTCTACTTCCTTGAACCCATTACTTCCCACTTCAATTCCGACTTTGAGATTTTAAAATATATACGCAAGTCCTTTATATCAATGTAGTTGACATTAATAAATACATAACAATAGATCCAGGACTAGGTTTTTGTGTATCTTTGGATTTCTTTACTGTCAATTATACATGTAGCATTCATTATCTAGATCTCGTCCAAGGATGCATGAAGCTGGGGCGGTTCTTGACGTCAGGTGTTTGCTTTCTCATACAGGCCATGCTAATATTGACAGATTATTCAACAATGTCTGCTAGATGAAGCTGAATAGTTTGAAAACCAGTATTTTATCAAGAAGGATGTGGACTCTGTCGTGTCTTTTAGTTTCTGATTTATCAAGTGTGTATGTGTGTATATGTGTGTGAGTGTGTGTGTGTGTGGTTACAATAGTGTTGGGTGAATAGTGTGTGTGTGTGTATTGCTACAAGAGTGTGTGTGACTATAATGTCGCAGGGTGTATATCGTATGAGTCCTACATTTCTTAGAGAGTCTCTCCATTCTCTCTCTCTCTCTCTCTCTCTCTTTCTTTCTCTCTCTCTCTTTCTCTCTCTCTCTCTCTCTTTCTCTCTCTCTCTCTCTCTCTCTCTTTCTCTCTCTCTCTCTCTCTTTCTCTCTTTCTCTCTCTCTCTCTTTCTCTCTCTCTCTCTCTCTCTCTTTCTCTCTCTCTCTCTCTCTCTCTTCTCTCTCTCTTTCTCTCTCTTCTCTCTCTCTCTCTCTTTCTCTCTCTCTTCTCTCTCTCTCTCTCTCTCTCTCTTTCTCTCTTTCTCTCTCTTTCTCTCTCTCTCTCTCTCTCTCTCTCTCTCTCGTTGACATTGGTATGCAGGCTACTGTCACATACAACAGTGGTCACTTTCCCAAAGGTAAAAGATGGAATTCTGTCACTGGACAATCTTGATATAAACCCTATCGCTCCGTAGTTATCTCTTTACCCATGGTTATATTTGTATTGCAATATAGACTGAATTAGCTGGTATACTGGCTTTGCGTCATGTTAACAAGTAATGCAACCCAGTATATCAGCTCGTAGTGGTGAATGGGTTAAATGCAACTTGGATTTTCTTTATCGCAAACTATTTAAGTAAAATTGATAGATGTCTTCTGATGGTCAAATAAAAACTACAAGAAGACGCAAACAAACAAACATACTGACAAAAATATGCTGACATTTGATTGATCATATCCACAACACCATTACCAAAATGGCAGTAGTTTGGACACAGAAAACAAAAGTATCAAATCAAGGTCAAGAGAATACTTCTTCTTCAAACGCTCCCTATCGACCACTTGTTAACTACTTGGTGTGATTTGTATTTGATCTGAGCCTTAAAGCGATTGTACGTTGTGCCAGTTATGCTTCTACAAGAAGGCCAGCACAACCGATTTCTGCGACACTTTTTATTTACTAGAGTAATTTCACTAGGCCCTACATCAATCGCTTCTTACGACATGCTTGTACTTCGCAGTGGTACTATTCTTTGCTTTCCTTGTGGGCCCCAGCACACCACACGGGAGCAAGAGAATACGAAATTAGAAAGAAATCTCTGCGTTCAGTCTTAGTGTCTGGATATTTCATATCTTCTTTCATTCTCTCCAGTTCTTCGTTGACATTTGATGTTTCAGTTTGTCATTATGTTTGTGATTATTTTTAAATATGTTCATTTTCTCATACATTTGTGTCAACAGATTTTCACTCACACACAATACTTATACAATATTCTTCAGGTTGTCTCCCCTACAATGGTAATGATTTTTGCCCGATTATTTCCCTTCAGTTAATACCATCTTTAGTCGAGGAGTTGTTTGTTCAGCTCATCTCTGCTATTGCCCTTTGTTGTTTGTGTGTATACGAGTTAGTTTGTAATAGTAGTAGTAGTAGTTTTAGTACAAGCAGTAGTAGTAGTAGTAGTTTCAGTACAAGCAGTACTAGTGGTAGTAGTAGTAGTATCAGTAGAAGTAGTAGTAGTTTCAGTACAAGCAGTACTAGTGGTAGTAGTAGTAGTATCAGTAGAAGTAGTAGTAGTGTCAGTACAAGCAGTACTAGTGGTAGTAGTAGTAGTATCAGTAGAAGTAGTAGTGGTAGTCTTTTAACAGGAGTAGTATACCACTAATAGTAGTAGTAGTTGTTGTTGTAGGAGTATACGCCATAATAGTAGTAGTAGTAGTAGTAGTTGTAGTATCAGTAGAAGTAGTATTTGTAGTAGTTGTAGTAGTATTAGTAGAAAGAGTAGTAGTAGCAGTTTTAGAAGTAGTAGTTTTACAAGTAGTAGTAGTAGTTGCAGTAGTATAAGCAGAAATAATAATAATAATAGTAGTAGTAGTATCAGTAGAAGTAGTAGTATCAGTAGCAGTAGCAGCGGCAGCGGCAGCGGTAGCGGTAGTGGTAGTGGTAGTGGTAGCGGTAGTAGTAGTAGTAGTAGTAGTAGTAGTAGTAGTAGTAGTAGTAGTAGTAGTAGTAGTAGTAGTAGTAGTAGTATCAGTAGAAGTAGTAGTTTTCTTCTTCTGCGATCAACTTCTGCTATGTGATTACTCCGGTATGTATCATAAACTGGGCAGTTCGATTGAGGTCTTTACCGGTTCCCCCATAGTTTATTTTGTAGGGTTGTTTCTGTTGGCATCCACTGTGTGCCGGTATCCACTGTGTGCCGGTATCCACTGTGTGCCGGTATCCACTGTGTGCCGGCATCCACTGTGTGCCGGTATCCACTGTAGGACTAGTTCTGATTTTTTTGACAGCAAATGTTTTTTTGCCTTATATTCTGAATAAGTTTGTCTTGTTTGGGACGAGATATGGCCTGGAGAACTGATCTTGAGTCGTTAAAGACTGCAATATTTTTTGCTGACACCCGATGGTCGCTGAGAATCTGTTTGGCTGTAAGAAGGGCTGTTGCCTCTGCTCTAAAGTTGGTGCATGTTTCTCCTGCTGCCAAAGAGTGTGTTTCTGTGTTTCCTTGGAGGGAGTAGTAGTAATAATAGTAGTAGTATCAGTAGAAGTAGTAGTAGCTGTAGTGGTATCAGTAGAAGTAGTATGTGTAGTAGTTGTAGTAGTATCAAGAAGTAGCAGTAGTAGTAGTAAAATTAGTACTAGCAGTAGCAGTAGACCTCTTTCAGTCTCGATGGTCCATATAGCTGTACCGCTGAATAGGTAGTTCACAGTTCCGATGCTGACTATATACTCTAATGTCGGAGTGAGATTCTCGGTCACATTTCTAACTCCTAAACGATGGGACAGCTGTGATTGTATCCTGTAGTAAAACCTAGTTTTCTTGATTGATCAGACTTTTCAAAAGCAAAATCCACCTTTCTCCTATTTTCTCGGCAAATCACGTAATCACAAAGTACTGTAGTTTTACAAATTACAATCAAACTTCTTCAGCGATCTGTGGTCATGCGTTTAATTTACTGTAGACCACAAACTGGGCGGTCAGCTTCAGGTCTGTCAGGTTTCTCTTCAGCGATTGGTCATGCTTTAATTTACGTAGACCACAAAGGGCGGTCATTCAGGTCTGTCTATGGAAATCAAACTAGAAGGGCTCTTACTTGGAATCTAAAAGGGAAATATGGAAAGCTAGAAATACACAGAGAAGAGATTTGTAAAACATAGCAACGATATACAGAAGAGCTAAGAAATTATAGCTAGATATACCCAACATAGAAGGACTGGAAGAGTTTAGCTATGCTTTAACAAAGACAAAACGAAAGAGAGAGAGAGAGAGAGGAGAGAAGAGAGATGAGAGATAGAGAGAGAGAGAAAGAGAGAGAGAGAGAGAGAGAGGGAGAGAGGGAGAGAGAGAGAGGAGAGAGAGAAAGGGAGAAGAGAGAGGGAGAGAGAGGAAGAGCAAAGGAGAGAGAGAGAGAGGAAGAGAAAGGGAGAGAGAGAGAGGAAGAGCAAGGGAGAGAGAGAGGAAGAGAAAGGGAGAGAGAGAGGAAGAGAGAGGAGGGAGATGAAGAGAGGAAGAGAGAGAGGAAGAGAGAGGGAGAGAGAGAGATTAAGAGAGAGAGAGATAAACACACTCTATCCCAAACATATTTGTTTCATCAAATAGAGGAAGAAAATATCACGAGAGATTCCATGCTGACACCCTTACCTTCAGATGCTAACTTCCAGTAGTGTAAAGCCTTTGCGACGTTTCTTCTTCTTCTTTGCGATCGCTTTTTTGATGATTATACCGTTAGACATGTTCTTATGATGAAGTCGACTGTTGTCTAGAGCTCATCTCTGGTGCCATGTAGTTTTGATGATTATACCGTTAGACGCGTTCTTATGATGAAGTCGACTGTTGTCTGGAGCTCATCTCTAGTGCCATGTAGTTTTGATAATTATACCGTTAGACGCGTTCTTATGATGAAGTCGACTGTTGTCTGGAGCTCATCTCTAGTGCCATGTAGTTTGATGATTATACCGTTAGACATGTTCTTATGATGAAGTCGACTGTTGTCTAGAGCTCATCTCTGGTGCCATGTAGTTTTGATGATTATACCGTTAGACGCGTTCTTATGATGAAGTCGACTGTTGTCTAGAGCTCATCTCTGGTGCCATGTAGTTTTGATGATTATACCGTTAGACATGTTCTTATGATGAAGTCGACTGTTGTCTAGAGCTCATCTCTGGTGCCATGTGTTTTGATGATTATACCGTTAGACATGTTCTTATGATGAAGTCGACTGTTGTCTGGAGCTCATCTCTGGTGCCATGTAGTTTTGATGATTATACCGTTAGACATGTTCTTATGATGAAATCAACTGTTGTCTAGAGCTCATCTCTAGTGTCATGTAGTTTTGATGATTATACCGTTAGACGCGTTCTTATGATGAAATCGACTGTTGTCTGGAGCTCATCTCTAGTGTCATGTAGTTTTGATGATTATACCGTTAGACGCGTTCTTATGATGAAATCGACTGTTGTCTGGAGCTCATCTCTAGTGCCATGTAGTTTTGATGATTATACCGTTAGACGCGTTCTTATGATGAAGTCGACTGTTGTCTAGAGCTCATCTCTGGTGCCATGTAGTTTTGATGATTATACCGTTAGACGCGTTCTTATGATGAAGTCGACTGTTGTCTGGAGCTCATCTCTAGTGCCATGTAGTTTTGATGATTATACCGTTAGACGCGTTCTTATGATGAAGTCGACTGTTGTCTGGAGCTCATCTCTAGTGTCATGTAGTTTTGATGATTATACCGTTAGACATGTTCTTATGATGAAGTCGACTGTTGTCTAGAGCTCATCTCTGGTGCCATGTAGTTTTGATGATTATACCGTTAGACATGTTCTTATGATGAAGTCGACTGTTGTCTGGAGCTCATCTCTGGTGCCATGTATTTTTGATGATTATACCGTTAGACATGTTCTTATGATGACATCAACTGTTGTCTAGAGCTCATCTCTAGTGTCATGTAGTTTTGATGATTATACCGTTAGACGCGTTCTTATGATGAAATCGACTGTTGTCTGGAGCTCATCTCTAGTGTCATGTAGTTTTGATGATTATACCGTTAGACGCGTTCTTATGATGAAATCGACTGTTGTCTGGAGCTCATCTCTAGTGCCATGTAGTTTTGATGATTATACCGTTAGACGCGTTCTTATGATGACGTCGACTGTTGTCTGGAGCTCATCTCTAGTGCCATGTAGTTTTGATGATTATACCGTTAGACGCGTTCTTATGATGAAATCGACTGTTGTCTGGAACTCATCTCTAGTGCCATGTAGTTTTGATGATTATACCGTTAGACGCGTTCTTATGATGAAATCGACTGTTGTCTGGAGCTCATCTCTAGTGTCATGTAGTTTTGATGATTATACCGTTAGACGCGTTCTTATGATGACGTCGACTGTTGTCTAGAGCTCATCTCTAGTGTCATGTAGTTTTGATGATTATACCGTTAGACGCGTTCTTATGATGAAGTCGACTGTTGTCTGGAGCTCATCTCTAGTGCCATGTAGTTTTGATGATTATACCGTTAGACGCGTTCTTGATGACGTCGACTGTTGTCTGGAGCTCATCTCAGGTGTCATGTAGTTTTGATGATTATACCGTTAGACGCGTTCTTATGATGAAGTCAACTGTTGTCTGGAGCTCATCTCTAGTGTCATGTAGTTTTGATGATTATACCGTTAGACGCGTTCTTATGATGACGTCGACTGTTGTCTAGAGCTCATCTCTAGTGTCATGAGTTTTGATGATTATACCGTTAGACGCGTTCTTATGATGAAGTCGACTGTTGTCTGGTGCTCATCTCTAGTGTCATGTAGTTTTGATGATTATACCGTTAGACGTGTTCTTATGATGAAGTCGACTGTTGTCTGGAGCTCATCTCTAGTGCCATGTAGTTTTGATGATTATACCGTTAGACGCGTTCTTATGATGACGTCGACTGTTGTCTGGAGCTCATCTCTAGTGTCATGTAGTTTTGATGATTATACCGTTAGACGCGTTCTTATGATGAAGTCAACTGTTGTCTGGAGCTCATCTCTAGTGTCATGTAGTTTTGATGATTATACCGTTAGACGTGTTCTTATGATGAAGTCGACTGTTGTCTGGAGCTCATCTCTAGTGTCATGTATTTTTGATGATTATACCGTTAGATGCGTTCTTATGATGAAATCGACTGTTGTCTGGAGCTCATCTCTGGTACCATGTAGTTTTGATGATTATACCGTTAGACGCGTTCTTATGATGAAATCGACTGTTGTTTGGAGCTCATCTCTGGTACCATGTAGTTTTGATGATTATACCGTTAGACGCGTTCTTATGATGAAATCAACTGTTGTCTGGAGCTCATCTCTAGTGTCATGTAGTTTTGATGATTATACCGTTACACATGTTCTTATGATGAAGTCGACTGTTGTCTGGAGCTCATCTCTAGTGTCATGTAGTTTTGATGATTACACCGTTTGACGCGTTCTTATGATGACATCTACTTCTTGTCTGGAGCTCATCTATAGTGTCATGTAGTTTTGATGATTATACCGTTAGACATGTTCTTATGATGAAGTCGACTGTTGTTTGGAGCTCATCTCTGGTACCATGTAGTTTTGATGATTATACCGTTAGACGCGTTCTTATGATGAAATCGACTGTTGTCTGGAGCTCATCTCTGGTGCCATGTAGTTTTGATGATTATACCGTTAGACGCGTTCTTATGATGAAGTCGACTGTTGTCTAGAGCTCATCTCTGGTGCCATGTAGTTTGATGATTATACCGTTAGACATGTTCTTATGATGAAGTCGACTGTTGTCTAGAGCTCATCTCTGGTGCCATGTAGTTTTGATGATTATACCGTTAGACATGTTCTTATGATGAAGTCGACTGTTGTCTGGAGCTCATCTCTGGTGCCATGTAGTTTTGATGATTATACCGTTAGACATGTTCTTATGATGAAATCAACTGTTGTCTAGAGCTCATCTCTAGTGTCATGTAGTTTTGATGATTATACCGTTAGACGCGTTCTTATGATGAAATCGACTGTTGTCTGGAGCTCATCTCTAGTGTCATGTAGTTTTGATGATTATACCGTTAGACGCGTTCTTATGATGAAATCGACTGTTGTCTAGAGCTCATCTCTAGTGCCATGTAGTTTTGATGATTATACCGTTAGACGCGTTCTTATGATGAAGTCGACTGTTGTCTGGAGCTCATCTCTAGTGCCATGTAGTTTTGATAATTATACCGTTAGACGCGTTCTTATGATGAAGTCGACTGTTGTCTGGAGCTCATCTCTAGTGCCATGTAGTTTTGATGATTATACCGTTAGACATGTTCTTATGATGAAGTCGACTGTTGTCTAGAGCTCATCTCTGGTGCCATGTAGTTTTGATGATTATACCGTTAGACGCGTTCTTATGATGAAGTCGACTGTTGTCTAGAGCTCATCTCTGGTGCCATGTAGTTTTGATGATTATACCGTTAGACATGTTCTTATGATGAAGTCGACTGTTGTCTAGAGCTCATCTCTGGTGCCATGTAGTTTTGATGATTATACCGTTAGACATGTTCTTATGATGAAGTCGACTGTTGTCTGGAGCTCATCTCTGGTGCCATGTAGTTTTGATGATTATACCGTTAGACATGTTCTTATGATGAAATCAACTGTTGTCTAGAGCTCATCTCTAGTGTCATGTAGTTTTGATGATTATACCGTTAGACGCGTTCTTATGATGAAATCGACTGTTGTCTGGAGCTCATCTCAGTGTCATGTAGTTTTGATGATTATACCGTTAGACGCGTTCTTATGATGAAATCGACTGTTGTCTGGAGCTCATCTCTAGTGCCATGTAGTTTTGATGATTATACCGTTAGACGCGTTCTTATGATGAAGTCGACTGTTGTCTAGAGCTCATCTCTGGTGCCATGTAGTTTTGATGATTATACCGTTAGACGCGTTCTTATGATGAAGTCGACTGTTGTCTGGAGCTCATCTCTAGTGCCATGTAGTTTTGATGATTATGCCGTTAGACGCGTTCTTATGATGAAGTCGACTGTTGTCTGGAGCTCATCTCTAGTGTCATGTAGTTTTGATGATTATACCGTTAGACATGTTCTTATGATGAAGTCGACTGTTGTCTAGAGCTCATCTCTGGTGCCATGTAGTTTTGATGATTATACCGTTAGACATGTTCTTATGATGAAGTCGACTGTTGTCTGGAGCTCATCTCTGGTGCCATGTAGTTTTGATGATTATACCGTTAGACATGTTCTTATGATGACATCAACTGTTGTCTAGAGCTCATCTCTAGTGTCATGTAGTTTTGATGATTATACCGTTAGACGCGTTCTTATGATGAAATCGACTGTTGTCTGGAGCTCATCTCTAGTGTCATGTAGTTTTGATGATTATACCGTTAGACGCGTTCTTATGATGAAATCGACTGTTGTCTGGAGCTCATCTCTAGTGCCATGTAGTTTTGATGATTATACCGTTAGACGCGTTCTTATGATGACGTCGACTGTTGTCTGGAGCTCATCTCTAGTGCCATGTAGTTTTGATGATTATACCGTTAGACGCGTTCTTATGATGAAATCGACTGTTGTCTGGAGCTCATCTCTAGTGCCATGTAGTTTTGATGATTATACCGTTAGACGCGTTCTTATGATGAAATCGACTGTTGTCTGGAGCTCATCTCTAGTGTCATGTAGTTTTGATGATTATACCGTTAGACGCGTTTTTATGATGACGTCGACTGTTGTCTAGAGCTCATCTCTAGTGTCATGTAGTTTTGATGATTATACCGTTAGACGCGTTCTTATGATGAAGTCGACTGTTGTCTGGAGCTCATCTCTAGTGTCATGTAGTTTTGATGATTATACCGTTAGACGTGTTCTTATGATGAAGTCGACTGTTGTCTGGAGCTCATCTCTAGTGCCATGTAGTTTTGATGATTATACCGTTAGACGCGTTCTTATGATGACGTCGACTGTTGTCTGGAGCTCATCTCTAGTGTCATGTAGTTTTGATGATTATACCGTTAGACGCGTTCTTATGATGAAGTCAACTGTTGTCTGGAGCTCATCTCTAGTGTCATGTAGTTTTGATGATTATACCGTTAGACGCGTTCTTATGATGACGTCGACTGTTGTCTAGAGCTCATCTCTAGTGTCATGTAGTTTTGATGATTATACCGTTAGACGCGTTCTTATGATGAAGTCGACTGTTGTCTGGAGCTCATCTCTTGTGTCATGTAGTTTTGATGATTATACCGTTAGACGTGTTCTTATGATGAAATCGACTGTTGTCTGAGCTCATCTCTAGTGCCATGTAGTTTTGATGATTATACCGTTAGACGCGTTCTTATGATGACGTCGACTGTTGTCTGGAGCTCATCTCTAGTGTCATGTAGTTTTGATGATTATACCGTTAGACGCGTTCTTATGATGAAGTCAACTGTTGTCTGGAGCTCATCTCTAGTGTCATGTAGTTTTGATGATTATACCGTTAGACGCGTTCTTATGATGAAGTCGACTGTTGTCTGGAGCTCATCTCTAGTGTCATGTAGTTTTGATGATTATACCGTTAGATGCGTTCTTATGATGAAATCGACTGTTGTCTGGAGCTCATCTCTGGTACCATGTAGTTTTGATGATTATACCGTTAGACGCGTTCTTATGATGAAATCGACTGTTGTTTGGAGCTCATCTCTGGTACCATGTAGTTTTGATGATTATACCGTTAGACGCGTTCTTATGATGAAATCAACTGTTGTCTGGAGCTCATCTCTAGTGTCGTGTAGTTTTGATGATTACACCGTTAGACGCGTTCTTATGATGACATCTACTTCTTGTCTGGAGCTCATCTCTGGTGCCATGTAGTTTTGATGATTATACCGTTAGACGCGTTCTTATGATGAAGTCGACTGTTGTCTAGAGCTCATCTCTGGTGCCATGTAGTTTTGATGATTATACCGTTAGACATGTTCTTATGATGAAGTCGACTGTTGTCTAGAGCTCATCTCTGGTGCCATGTAGTTTTGATGATTATACCGTTAGACGCGTTCTTATGATGAAGTCGACTGTTGTCTGGAGCTCATCTCTAGTGTCATGTAGTTTTGATGATTATACCGTTAGATGCGTTCTTATGATGAAATCGACTGTTGTCTGGAGCTCATCTCTGGTACCATGTAGTTTTGATGATTATACCGTTAGACGCGTTCTTATGATGAAATCGACTGTTGTTTGGAGCTCATCTCTGGTACCATGTAGTTTTGATGATTATACCGTTAGACGCGTTCTTATGATGAAATCAACTGTTGTCTGGAGCTCATCTCTAGTGTCATGTAGTTTTGATGATTACACCGTTAGACGCGTTCTTATGATGACATCTACTTCTTGTCTGGAGCTCATCTCTGGTGCCATGTAGTTTTGATGATTATACCGTTAGACGCGTTCTTATGATGAAGTCGACTGTTGTCTAGAGCTCATCTCTGGTGCCATGTAGTTTTGATGATTATACCGTTAGACATGTTCTTATGATGAAGTCGACTGTTGTCTAGAGCTCATCTCTGGTGCCATGTAGTTTTGATGATTATACCGTTAGACATGTTCTTATGATGAAGTCGACTGTTGTCTGGAGCTCATCTCTGGTGCCATGTAGTTTTGATGATTATACCGTTAGACATGTTCTTATGATGAAATCAACTGTTGTCTAGAGCTCATCTCTAGTGTCATGTAGTTTTGATGATTATACCGTTAGACGCGTTCTTATGATGAAATCGACTGTTGTCTGGAGCTCATCTCTAGTGTCATGTAGTTTTGATGATTATACCGTTAGACGCGTTCTTATGATGAAATCGACTGTTGTCTGGAGCTCATCTCTAGTGCCATGTAGTTTGATGATTATACCGTTAGACGCGTTCTTATGATGAAGTCGACTGTTGTCTAGAGCTCATCTCTGGTGCCATGTAGTTTTGATGATTATACCGTTAGACGCGTTCTTATGATGAAGTCGACTGTTGTCTGGAGCTCATCTCTAGTGCCATGTAGTTTTGATGATTATACCGTTAGACGCGTTCTTATGATGAAGTCGACTGTTGTCTGGAGCTCATCTCTAGTGTCATGTAGTTTTGATGATTATACCGTTAGACGTGTTCTTATGATGTAGTCGACTGTTGTCTAGAGCTCATCTCTGGTGCCATGTAGTTTTGATGATTATACCGTTAGACATGTTCTTATGATGAAGTCGACTGTTGTCTGAGCTCATCTCTGGTGCCATGTAGTTTGATGATTATACCGTTAGACATGTTCTTATGATGAAATCAACTGTTGTCTAGAGCTCATCTCTAGTGTCATGTAGTTTTGATGATTATACCGTTAGACGCGTTCTTATGATGAAATCGACTGTTGTCTGGAGCTCATCTCTAGTGTCATGTAGTTTTGATGATTATACCGTTAGACGCGTTCTTATGATGAAATCGACTGTTGTCTGGAGCTCATCTCTAGTGCCATGTAGTTTTGATGATTATACCGTTAGACGCGTTCTTATGATGAAATCGACTGTTGTCTGGAGCTCATCTCTAGTGCCATGTAGTTTTGATGATTATACCGTTAGACGCGTTCTTATGATGAAATCGACTGTTGTCTGGAGCTCATCTCTAGTGTCATGTAGTTTTGATGATTATACCGTTAGACGCGTTCTTATGATGACGTCGACTGTTGTCTAGAGCTCATCTCTAGTGTCATGTAGTTTTGATGATTATACCGTTAGACGCGTTCTTATGATGACGTCGACTGTTGTCTAGAGCTCATCTCTAGTGTCATGTAGTTTTGATGATTATACCGTTAGACGCGTTCTTATGATGAAATCGACTATTGTCTGGAGCTCATCTCTGGTACCATGTAGTTTTGATGATTATACCGTTAGACGCGTTCTTATGATGAAATCGACTGTTGTTTGGAGCTCATCTCTGGTACCATGTAGTTTTGATGATTATACCGTTAGACGCGTTCTTATGATGAAATCAACTGTTGTCTGGAGCTCATCTCTAGTGTCATGTAGTTTTGATGATTATACCGTTAGACATGTTCTTATGATGAAGTCGACTGTTGTCTGGAGCTCATCTCTAGTGTCATGTAGTTTTGATGATTACACCGTTAGACGCGTTCTTATGATGACATCTACTTCTTGTCTGGAGCTCATCTCTAGTGTCATGTAGTTTTGATGATTATACCGTTAGACATGTTCTTATGATGAAGTCGACTGTTGTTTGGAGCTCATCTCTGGTACCATGTAGTTTTGATGATTATACCGTTAGACGCGTTCTTATGATGAAATCGACTGTTGTCTGGAGCTCATCTCTGGTGCCATGTAGTTTTGATGATTATACCGTTAGACGCGTTCTTATGATGAAGTCGACTGTTGTCTAGAGCTCATCTCTGGTGCCATGTAGTTTTGATGATTATACCGTTAGACATGTTCTTATGATGAAGTCGACTGTTGTCTAGAGCTCATCTCTGGTGCCATGTAGTTTTGATGATTATACCGTTAGACATGTTCTTATGATGAAGTCGACTGTTGTCTGGAGCTCATCTCTGGTGCCATGTAGTTTTGATGATTATACCGTTAGACATGTTCTTATGATGAAATCAACTGTTGTCTAGAGCTCATCTCTAGTGTCATGTAGTTTTGATGATTATACCGTTAGACGCGTTCTTATGATGAAATCGACTGTTGTCTGGAGCTCATCTCTAGTGTCATGTAGTTTTGATGATTATACCGTTAGACGCGTTCTTATGATGAAATCGACTGTTGTCTGGAGCTCATCTCTAGTGCCATGGTTTTGATGATTATACCGTTAGACGCGTTCTTATGATGAAGTCGACTGTTGTCTAGAGCTCATCTCTGGTGCCATGTAGTTTTGATGATTATACCGTTAGACGCGTTCTTATGATGAAGTCGACTGTTGTCTGGAGCTCATCTCTAGTGCCATGTAGTTTTGATGATTATACCGTTAGACGCGTTCTTATGATGAAGTCGACTGTTGTCTGGAGCTCATCTCTAGTTCCATGTAGTTTTGATGATTATACCGTTAGACATGTTCTTATGATGAAGTCGACTGTTGTCTAGAGCTCATCTCTGGTGCCATGTTTTGATGATTATACCGTTAGACATGTTCTTATGATGAAGTCGACTGTTGTCTGGAGCTCATCTCTGGTGCCATGTAGTTTTGATGATTATACCGTTAGACATGTTCTTATGATGAAATCAACTGTTGTCTAGAGCTCATCTCTAGTGTCATGTATTTTTGATGATTATACCGTTAGACGCGTTCTTATGATGAAATCGACTGTTGTCTGGAGCTCATCTCTAGTGTCATGTAGTTTTGATGATTATACCGTTAGACGCGTTCTTCTGATGAAATCGACTGTTGTCTGGAGCTCATCTCTAGTGTCATGTAGTTTTGATGATTATACCGTTAGACATGTTCTTATGATGAAGTCGACTGTTGTCTGGAGCTCATCTCTAGTGTCATGTAGTTTTGATGATTACACCGTTAGACGCGTTCTTATGATGACATCTACTTCTTGTCTGGAGCTCATCTCTAGTGTCATGTAGTTTTGATGATTATACCGTTAGACATGTTCTTATGATGAAGTCGACTGTTGTTTGGAGCTCATCTCTAGTACCATGTAGTTTGATGATTATACCGTTAGACGCGTTCTTATGATGAAATCGACTGTTGTCTGGAGCTCATCTCTGGTGCCATGTAGTTTTGATGATTATACCGTTGACGCGTTCTGATGAAGTCGACTGTTGTCAGGAGCTCATCTCTGATGCCATGTAGTTTTGATGATTATACCGTTAGACATGTTCTTATGATGAAGTCGACTGTTGTCTAGAGCTCATCTCTGGTGCCATGTAGTTTTGATGATTATACCGTTAGACATGTTCTTATGATGAAGTCGACTGTTGTCTGGAGCTCATCTCTGGTGCCATGTAGTTTTGATGATTATACCGTTAGACATGTTCTTATGATGAAATCAACTGTTGTCTAGAGCTCATCTCTAGTGTCATGTAGTTTTGATGATTATACCGTTAGACGCGTTCTTATGATGAAATCGACTGTTGTCTGGAGCTCATCTCTAGTGTCATGTAGTTTTGATGATTATACCGTTAGACGCGTTCTTATGATGAAATCGACTGTTGTCTAGAGCTCATCTCTAGTGCCATGTAGTTTTGATGATTATACCGTTAGACGCGTTCTTATGATGAAGTCGACTGTTGTCTAGAGCTCATCTCCGGTGCCATGTAGTTTTGATGATTATACCGTTAGACGCGTTCTTATGATGAAGTCGACTGTTGTCGGGAGCTCATCTCTAGTGCCATGTAGTTTTGATGATTATACCGTTTGACGCGTTCTTATGATGAAGTCGACTGTTGTCTGGAGCTCATCTCTAGTGTCATGTAGTTTTGATGATTATACCGTTAGACATGTTCTTATGATGAAGTCGACTGTTGTCTAGAGCTCATCTCTGGTGCCATGTAGTTTTGATGATTATACCGTTAGACATGTTCTTATGATGAAGTCGACTGTTGTCTGGAGCTCATCTCTGGTGCCATGTAGTTTTGATGATTATACCGTTAGACATGTTCTTATGATGAAATCAACTGTTGTCTAGAGCTCATCTCTAGTGTCATGTAGTTTTGATGATTATACGTTAGACGCGTTCTTATGATGAAATCGACTGTTGTCTGGAGCTCATCTCTAGTGCCATTTAGTTTTGATGATTATACCGTTAGACGCGTTCTTATGATGACGTCGACTGTTGTCTGGAGCTCATCTCTAGTGCCATGTAGTTTTGATGATTATACCGTTAGACGCGTTCTTATGATGAAATCGACTGTTGTCTGAGCTCATCTCTAGTGCCATGTAGTTTTGATGATTATACCGTTAGACGCGTTCTTATGATGAAATCAACTGTTGTCTGGAGCTCATCTCTAGTGTCATGTAGTTTTGATGATTATACCGTTAGACATGTTCTTATGATGAAGTCGACTGTTGTCTGGAGCTCATCTCTAGTGTCATGTAGTTTTGATGATTACACCGTTAGACGCGTTCTTATGATGACATCTACTTTTGTCTGGAGCTCATCTCTGGTGCCATGTAGTTTTGATGATTATACCGTTAGACATGTTCTTATGATGAAGTCGACTGTTGTCTAGAGCTCATCTCTGGTGCCATGTAGTTTTGATGATTATACCGTTAGACGCGTTCTTATGATGAAGTCGACTGTTGTCTGGAGCTCATCTCTAGTGCCATGGTTTTGATGATTATACCGTTAGACGCGTTCTTATGATGAAGTCGACTGTTGTCTGGAGCTCATCTCTAGTGTCATGTAGTTTTGATGATTATACCGTTAGACATGTTCTTATGATGAAGTCGACTGTTGTCTAGAGCACATCTCTGGTGCCATGTAGTTTTGATGATTATACCGTTAGACATGTTCTTATGATGAAGTCGACTGTTGTCTGGAGCTCATCTCTGTGCCATGTAGTTTTGATGATTATACCGTTAGACATGTTCTTATGATGAAATCAACTGTTGTCTAGAGCTCATCTCTAGTGTCATGTAGTTTTGATGATTATACCGTTAGACGCGTTCTTATGATGAAATCGACTGTTGTCTGGAGCTCATCTCTAGTGTCATGTAGTTTTGATGATTATACCGTTAGACGCGTTCTTATGATGAAATCGACTGTTGTCTGGAGCTCATCTCTAGTGCCATGTAGTTTTGATGATTATACCGTTAGACGCGTTCTTATGATGACGTCGACTGTTGTCTGGAGCTCATCTCTAGTGCCATGTAGTTTTGATGATTATACCGTTAGACGCGTTCTTATGATGAAATCGACTGTTGTCTGGAGCTCATCTCTAGTGTCATGTAGTTTTGATGATTATACCGTTAGACGCGTTCTTATGATGAAGTCGACTGTTGTCTGGAGCTCATCTCTAGTGTCATGTAGTTTTGATGATTATACCGTTAGATGCGTTCTTATGATGAAATCGACTGTTGTCTGGAGCTCATCTCTGGTACCATGTAGTTTTGATGATTATACCGTTAGACGCGTTCTTATGATGAAATCGACTGTTGTTTGGAGCTCATCTCTGGTACCATGTGTTTTGATGATTATACCGTTAGACGCGTTCTTATGATGAAATCAACTGTTGTCTGGAGCTCATCTCTAGTGTCATGTAGTTTTGATGATTATACCGTTAGACATGTTCTTATGATGAAGTCGACTGTTGTCTAGAGCTCATCTCTGGTGCCATGTAGTTTTGATGATTATACCGTTAGACATGTTCTTATGATGAAGTCGACTGTTGTCTGGAGCTCATCTCTGGTGCCATGTAGTTTTGATGATTATACCGTTAGACATGTTCTTATGATGAAATCAACTGTTGTCTAGAGCTCATCTCTAGTGTCATGTAGTTTTGATGATTATACCGTTAGACGCGTTCTTATGATGAAATCGACTGTTGTCTGGAGCTCATCTCTAGTGTCATGTAGTTTTGATGATTATACCGTTAGACGCGTTCTTATGATGAAATCGACTGTTGTCTGGAGCTCATCTCTAGTGCCATGTAGTTATGATGATTATACCGTTAGACGCGTTCTTATGATGACGTCGACTGTTGTCTGGAGCTCATCTCTAGTGCCATGTAGTTTTGATGATTATACCGTTAGACGCGTTCTTATGATGAAATCGACTGTTGTCTGGAGCTCATCTCTAGTGCCATGTAGTTTTGATGATTATACCGTTAGACGCGTTCTTATGATGAAATCGACTGTTGTCTGGAGCTCATCTCTAGTGTCATGTAGTTTTGATGATTATACCGTTAGACGCGTTCTTATGATGACGTCGACTGTTGTCTAGAGCTCATCTCTAGTGTCATGTAGTTTTGATGATTATACCGTTAGACGCGTTCTTATGATGAAGTCGACTGTTGTCTGGAGCTCATCTCTAGTGTCATGTAGTTTTGATGATTATACCGTTAGACGTGTTCTTATGATGAAATCGACTGTTGTCTGGAGCTCATCTCTAGTGCCATGTAGTTTTGATGATTATACCGTTAGACGCGTTCTTATGATGACGTCGACTGTTGTCTGGAGCTCATCTCTAGTGTCATGTAGTTTTGATGATTATACCGTTAGACGCGTTCTTATGATGAAGTCAACTGTTGTCTGGAGCTCATCTCTGGTGTCATGTAGTTTTGATGATTATACCGTTAGACGCGCTATGATGAAGTCGACTGTTGTCTGGAGCTCATCTCTAGTGTCATTTAGTTTTGATGATTATACCGTTAGATGCGTTCTTATGATGAAATCGACTGTTGTCTTGAGCTCATCTCTGGTACCATGTAGTTTTGATGATTATACCGTTAGACGCGTTCTTATGATGAAATCGACTGTTGTTTGGAGCTCATCTCTGGTACCATGTAGTTTTGATGATTATACCGTTAGACGCGTTCTTATGATGAAATCGACTGTTGTCTGGAGCTCATCTCTAGTGTCATGTAGTTTTGATGATTATACCGTTAGACGCGTTCTTATGATGACGTCGACTGTTGTCTGGAGCTCATCTCTAGTGCCATGTAGTTTTGATGATTATACCGTTAGACGCGTTCTTATGATGACGTCGACTGTTGTCTGGAGCTCATCTCTAGTGTCATGTAGTTTTGATGATTATACCGTTAGACGGTTCTATGATGAAGTCAACTGTTGTCGGGAGCTCATCTCTAGTGTCATGAGTTTGATGAGTATACCGTTAGACGCGTTCTTATGATGAAGTCGACTGTTGTCTGGAGCTCATCTCTAGTGTCATGTAGTTTTGATGATTATACCGTTAGATGCGTTCTTATGATGAAATCGACTGTTGTCTGGAGCTCATCTCTGGTACCATGTAGTTTTGATGATTATACCGTTAGACGCGTTCTTATGATGAAATCGACTGTTGTTTGGAGCTCATCTCTGGTACCATGTAGTTTTGATGATTATACCGTTAGACGCGTTCTTATGATGAAATCAACTGTTGTCTGGAGCTCATCTCTAGTGTCATGTAGTTTTGATGATTATACCGTTAGACATGTTCTTATGATGAAGTCGACTGTTGTCTAGAGCTCATCTCTGGTGCCATGTAGTTTTGATGATTATACCGTTAGACATGTTCTTATGATGAAGTCGACTGTTGTCTGGAGCTCATCTCTGGTGCCATGTAGTTTGATGATTATACCGTTAGACATGTTCTTATGATGAAATCAACTGTTGTCTAGAGCTCATCTCTAGTGCCATGTAGTTTGATGATTATACCGTTAGACGCGTTCTTATGATGAAATCGACTGTTGTCTGGAGCTCATCTCTAGTGCCATGTAGTTTTGATGATTATACCGTTAGACGCGTTCTTATGATGAAGTCGACTGGTGTCTAGAGCTCATCTCTGGTGCCATGTAGTTTTGATGATTATACCGTTAGACGCGTTCTTATGATGAAGTCGACTGTTGTCTGGAGCTCATCTCTAGTGCCATAGTTTTGATGATTATACCGTTAGACGCGTTCTTATGATGAAGTCGACTGTTGTCTGAGCTCATCTCAGTGCATGTAGTTTTGATGATTATACCGTTAGACATGTTCTTATGATGAAGTCGACTGTTGTCTAGAGCTCATCTCTGGTGCCATGTAGTTTTGATGATTATACCGTTAGACATGTTCTTATGATGAAGTCGACTGTTGTCTGGAGCTCATCTCTGTGCCATGTAGTTTTGATGATTATACCGTTAGACATGTTCTTATGATGAAATCAACTGTTGTCTAGAGCTCATCTCTAGTGTCATGTAGTTTTGATGATTATACCGTTAGACGCGTTCTTATGATGAAATCGACTGTTGTCTAGAGCTCATCTCTAGTGTCATGTAGTTTTGATGATTATACCGTTAGACGCGTTCTTATGATGAAATCGACTGTTGTCTGGAGCTCATCTCTAGTGCCATGTAGTTTTGATGATTATACCGTTAGACGCGTTCTTATGATGACGTCGACTGTTGTCTGGAGCTCATCTCTGTGCCATGTAGTTTTGATGATTATACCGTTAGACGCGTTCTTATGATGAAATCGACTGTGTCTGGAGCTCATCTCTGGTGCATGTATTTTGATGATTATACCGTTAGACGCGTTCTTATGATGAAATCGACTGTTGTCTGGAGCTCATCTCTAGTGTCATGTAGTTTTGATGATTATACCGTTAGACGCGTTCTTATGATGACGTCGACTGTTGTCTGGAGCTCATCTCTAGTGTCATGTAGTTTTGATGATTATACCGTTAGACGCGTTCTTATGATGAAGTCGACTGTTGTCTGGAGCTCATCTCTAGTGTCATGTAGTTTTGATGATTATACCGTTAGACGTGTTCTATGATGAAGTCGACTGTTGTCTGGAGCTCATCTCTAGTGTCATGAGTTTTGATGATTATACCGTTAGACGCGTTCTTATGATGAAGTCGACTGTTGTCTGGAGCTCATCTCTAGTGTCATGTAGTTTTGATGATTATACCGTTAGATGCGTTCTTATGATGAAGTCGACTGTTGTCTGGAGCTCATCTCTAGTGTCATGTAGTTTTGATGATTATACCGTTAGACGCGTTCTTATGATGAAGTCGACTGTTGTCTGGAGCTCATCTCTAGTGTCATGTAGTTTTGATGATTATACCGTTAGATGCGTTCTTATGATGAAATCGACTGTTGTCTTGAGCTCATCTCTGGTACCATGTAGTTTTGATGATTATACCGTTAGACGCGTTCTTATGATGAAATCGACTGTTGTTTGGAGCTCATCTCTGGTACCATGTAGTTTTGATGATTATACCGTTAGACATGTTCTTATGATGAAGTCGACTGTTGTCTGGAGCTCATCTCTAGTGTCATGTAGTTTTGATGATTACACCGTTAGACGCGTTCTTATGATGACATCTACTTCTTGTCTGGAGCTCATCTCTAGTGTCATGTAGTTTTGATGATTATACCGTTAGACATGTTCTTATGATGAAGTCGACTGTTGTCTTGAGCTCATCTCTGGTACCATGTAGTTTTGATGATTATACCGTTAGACGCGTTCTTATGATGAAATCGACTGTTGTCTGGAGCTCATCTCTGGTGCCATGTAGTTTTGATGATTATACCGTTAGACGCGTTCTTATGATGAAATCGACTGTTGTCTAGAGCTCATCTCTGGTGCCATGTAGTTTTGATGATTATACCGTTAGACGCGTTCTTATGATGAAATCGACTGTTGTCTAGAGCTCATCTCTGGTGCCATGTAGTTTGATGATTATACCGTTAGACGCGTTCTTATGATGAAATCGACTGTTGTCTGGAGCTCATCTCTGGTGTCATGTAGTTTTGAATGTAGTGTTGTGTTGTAGGGCCAGCATTCCAGCATATACTGCGACGCTATATATAATACTACATTTTCTATATTTTCAGGGCCAGTGGTATATTTTCTCAATATGATGCAAGTCTTCAAAATGCCATCACTTAAATGTTTTTGTTCTTTAAAACAACCTTCGATTGTGATTACTTTAAAACTACGCGAAATGTATGAATACTATTTTTATTTGGAAAATATCAACGACTTTAAAATAATGATATCAACTATCAGCTATAACAATCTAGTACAGTTTTATTCTTCTGTAACTTTAGTTAACTTATTAATTAGAGATGTGTAATTTAGAACCACAGTCAATGTATCGGAATAAAATAGACTAATATAGAAAAGCGTTGTGTATAGATTTTTAATTCTTCTTCTTTTGTCGTCACACTGCTACCGGGTTGTTGCCCAGTGTCGTGGTTTTTTGCTTGTGTCTTGCGCTGTTATGGTGGCGTGTGTGATTGTTATTTTTGCTCTTTCACAGGATTCTGCTATGCCATCTAACCATCTCTTTTGTGGTCTTCCTCTCGCCTTCTTTCCTGATGTTCTGTTGTAGAAGACTCTGTATACTGTGGAGTTTGGATTCATTCTTATTAAGTGACCAAACACTTTCATTCTTTGTTTCTCAATGTAATTCAAACAAGGTTCTGTGCCAACTTGTTTTCTTTTGCTGATGTTAGTGACTCCGGCAGCGCATTTCACTTGTTGCTATTGTTTGTGACTGTGTTTTTTAATTATTGAATGGTTCAAATTGTATATTGATTTCGCTGATTATACCGTTCCCTTACGGTGCTGCCTGATGCGGCCACCTCTCTTTGTCATAGCACAGCATAGCCCTTACTGAATTAGGGGCCTAGGGTAGCTACAGTAGTAATAAAAACATCGCAAAAATTTGGGATGTGCTGGCCTACTTGTAGGCGCATAACTGGCACAACGTACAATCGCTCGTAAGCTCAGATAATATACAAATCACAAAGAGTGGTTTAACAAGTGGTTGATATGAAGCTCTTAGGCTCGGATGACATACAAATCACTCACAAAGAGTGATTTAACAAGTGGTTGATATGGAACGCTAGATGAAGAAGATAAAAACAGAAGTTTTTGAGGATAATGACATTTGTTTAGTTTTTCAATTCACATTCCGAGGTCATGTCAATCATACATATATCATCATCAAATAGCTTGTCCTGAGCATAACTTTTGCCACCCCAACAGTCATCCGGAATTTCTCTCTCTCATAGGCCAGATGTCCTGCCTCTGCAGCCGTCATGTTCAAACCATCAGTTACATCCTGAATCCATCTTCTCCGTGGTCTTCCTCTTCTTCTCTTTTTCGGTATGCCTCCTTCCATGATGGTCTTCTCCAGCCCTTCATGTCTTTTTATATGTCCAAAATATCTCAATTTTCTCTTTCTTATTTGTAGCATCAGCCAGTTTTATTTGATTTTGAGTTCTTTCTCTATAGATCTATTTGTTCTCTTCTCTGTCCATGATATACGAAGGACTCTTCTGTAACACTTGTATTCAAAAGCACATATATGTTTTTCCACTGCTTTATTAAATGTCCATGCTTCACACCCATACGTTACCATTGGGAGTATGCATGCTCTTAATATTCTGATCTTTGTTTTCCTATCAGTTCCGTTCCATACTATTTTTAGTTGTTTAAATTTTTGTAAAGCCATGTTTGTTCTTCTTTCAATTTCCTTCATCCCATTTCCATCTGTTGTTAGTAGTGAACCAAGATATTCAAAACTGTTCACATTTCCATCTGTTGTTAGTAGTGAACCAAGATATTCAAACATACATCAAACAAACAAATGAAGCACGTCCTCATGAACGACGCTTACAGAGCAAGAAGCTACAAGGAACTCGTGAGTTAAAGTTACGGTAAGAGTAATGGTGGTAGTGTTATCTTAGTCGTCCATGTTGTTTTGTTTACTACTTGTTTGGTTTATGAGCTCTTAATTTCTTGTTTGGTTTGTTGAGTTGTAGTTTTTTGGGGTTCGTTGATTTTCCCGCGTAACAGATATTGGTCTCTATAGCGACGTGGTTAAGATGTTTGCCTGGCGTTCTGAATATGTGAAACCTGACTGTGGTTCGGAATCATGACAGAGTAAAAAAAAAAAGGCTAAGGATTGGGGTTAGTGTTGGGCTTGGGCTTAGGGTTCGGGTTCGGCTTAGGGTTAGGCTTGGGTTTGGGGTTAAGGTTATGGTTACTGTTAGGGTTCGGGTTGAGGTTGGGGTTGGGCTTAGGCGTAGGGTTAGGGGTAAGGGTTAGGGGTAGGGGTAGGGCCAGGGCGGTGGCGGTGGTCTTCGTGGAGGTTTTCGTGGTGGTACGGGTGGTGTTCGTGGTAGTGGTGATACTTATTAATTTGCTTTCTGTTTCTCACTTTATCTGCATAGTTTAAAGTTGTTTTATTTTATGTGAATTCTTTTTAATATTAGCTAGCGAGGTCGCTCAGACATTTACTTGATGAGTTTAAGATTAAAAGTTCAAATCTCGCTGTAGTTTCTTGGCCAATTTTTTTCTTGTGTTAGGTTGAGTTTTGAATAAGATTAAATTTAGGACTAGGAGTAGGGGTATGTGGTGGTTGGGTTGTGGGGGGATGGTCGTTTTTCGCCTACATTTTCTCTGTACCGCTCAGTGGTACAGCAGCAGATTGTCTGCAGGTCATGCCAAGCTTTACTATACTGTAGGCATGTTTCTAAATGTTGTTTGCTGCTTGTGTTCTTTCATCCACTCTTTGTGATCTGTCTGATTTGCGTAAAGAACGTGAGTACGTTTCGTTCCCATTATATAACAAGTTAACTGGTATAAGGTCCCAGAAATATAAAGAGAACTAATATAGCATCTACCACTAAGTCCGACACCTGACAATCGACTACATAAAATTCACACAAGACTGTCTAAACAACTTATACAAGTTTATTGGTATCTATATATATTGTATTTCTAAACTGGTAAACGTACATACATATTCTCTCAACTGATATGAGACCAAAAGTACATAAATAACTTTCCTGAAAATCAATGGTGATATCATTAAGTGCGCTTCTCTACAATTAACATAAAGTCAAGGAACCCTCTGTCGGTTTTTTCCACATCTATCACAACCTATAAATCAAATACAATAGTTCAGCATCTCCACTAATTATGCAAAGTTCAAGAAATGCTCAGTTGTTGGTTCTCACATCTATCACAACTTATAAATCAAACAACACTAGTTCAGCTTCTCTCTATTAACGAAAAAAGTTCAAGAGCTCCTCTGTTGTGGGTTCTCACATTCATCACAACTTATAATCAAATAACACTTCAAAGAGTCCTCCAGTTGTGGGTTCTCACATTCTATCACAACTTATAAATCAAACAACACTAGTTCAGCTTCTCTACAATTAACAGAAAAGTTCAAGAGATCCTCTGTTGTGGGTTCTCACATTCATCACAACTTATAATCAAATAACATTTCAAAGAATCCTCTGTTGTGGGTTCTCACATACATCACAACTTATAAATCAAATAACATTTTAAAGAATCCTCAGTTGTGGGTTCTCACATACTATCACAACTTAATAAATCAAATAACATTTCAAAAGAATCCTCAGTTGTGGGTTCTCACAACTATCACAACTTCTCTAGAGTAACTATCTTTCTTACACTCTCTAAGAAACATAGGTCCATCTTCCTCAACTTCTCTAAAGTAACTGTCAAAGAAATCCTCCTACTCTCTAAGAAACATAGGTCCATCTTCCTCAACTTCTCTAAAGTAACTGTCTTTCTTACACTCTCTAAGAAAACATAGGTCCATCTTCCTCAACTTCTCTAAAGTAACTGTGCTACTGCTCAAACCAAAAGCTCCCAATTGTCCCTTCTCTGGCTCGAGATCCTCGATTTTTACGTGAGTCCTCGCCTATCTCGGGTTCGAACCCTGTTCATGAATTTAACTCCCTACTGGTCAGTAACTGGACTGGTAAACAATTTAATACTAATAGTATTCAAGGACGCCCTTGCAAAAATAAGGGTCGTGGTTGACCCCGACTGTACCCCTAATTAGGATAACAGTGAAACTGTTACAATTATTCCCATACGGCATATAGAACAGTTGCACCTGTACTTCGACCTAATCACGTCCTGAGTCACAACGCCTTTACGATGGATGTCATTCGTTACAAAGCTACATATTTTGGTTTTCTGTTCTTAAGTCTAGTGCAGCATGTCCCAAAGTGGGGTACGCGTCCCCAGTGGGCGCGAAGCGTTCTAAGGGAGCGATTGTGGGTTTAGAAGAATTTGGGGGTAGTTCAGGCGATTATTGTTCGGCGGCTCATTAAAGAAGAAATTAGTAATCAAAATTTTAAAATAAATTATTTTCGTGATTTTGTGATTGAATAATCATTTAAAATTTGAATTCTGCATTTTAATTCATCTTATACCCGTCTTATACGATCCATTTTTTCATCAATTTTCTATTTTATGCATATAATCATTTGAAAATTGACCATGTATGACAGAATAGAGCATGTATATATGTGGGGTGGGGGTGGCGTTGTCAACATGGTATAATGTGCAGGTGGGGGCCATTACAAAGTTTATATTGTGCAAGGTGGGCGGGGCCAAAAGTTTGGGAATCTATGGTCTAATGAGTGTCATTCTGGTTTCATTCCAAGCACAAACTGTGAATGCTTATTGTTTAACAAGACACAGATTTGTACATATAGCCTATTGGTAAGATTTTTACTAACAGCAAAGCCCAACATATGTATGTCCTCTTTATATCTACTGCAGGCCAGTACAACAAAGCCCAACATATGTATGTCTTCTTTTATATCTACTGCAGGCCAGTTCAACAAAGCCCAACATATGTATGTCCTCTTTTATATCTACTGCAGGCCAGTACAACAAAGTCCAACATATGTATGGCTTCTTTATATCTACTGCAGGCCAGTACAACAAAGCCCAACATATGTATCTCCTCTTTTATATCTACTGCAGGCCAGTACAACAAAGCCCAACATATGTATGTCCTCTTTATATCTACTGCAGGCCAGTACAACAAAGCCCAACATATGTATGTCCTCTTTTATATCTACTGCAGGCCAGTACAACAAAGCCCAACATATGTATGTCCTCTTTATATCTACTGCAGGCCAGTACAACAAAGCCCAACATATGTATGTCTTCTTTTATATCTACTGCAGGCCAGTACAACAAAGCCCAACATATGTATGTCCTCTTTATATCTACTGCAGGCCAGTACAACAAAGCCCAACATATGTATGTCCTCTTTTATATCTACTGCAGGCCAGTACAACAAAGCCCAACATATGTATGTCCTCTTTATATCTACTGCAGGCCAGTACAACAAAGCCCAACATACGTATGTCTTCTTTTATATCTACTGCAGGCCAGTACAACAAAGCCCAACATACGTATGTCCTCTTTTATATCTACTGCAGGCCAGTACAACAAAGCCCAACATATGTATGTCCTCTTTATATCTACTGCAGGCCAGTACAACAAAGCCCAACATATGTATGTCTTCTTTTATATCTACTGCAGGCCAGTACAACAAAGCCCAACATATGTATGTCTTCTTTATATCTACTGCAGGCCAGTACAACAAAGCCCAACATATGTATGTCCTCTTTATATCTACTGCAGGCCAGTACAACAAAGCCCAACATATGTATGTCTTCTTTATATCTACTGCAGGCCAGTACAACAAAGCCCAACATATGTATGTCCTCTTTATATCTACTGCAGGCCAGTACAACAAAGCCCAACATATGTATGTCCTCTTTATATCTACTGCAGGCCAGTACAACAAAGCCCAACATATGTATGTCTTCTTTATATCTACTGCAGGCCAGTACAACAAAGCCCAACATATGTATGTCCTCTTTATATCTACTGCAGGCCAGTACAACAAAGCCCAACATATGTATGTCCTCTTTATATCTACTGCAGGCCAGTACAACAAAGCCCAACATATGTATGTCTTCTTTTATATCTACTGCAGGCCAGTACAACAAAGCCCAACATATGTATATCCTTTTATATCTACTGCAGGCCAGTACAACAAAGCCCAACATATGTATGTCTTCTTTTATATCTACTGCAGGCCAGTACAACAAAGCCCAACATATGTATGTCCTCTTTATATCTACTGCAGGCCAGTACAACAAAGCCCAACATATGTATGTCCTCTTTATATCTACTGCAGGCCAGTACAACAAAGCCCAACATATGTATGTCTTCTTTTATATCTACTGCAGGCCAGTACAACAAAGCCCAACATATGTATGTCCTCTTTTATATCTACTGCAGGCCAGTACAACAAAGCCCAACATATGTATGTCCTCTTTTATATCTACTGCAGGCCAGTACAACAAAGCCCAACATATGTATGTCTTCTTTATATCTACTGCAGGCCAGTACAACAAAGCCCAACATATGTATGTCCTCTTTATATCTACTGCAGGCCAGTACAACAAAGCCCAACATATGTATGTCCTCTTTTATATCTACTGCAGGCCAGTACAACAAAGTCCAACATATGTATGGCTTCTTTTATATCTACTGCAGGCCAGTACAACAAAGCCCAACATATGTATGTCCTCTTTATATCTACTGCAGGCCAGTACAACAAAGCCCAACATATGTATGTCCTCTTTATATCTACTGCAGGCCAGTACAACAAAGCCCAACATATGTATGTCTTCTTTTATATCTACTGCAGGCCAGTACAACAAAGCCCAACATATGTATGTCCTCTTTATATCTACTGCAGGCCAGTACAACAAAGCCCAACATATGTATGTCTTCTTTTATATCTACTGCAGGCCAGTACAACAAAGCCCAACATATGTATGTCTTCTTTTATATCTACTGCAGGCCAGTACAACAAAGCCCAACATATGTATGTCCTCTTTATATCTACTGCAGGCCAGTACAACAAAGCCCAACATATGTATGTCCTCTTTTATATCTACTGCAGGCCAGTACAACAAAGCCCAACATACGTATGTCTTCTTTTATATCTACTGCAGGCCAGTACAACAAAGCCCAACATACGTATGTCCTCTTTTATATCTACTGCAGGCCAGTACAACAAAGCCCAACATATGTATGTCCTCTTTATATCTACTGCAGGCCAGTACAACAAAGCCCAACATATGTATGTCTTCTTTTATATCTACTGCAGGCCAGTACAACAAAGCCCAACATATGTATGTCTTCTTTTATATCTACTGCAGGCCAGTACAACAAAGCCCAACATATGTATGTCCTCTTTATATCTACTGCAGGCCAGTACAACAAAGCCCAACATATGTATGTCTTCTTTATATCTACTGCAGGCCAGTACAACAAAGCCCAACATATGTATGTCCTCTTTATATCTACTGCAGGCCAGTACAACAAAGCCCAACATATGTATGTCCTCTTTTATATCTACTGCAGGCCAGTACAACAAAGCCCAACATATGTATGTCTTCTTTATATCTACTGCAGGCCAGTACAACAAAGCCCAACATATGTATGTCCTCTTTATATCTACTGCAGGCCAGTACAACAAAGCCCAACATATGTATGTCCTCTTTTATATCTACTGCAGGCCAGTACAACAAAGCCCAACATATGTATGTCTTCTTTATATCTACTGCAGGCCAGTACAACAAAGCCCAACATATGTATATCCTTTTTTATATCTACTGCAGGCCAGTACAACAAAGCCCAACATATGTATGTCTTCTTTATATCTACTGCAGGCCAGTACAACAAAGCCCAACATATGTATGTCCTCTTTATATCTACTGCAGGCCAGTACAACAAAGCCCAACATATGTATGTCCTCTTTTATATCTACTGCAGGCCAGTACAACAAAGCCCAACATATGTATGTCTTCTTTATATCTACTGCAGGCCAGTACAACAAAGCCCAACATATGTATGTCCTCTTTTATATCTACTGCAGGCCAGTACAACAAAGCCCAACATATGTATGTCCTCTTTATATCTACTGCAGGCCAGTACAACAAAGCCCAACATATGTATGTCTTCTTTTATATCTACTGCAGGCCAGTACAACAAAGCCCAACATATGTATGTCCTCTTTATATCTACTGCAGGCCAGTACAACAAAGCCCAACATATGTATGTCCTCTTTTATATCTACTGCAGGCCAGTACAACAAAGCCCAACATATGTATGTCCTCTTTTATATATACTGCAGGCCAGTACAACAAAGCCCAACATATGTATGTCCTCTTTATATCTACTGCAGGCCAGTACAACAAAGCCCAACATATGTATGTCCTCTTTTATATCTACTGCAGGCCAGTACAACAAAGCCCAACATATGTATGTCTTCTTTTATATCTACTGCAGGCCAGTACAACAAAGCCCAACATATGTATGTCTTCTTTATATCTACTGCAGGCCAGTACAACAAAGCCCAACATATGTATGTCTTCTTTATATCTACTGCAGGCCAGTACAACAAAGCCCAACATATGTATGTCTTCTTTTATATCTACTGCAGGCCAGTACAACAAAGCCCAACATATGTATGTCCTCTTTATATCTACTGCAGGCCAGTACAACAAAGCCCAACATATGTATGTCCTCTTTATATCTACTGCAGGCCAGTACAACAAAGCCCAACATATGTATGTCTTCTTTATATCTACTGCAGGCCAGTACAACAAAGCCCAACATATGTATGTCCTCTTTATATCTACTGCAGGCCAGTACAACAAAGCCCAACATATGTATGTCCTCTTTATATCTACTGCAGGCCAGTACAACAAAGCCCAACATATGTATGTCCTCTGTTATATATACTGCAGGCCAGTACAACAAAGCCCAACATATGTATGTCCTCTTTATATCTACTGCAGGCCAGTACAACAAAGCCCAACATATGTATGTCCTCTTTTATATCTACTGCAGGCCAGTACAACAAAGCCCAACATATGTATGTCTTCTTTTATATCTACTGCAGGCCAGTACAACAAAGCCCAACATATGTATGTCTTCTTTTATATCTACTGCAGGCCAGTACAACAAAGCCCAACATATGTATGTCTTCTTTATATCTACTGCAGGCCAGTACAACAAAGCCCAACATATGTATGTCTTCTTTATATCTACTGCAGGCCAGTACAACAAAGCCCAACATATGTATGTCCTCTTTATATCTACTGCAGGCCAGTACAACAAAGCCCAACATATGTATGTCCTCTTTTATATCTACTGCAGGCCAGTACAACAAAGCCCAACATATGTATGTCTTCTTTATATCTACTGCAGGCCAGTACAACAAAGCCCAACATATGTATGTCTTCTTTTATATCTACTGCAGGCCAGTTCAACAAAGCCCAACATATGTATGTCCTCTTTTATATCTACTGCAGGCCAGTACAACAAAGTCCAACATATGTATGGCTTCTTTTATATCTACTGCAGGCCAGTACAACAAAGCCCAATATATGTATCTCCTCTTTATATCTACTGCAGGCCAGTACAACAAAGCCCAACATATGTATGTCCTCTTTTATATCTACTGCAGGCCAGTACAACAAAGCCCAACATATGTATGTCCTCTTTATATCTACTGCAGGCCAGTACAACAAAGCCCAACATATGTATGTCCTCTTTTATATCTACTGCAGGCCAGTACAACAAAGCCCAACATATGTATGTCTTCTTTTATATCTACTGCAGGCCAGTACAACAAAGCCCAACATATGTATGTCCTCTTTTATATCTACTGCAGGCCAGTACAACAAAGCCCAACATATGTATGTCCTCTTTATATCTACTGCAGGCCAGTACAACAAAGCCCAACATATGTATGTCCTCTTTTATATCTACTGCAGGCCAGTACAACAAAGCCCAACATATGTATGTCTTCTTTTATATCTACTGCAGGCCAGTACAACAAAGCCCAACATACGTATGTCCTCTTTATATCTACTGCAGGCCAGTACAACAAAGCCCAACATATGTATGTCCTCTTTATATCTACTGCAGGCCAGTACAACAAAGCCCAACATATGTATGTCTTCTTTTATATCTACTGCAGGCCAGTACAACAAAGCCCAACATATGTATGTCTTCTTTTATATCTACTGCAGGCCAGTACAACAAAGCCCAACATATGTATGTCCTCTTTATATCTACTGCAGGCCAGTACAACAAAGCCCAACATATGTATGTCTTCTTTTATATCTACTGCAGGCAGTACAACAAAGCCCAACATATGTATGTCCTCTTTATATCTACTGCAGGCCAGTACAACAAAGCCCAACATATGTATGTCTTCTTTTATATCTACTGCAGGCCAGTACAACAAAGCCCAACATATGTATGTCCTCTTTTATATCTACTGCAGGCCAGTACAACAAAGCCCAACATATGTATGTCCTCTTTTATATCTACTGCAGGCCAGTACAACAAAGCCCAACATATGTATGTCTTCTTTTATATCTACTGCAGGCCAGTACAACAAAGCCCAACATATGTATATCCTTTTTTATATCTACTGCAGGCCAGTACAACAAAGCCCAACATATGTATGTCTTCTTTTATATCTACTGCAGGCCAGTACAACAAAGCCCAACATATGTATATCCTTTTTTATATCTACTGCAGGCCAGTACAACAAAGCCCAACATATGTATGTCCTCTTTATATCTACTGCAGGCCAGTACAACAAAGCCCAACATATGTATGTCTTCTTTTATATCTACTGCAGGCCAGTACAACAAAGCCCAACATATGTATGTCCTCTTTATATCTACTGCAGGCCAGTACAACAAAGCCCAACATATGTATGTCCTCTTTTATATCTACTGCAGGCCAGTACAACAAAGCCCAACATATGTATGTCTTCTTTATATCTACTGCAGGCCAGTACAACAAAGCCCAACATATGTATGTCCTCTTTATATCTACTGCAGGCCAGTACAACAAAGCCCAACATATGTATGTCCTCTTTTATATCTACTGCAGGCCAGTACAACAAAGCCCAACATATGTATGTCCTCTTTTATATATACTGCAGGCCAGTACAACAAAGCCCAACATATGTATGTCCTCTTTTATATCTACTGCAGGCCAGTACAACAAAGCCCAACATATGTATGTCCTCTTTATATCTACTGCAGGCCAGTACAACAAAGCCCAACATATGTATGTCTTCTTTATATCTACTGCAGGCCAGTACAACAAAGCCCAACATATGTATGTCTTCTTTTATATCTACTGCAGGCCAGTACAACAAAGCCCAACATATGTATGTCTTCTTTATATCTACTGCAGGCCAGTACAACAAAGCCCAACATATGTATGTCTTCTTTATATCTACTGCAGGCCAGTACAACAAAGCCCAACATATGTATGTCCTCTTTTATATCTACTGCAGGCCAGTACAACAAAGCCCAACATATGTATGTCCTCTTTTATATCTACTGCAGGCCAGTACAACAAAGCCCAACATATGTATGTCTTCTTTTATATCTACTGCAGGCCAGTACAACAAAGCCCAACATATGTATGTCCTCTTTTATATCTACTGCAGGCCAGTACAACAAAGCCCAACATATGTATGTCCTCTTTATATCTACTGCAGGCCAGTACAACAAAGCCCAACATATGTATGTCCTCTTTTATATCTACTGCAGGCTCGTGTATTGATGGGACTCACAAGGGGAGCAAAGAATAGTAATACTGACACCTAAAAGGCATGTCGTAAGAGGCGACTGAGGTCAGGGCAGTGCGGTATATTTTCCCAGTATGATTTGTGTTTTACCCTTCAAACTTTAACTTTAACAAATTCGTTAACTAAGGATGTGTAGTCTAGAGTGACAGCCAATGTAGATTCAATAGAAATTAATGACAGATTTCTAAGTTTTGTTTGGCTTATTGAACTTCAGAGGCGTGCGATAAATCATAAGTCGTACACATCAATATCGGAATAACATAGACCAATATAGAAAAATGTTGCGTAAAGATTTTTAATTATTCCATGGTTCAAATTGTATTTTGTTGTCGCTGATTATTCCGCCCTCTTACGGTGCGGCCTGATGCGGCCGCCTCCCTGCTCCATAGCACAACAAGGCCCTGTATATAATTGTGTAGCATGGACACTAGAACAACATGTATTTAAACAGGTAAAAATAGTAGTTTGGTTAATAAAAGTCGATTATTTGATTAAGTAAAAGTCGATTATTAGAACTGATAGGAAACACAGATCAGAATACTAAGAGCATGCACATTTCCTGTGACAACGCATGGGTGGGATGCATACACATTTAACAAGACAGAGGGAAAACATGGACAGAAAAGAGAACAAATAGATCTATCCAGAAAGAACTCAAAATCAAAGAAACTGGCTGATGCTACAAATAAGAATGAGAAAATGGAAGTATTTTGAATATATAATGAGACACGGTAATGGAAGGCATGGTTCCTGGAAAACGAGGCAGGGGACGACAAAGACGAAGATGGCAGCAGGACATCAAAGAAACCTTGCACATGACGCTGGAAGAGGCAGGAGAACTTGCAAGAGACAGAGAGATTTTCAGGCTCTTGATGAACGCGACGTTCCGCAAGGGACATGTTACTACTTGAATGAGACAGGTAGAGCTGGAGAACATATAATGAGACAGGTAGGGTTGGAGAACATATAATGAGACAGGTAGGACTAGAGAACATATAATGAGACAGGTAGGACTAGAGAACATATAATGAGACAGGTAGAGCTGGAGAACATATAATGAGACAGGTAGGACTAGAGAACATATAATGAGACAGGTAGAGCTAGAGAACATATAATGAGACAGGTAGGACTAGAGAACATATAATGAGACAGGTAGGGTTGGAGAACATATAATGAGACAGGTAGGGTTGAGAACATATAATGAGACAGGTAGGACTAGAGAACATATAATGAGACAGGTAGAGCTGGAGAACATATAATGAGACAGGTAGGACTAGAGAACATATAATGAGACAGGTAGGACTAGAGAACATATAATGAGACAGGTAGGACTAGAGAACATATAATGAGACAGGTAGGGCTGGAGAACATATAATGAGACAGGTAGGACTAGAGAACATATAATGAGACAGGTAGGGTTGGAGAACATATAATGAGACAGGTAGGGCTGGAGAACATATAATGAGACAGGTAGGGTTGGAGAACATATAATGAGACAGGTAGGGCTGAGAACATATAATGAGACAGGTAGGGTTGGAGAACATATAATGAGACAGGTAGGGCTGGAGAAGACCATAATTAAAGTAGGCATCACAATAAAGAGGAGAAAAGGAAGAACACGGAAAAGATGGATTCAAGATGTAAATAATGGTTTGAACATGACGGCTGCAGAAGCAGGACATCTGACCTATGAGAGAAAGAAATTCTGGAGGACTGTTGGGGTGGTAAAGTT
This sequence comes from Arion vulgaris, assembly GCA_020796225.1. NCBI lineage: Eukaryota > Metazoa > Mollusca > Gastropoda > Stylommatophora > Arionidae > Arion > Arion vulgaris. Next base: position 2,278,745 of record CM036763.1, on the reverse strand, counting down.
CTGCTCATAACAAGCTACTTGATGATGATGATATTATTATATGATTGTCCTCTCTGTGATTAGATGATTGTCGTCTCTGTGGTTATATGATTGTGCTCTCTGTGATTATATGATTGTCCTCTCTGTGATTATATGATTGTCCTCTCTGTGAAAACATCTCAGGGACAAGTGGCTGATCTACTGGAACCGTGCAATGTGACTTGCTACTCTAGTTTCTAGAGAGTTCTCACTTTGTCTAAAGTGCTCTCCAACTCCCGACATTGCTCACCTAGTACCTGTACAGTGTTGTTGTTATCTAAGTGCTCCAACTACCGACATTGCTCACCTAGTACCTGTACAGTGTTGTTGTTATCTAAGTGCTCCAACTACCGACATTGCTCACCTAGTACATGTACAGTGTTGTTTTTATCTACTTATCAAATAATATCAGAATAATACTAGCGGGAAAACTAGACAGGAAAAAGAATGCAAAGTCGTGTTTTCTTGGAGAATCTGAACACCGTCACCATTTGTCTGCAACAAACAAAACCCAATTACAATTTGATTACAACAAATACAACATCCATACGTCTGCTACAAATACAACATCTATATGTCTGCTACAAATACAACATCTATATGTCTGCTACAAATACAACATCCATACGTCTGCTACAAATACAACATCTATATGTCTGCTACAAATACAATATCATCATCTTTCTTTCAGTCTTTGTTTCTTGTCTCTAATCGTGTTTTGTCTGACAGCGTTATGATAAGAAGAGATTTCTCAAACGGGCTTTTTTTGTTGTTCGCTTCATAAACAAAGTTTTTTACCGTCTGTTATTTCTGAGGATTCTGATGGCCTTTTGATTTGTATCCATTGTATCCACTGTATTGGATTTGTATCCACTGTATCGGATTTGTATCCACTGTATCGGATTTGTATCCACTGTATCGGATTAGCATTGCTCATTGAGGTTTGTTGACTTGGCTTATTCCTCTCTGTTCCTCGTGGAGCGTAGAATCTCAACAGTTGTTCGCCATTCTTCTCTCAGTCTCTGGCTGTTCTCTGTATGGTCTCCCAGGTTAGTCAAGCACTCTTCAGTTCCTCAAGAAGACTTCATCTCCAGGTCTGTTTAGGGCATCCACTTTTCTGTTCTTCTATTCGTTTTTCCGTCCAGGTTTGGCACTGATATCATAATGTTGGCAGAAAGATTGTATTGTACAATGCTCTTTTTATGTTCATGGTGACCACTTTGCATTTCCAAATACTACATTTGCCATTGCTACATAGTTTTACTGCAGTCTTCTCTCATATCGATAATACTTTTCGCAAATACATCAACATGACTACAACAAATACAACATTACCATTTATCTACCACAAATGCAATATTACCATCTATCTACCACAAATGCAACATCACAATGACTACCACAAATAAAACATTACCACTTATCTACCACAAATACAACATTACCATTTATCTACCACAAATACAACATTATCATCTATCTACTAACAAATGCAACATTACCATCTATCTACCACAAAGAAAAATAAGTTAGAACATGTTGAATGTGGGAAAATGAACGTAAATAAAAACCTATTTGGAAATGTGATCCGATTCTAAGCTGGCGGTTTCTTCTAACTTATTCACATGCTCGTTAGGAAAGATGAAATTGTTTTGATAAACATTGAGGTTGATAAAATACCATGGCAGTCATGGTATGATAAGTTTGTGAAAGCTGTCTTGCACGTCAGCAACATTTGGAAAAAAAGGGGAACAGACATGAGATGTAAAAAAATTTTAAAGTGCGTCTTTGAGGGAAACCGAAACTTGTTAAAGGACCTTGATGAAGTTGTGGACCGACGACTGATGAAGTTTACAGTGTTTACATTACTACGGAACAAAGTTGCAGAGGCGTAGCTACATTTGGTAAATAAATATTGTGTATTTTTCAGCTGTAGACAGTGTAGTGAGTAAATACAACGGCCAGGAAGCTATCGTTATAGCAGATATGGTAAGATATCGTTACAGCAGATATAGTAAGATATCGTTACAGAAGATATAGTAAGATATCGTTATAGCAGATATGCTAAGATAACGCTATAGAAGATATGGTAATATGACGTTATAGCAGGTATGGTAATATGACGTTATAGCAGGTATGGTAATATGACGTTATAGCAGGTATGTAATAACAAGAAATGAGAGCTAATAATGAATTAAATAATCTAATTTCAAGTGAACAAAGAGTTACAAGAATAAAAGTTGAAGCACCGGGGCCAATAGTAAACAAGTAGATAGTAAACAAGTAGATAGTAAACAAGTAGATAGTAAACAAGTAGATAGTAAACAAGTAGATAGTAAACAATGTTTTGGCACTCTGGTAACAAAAATAAATTGCTAAACACTAAAATTGAACAACTACCTTTATTTCTCTAGGACTCCAGCGCATAGCCATGAAGATAAGTGTTTGTAAAACTACGACTATCTAGCTCTAAACAACAGAGTCTCGCTTTGTCGTGTTTTCCTAACAGAATCGAGTATACAACATGGGAAATCAGGTCAGCTTTCAACAGTGCCAGCACAGGTCAAGACGCTGTAGTGTTTGTGTTTATGTTAAGTTAATTTCAAGCTAGAATTCACATTTCAAGTTAACATTCACATTTCAAGTTAGAATTCACATTTCAAGCTAGAATTCACATTTCAAGCTAGAATTCACATTTCAAGCTAGAATTCACATTTCAAGTTAACATTCACATTTCAAGTTAACATTCACATTCCAAGTTAACATTCACATTTCAAGTTAGCATTCACATTTCAAGCTAGCATTCACATTTCAAGTTAACATTCACATTTCAAGTTAACAATCACATTTCAAGCTCTAGAATTCACATTTCAAGCTAGAATTCACATTTCAAGTTAGCATTCACATTTCAAGCTAGAATTCACATTTCAAGCTAGAATTCCCATTTCAAGTTAACATTCACATTTCAAGTTAACATTCACATTCCAAGTTAACATTCACATTTCAAGTTAGCATTCACATTTCAAGCTAGCATTCACATTTCAAGTTAACATTCACATTTCAAGTTAACATTCACATTTCAAGTTAACATTCAGATTTCAAGTTAACATTCACATTCCAAGTTAACATTCACATTTCAAGTTAACATTCACATTCCAAGTTAACATTCACATTTCAAGTTAACATTCACATTCCAAGTTAACATTCACATTCCAAGTTAACATTCACATTTCAAGTTAGCATTCACATTTCAAGCTAGCATTCACATTTCAAGTTAACATTCACATTTCAAGCTAACATTCACATTTCAAGCTAGAATTCACATTTCAAGTTAGCATTCACATTTCAAGCTAGAATTCACATTTCAAGCTAGAATTCACATTTCAACTTAACATTCACATTTCAACTTAACATTCACATTCCAAGTTAACATTCACATTCCAAGTTAACATTCACATTCCAAGTTAACATTCACATTTCAAGTTAGCATTCACATTTCAAGTTAAGATTTACATGAGCATGTTACTGTTGGAAATATTATATTATTACCGAGTACAGCATCTTGTTCTACACAACAACTCAACATCTAAGTACAATATGGATTGGTGCTGATATGAAAACAAAGATCAGAATACTATTAAGCATATTCCCAGTGGCAGCGTAGGGGTGTGAAGCAAGTATTTTTAATAAAGCAGTAGAAAAACATAAATGTGCCTTCGATATATAAGTGTTACAGAAGAGTCCTCCGTAAATCATGGACAGAGAAGAGAACAAATAGATATACAGAGAAAGAGCTCAAAATCAAAGAAAACTTGCTGATGCTACAAATAAAAATGAGAAGACTGCAGTATTTTGGACATATTAAAAGACACGAAAGATTAGAGAAGACCATCATGGAAGGAGGCATCTCGGCAAAGAGGAGAAGAAAAAGGCAACGGAGAAGATGAATTCAGGATGCAACTGATGGTTTGAGCATGACGTATGCAGTAGCTGGTGATCTGATCTATAAGAGAGACACATTCTGAAGGACTATAAGAGTGGCAAAGTTCTTCTCAGGACACGCTTTCATGATGACAACTTCTTATGAAACAACTCACTCCCATCCCCCACGTACATCCCGCTCCTTCCCCATCTCTTCATGTTTGTACCGTCTCTGTTAGACACTCCTTCCCTCTACCCAAGAAACATGTCAAACTGTGTGGTGATATCACTTGATTTATCTAACAACAAATCCGCCCCTGCTTGATATGTTTCATTTTGTGATGGTTCCAGAATTTGTAATCTTATCCTCTCTCAGTGAATGTTTATCTTACAAGCGACTTCTCGCAGCAGCTAACCCACTTTCTCTTTCTCTGTATCTCTCTGTCTCTCTCAGTGAATGTTTATCTTACAAGCGACTTCTCGCAGCAGCTAACCCACTTTCTCTTTCTCTGTATCTCTCTGTCTCTCTCAGTGAATGTTTATCTTACAAGCGACTTCTCGCAGCAGCTAACCCACTTTCTCTTTCTCTGTATCTCTCTGTCTCTCTCAGTGAATGTTTATCTTACAAGCGACTTCTCGCAGCAGCTAACCCACTTTCTCTTTCTCTGTATCTCTCTGTCTCTCTCAGTGAATGTTTATCTTACAAGCGACTTCTCGCAGCAGCTAACCCACTTTCTCTTTATCTGTATCTCTCTGTCTCTCTCAGTGAATGTTTATCTTACAAGCGACTTCTCGCAGCAGCTAACCCACTTTCTCTTTATCTGTATCTCTCTGTCTCTCTCAGTGAATGTTTATCTTACAAGCGACTTCTCGCAGCAGCTAACCCACTTTCTCTTTATCTGTATCTCTCTGTCTCTCTCAGTGAATGTTTATCTTACAAGCGACTTCTCGCAGCAGCTAACCCACTTTCTCTTTCTCTGTATCTCTCTGTCTCTCTCAGTGAATGTTTATCTTACAAGCGACTTCTCGCAGCAGCTAACCCACTTTCTCTTTCTCTGTATCTCTCTGTCTCTCTCAGTGAATGTTTATCTTACAAGCGACTTCTCGCAGCAGCTAACCCACTTTCTCTTTCTCTGTATCTCTCTGTCTCTCTCAGTGAATGTTTATCTTACAAGCGACTTCTCGCAGCAGCTAACCCACTTTCTCTTTCTCTGTATCTCTCTGTCTCTCTCAGTGAATGTTTATCTTACAAGCGACTTCTCGCAGCAGCTAACCCACTTTCTCTTTCTCTGTATCTCTCTGTCTCTCTCAGTGAATGTTTATCTTACAAGCGACTTCTCGCAGCAGCTAACCCACTTTCTCTTTCTCTCTCTCTTTCTCTTTATCTCTCTCTCTTTCTCCTTATCTCTCTCTCTGTCTCTCTCTTTCTCCCTATTTCTCTTCCCCCTCTTTCTCTTGATCTCTATTCTATTTCTCTTTATATATGTCTCCTTCTGTCTCTCAATATCTCTTTATCTACCACGCTATCTCACGCTTTCTGTTTCTCTCTCTATTTCTTTCATTCACTCTTTGTCCTGGTCTTATATATCTCTTCATTTCTCCCTCATCCTCTCTCTTTAGCTCTTGTGTCACTTTAATCCCCGGTTGGAGCATAGACCCTCAACCAACGCATGTCGAGTCTTCCTATCTTTCGATATCAGATTTTACAACTAAAATGTTTTTGCCGGATGCGGTAGCCAGCACCAAGTCGACCCCCTCCTCCCACCCTCCCCTCAGTCGTATCTTACAACATACTTTGTAGGTCACTGTGTTACTATTCATTTCTTCCCCTTGCTGACCCCGGCACTAACACAAGGCGTCTATCTCTCTACATCCATCTATATCTTTATCTAACTCGATATCTTTCTCTCACATCCTCTCGCACATTCACTCGCACACACATGCACACACACACACACACAAGCCTGTACAAGACAAAATCTGGCCAACAATGGCGGAATGCGGAGGGCCATTCAGAGTCAGAATGGTTTGATTCTGAACACGACTTTGCTAGCGCATTCTCGCCATGTTTGGTCGGGTATTTTCCGGTTTCGTTTGCCTAGCTACTGAGTTAGTGCTTGAGCAACGCTGTGAGCTGTGACTGTTACATGGAATGCTTTTTGCTGTGTCAACCGTGCGTTTGTTGTGTGTATTCAGAAAATGACGGACAGCGGTTATGACGAACAAGCTCAATCTGCCGTATGCAGTTATATTGCGAGTGCAGAAAACTGGATTTTGCCGTAATTGATGTCCCCTTCGACAAAAATTGCAATTCAAGTGATGAACAGTTTTGTGTTGCTACATTCACGACGGCCATATGCATTTTATGCGGTGCAGATTGCTTTTTTGTGGCGGTACGCGGCTGCTTCATTCTGGAATTAGTTCACACAGGAAACTTTTCACAGATGTTAGCATTTCTTGTGATATTCATTGGCACAGGAACGGAGCAATTATGGGGTGACCCGTTGCAGTGAAGTTGGAACCGTACTTATGAACTATGAACTTATGAACTATGAACTATGAACAAGCCTGTACAAATGTACAAACACATAAACATATACCTTAAACATGGACAGTGTATAGTAGACACATAAGAAAGCTAAACCACTTCCAGACAAGTTATCTACGCAGTCTATTCAAAATAAACTGGCAGGACAAACTTCCAGATACCGTCATAAGAGCCAAGATCATAAGAGTCAACATTCTGTTGCAGAAAGCAAAGTTCAGATGGACCGGTCACGTTGCGCGGATGCTTGATAAACGCATCCCAAAATAGCTGATATGTGGTGAGCTTGATAGAGGCAGACGATCGTTGATATACAGAAAAATGCATTAAAGTGTAACTAAAATGCTTCGATATAGACATCACGTTCTGGGAACCCCTTGCGCAAGATCACCAAATGCGGCGATGTAACAACATTCGCATAGAAATTCGCATGAGTATCGTCATATTGCTGAAGTGCAGAGAAACAAGTTGCACAAAAAATACACAACACCACCATGTCCAACACACAACACCCCAATGTCCAACACACAACACCCCCATGTCCAACACACAACACCACCATGTCCAACACACAACACCCCAATGTCCAACACACAACACCCCCATGTCCAACACACAACACCACCATGTCCAACACACAACACCCCAATGTCCAACACACAACACCCCAATGTCCAACACACAACACCCCAATGTCCAACACACAACACCCCAATGTCCAACACACAACACCCCAATGTCCAACACACAACACCCCCATGTCCAACACACAACACCCCAATGTCCAACACACAACACCCAAATGTCCAACACACAACACCCCAATGTCCAACACACAACACCCCAATGTCCAACACACAACACCCCAATGTCCAACACACAACACCCCAATGTCCAACACACAACACCCCAATGTCCAACACACAACACCCCAATGTCCAACACACAACACCCCCATGTCCAAACTTGATCACACATTCTCCAGCTGTGGTAGATGATTTTGTTCTAGGACTGGACTCTACAGCTACCTCATTCACACACCAGAGAGGTGCAACAACACACGTCTGAGGTTGTTGTGATCATAGCCTCGATGGACGGCTGTTACCCTTGACATATCAAAGACAGTGTAGACGAGTTTTTGTGCTAGCTTGCAACTCGCGATAACATATAATATTCTTTGTTTCTATCTTGCATATGTTCATACAAACATAACACGAGTTGTAGTCGTACCATGGAGCAGCCTATGTACTTGAACAAAAAAATACAATCAGGGCTCTCCATGCTTCACAAAATGCAATCAGGGTGCTCCATGCCTCACAAAATGCAATCAGGGCGCTCCATGCCTCCCAAAATGCAATCAGGGCGCTCCATGCCTCCCAAAATGACAGTAAATATTTTATTTTTCAATTTAATTTATTTAATAATAGTTTACATCATAGCAAATGATGAATCATATGTCAGACAAGTGGCTAGAGTATCATATGTCAGACAGGTGGCTAGAGTATCATATGTCAGACAGGTGGCTAGAGTATCATATGTCAGACAAGTGGCTAGAGAATGATGTATCACATGCCGCACAAGTGGCTAGAACAACAAGTTATTTCTTAACATATACTTATAACATAAGTTTTAAAAAAAACATGCAATAACACATCATGTTGGTTTGACATAAGACAGGGAGTCAAGCAAGATTGAAATCTGTCATCCTGTCTGTTTAATGTAAACACTGAAAACAGCATGAGGAATGTTACAAAATATAGCAAAAAAAAAAAAATACAGTACTATGTTTTGATAATCGGAGGAAGAGAAACAATTGAACTAAGATATGCTGGCGATACAGTGTTACTGTCAATATCGCAAAAGGAACTGGGAAATTAATAATGACAGTGAAAGAAAAAAATAAAAGAACATAATCTATATCTCAATGGGACAAAAACAAAAATAATAACAACTGATAAAACAAGATTAACAAATGATATTTTTATTAATAGAGACGGAAGGAAAAACAGTGAACGGTTTTTAAAAAAAATCTCAATTTGCTGCTAATAAAAAATGGAAATAGATGAAAGAAATAAAAAGAAAAACCAGACAGCTGAGCAAAAATCCAGACAGCTGAGCAAAAATCTTAAACAGCTAAAAATAGTATGAAATAGAACTAATAGGAAAACAAAACTCAGAAAGAAAAGTGCATGTATATTACTAATGGTAATGTATGAAATATGAACATTTAACAAGGTAGTAGAAAGAAAAGTGCATGTATATTACTAATGGTAATGTATGAAATATGAACATTTAACAAGGTAGTAGAAAGAAAAGTACATGTATATTACTAATGGTAATGTATGAAATATGAACATTTAACAAGGTAGTAGAAAGAAAAGTGCATGTATATTACTAATGGTAATGTATGAAATATGAACATTTAACAAGGTAGTAGAAAGAAAAGTGCATGTATATTACTAATGGTAATGTATGAAATATGAACATTTAACAAGGTAGTAGAAAGAAAAGTGCATGTATATTACTAATGGTAATGTATGAAATATGAACATTTAACAAGGTAGTAGAAAGAAAAGTACATGTATATTACTAATGGTAATGTATGAAATATGAACATTTAACAAGGTAGTAGAAAGAAAAGTACATGTATATTACTAATGGTAATGTATGAAATATGAACATTTAACAAGGTAGTAGAAAGAAAAGTGCATGTATATTACTAATGGTAATGTATGAAATATGAACATTTAACAAGGCAGTAGAAAAACATGAACATTTAACAAGGCAGTAGAAAAAACATGAACATTTAACAAGGCAGTAGAAAGAAAAGTACATGTATATTACTAATGGTAATGTATGAAATATGAACATTTAACAAGGTAGTAGAAAGAAAAGTGCATGTATATTACTAATGGTAATGTATGAAATATGAACATTTAACAAGGTAGTAGAAAGAAAAGTGCATGTATATTACTAATGGTAATGTATGAAATATGAACATTTAACAAGGTAGTAGAAAGAAAAGTACATGTATATTACTAATGGTAATGTATGAAATATGAACATTTAACAAGGTAGTAGAAAGAAAAGTACATGTATATTACTAATGGTAATGTATGAAATATGAACATTTAACAAGGTAGTAGAAAGAAAAGTGCATGTATATTACTAATGGTAATGTATGAAATATGAACATTTAACAAGGTAGTAGAAAGAAAAGTACATGTATATTACTAATGGTAATGTATGAAATATGAACATTTAACAAGGTAGTAGAAAGAAAAGTACATGTATATTACTAATGGTAATGTATGAAATATGAACATTTAACAAGGTAGTAGAAAGAAAAGTGCATGTATATTACTAATGGTAATGTATGAAATATGAACATTTAACAAGGTAGTAGAAAGAAAAGTACATGTATATTACTAATGGTAATGTATGAAATATGAACATTTAACAAGGCAGTAGAAAAACATGAACATTTAACAAGGCAGTAGAAAAAACATGAACATTTAACAAGGCAGTAGAAAAAACATGAACATTTAACAAAGCAGTAGAAAAAACATGAACATTTAACAAAGCAGTAGAAAAAACATGAACATTTAACAAAGCAGTAGAAAAAACATGAACATTTAACAAGGCAGTAGAAAAACATGAACATTTAACAAGGCAGTAGAAAAACATGAACATTTAACAAGGCAGTAGAAAAAACATGAACATTTAACAAAGCAGTAGAAAAAACATCTATGTGCTTCAGCATATAAATGTTACAGAAAAGTCCTCCGTATACCATAGACGGAGAAGAGAACAAATAGATATATCCAGAAAGAAATCGAAAATTTAAAACAAAACAAAAAACTGACTGATGCTGCAAATAAGAATGAAAAAAAATGCAAGTATGTTGGACATATAAAGAGACATGCATGGTTGAAGAAAATTGAATTATGTTGGACATATAAAGAGACATGCGAGGTTGGAAGAAAATTGAAGTATGTTGGACATATAAAGAGATATGCGAGGTTGGGAGAAAATTGAATTATGTTGGACATATAAAGAGACATGCGAGGTTGGGAGAAAATTGAAGTATGTTGGACATATAAAGAGACATGCATGGTTGAAGAAAATTGAAGTATGTTGGACATATAAAGAGACATGCGAGGTTGGGAGAAAATTGAATTATGTTGGACATATAAAGAGACAGGCGAGGTTCGAGAAAACAAGTATCGAGAAAGACATTACGGTAAAGAGAAGATAAAGACCATGGAGATGAAGGTTTCAGGATGGGATAGATGATTTGAGCATGTCGGTAACAGAAGGGGGGAAGGTCGCTTTGGCTTTGAGTGAGAGACGTTGCGAATGACTGTTAGGGTGGTTCAATTCTTCTGCCCATGGCAATCTATTTGACGATATAAGTTAACTGTATGTAGCTGTCCGTCTGCTCAGCGTGTTCGTAGCGCGTTGGACTACGGGTGACTATCCCTCTGTGTGTGCGGGTTCAATTCCACGGGATGGCAGAAAAAGCCACAGATTCCCCCAGATTTACGGTGTTCGTGGCACCGAACCGAAGGGTTACGATGTCCATGGCACCGAGCCGAAGAGCTGAAAAGCTCAAGTGCTTGTCGAACGAAAAACCCCAAAAACCAAACTGTATGTGGCTAGTTATATACATTAGCGTCCACATACATTTTTCCAGGAGGGGGCAAAATGAATGAAGCAATTTATTTAGTCGGTAGTTTTACTACGGGAAATAGAAATGTCCAGATTCGCATTAAAACTGTATTATCAAAAAGTCATCATATATCACTTACCCCTTCTTTGCTTTAGCATATGGACGTCCATGGTTATGTAAGATAATAATAATAATCAGAAGCGGCTGGTCATTAAGGGCCAGTGGAGCCCGGACCAACCCAAAATAACGAGTAACATGTACTTATTATTTTAGAAAGTATTTGTTCATAGTTATTACTTTTAACTTGGCACAGATTAGCTTTGAAAGTTGAGTATCATCATCATCAAGGTGCGTATCCTTTATAGGACGTTGCTCTATTTGCAGCGTATCTGAAATTCATTCTGTCTCTTTCCAGTTCACCCACTTCGTCGATGGTCATATTCATGGTTTCTTTAATATCTTGTAGCCATCTTCTTCTTGGTCTGCCTCTGCATCCTGGGACCCTGCCCTCTATTATTGTTCTTTCTAGGCCATCGTGACGTTTAATGTGACCAAAGTATCGAATTTTTTATATAGTATGTTGTTTATCAGCCAATTCTCTTCAACATTTAGTTCTTTCAGGACATCAGTGTCCTTTCTTTTTTCTGCCCTTGGTTTCGTAGGATCTTTCTGTAGCATTCATTCTCAGATCGTCAATGACATCTTGCACCCATCATCTTCTAGGTCTTTCTCTCATTCTTCTTCCAGGCATCATTCCCTCCAAAATTATCTTCTCTAGGCACTCATGTCGTTTGATGTGTTCGAAATATTTCATTTTCCTTGTTTTTATGTTCTTTAATAGCCAGCTCTCTTTAATATCAAGCTGTTGCAGAACAGAAGCATTTGTTCTTTTTCTCTGTTCATGATATTCTAAGTATTCTTCTGTAGCATTTGTATTCAAAGGCATTAATGATCTTCTCTGCCGCTTTGCCAATGTTCAATGTCTCACAACCATATGTTGTCAAGTTAAAAACGTAGGCTGTTAAATATGTGATTTTTGTTCTTAAGTCAGCTCCCTTCCATAGGTTAGTTAGTTCTTTTAGTGTTTCAATGCTCAGTCTTCTTTTAATTTCTTTTATAGCATTCCTGTCATTTGTCAGCAATGTCCCAAGGTATTCAAAGTTGTCAACTCTTTCTATTTTGTGGCCGTTGACACATATATTAGCCAACAATTATGTTTTATCAGTTGTAAATATCTTCATTTTCATTGTATTGAGATACAGGTTTTGATCTTAGCTTTTTAGTGACCATATCAAGTTCTCTATTCAATTTTACAATTATTATTTGTCAACTTTCACTGGAATTCTATTGTATCAGGTTTCTCTGGTAATCGGAATGAGGGACATTTTAATCTAATGTGGTTAACCGACAAATACTATTTTATAAGTAAAGCTGTTACTTTTTGAGTTCAGTTTTGTAACTTAGTTATATGTTGTTACTTTTTGAGTTCAGTTTTGTAACTTAGTTATATGTTAGCTATTCTAGTTGTTGTTGTTGTTGTTGTTGTTGTTGAACTCGCAGGAATTATGAGTTGTCGCCATTTTTCATATAGTGCGTGGGTGAGAGTGCCCGGCTGTCTTGCCGAGAGCTGGCAATTATGGTACGACTATTGACTCCGGGTGAGAGTGTCCGGCTGTCTTGCCGAGAGCTGGCAATTATGGTACGACTATTGACTCCGGGTGAGAGTGTCCGGCTGTCTTGCCGAGAGCTGGCAATTATGGTACGACTATTGACTCCGGGGGAGAGTGCCCGCCTGTCTTGCCGAGAGCTGGCAATTATGGTACGACTATTGACTCCGGGGGAGAGTGCCCGGCTGTCTTGCCGAGAGCTGGCAATTATAGTACGACTATTGACTCCGGGGGAGAGTGCCCGGCTGTCTTGCCGAGAGCTGGCAATTATGGTACGACTATTGACTCCGGGGGAGAGTGAGTATACGCTTACATACGACTTGTACCTTGTTACTTCTTACATTTGCTTTGCATTTATGTAACGTTTTTCATTAGACATTTGGCTCGTAGATTCGTGTATTCACTAGGATTTAGGACCTGAAAGACGTTTCTGCACTTGCTCTATTACCTATATCAGAGTAGCTCTCTCTCGATCCCCACCCACTTAGCCAAACAGGATCCGGTGTCTGTTTCTAGGGTCACCACGAGGAGGTGGGGTATGGTCTTGATCAGTGTCAGCTCACTCACCCTGGCGCGGCGTTGTCCCTTTTTGTAATTTGCGCCTGCGGCCCCAGATCATTTTAGAAAAAGGAAGAATAACTTCACGGAATAGACAAATAATAGTCAATACTAAAATATAACTTCACCCAAAACCATAATTTTTCGAATATATTTTTGTCCAGCCCCACCAACAAAAATGATCACGAGCCGCCACTGCAGTCTTATCTATGTTTTTTTTCTCCATATTAAATTGTTTTATTTTTAACAATGACTTTTTATATAAGACATTTGGAAACGCCCAAGTAGATGAATGTCAAAGGTCATGACTATCTAGTTTCAGAGAAACTTACTTCAGGCAGAAATTCTCTGTGAGGTCACCAGCTGTAGTTATCAGCTCTTGTTAAATAAAGGCAACCGTTTCTTGTAGCAGAAAACTGAATTACTGTAAACATTTGCAAATTTATGACATTAAAATTACGAAATTAAATATTCGTTGGTTTCTTGGAGTTGTTGTAATAAATGTTTGAATCAGACGCGTCTAACTTGTCTATGAAGACAGTAACATGTCCTTGAAGACATTAACATGTCATTGAAGACATTAACATGTCCATGAAGACAGTAACATGTCCTTGAAGACATTAACATGTCCTTGATGATAGTAATATGTCCTTGAAGACTGTACCATGTCCTTGAAGACTGTACCATGTCCTTGAAGACAGTAACATGTTATTGAAGTGTATCATGTCCTTGAAGACATTAACATGTCCTTGATGATAGTAATATGTCCTTGAAGACAATAACATGTCCTTGATGATAGTAACATGTCCTTGAAGACAATAACATGTCCTTGAAGACATTAACATGTCCTTGATGATAGTAATATGTCCTTGAAGACTGTACCATGTCCTTGAAGACTGTACCATGTCCTTGAAGACAGTAACATGTTATTGATGTGTATCATGTCCTTGAAGACAATAACATGTCCTTGATGATAGTAATATGTCCTTGAAGACTGTACCATGTCCTTGAAGACTGTACCATGTCCTTGAAGACAGGAACATGTCCTTGAAGACTGTACCATGTCCTTAAAGACAGTAACATGTCCATGAAGACAGTAACATGTCTTTGAAGACTGTACCATGTCCTTGAAGACAGTATCATGTCCTTGAAGACTGTACCATGTCCTTGAAGACAATAACATGTCCTTGAAGACAGTAACATGTCATTGAAGACTGTAACATGTCCTTGAAGATATTAACATGTCCTTGAAGACAGTAACATGTTCATGAAGACAGTAACATGTTCATGAAGACAGTAACATGTTCATGAAGACAGTAATCTATTGTAAAACTGTTGTATTCAATGAATAAATATACTACTACTACTACTGCTGCTGCTGATACTACTACTACTACTACTACTACTACTACTACTACTACTACTACTGCTGCTGCTGATACTACTACTACTACTACTACTACTACTACTACTACTACTACTCTACTACTCTACTACTACTGCTGATACTACAACATGTAGCTGCTGCTACTACTACTACTACTACTACTGGTACTACTACTACTACAACCACTACCACTACTAAACATTTTGTATTCACAATGGAACATAGCACCAGATTAATAGACGCCTAATTGAAAATACTAAGTACTTTCTGCGGAAAATAATGAATATAAAATGGAATTAATTCAGGAGAAGTGATGAAATCAGAGACATGTCTGGTCAACCACTAGTGACAACTGTTATAAGAAAGAGAAGATGGAGATATGTTGGACACACCTTGAGAAGAAATGATCAACGAATATCAAAGCAGGCATTGAAGTGGGATGCAAAGAGTTCAAGAAAGAGAGGTCGACATAAGGAGACCCTGAAACGAACTTTGCTGAGAGAGGCAAGAAATATCGGTCTCAGTTCCATGGAGGAGATTGAGCGAGTTGCCCAGGATAGAGCAGTATGGAGAAATTACTTGAAAGGCCTATTTAACGTATAACGATACGAGAGGAATTATTATTATTATAAGCGATTACTCTCCCCTCCATATCAACTTAGATTTTCAAAATCAGTTGTTGTATAGAAGTTTAAAAAAAACAAAGATACGTACAAACGTTGAACCACTAAACTGAGTTAAAACATTATTTCATAATTACATCCATCATTGATTCTGTAGAAGATATACCTCTGCCAAAGGTAAGATAATCCTCAGCAAAACATAACAAGTTCAATTAGTTAAAGTAACAAATGTATGTTCATGTTGAAATGTTATCTTGATAATGTCTGATTGTCTCTTTGATACCATTGTTGGACGTACATACTTGATCTGTATAGTTTGTTGTTAGATAGAAGACAACTACCAACTAGCCAATCACTCGTCTCTTGTTCTTTTGTCTTTCTTTACTTTTGTTTATTATTAGGCGTAACATGTTTAACTGATGATTGCTTTAAGAGACAGTGCAAGCTCGGCCGCTTGATATGCTGTGATATTGTAGAGTTTTAATCACAGATACTGTAAATATAAATGCTAGCCAATCACTGATACTGAAAATATAAATACTAGCCAATCACTAATACTGAAAATATAAATACTAGCCAATCACTGATACTGAAAATATAAATACTAGCCAATCACTGATACTGTAAATATAAATACTAGCCAATCACTGATACTGTAAATATAAATACTAGCCAATCACTGATACTGAAAATATAAATGCTAGCCAATCACTGATACTGAAAATATAAATACTAGCCATTCACTAATATTGGAAATATAAATACTAGCCAATCACAGATACTGAAAATACTAACCATTAAACAGGAGAAAAACAGTAATCTGTTGTACTTGCTAGATGTACGGAACAAATAATCACACAATCAACAGACAGTGATAACTTTGTTGACTATAAGTTTGGTTCTTGTTCAGAGAGCTTATTTCCTCAGACATCTTTGAGTACTGTTGAGAAGCGAATAATCAAATCTTCTTCTTCTTTTCTTAACTCTCATTGAAGGATAAAGCATTAAGACATTTCCTCCAACCATGTTTGTTTTGAGCACGTCACCTTAGTTTATTCCTGGTCTTTCCCGTTTCTTCTCGTTCTCTGTTTACAGTTCATCTCCATGTCTCTCTAGGCCTTCCTCTACCTGCATTCTCCGCTCAGATTCTATTTTCAAAATCACATGTGGGTGTCTTGTCTTCTGCATTCTTAATGTATGCTCCAACCACTCCCGTTTCTTCCTTTTATTTCCTTGTTGATATTGTTGATGTATGTGCTCCTGGTGGTCTCTTGTTGATATTGTTGATGTCTGTGCTCCTGGTGGTCTCAGTATTTGATATTGTTGATGTCTGTGCTCCTGGTGGTCTCTTGTTGATATTGTTGATGTATGTGCTCCTGGGGGTCTCGGTATTTGATATTGTTGATGTCTGTGCTCCTGGTGGTCTCTTGTTGATATTGTTGATGTATGTGCTCCTGGTGGTCTCAGTATTTGATATTGTTGATGTCTGTGCTCCTGGTGGTTTCAGTATTTGATATTGTTGATGTATGTGCTCCTGGTGGTCTCTTGTTGATATTGTTGATGTATGTGCTCCTGGTGGTCTCTTGTTGATATTGTTGATGTATGTGCTCCTGGTGGTCTCTTGTTGATATTGTTGATGTATGTGCTCCTGGTGGTCTCAGTATTTGATATTGTTGATGTCTGTGCTCCTGGTGGTTTCAGTATTTGATATTGTTGATGTATGTGCTCCTGGTGGTCTCTTGTTGATATTGTTGATGTATGTGCTCCTGGTGGTCTCTTGTTGATATTGTTGATGTATGTGCTCCTGGTGGTCTCTTGTTGATATTGTTGATGTATGTGCTCCTGGTGGTCTCAGTATTTGATATTGTTGATGTATGTGCTCCTGGTGGTCTCAGTATTTGATATTGTTGATGTCTGTACTCCTGGTGGTTTCAGTATTTGATATTGTTGATGTATGTGCTCCTGGTGGTCTCTTGTTGATATTGTTGATGTATGTGCTCCTGGTGGTTTCAGTATTTGATATTGTTGATGTATGTGCTCCTGGTGGTCTCTTGTTGATATTGTTGATGTATGTGCTCCTGGTGGTTTCAGTATTTGATATTGTTGATGTATGTGCTCCTGGTGGTTTCAGTATTTGATATTGTTGATGTATGTGCTCCTGGTGGTCTCTTGTTGATATTGTTGATGTATGTGCTCCTGGTGGTTTCAGTATTTGATATTGTTGATGTATGTGCTCCTGGTGGTTTCAGTATTTGATATTGTTGATGTATGTACTCCTGGTGGTCTCTTGTTGATATTGTTGATGTATGTGCTCCTGGTGGTCTCTTGTTGATATTGTTGATGTATGTGCTCCTGGTGGTCTCTTGTTGATATTGTTGATGTATGTGCTCCTGGGGGTCTCGGTATTTGATATTGTTGATGTATGTGCTCCTGGTGGTCTCAGTATTTGATATTGTTGATGTATGTGCTCCTGGTGGTCTCTTGTTGATATTGTTGATGTATGTGCTCCTGGTGGTCTCTTATTGATATTGTTGATGTATGTGCTCCTGGTGGTCTCTTGTTGATATTGTTGATGTATGTGCCCTGGTGGTCTCTTGTTGATATTGTTGATGTATGTGCTCCTGGTGGTCTCAGTATTTGATATTGTTGATGTATGTGCTCCTGGTGGTCTCTTGTTGATATTGTTGATGTATGTGCTCCTGGTGGTCTCTTGTTGATATTGTTGATGTATGTGCTCCTGGTGGTTTCAGTATTTGATATTGTTGATGTATGTGCTCCTGGTGGTCTCTTGTTGATATTGTTGATGTATGTGCTCCTGGTGGTTTCAGTATTTGATATTGTTGATGTATGTGCTCCTGGTGGTTTCAGTATTTGATATTGTTGATGTATGTGCTCCTGGTGGTCTCTTGTTGATATTGTTGATGTATGTGCTCCTGGTGGTCTCAGTATTTGATATTGTTGATGTATGTGCTCCTGGTGGTTTCAGTATTTGATATTGTTGATGTATGTGCTCCTGGTGGTCTCAGTATTTGATATTGTTGATGTATGTGCTCCTGGTGGTCTCTTGTTGATATTGTTGATGTATGTGCTCCTGGTGGTCTCTTGTTGATATTGTTGATGTATGTGCTCCTGGGGGTCTCGGTATTTGATATTGTTGATGTATGTGCTCCTGGTGGTCTCAGTATTTGATATTCACTGATCCCAACAAATTCAAAGATTTCTTCTGAGAGATCTTCAATCAGATCCAGTTATGTGACTGTCTGTATTGTTGCTTGTTTACCATGTCTCTGATCCATACAGTTAGACTGAGCTCACATTTGATTTGTATATATTGAGTTTAATCTGTGTCCTGTAAAGTGATGACCTCTATATGTTGTATATATTGAGTTTAATCTGTGTACTGTAAAGTGATGACCTCTATATGTTGTCTGCTGTACAAGGGAACATTATTAGTAAAAATTGAAAGTAAAATATACCAGCCAGCACGTACAATTGTTTACTCTACAACATCATCATGCATGCTACATAACAACCACATTTTGTTTCCTTCACAAAACAGAAACAACGAAGAAAATATCAAGTTTTCTATTTTTCATTCATTTACTCGTCAATATCAATATTCTAACTTCAAATCAAAATTGCATATACTTGGCTTCTGTTATTACAAAATTGCGTTTCAGAACGCATATATGCACTCACATCATGGACATTTTACCGTACTTAAAATAAGAATCAAATGAAAAAGGATATATGCACTCACAGCATGGACATTTTACAGTATTCTACATAAATAAGAGATGAAACCGGAGATAAACTAAGCTGCTTGAGTTGTTTTTACTTCGTTTTTTTCTCAGCTCCATCTTTGTCCCCGTTCACCTGCTGATCTTGCCTGAATCAGTTCTTCTATATACGCCGTTACAGAGAACAACGTACACATGTTAATCTGATTACTGCTGTTAAATGAAGGCTATTTGTTAGATACGTAGTGATTCCTTAGCTACAGGTGGTCAACTCAACAATGGACTTCTCTATTGACCGCTGCTTGTATTTATTACTTTTGTTTATTTGTTCCTCAGAAGGTAAGTGTATCGTTTCTCAGTGTCTAGTTTTGTACACCAGCAACTACAACAAGTTAACATCTAGTTTTGTACACCAGCAACTGCAACAAGTTAACGTCTAGTTTTGTACACCAGCAACTGCAACAAGTTAACGTCTAGTTTTGTACACCAGCAACTGCAACAAGTTAGCGTCTAGTTTTGTACACCAGCAACTGCAACAAGTTAACGTCTAGTTTTACACACCAGCAACTGCAACAAATTAACGTCTAGTTTTCACACCAGCAACTACAACAAGTTAATATCTAGTTTTCACACCAGCAACTGCAACAAGTTAATATCTAGTTTTGCACACCAGCAACTGCAACAAGTTAACGTCTGGTTTTGCACACCAGCAACTGCAACAAGTTAACGTCTAATTTTCACACCAGCAACTACAACTAGTTAACATGTAGTTTTCACACCAGCAACTGCAACAAGTTAATATCTAGTTTTGCACACCAGCAACTGCAACAAGTTAATATCTAGTTTTGCACACCAGCAACTGCAACAAGTTAATATCTAGTTTTGCACACCAGCAACTGCAACAAATTAACGTCTAGTTTGGACACCAGCAACTGCAACAAATTAATTGTTGGCAGATCTGTAGTCTCGGGATTTTAACGGATTTTAAGGGCCGTTTGGGATTTATTGTCTAATTGTGTGTGTTATGTCTGCTGTTACAGAAGTGAATTTCTTCTCTTCTGGTGTATCCTTTGCTTGATAAAGTCCTTTTGGTCGAAACGTTGCTGTGTATTCTTATTGTTTTTGTATTTTTCAAACTACAGTACTTTGTTTTTTTACGTATTTCGCTATTGCTACATGACTTTACTGCATTCTTTCCTTATATCTATCATACCCAAAGCAACAAATATCTAGTTCTATTATATCAACATTTTACAAACATCTAGTTCTCTTATATCAACATTTTACAAACATCTAGTTCTATTATATCAACATTCACAAACTATATTTACATTTTGTTCAACTGTTGCACATAAATAGAAGATATCTGGTCCGACATTGATGTGCATTGACAGGGGCGGCTCGTCATTAAGTGCCAGTGAGGCCTGACCCCACCAATAATCGAAAGGGGAAACTTCCCGGAATAGACAAATAATAGTAAATACTCCAAAAACCACGATTTCTCCGAAAATTTGTGTCTGGCCCCACCAAGAAAAATGATTACGAGCCGCCACTGCGCATTGATATAGGTAAAGTTACACAAACAAAACAAACAAACAAATAAACATCATTTGTTACATGTTTCTTCACAGTTGCACGTAAGTTAACAAACAAAACAACAACTGGTGTGTTACATTTTTTCAAACTATTGTATCTAACTTTAAAAAACACTAATTTTAAGAAATAGCTTTTTGAACGGTTGCACGTCCAGTTTGTAATGATGTGGCCCTTGATTTATGTTTCAACTTACTGCCTTTATTCTACTGCAGCATTTTATGTCATAAAAAAATAACTACATATAAAATGCGATGTCTACGAAAAGTTACCAACAACACCAGAAAAGACAGAGTTCCCAACATCAGCATAAGAAAGAAAGTTGGCACAGAACCTTGCTTGAATTACATTGAGAAATGAAGATTGAAGTGGGTTGGGCACTTAATAAAATGCATCCAAACTCCACAGTATACATAGTCTTCTACAACAGAACATCAGGAAAAAGGCGAGAGGAAGACCACGAAAAAGATGGTTAGATGGCATAACAGAATCCTGTCAGAAAGCAAAAATAACAATCACTTAAGCTACCAGAACAGCGCAAGACAAAAACGGAAAACCACGAGACTGGAGCAACAACCCGGTTGCAGTGTGACGACACTGGGGCAACAACCTGGTTGCAGTGTGACGACACATGGCAACAACCCGGTTGCAGTGTGACAACAAAAGAAACAAAACAAGTAGAAAATTCTTCCGCACAATATTTCTTCCATATATTTACAAACATTCTGTAACTGATGTCTCGTGAAGGCATACAGCTTTACAAACATTCTGTAACTGATGTCTCGTCAAGGATTACAGCTTTACAAACATTCTGTAACTGATGTCTCGTCAAGGTATACAGTTTTACAAAAATGAAATAGAACGAGTTTCACTTTTTGACCGAAAGTTAGCTATTTGAGAAAATTCTTATTTATTTCGGATAACTAAAATATAACGAAACAAATATTGTGTACACATTTATCAGATATATATTTATTCTCAAATATTACTCTAACTTCCTCACTTTCTATTTAAAATTTGTTTTTTTATCTCGTTCCGCCCGAGTGGTTACCGGGGACCAAATGTGGGGTGTAAAGAATAGAACCACTGTTACCTGCCACGCATGTCGTAAGAGGCGACTAAGGAGGTTTGACTGAAATCGGATGTCCGCTAGGAATGCTAACCCGAAACAAATGCTTGCAGAAAACGTATGCACCAGGCCGTAAGGCGCATAACATGGTGCAACGACCCTCATAATGAGGAATATGATAACAAATTCTACGGTCGCCAATCTGCCTAGAGATTTAGCCGCACAGTAAGAATGTCAGACCTACCATCACAAGGGGGCCAAAACTTACTGCGGGAAGAGGTCGGCACAAGCGGGGAAGCAGAAATCATAGGAATTATATCCTACAGAACTGCTCCCAGTATGAAAACTTGAGAAGAAAGAGGTGGCCCACTTACACTAGCGTCCAAGACAAACTGTATGACGTGGCTGATAATCTGAGGCAGGCGGCTGCCTTTATTAGAAAATCCGAAATACCAATCTAGTGAGAACACAGAAGACAAACTGTGTGACGTGGCTGATAATCTGAGGCAGCGTGCTGCCTTTATTAGAAAATCAGAAATCCCAATCTAGTGAGAACACAGAAGACAAA
Source organism: Arion vulgaris (assembly GCA_020796225.1). Taxonomy (NCBI): domain Eukaryota; kingdom Metazoa; phylum Mollusca; class Gastropoda; order Stylommatophora; family Arionidae; genus Arion; species Arion vulgaris. The sequence goes on along the minus strand of CM036763.1, from coordinate 2,256,384 downwards.
CTGTATGGCGTGGCTGATAATCTGAGGCAGGGTGCTGCCTTTATTAGAGAATCCGAAATACCAATCTAGTGAGAACACAGAAGACAAACTGTATGGCGTGGTTGATAATCTGAGGCAGGGTGCTGCCTTTATTAGAGAATCCGAAATCCCAATCTAGTGAGAACACAGAAGACAAACTGTATGGCGGGACTGATAATCTGAGGCAGACGGCTGCCTTTATTAGAGAATCCGAAATCCCAATCTAGTGAGAACGCAGAAGACAAACTGTATGGCGTGGCTGATAATCTGAGGCAGGGTGCTGCCTTTATTAGAGAATCCGAAATCCCAATCTAGTGAGAACGCAGAAGACAAACTGTATGGCGTGGCTGATAATCTGAGGCAGGGTGCTGCCTTTATTAGAGAATCCGAAATCCCAATCTAGTGAGAACGCAGAAGACAAACTGTATGGCGTGGCTGATAATCTGAGGCAGACGGCTGCCTTTATTAGAGAATTCGAAATCCCAATCTAGTGAGAACGCAGAAGACAAACTGTATGGCGTGCTGATAATCTGAGGCAGGGTGCTGCCTTTATTAGAGAATCCGAAATCCCAATCTAGTGAGAACGCAGAAGACAAACTGTATGGCGTGGCTGATAATCTGAGGCAGGCGGCTGCCTTTATTAGAGAATCCGAAATCCCAATCTAGTGAGAACACAGAAGAAGAATTTATCTTGTTGAGTTTTTATATTATAATATTATTGTAATTCTCTCGTACCGCTTTACGTTAAACAGATGCAAGCAAGCAGTATCTCCAAACCGCTCTATCCTGGGCAACTCGTTGAATATCTTCTATGAAATTGAGTCCCTAAAGTTCTCATATCTCAACTTCTTCTTCTACTTCTTCCAACGCTAACTATCGACCACTTGTTAACCGCTCTTTGTGATTTGTATGTGATCTGAGCCTAAGAGCAATTGTACGTTGTGCCAGTTATGCGCCTACAAGTAGGTCATCACATCCGATTTCTGCGATGATTTTTATTTACTAGAGTAGCTTTTTTAGGCCCCTACCTCAGTCGACTCTTACGACATGCCTTGTAGGTCGCAATTTTACTATTCTTTGCTCTCATTGCAAGCCCCGACAATACACGGTCGTCGTATCTCAACAAAATTAGTTTCAGGGTTTCCTTACAGCGTCCTTTCTTTCTGGACCCTTTTACCTCTCACTTCAATGTCTGCTTTGTGATTCTTTGATCTTTACCTCTCACTTCAATGTCTTCTTTGTGATTCTTTGATCTTTACCTCTCACTTCAATGTCTGCTTTGTGATTCTTTGATCTTTACCTCTCACTTCAATGTCTGCTTTGTGATTCTTTGATCTTTACCTCTCACTTCAATGTCTTCTTTGTGATTCTTTGATCTTTACCTCTCACTTCAATGTCTGCTTTGTGATTCTCACCGAGATATATAGATAGATAGATAGATAGATATATAGATATATATATATATATATATATATATATATATATATATATATATAGATAGATAGATAGATAGATAGAAGCACATTTAAAATTGAATATGATAACTTCTAAAAGAGTAGCAACACAGCTGTGCTAGAACTGAGAGTTTCATTGCAGCGCAGCGGTGTATCCACCCGCCATGGCATTATCTATCACTGTAACCATGACAACAAGAACACACATACCTTCATAACGCGAAGAATCATTAAAAAAACCCAAGTAAAATAAATAGCATCAACAGTTAGTAGGAACATTATACATCATCCAGACTTCTTAGTTGTCTTTCGTCTGCGTTCAAGACTAGTCACTTATAAAGCACTTTTTCAATGGGTTTAGTGGTTTGAGTCAATGTGCGCTAGTAGACTGTGACGCTAGGTTACGGAGACGCTAGTCCAGTGAACGCTAGAAGACTGTGACGCTAGGTTACGGAGACGCTAGTCCAGTGAACGCTAGAAGACTGTGACGCTAGGTTACGGAGACGCTAGTCCAGTGAACGCTAGAAGACTGTGACGCTATGTTACGGAGACGCTAGTCCAGTGAACGCTAGAAGACTGTGATGCTAGGTTACGGAGACGCTAGTCCAGTGAGCGCGACTGTGACGCTAGGTTACGGAGACGCTAGTCCAGTGAACGCTAGAAGACTGTGACGCTAGGTTACGGAGACGCAAGTCATGTGAGCGCGACTGTGACGCTAGGTTACGGAGACGCTAGTCCAGTGAGCGCGACTGTGACGCTAGGTTACGGAGACGCAAGTTATGTGAGCCAATACATAATGTTGGTCAGGAGGAGTGTCCTAGAACAATAAACACTAGCGATAACATCATCATAATCACAGCTACCACTACCACCACCACTATCCCCTCACAGTAGCACATACCATACCCCACTATCACTCCCAGAACCACATATACTACCATCACCACCGCTGTCACCCACACAACCCCACATACCACCACCGACCCACGATCACTCTCACAACCACACATACTACCATCATCATCACACTATCATCACCACAACCCCATACTACCCTCTCCATCACTATCACACCCACTACAGCACATACTAACATCACCACCACTATCCCACGCACAACCATACATACTACCATCCCCACCTCACTATCACCACCACTATCCCACGCACAACCATACATACTACCATCCCCACCTCACTATCACCACCACTATCCCACGCACAACCATACATACTACCATCCCCACCTCACTATCACCACCACTATCCCACGCACAACCATACATACTACCATCCCCACCTCACTATCACCACCACTATCCCACGCACAACCATACATACTACCATCCCCACCTCACTATCACCACCACTATCCCACGCACAACCATACATACTACCATCCCCACCTCACTATCACCACCACTATCCCACGCACAACCATACATACTACCATCCCCACCTCACTATCACCACCACTCCCACAATCACAGATACTAACATCACCACCACTATCACCACCACAACCACAAATGCAATTATCACCACCAGAAATATTGTTTCTTTGTTGATAGGAACACCCAAAACCCCCAACATATTCTACGCCATCACGTCTTCAACAATAGAACTTCCATGTACGGCTGGTGCCTCAGGAGATCAACTTGTGAGTACAGTCACGCGCTCGGTACAACTGTTTCTCGCATCCACCACCATTTATCTCGCATTCACAACCATTTCTCTCTCATCCACTATCATCTATCTCATCCACTATCATCTATCTCATCCACCACAATGTCTCTCTCATCAGTTGACGATTGTATAATCCTACCAACAATTATAACTTATCTAATCCTTCCATCAATTATAACTTCTCTAATCCTTCCATCAATTATAACTTCTCTAATCCTCCCATCAATTATAACTTATCTAATCCTCCCATCAATTATAACTTATCTAATCCTCCCATCAATTATAACTTATCTAATCCTCCATTGATATCTGTATTTCATTAATATTTCATTTAGTGCAACTTATTATTTATGTCAACCACAATAAACAAGTTGCGATTTATAGGCACCAGCACCACTTATACGTTCAGTAGTTTGTCATTGTTTTCGGAACGGTTGTGTATAGTTGCTATTGTTAAACCTAGAGTTCTGTCTGTATGTGTATAGTTGCCATTGTTAAACCTATAGTTCTGTCTATATGTGCATAGTTGCCATTGTTAAACCTATAGTTATGTCTATATGTGCATAGTTGCTATTGTTAAACCTATAGTTATGTCTGTATGTGCATAGTTGCTATTGTTAAACCTACAGTTCTGTCTGTATGTGTATAGTTGCTATTGTTAAACCTATAGTTCTGTCTGTATGTGCATAGTTGCTATTGTTAAACCTATAGTTATGTCTATATGTGAATAGTTGCTATTGTTAAACCTAGAGTTATGTCTATATGTGCATAGTTGCTATTGTTAAACCTAGAGTTATGTCTATATGTGTAAAGTTGCTATTGTTAAACCTAGAGTTATGTCTATATGTGTAAAGTTGCTATTGTTAAACCTAAGGTGGAGACTGCAGTAAAACTTTAAAAAATAGCTAAACACGTAAACACAAAGTACTACAGTTTTACAAAATACATAAACAGTGACGATAAACAGCAACGTTTCGACCAAAAGGCCTTTATCAAGCAAACAATACAACAAGAATGACGAATTTCGAGGAACACTACAAATGGACGGTTACATGTGGAAACATAAACCTATCTGATGAAAATCTGGGAATAAAACGAACAACGAAATGAGTGCAACACAAAAACCGAAAGTGGAAAGAAGAGAAACAATAAACAATATAGTGGATAAATGACACATATATGGAGCAAACACACATATAGATAATAAGGCACGAGATAAGACAGTACTAAGAAGCATAGGAATGTAATGCGTTGAGTTCAAGAGGTCGCAAAGTGCCATAGAATGAAATAAAACGGTTCTCCAGGGCGAATCGACTGCGATCATCGGAGGAACATGATCGGATGGCTGTGACCTGGACATCGTCAACTCCTGAATGGCCAGTATCGTTGAAATGAGTGGCCACAGGAGTCACAGAGCATTGGCGAATATCGCGTAAGTGTTGGGCGAATCGGTCACTGAGTCTCTTACCGGTTTCGCCAATATAAGACTTGTTGCATCGTTTGCAGGTGATGGCATAGATGATATTGCGGGACTCACACGTGAAACTGTCTTGAATGGCATACGTAGCTTTTGGAAAAGAGACAGTGGGGTCTGTATTACATATGCACATGTATTACAGCGCCGACGTACGCACTGGATGGTGCCAAAGTGACTCTGGATATTAGGCTTGAGGCGATTGTGTACCAACAAATCCTTGAGGCTTCTGTCCCGTCTGTAAGCCACCAAAGGATAGTGTTGGAAGACTGAACGTGTCTCAGGATCAGACTGAAGAATAGGAGATGATGGAATAAGACCTTTTCACCAGTGAACTATGAGGGTGGAAAGTTAAGATAAGTTTAACCCTGTCAGAATTGGGGGTTCTATGTATGTGAGAAAGGGCCTCATGGCGAGCAATTAGCTGAACCCGATGCATGGCAGATGTAAGCACATTCTCCGGGTATAGGCGCTGGCGGAAGAAATCCAGCATCTCGTGAGCTCTATCAAGAAAATCGTCGTCCTCACTACAGAGGCGACGAAGGCGTAAGAGTTGAGAGAAAGGTAAAGAGTCACGACAGGCCTGGGGATGGGAAGAGGTATACAAAAGAAAGCTATGTGTATCAGTAGGCTTGTAGTATACTGATGTAGTGATAGTGGATAGGCTGATGGTGATAGTGATGTCAAGAAAATTGACACAGGAGGTAGAGATGTGAGAGGTGAACCGAATAGCAGGATTGAAGGCATTGATGAAGGTGATGAAGCGTGACAAATCGGCTTCAGACATATCGGTAACTCCAATACAATCATCGATGTATCTATGATACACGGACGGAAGAGGGCCATCATAGGTGTTCCATACTAAGTGTTCAAGATGACCCATGAATAGACAAGCATAGCTGGGTCCCATTTTAGTACCCATGGCGACCCCACTAATCTGTTCGAAGAACTGGTCATTGAACTGAAAGGAGTTGAGAGTAAGAACTAGTTCTGCAAGACGAAGGAGAGTCGAGGTGGAGACAAGAGGGTTAGTTCTCCTGTCGAGAAAAACTGGAGAGCTTGAAGTCCGTCAGAATGAGGTATAGAGGTATACAGTGAGCAGACATCAAGGAGGAAGAGGCGATAAGTCCTGCCAGGCAACAACTTAATAGAAGAAAAAACAGACAAAGTGTGGTTAGTATCTTTCAAGAATGAAGGTAGTGTGGTGACTATAGGATTGAAGATACTATCAAGGAATTCGGAGATATGTTCCGTAGGACAAGAGCAAGCAGAAACAATAGGCCTACCAGGATTGTGAAGTTTATGAATTTTTGGGAGCATATAGAATGCGGGTTTGCCCAAACAACTGTCGATGACACATAGTGATGATGCGCCGGTAGGAAGGTCTTTGGAGGCAATGAGGTTCTTGATGACTGTACGGACCTTACTATTGTTGGATAGTGTAGCATCAGAAGGAATATTATTGTAGAATAGGGTGTTACGTAGTTGGTTGTGGCCTTCCTGAAGGTATAGTTCTTTACTCCATACGACTACGAGAACCTCATTGCCTCCAAAGACCTTCCTACCGGCGCATCATCACTATGTGTCATCGACAGTTGTTTGGGCAAACCCGCATTCTATATGCTCCCAAAAATTCATAAACTTCACAATCCTGGTAGGCCTATTGTTTCTGCTTGCTCTTGTCCTACGGAACATATCTCCGAATTCCTTGATAGTATCTTCAATCCTATAGTCACCACACTACCTTCATTCTTGAAAGATACTAACCACACTTTGTCTGTTTTTCTTCTATTAAGTTGTTGCCTGGCAGGACTTATCGCCTCTTCCTCCTTGATGTCTGCTCACTGTATACCTCTATACCTCATTCTGACGGACTTCAAGCTCTCCAGTTTTTTCTCCACAGGAGAACTAACCCTCTTGTCTCCACCTCGACTCTCCTTCGTCTTGCAGAACTAGTTCTTACTCTCAACTCCTTTCAGTTCAATGACCAGTTCTTCGAACAGATTAGTGGGGTCGCCATGGGTACTAAAATGGGACCCAGCTATGCTTGTCTATTCATGGGTCATCTTGAACACTTAGTATGGAACACCTATGATGGCCCTCTTCCGTCCGTGTATCATAGATACATCGATGATTGTATTGGAGTTACCGATATGTCTGAAGCCGATTTGTCACGCTTCATCACCTTCATCAATGCCTTCAATCCTGCTATTCGGTTCACCTCTCACATCTCTACCTCCTGTGTCAATTTTCTTGACATCACTATCACCATCAGCCTATCCACTATCACTACATCAGTATACTACAAGCCTACTGATACACATAGCTTTCTTCTGTATACCTCTTCCCATCCCCAGGCCTGTCGTGACTCTTTACCTTTCTCTCAACTCTTACGCCTTCGTCGCCTCTGTAGTGAGGACGACGATTTTCTTGATAGAGCTCACGAGATGCTGGATTTCTTCCGCCAGCGCCTATACCCGGAGAATGTGCTTACATCTGCCATGCATCGGGTTCAGCTAATTGCTCGCCATGAGGCCCTTTCTCACATACATAGAACCCCAATTCTGACAGGGTTAAACTTATCTTAACTTTCCACCCTCATAGTTCCCTGGTGAAAAAGGTCTTATTCCATCATCTCCTATTCTTCAGTCTGATCCTGAGACACGTTCAGTCTTCCAACACTATCCTTTGGTGGCTTACAGACGGGACAGAAGCCTCAAGGATTTGTTGGTACACAGTCGCCTCAAGCCTAATATCCAGAGTCACTTTGGCACCATCCAGTGCGTACGTCGGCGCTGTAATACATGTGCATATGTAATACAGACCCCACTGTCTCTTTTCCAAAAGCTACGTATGCCATTCAAGACAGTTTCACGTGTGAGTTCCGCAATATCATCTATGCCATCACCTGCAAACGATGCAACAAGTCCTATATTGGCGAAACCGGTAAGAGACTCAGTGACCGATTCGCCCAACACTTACGCGATATTCGCCAATGCTCTGTGACTCCTGTGGCCACTCATTTCAACGATACTGGCCATTCAGGAGTTGACGATGTCCAGGTCACAGCCATCCGATCATGTTCCTCCGATGATCGCAGTCGATTCGCCCTGGAGAACCGTTTTATTTCATTCTATGGCACTTTGCGACCTCTTGGACTCAACGCATTACATTCCTATGCTTCTTAGTACTGTCTTATCTCGTGCCTTATTATCTATATGTGTGTTTGCTCCATATATGTGTCATTTATCCACTATATTGTTTATTGTTTCTCTTCTTTTCCACTTCCGGTTTTGTGTTTGCACTCATTTCGTTGTTCGTTTTTATTCCCAGATTTTCATTAGATAGGTTTATGTTTCCACATGTAACCGTCCATTTGTAGTGTTCCTCGAAATTCGTCATTCTTGTTGTATTGTTTGCTTGATAAAGGCCTTTTGGTCGAAACGTTGCTGTTTATCGTCACTGTTTATGTATTTTGTAAAACTGTAGTACTTTGTGTTTACGTGTTTAGCTATTGTTAAACCTAGAGTTATGTCTATATGTGTAAAGTTGCTATTGTTAAACCTAGAGTTATGTCTATATGTGTAAAGTTGCTATTGTTAAACCTAGAGTTATGTCTATATGTGTAAAGTTGCTATTGTTAAACCTAGAGTTATGTCTATATGTGCATAGTTGCTATTGTTAAACCTAGAGTTATGTCTATATGTGTAAAGTTGTTATTGTTAAACCTAGAGTTATGTCTATATGTGTAAAGTTGTTATTGTTAAAGCTAGAGTTATGTCTATATGTGTAAAGTTGCTATTGTTAAACCTAGAGTTATGTCTATATATGTAAAGTTGCTATTGTTAAACCTAGAGTTATGTCTATATGTGTAAAGTTGCTATTGTTAAACCTAGAGTTATGTCTATATGTGTAAATTTGCTATTGTTAAACCTATATTTATATTTTTTTCTCTGGATATTATGTGATCACTAACAGCGTTGGTATGCGGAGCATGAGGGTAAATCACTCAAGTCAAGACGAAGCTCGTATCGAGACAATGACTTGTACGTTGAAGTCATTAAGAATGTACAACTCTCGGACGCTGGCATTTTGTCTGTAGTGATGGCCTAGAGACTAGTGCAACAGGTTAGTGGTCATAGGTAAGTGAGTAGGTAAGACGTCATAGGTAAGTGAGTAGGTAAGATGTCATAGGTAAGTGAGTAGGTAAGATGTCATAGGTAAGTGAGTAGATAAGATGTCATAGGTAAGTGAGTAGATAAGATGTCATAGGTAAGTGAGTAGGTAAGATGTCATAGGTAAGTGAGTAGATAAGATGTCATAGGTAAGTGAGTAGATAAGATGTCATAGGTAAGTGAGTAGGTAAGATGTCATAGGTAAGTGAGTAGATAAGATGTCATAGGTAAGTGAGTAGATAAGATGTCATAGGTAAGTGAGTAGATAAGATGTCATAGGTAAGTGAGTAGATACGATGTCATAGGTAAGTGAGTAGGTAAGATGTCATAGGTAAGTGAGTAGATAAGATGTCATAGGTACGTGAGTAGGTAAGATGTCATAGGTAAGTGAGTAGATAAGATGTCATAGGTAAGTGAGTAGGTAAGATGTCATAGGTAAGTGAGTAGATAAGATGTCATAGGTAAGTGAGTAGGTAAGATGTCATAGGTAAGTGAGTAGGTAAGATGTCATAGGTAAAGGGATATGTATGAATGTTCTAGCTAACAGGTGAGATAGAAGAAAGGGGTACTAGAACTAGATTTAGACAAATAAGTTGATTTAGATTCAATATTCCAAGTTATTTGATGAACGTTGCAAAAAGTGAATCAAATGTTATCTTTATATAGATAAATATTTATGAATTCATAAATGGAAGAAAAATGTGAATGTATGCATGACTTATTAACTGTTCACAAACTAACAACATGAGCCTTCGTGAAGGCATCTCTATAAAAAAAAAACTTGTCAAATTAATGATACACTCGGTTTCAGTTCTATTTCTAGCAAAAACCATGAAGATATGGATATGTTATCGTTTACAATTGACTTACTAGTAATTTTCAGTTTATTTAGATGGTGAATTGGAAGCGGAAAGCAATTGAAAAAAACAACGAAATATAAAACGTCTTTAAAAGATGTTATGGCTAAAGTTGTACCAATTCCATCTTTTAAGAGATCTTGCGTAGGGAATCAGCTAAACACTTCTAAGTGTACACATACCATAAAGTTTAATATATTTTACAAGTTGTGTGTACTAACATTGCATGACTGACTGATATGTTTTGTTACTTGACGTCACACAGAGCACTCCCAGGTACAGAATACTCGAGCAGAGATAAGTGGCCGAGATGAGATCAAAGTCACATGGAAGGCGCCTGCTAACAGCCCGGAATTGGTTACAGGTTACAACGTTTACGTCAAGGAGATCGCGAAGACCGGGAAGGAGGTTAAATTCGTAGTGAACAGTGTGAACCCTGACGGAGTTGAAGAGTTTCCCCTGACAGACTTCTTTCCTGGGTCAATTTATGATATTCAGGTACAGTCTTGCTTCTTATTTAATGTCTTATTTGATGTCCTACTAGATGTCTTATTTGATGTCCTATTAGATGTCATATTACATGTCCTATTTAATGTCCTATTAGATGTCCCATTTGATGTTCTATTAGATGTCCTATTTAATGTCATATTAGATGTCCTATTTGATGTCCTATTAGATGTTATATTTGATGTCCTATTAGATGTTATATTTGATGTCCTATTAGATGTTATATTAGATGTCATATTTGATGTCATATTTGATTTAAACAAGTTCTAAAAGTACGTTAAAATCAACAATCTCTGAATATTACATTGCTTTTTTCTGATCCAATCTTGGGCTCGAGCGTTGATCCAATCTTGGACTCGGCGTTGATCCAATCTTGGACTCAGGCGTTGATCCAATCTTGGACTCGGCGTTGATCCAATCTTGACTCGGGCGTTGATCCAATCTTGACTCGGCGTTGATCCAATCTTGACTCGGGCGTTGATCCAATCTTGACTCGGCGTTGATCCAATCTTGGACTCGGGCGTTGATCCAATCTTGGGCTCAAGCGTTGATCCAATCTTGGACTCGGACGTTGATCCAATCTTGGACTCGGGCATTGATCCAATATTGGACTCGGGCGTTGATCCAATCTTGGGCTCGAGCGTTGATCCAATCTTGGACTCGAGCGTTGATCCAATCTTGGACTCGGGCGTTGATCCAATCTTGGACTCGGACGTTGATCCAATCTTGAACTCGGGCGTTGATCCAATCTTGGGCTCAAGCGTTGATCCAATCTTGGACTCGGGCGTTGATCCAATCTTGGGCTCAAGCGTTGATCCAATCTTGGGCTCTACCGTTGATCCAATCTTGGGCTCTACCGTTGATCCAATCTTGGGCTCGAGCGTTGATCCAATCTTGGACTCGGGCGTTGATCCAATCTTGGGCTCGAGCGTTGATCCAATCTTGGACTCGGGCGTTGATCCAATCTTGGGCTCGTGTGTTGATGCAATGAAATACAGTCTCACAATGTACGAGTATAATATACACGTACATGATGAAATACATAAAGATTCTCCTTTCGACTCGGACATAACAGGGTTGTGGGTTCAACATGTAAAAAAAGATATTGACTCTCCTACCTCCAGCACACTAGGGCATAGAAATGGGAAGTGTCAAGCACTTTTTATTCTAAGGTCTGAAAAGGCTACGTGTAATTAAACAAACAAGTATAGATATGTCTTCTTTTTTCTTTTTTTGTCGTCATACTACTACCGGGTTGTTACACTACTACCGGGTTGTTACACTACTACCGGGTTGTTACACTACTACCGGGTTGTCACACTACTACCGGGTTGTTACACTACTACCGGGTTGTTACACTACTACCGGGTTGTTACACTACTACCGGGTTGTTACACTACTACCGGGTTGTTACACTACTACCGGGTTGTCACACTACTACCGGGTTGTTACACTACTACCGGGTTGTCACACTACTACCGGGTTGTTACCCAGTGTTGTCACACTACTACCGGGGTGTTACCCAGTGTTGTCACACTACTACCGGGGTGTTACCCAGTGTCGTCCCACTACTACCGGGTTGTTACCTAGTGTTGTCACACTACTACCGGGTTGTTACCTAGTGTTGTCACACTACTACCGGGTTGTTACCTAGTGTCGTCACACTACTACCGGGTTGTTACCTAGTGTTGTCACACTACTACCGGGTTGTTACCTAGTGTCGTCACACTACTACCGGGTTGTTACCCAGTGTCGTCACACTGCTACCGGGTTGTTACCCAGTGTCGTCCCACTACTACCGGGGTGTTACCCAGTGTCGTCACACTGCTACCGGGTTGTTACCCAGTGTCGTCCCACTACTACCGGGTTGTTACCCAGTGTCGTCCCACTACTACCGGGGTGTTACCCAGTGTCGTCACACTGCTACCGGGGTGTTACCCAGTGTCGTCACACTGCTACCGGGTTGTTACCCAGTGTCGTCCCACTACTACCGGGTTGTTACCCAGTGTCGTCCCACTACTACCGGGGTGTTACCCAGTGTCGTCACACTGCTACCGGGTTGTTACCCAGTGTCGTCCCACTACTACCGGGTTGTTACCTAGTGTTATCACACTACTACCGGGTTGTTACCCAGTGTCGTCACACTACTACCGGGTTGTTACCTAGTGTTATCACACTACTAAAGGGTTGTTACCCAGTGTCGTCCCACTACTACCGGGTTGTTACCTAGTGTTATCACACTACTAAAGGGTTGTTACCCAGTGTTGTTACACTACTACCGGGTTATTACCCGGTGTTGTTCCACTACTACTGGGTTGTTATCTAGTGTTGTCACACTACTACCGGGGTGTTACCCAGTGTCGTCATACTGCTACCGGGGTGTTACCCAGTGTCGTCCCACTACTACCGGGTTGTTACCCAGTGTTGTCACACTACTACCGGGTTGTTACCCAGTGTTGTCACACTACTACCGGGTTGTTACCCAGTGTTGTCACACTACTACCGGGTTGTTACCCAGTGTTGTCACACTACTACCGGGTTGTTACCCAGTGTTGTCACACTACTACCGGGGTGTTACCCAGTGTCGTCACACTGCTAGCAGGGTGTTACCCAGCGTCGTCACACTGCTACCGAATTGTTACCCAGTGTCGTCACACTACTACCGGGTTGTTACCTAATGTCGTGGAGTTATGTTTTAGTCTTGCGTTGTTCTGGTGGCTTGGGTGATTACTATTTTTGCTCTTTGACATGATTCTGCTTTCTCATCTAACCATCTTTGACATGATTCTGCTTTCTCATCTAACCATCTTTTTGTGGTCTTTCTCTTGCCTTCTTTCCCGATGTTCTGTTGTAGAAGACTATGTATACTGTGGAGTATATCTATGTAGTATACATCATTGATAAATGTAGTATAGTTATTTAATATAAACTGACTGATGCTACAAATAAGGAAGAGACAAAAATTGAGATATTTGGGACATATAAAAAGACATAAAGGGCTGGGGAGAAGAAGCATCATGGAAAGAGGCATATCGGGAAGGAGAAGAGGGGAGGACCACGGATGGGGGGAGGGAATGGATTCGGGATGTAATTGATGCAGAGGCAGGACATCTTGCCTATGAGAGGGAGAAATTCCGGAGGACCGTTGGGGTGGCACAGTTCTGTTCAGGACAATCTATTTGATGATGATCCTCCGGTCCAATCAATATCATTAACTTAGAGAAAACAAATAGAACGCATAGATCTAACAGAAAACAAATAGAAAGCGTATATCTAACAGAAAACAAATAGAAAACATATATCTAACAGAAAACAAATAGAAAATATATATCTAACAGAAAACAAATAGAACGCATAGATCTAACAGAAAACAAATAGAAAACGTATATCTAACAGAAAACAAATAGAAAGCGTATATCTAACAGAAAACAAATAGAAAATATATATCTAACAGAAAACAAATAAAACACATTTGTACAGATGGTTGCTGATATTTTATGACCACAAAACACAACTGTATAGTGCCACATTCACTGGGTTGTCATGTAATATGGTGTCTGATTTGATCGGTCATAGAGAAGTGCGTCAGAGTTGAGTCATGCCAAATACTACATTCAAATGAACAAACTCAAAATGTTGTTATTAAATCCTTATTAAAATTTGTCATATTCGTTTCAGACCTTAGAGTATGAAGTCCTGTACCTTCACAGGAGGGCCAATTCCTTTCCTCACGTGTGTGATGTAGAGTGTGGGATTGAACCTACAACCCCATGTGTCAGATTCGATATGTGAACGATTACTATCACAGCGATTACTATCACAACGATTACTATCACAACGAATAGTATCACTCTGATTACTATTAGAACGATTACTATTAGAACATTTACTGTTTCAGAGAAAGCTGCTTGCAAGTAACATAATTGTCCACAATAGACTGCAATATGCTACTCGTATATTTAATGTATTTCAGATCAACAAGTCAAAAATCAATTTTTGCTAAATTCTTTCACCAGGTAACACCTTTGTACAAGAACGGAATTGCCGATCTTGATGAGACTGTTGAAGGTCCAAGATCTGCCAAGACAAGAATCACTGCCCCCAAATTTGGTCAGTTTTTTAGCACCAAATATTACACACAAACTTGACCCCATTCATGTTGTAGTTGTTATAGGTTTAGCTAGAAAATAGAATAAATTAATCAATAATCTATAATCTAGTATTGATAATCTACAATTATTAAACTACAATTTACAATCAATAATCTACAATCTTTAATGCAAACAGATATAGTATTAATGATTGCTATATTAATTATGTCTCGTTGTTTGCTCCACATACCGAAGGATGGACTGACGTGTCTGCTCCAGATATCGAAGGATGGACTGACGTGTCTGCTCCAGATACCGAAGGATGGACTGACGTGTCTGCTCCAGATACCGAAGGATGGACTGACGTGTCTGCTCCAGATATCGAAGGATGGACTGACGTGTCTGCTCCAGATACCGAAGGATGGACTGACGTGTCTGCTCCAGATACCGAAGGATGGACTGACGTGTCTGCTCCAGATACCGAAGGATGGACTGACGTGTCTGCTCCAGATACCGAAGGATGGACTGACGTGTCTGCTCCAGATACCGAAGGATGGACTGACGTGTCTGCTCCAGATACCGAAGGATGGACTGACGTGTCTGCTCCAGATATCGAAGGATGGACTGACGTGTCTGCTCCAGATACCGAAGGATGGACTGACGTGTCTGCTCCAGATACCGAAGGATGGACTGACGTGTCTGCTCCAGATATCGAAGGATGGACTGCAACGATTTCCAAAACTTCCTTCTTAAATTAGTTTTTAATTAGATACGATACTTGTTGGCAGGAATAGAAGTTTTGTTTAACTAGTGAGCCACGAGAATCATCAGCATGCATATATTCGATACTAAACACCTGTGGATCTGCCCGGTGTGTTATCACTCGAACCATTAACCTATAGCCAATAGAGGTGTAATACTTATAGACTAGTACAGCGATACACAGAACATGTATATTCCAGTGGCAACATATGGGTGTGAAACATGGACATTTCACAAGAAAATAGAAAAGCATATATGTACTTTTGAATATAAGTGCGCCCATGTATTGCTGGGGATCTCAAGGGAGCAAAGAATAGTAAGACTGCTACCTACAAGGCATGTCGTAAGAGGCGACTGAGTTATGGGCCGAGGGAAGCTACTCTCTTTTAAAAAAACGTGACAGAAATCGGGTGTCCTCGCATAACTGGCACAACGTACAATCGCTCTTAGATTCAGATCACATACAAATCACAATGAGCGGTTAACAAGTGGTCAAAATGGAGCGTTCAAAGAAGAAGAATGTAAGTTTTACAGAAGAGTCCTACGTAAAATATGGACAGAGAAGAGAACAAATAGATCTATGCTGAAGGAAGATAAAATCATAGAAAACTGGCTGATACTACAAATAAGTGTGAGAAAATTGAAGTATTTTGGACATACAAAGAAACATAAAGAGATGGAGAAGGCATTATGGAAGCAGGCTTCCACGTGAAGAGGAGTGAAGTAAGATCATTATGGAAGCAGGCATCCACGGGAAGAGGAGTGAAGGAAGACCACGGAAAGCAAGCATCCACGTGAAGAGTGAAAGAAGATCAAGGAAAGCAAGCATCCACGGGAAGAGGAGTGAAAGAAGACCACGGAAAGCAAGCATCCACGTGAAGAGGAGTGAAAGAAGATCACGGAAAAAATGAATTTATGTTGCGGCTGATCCTTTGGGCAAGACGGCTGCAGATGCGGGACATCTGGTCTGAGAGAGACAGATGTTCTGAAGGACAAGGTGACAAAGGTCTTCTAAGGACAAACTACTGGATGATGATGATGATGATGATGACAGTGATAGAAGAGTTTCAAAATAGATTACTCGGCCACTTTGGATCCGTGGTTCTTATACTGTTATCAGTGGAGTCACAATGCTCAACGAGACATCTACACAAGTTGAGCAATCAAAAGCTAGTGATAGGCCTGGCTATTCATCTTCTATAGGGTTGCCTTGTCCTTTTCTAGTTCCAGTGTAGGGTTGTCAAAAATACATGTTCGACTGTACCTGTGCAAGTTTCACTGTACCTGTGCAAGTTTCACTGTACCTGTGCAAGTTTCACTGTACCTGTGAATGTTTCACTGTACCTGTGCAAGTTTCACTGTACCTGTGCAAGTTTCACTGTACCTGTACAAGTTTCACTGTACCTGTGAATGTTTCACTGTACCTATGCAAGTTTGATTGTACTTGTGCAAGTTTGTTTGTACCGGTGCAAGTTTATTTGTACCTGGGCAAGTTTGTTTGTACCTGTGCAAGTTTGTTTGTACCTGTGCAAGTTTGTTTGTACCTGTGCAAGTTTGTTTGTACCGGTGTAAGTTTGTTTGTACCTGTGAATGTTTGTTTGTACCTGTACAAGTTGTATTGCACCTGTGCAAGTTTGATTGTACTTGTGCAAGTTCTATTGTATCTGTGCAAGTTTGACTGTACCTGTGCAAGTTTGATTGTACCTGTGCAAGTTGGTTTGTACCTGTGCAAGTTTAATTGTACCTGTGCAAGTTGGTTTGTACATGTGCAAGTTGGTTTGTACCTGTGCAAGTTTGGTTGTACCTGTGCAAGTTGTATTGTACTTGTGCAAGTTTGTTTGCACCCATGCAAGAATGGTATTAGTACCGTTTAACTGTACCTGTATGTTGTTTTATCAGAGCCCACCTCATGGAAGCTCAACGTAGAGCCGAGTGTAAATTCTACAATCTTGGTAACTTGGCAAACACCGAAAGAGGAACTGTCTCGTGGTGTGAAAGGATATATTGTATACTACCAGGTGAGAGAACATGATCACATGTTGTTATTACACAGGTAGAAGTAGGTGGTTTTACATAGGTAGATCGTTGTACAAGTGAGTAGTCATTGTGTTTTTAATGTTGTTGCCCGCTATGAATTACGGCGTAGTTATTCCAGCTAATATTACAGCTAAGTTTTGCATGCGGGTTGCCTGTCCTTATCACCATCGTCCCTCGCCATTTAGGAGAGCCTCACCCCGACTTTAGAGGTATTTGTCATTTAGATCTGCAAGTAAAGGATCCGGGTTTAGTGTAGTTCAACCAGGTACCGTGTGCATACTTAAACTTGTTGGCCCAAACTAACTTCGAACCCAGGACTTCACATGACACGTGCTCATAAGCGAATGGTGTTAGAAACTACACTATCGGCGATCTCTGGGAGTGGTCTAGTGTACTAAAGTAGATCGTTGTTCGAAGCGGTGGGGTGGTGGAGGCGGAGATATGTGTGTATGTTCTCGTTTGCGATAAATATCACCTTATGTGATTATATGTATCCAGGATCGTGCGGTATATTTTCTCGGTATGATGCAAGTCTTCGAAATGCCGCCTCTTAAATGTTTTTTCTTTAAAATAGCCTTCAATTGTGATCTTGATGTCACTGCTTATGCCGCCCCCTTACGGCACCGTCTGATGAGGCCGCCTCTCTGTATCATAGCACGGTGCGGTACTGTATGTATCTTATAGGTATCACTGTATGTGATATATGTATCTAGTGAGTGTGTGGACTCTCTCTCTCTCTTTAGCCTGTTACGCCCTGGCGTTTAGGGCAGCAACAAACGTACACCATTCTTCCCTGTTCATGGCCTTCCTCTGTATTGTGTTCCAGCTATGATTCATTTCCTTCAGCTCTTGCTCTATCGTTCTCCTCCAGGTTGTCTTGGGTCTTCCACGCTTTCGCCTACCCTCTGGAGTCCATCTCAGTGCAGTTTTCGTGTCGGAGCCAGTCTCCATGCGCATCACATGTCCAATCCATCTCCAGCGTCGTCTTCGGATGATAGTGCCCATATTCTCTTGTTGGCATCGTGCAAGCAATTCTTGATTCGAGATAGTAGTCGGCCAGTACACGCGTAAGATTTTTCGCAGACAAGTTGTATGAAAGGCGGAGAGTCTGGACATATCCTGTTCTGTCATTCTCCAGCATTCCGATCCGTACAGCAATGTTGACAGCACACAGCTGTTATAGATACTAGTCTTGGTTCTGATGCTGTATTGGGCAGACTTCCAGGCGGTCTGAAGGGTCATGAATGCACTGCGTGCTTTACTCAGTCTGTTTTTAATGTCAGAGAGTGTGTGGACAACCATAGGTAATTATATCAATGATAGTGTTCCCTATCCTTTCTCTCATTCATATTATGTCATGTTCAATAATACCAATAATAATCAATAATAATAATTCCTCTAGTACCGTTATATGTTACATAGGGCCTGCAAGTAATTTCTCCATACCGCTCTATCCTGGGCAACTCGCTCAATCTCCTCCATGGAACTGAGATCGATATTTCCTGCCTCTCTTAGCAAAGTTCGTTTCAGGGTCTCTTTAAGTTGATCAATGATACATGTTAAATGTGAATGTTGACATGAGTCAGCTCTGAATGTCCCCCGTCCCCCCATAATCAATAAAATCTGATACCCTGCCAGTGGCGACTCGTCGTTGAGGGCCAGTGGGGCCAGGCTCTACCAAAAATAATGTATAACGTTTATTATTTTATAAATTAAAATATAGCAACCAAAAACCATGATTTATTCGGAAAAAAATGTCTGGTCCCACCCAATAAAACTGAGCACTAGCCGCCACTGTACCCTGCTACAGTACAACTCCAGATGTACTACTTAAAATTGAAGTTTTCCTTTTGTGAAATCTCACGATCTCATGACATGTTCAAATTTGTGTCCGGTTGGATAATATGCAAATATTTGGGCCAAAATTTGGACATGCCTGTTCTACATATCGTAAGGGCCTAACGGGGACGCAACGTACCCTGTTCTCGGCACACGCTACAGGTATCGTAAAGAGTGGTTAACTTGGTTGATAAGAACGAACCCAATCAAACAATATTTCTTTGTTAATTATTCTAAATATTACACAGATTCAATGTTTCATTTTAACTCTTTGCTCACCTGAGCCGACCTACTGGCTCGAACTATTTAACCCTTCCCTCACCTGAGCAGACCTACTGGCTCGAACTATTTAACCCTTCTCTCACTTGTCATACTGGCTCGAACTATTTAATCCTTCCCTCACCTGAGCCGATCTACTGGCTCGAACTATTTAACCCTTCACTCACCTGAGCAGACCTACTGGCTCGAACTATTTAACCCTTCTCTCACTTGTCATACTGGCTCAAACTATTTAACCCTTCCCTCACCTGAGCAGACCTACTGGCTCGAACTATTTAACCCTTCACTCACCTGAGCAAACCTACTGGCTCGAACTATTTAACCCTTCACTCACCTGAGCAGACCTACTGGCTCGAACTATTTAACCCTTCACTCACCTGAGCAGACCTACTGGCTCGAACTATTGTTTTAAAGATGTCACAAAGCCGTTATACCTGCTAATTTAGTGTTCCTTGTAATATAAGTGCGCCAGGGGGAGGTTACCAACAAGTAAAACAGATTACGGAGTGGAAAGGGTTAACTCCTTGTGGAAATGAATATTTCTTTTTATTATTGTCTAGTTAACATATGAACGGTATGGAGAAATTACTTGCAGGTTCTATGTACCGTATACCTGTACGAGATGATATATATTTATTTAACATATGGTAATGACATGTTCGTTAATGTGACAAGATGTATTAATTATATATTCATAAGATATCGCAATTTCTAAATATCTATTGAACATGTATGTAATGTTCTCAGGCACTTGGCAAGAAAGACGCACCGAAAGAAGAGACGTTTACCCCACAGCCTGAACAAGGCAGCAGATGGAGGGCTATCCTGAAAGGCCTGAAGACTAGCACGAAGTACAAAATCCAAGTGGCTCCAATTTATACTGGATCGCAGAAAAAAGTGGGTCCAAAGAGCGAAGAAGTAACATTCAGTCATGATGGATTCAGTAAGTTGCTTTCTCTCACTTGTCATGATGGATTCAGTAAGTTGCTTTCTCTCACTTGTCATGATGGATTCAGTAAGTTGCTTTCTCTCACTTGTCATGATGGATTCAGTAAGTTGCTTTCTCTCACTTGTCATGATGGATTCAGTAAGTTGCTTTCTCTCACTTGTCATGATGGATTCAGTAAGTTGCTTTCTCTCACTTGTCATGATGGATTCAGTAAGTTGCTTTCTCTCACTTGTCATGATGGATTCAGTAAGTTGCTTTCTCTCACTTGTCATGATGGATTCAGTAAGTTTCTTTCTCTCACTTGTCATGATGGATTCAGTAAGTTGCTTTCTCTCACTTGTCATGATGGATTCAGTAAGTTGCTTTCTCTCACTTGTCATGATGGATTCAGTAAGTTGCTTTCAAACTGATGATTAATTATGTGCCATCTCCTCACGCAAGATCAAATACACCAGACCTTCAATCACTTTCTCTCACTTGTCATGATGGATTCAGTAAGTTGCTTTCTCTCACTTGTCATGATGGATTCAGTAAGTTGCTTTCTCTCACTTGTCATGATGGATTCAGTAAGTTGCTTTCTCTCACTTGTCATGATGGATTCAGTAAGTTGCTTTCTCTCACTTGTCATGATGGATTCAGTAAGTTTCTTTCTCTCACTTGTCATGATGGATTCAGTAAGTTGCTTTCTCTCACTTGTCATGATGGATTCAGTAAGTTGCTTTCTCTCACTTGTCATGATGGATTCAGTAAGTTGCTTTCTCTCACTTGTCATGATGGATTCAGTAAGTTGCTTTCTCTCACTTGTCATGATGGATTCAGTAAGTTGCTTTCTCTCACTTGTCATGATGGATTCAGTAAGTTTCTTTCTCTCACTTGTCATGATGGATTCAGTAAGTTGCTTTCTCTCACTTGTCATGATGGATTCAGTAAGTTGCTTTCTCTCACTTGTCATGATGGATTCAGTAAGTTGCTTTCAAACTGATGATTAATTATGTGCCATCTCCTCACGCAAGATCAAATACACCAGACCTTCAATCACTTTCTCTCACTTGTCATGATGGATTCAGTAAGTTGCTTTCTCTCACTTGTCATGATGGATTCAGTAAGTTGCTTTCTCTCACTTGTCATGATGGATTCAGTAAGTTGCTTTCTCTCACTTGTCATGATGGATTCAGTAAGTTGCTTTCTCTCACTTGTCATGATGGATTCAGTAAGTTGCTTTCTCTCACTTGTCATGATGGATTCATAAGTTGCTTTCTCTCACTTGTCATGATGGATTCAGTAAGTTGCTTTCTCTCACTTGTCATGATGGATTCAGTAAGTTGCTTTCTCTCACTTGTCATGATGGATTCAGTAAGTTGCTTTCTCTCACTTGTCATGATGGATTCAGTAAGTTGCTTTCTCTCACCTGTCATGATGGATTCAGTAAGTTGCTTTCTCTCACTTGTCATGATGGATTCAGTAAGTTGCTTTCTCTCACTTGTCATGATGGATTCAGTAAGTTGCTTTCTCTCACTTGTCATGATGGATTCAGTAAGTTGCTTTCTCTCACTTGTCATGATGGATTCAGTAAGTTGCTTTCTCTCACTTGTCATGATGGATTCAGTAAGTTGCTTTCTCTCACTTGTCATGATGGATTCAGTAAGTTGCTTTCTCTCACTTGTCATGATGGATTCAGTAAGTTGCTTTCAAACTGATGATTAATTATGTGCCATCTCCTCACGCAAGATCAAATACACCAGACCTTCAATCACTTTCTCTCACTTGTCATGATGATGCAATGTGTTTTACATTATCATAATTGTATGGTGTAATAAGTCTACGACACTCTTCTCTTCTTTAACATAAAGTGCGTGAGTTTCCATCGATAGTTTGATTGATAGAACTATTATCACTGCACTTCGGTGCGTAACCATGTATGCTCCGATCTATTTCTTACACAGGAAGATCTCATCTGCTGTACACGAACCTCGTAGCACAGCGAGGGTCCCCGATGTAATTCTGAAGATGGTGAAGATATTTTTGTAGGAATTTTATCGATTCCATCGATGGTTTTGCATACATTCTCGTATGTTACCTTATGAGCAACAACGCCCCTTTTCATTATACATTCTCGTCAAATAGCTTGTCCGAGTAGAACTTTGTCACTCTAGCAATCTTTCGGAATTTCTCTATCTCATAGGCTAGATATCCCACCTCTGCAGCCATCATGCTCAAATCAATATTTATATTGGTCTTTCTCTTCTCCTCTTTGTGAGGATGCCTCCTTACACAAGTCTTCTTCAACCCTTGGAACTTTTTTTATTGTATAAAACACTTCAATTTTCCAATTCCTGTTTGTAGCATCAAGCATCAACCTGGGGTTGCTTTAATTTTTAATGGTAATTTAAAAACAAAAAAATGACAATTCAGAAATAAAACTTTGTGTTATCATCAAATACAATATCATCTCGAACATGTGGCCCAACATTTTATCACAATATTGTTGTTAGTTTGTTTTCTCCTGTTACTTAAGGGGATACAGGACAAACGGTTGCTAACTTTCTTATTTCTCAGTCAAATGAGATATTGTTTATCAGGTAGTACTAGGGACGGTCTGGTATGAAATATTATATAACTTTTAATTTAATTACTTGTCGGGTTGCCATGGAAATAGCGGCCATGTTGGATTATAAACAATACCGTAAAGTAGGTAAGTACTAACAACTAGTTCATATTATTCTTTTTTTAAAAACTGAAATACTTACATAAGCCATAGTTCTAGGCAGCTAGCAACTTTAAATTGAAATACTTACATAAGCTATAGTTCTAGGCAGCTAGCAACTTTAAATTGAAATACTTACATAAGCCATAGTTCTAGGCAGCTAGCAACTTTAAATTGAAATACTTACATAAGCTATAGTTCTAGGCAGCTAGCAACTTTAAATTGTTCTGGGACAGATAACAAGCAGATAGAAGGAAACGAATAAGACATATACCATTTTTACAAAAAATAGGAACCTATGGTTACTAAAAATATTGTGTTTAAAAATATATTTATCAAAACTTGTATTTCTATATCTGACTGCCCTCAGTATTGATAGATCTATATGTATGCCAAATTTCATATTGATATCTTGAATGGTTACTGAGATTAACCTACTGAACACTTCCTAAATTAGTGAAAATCACAATTGTGAGAAAACTGCAATTTAAAAATATTTTTAGTGAAATATGAAAAGATCTTTAACTTACCAAAGAATTTCCACATAAATCGCTTGTATGATTGACAGAACATCCGTCCCGTATGGTCAGTACCCGGATTAGCCTAGTAGCAGAAGTAGCAAATGCTACGGGCCCCGCACTTCTGGGGACCCCGCGCCTATGTGACACATTTTCTGATATTTTTAAGAAGTGGTTTGAATCAGCTATGTCGTCGTTAAACGATTTTAACGGTTCGAGTGGTTCTTGTAACGCTTCAAGTCTAATCAAAGTAGCGTCTTCGCATTCTTGTATAGTGTAGTTTGACACAGAAAAGTGAAGCTGTAATGACATGCAAATGATACATTCTGCTCAAATCAACGCAAACGGAAAAACGCAACGCAACTAATGGTGTATTTTTGTAAATAAGATCGGCATTAGAAAGATAAAAAAAGATAGCGTGTTTATTATATGATGCAAATGAACTACCTCGCCACAGGTACAAAACGGCGGGAAATCCGTTAGAGAAGTAAAACTTCATTAAATGTCACTGGCTTCACGGCAAGTCGTTCGGACTACAGGTCTCCTGAAAAGATAGTTTGAAACTGAAAGTAAAACTTATAACGACATGAGAATTATACAGCTTGCGCAAATCAACACAAACGCAGACGTCATGGCTAACGCCTGAATTCACAGAGGGCGATCGCAAAGAAGAAATAAATGTCTAAGACGTGAGGGGGCATAATCAATTTGACAGAGACCAATTTGTCATTTGAGTGATTATATCCCTTTGATCATTTGACAAATGTGAACTTTCTTCGTGTGGAGCACGTGGTAATACTGGATTAGGAATCGTAAATTGGATTTTATTTATTTTTTCAAAACTAATATTGATCCAATTTCGAAACTTTTTCTTTTACTGATCTAAACTTTTGATGAAAAATTATGTAGAAAAAAATGGTGAATATTGAATGTAAACTGAGGCGATGTATACCCGGACACACATCGGACACTAAGATTTATATATAGAGGTTATCATACAAAACCTAGAGACCCGCGCTAAAATTTGCTACAGGCTCCGCGCTGGCGTAATCCGGCACTGCGTATGGTTATATGTTAAATCCACCTGTATTATATGTGCTTCCTTCCTTCTCAGATATCTCATGCTCTTTGATGTGGAGCATGGGAGAACTACTATTTTTTAATATAGGCAAATATTGACGTAGACTAATGAGATAACATTTTTAGCTATGCGATTGATAAAATCTATTTTGACAATTTGAATATCATTGTTGAAAGATGTATTTGTCTCTACAAAAGCTTTGGAATCTCCATCACAGAGCAACTAGTCATAAACAAGTTGTCTCTTTCTCACTGACCTGGCAAAAATAAGCTTGGCAGCTTCAGCTTCCATAGAATTGCATGAACTCTCACAATTTTCTCACGCTGGTACTTTACAATGATGTATAATTCGATATGTCTTATAGAATAGGGATCCCCATCACTAAGTACCAACCAAACGGTATTTCTAGACATTACCTCTTAAAAAATACGTTAAATATCCGAGAGGGTGGGCTGTTTAAAAACTCTTTTCAAATAAATAAAAAAATTCCATTTTTTTACTGATTTCGATTCTAGAGATATAAAACTAACAGAATAAAACATATTTGGAAAATCGATATTTTAAAGAATATATGTCATTTAGTGAGTTCTGAGACCACTTAAAGAATATATGTCATTTAGTGAGTTCTGAGACCACTTAAAGAATATATGTCATTTAGTGAGTTCTGAGACCACTTAAAGAATATATGTCATTTAGTGAGTTCTGAGACCACTTAAAGAAAAATAACCTCGGTTTTGGCAGGGTCTCCTACAGAGATAGCCATTTCGAACTAAGAAATAATTGTGTGTTGGTTATACCAGAACTTATTGATTATACAGGATGTTCAAGATAAAAATAGCCCTACTATGGAGCTAAACTGGCATATATTTATGAAAATGAGAAGGTTCAGTTATGACGTAGTATAGGTCAAGGTTGTGTGACGGTGTGTAATTGTAGTGCGGGAAGGGGCGATGAACAAATATGACGTAGGACGAGCTAGTCAGAACCGGATTAAATAGTAAATAGACACAACGAAGTACGTACCTGACCACTTTTAATTTGTCAATGGGGCTACTTTTATCTTGAACACCCTGTAGAAACAAGACAAATAAGAACTAACTTCTGATAAAGAACTACTCACACAAATATCTTCTCCTCAGAACCAGAACTAAGTATTCGAGCTATCGCTATCAATCCAAACACTGCCATTGTCTCGCTGGACACAGTCGGAGGAGATAAAATTGAGAAACTACGCATATTTTATTCAGATGACTCGGCAATCAAATGGAAGAGAGTTGATGGTTACAATAGTAAGGTAAGACGTTCATGTCAGGATAAGAAACAGTGGCGACTCGTCATTAAGGGCCAGAGGGGCCGGGCCTCACCAAACATAATGTGTAACATGTATTTATTATTTAATAAATTAAAATATAACCCAAACCCAAACCCATGATTTACCCGAAAATTTGTGTCTGGCCCCACCAACACAAACGATCAGGAGCCGCCACTGATAAGAAATGATGAACTTAGTGGTATATGTGGAGTAATGATGGGAGATTAGTAACTATTCGTTACTCATATATATCTATTATTAACTGGATACGAAAGTAACGAGTCTAATCTAGAAGAAAATACTTGTCCCATTATAACTACTGGGTTGGTTATCAACTTATGTCGTCTCAATTTGTCAAGTAATCGGTAAGAAATTTCCAGAAAATTCGGTCTCTTTTCCTGATAATACTCTTTGACAGACTGTTGCGTCTCCACTTCTTGATGTTCTTCTTCAGGTTATATACATGTGCTATCAGGATAACAGATTAGTATCGGTAGTTCCGATAGCTGTAAATGCTCGTTACACTTGGAACAGTAATGTAACAATGTAACAATTACTATTATTAATTTAAACAAAACATGAAAATCTTCCCAATACAGTAGAAGTACTAAATTAAGGATATAGAAGAGATATGTACTATGAGTGTTTTAGTATAGAAATGAATGCTGGAGAACAACAGACAAGGAAACTTCTAGACTGTCAGAATTTCATACACACTTGCTGAGAAACAAAATTCTTTGAAATATTTTGTTGGTCAAACTATACCATCAATCAAGAACTGCTGAATAAGTGCAACCAAAGGACAATTCCTATTCCTACAGTGATTAAATATAGAAGATAAAGATGGATATGAGATGTACTCATATGAGATCAAGATACCACCGAAACAACTGTCATACAGGGGTAAAGATAGTCAACTCTGAAGTAATGCAACGGTCTATCCGTCATGGGAATACTCATCAGAAGACTCAGATGTCTGGGACGGGATCGCGAGAGAGAGAGAGAGATGTCTGGGACATGTGAGAAAAATGGAATCTAGCTGTACACCACAACATATGTTGTTCGTGATATTTCGGAATGGAAGAAGCTCTAAGGCAGAAAAGCATTGTACAGTGTGGGCAAGGTATATTTGCACTTGTGGGGTATTTTACTGCCTTTCTATTTTGATGTCTTTGCTCCATCCGTGTTGTTCTACCTGCCTCGCAGATCGAGAACCGTGTTGAAGAAGTGTGAACCAGGCTGATCTGTCTTGAGCAACATTCTCCCAGTTGTCGACAAAGGATTTTATCGAGTTCTTGAGTGTGTCTTTTAATCGCTTTTTCTGACCACCCTGTGAGCGTTTACCGCTACGCAGCTCACCATAAAAGAGTCGTTTGGGTATTCTGCAATCCGGCATTCGAGTCACATGTCCTGCCCATCGTTAGTGGGACTGCATCCAGATTGTATAGATGCTGGGGCTAGCGACTCTTTTTAGGACCTCTGTGTCTGGGATCATATCCGACTATTTGATGTTCATTATATTTCGGAGGCAGACTGTGTGAAAGTGGTTTACTTTCCTTGCTTGTCGTTGATATACAGTCCAAGTTTCGCATGCGTGAAGAAGGACTGGGAGCACGACAGCTCGATATACCTTCAGTTTTGTGGCTTGGCCAATACCACATCTGTGCCAGACATTTCTATGTAGTCTGCCAAAGGTGCTGCTAGCTTTAGATATTCTGGTATTTATTTCATCATCTATGGTGACATTTTGGGACAGTGTGCTTCCAAGATAAGTAAATCTGTCCACTACTTTCAGTTTCCTGCCGCTTGTTGTAATATTTGGTTCGGCATATACTTTTCCTGGAGCTGGTTGGTATATGACTTCAGATTTCTCGGTATTGATGGTAAGACCAAAGTTGGAGCAGGCTTGTGAGAATCTGTTCATGCTAGTCTGGAGATCTGCCTCAGTGTCGACAGTGAGGAGGATGGATGAAATGGTGACGCGCGATGATTTGGTTTAAAGTGAGAAAGAGTTGAGCAGTTCGTCGATCTCACTCTCTCACCCAATTCTTTCCAAAATTCCTTCCAAATAAAACTTACAGATGAGCTGAAAGACAAGAGAAACAAGCGTAAACTCAGAAGTTGTCACAGTTACACACTTGCCAAGTGATCGTTTGTAAAGACGACATAGGCCATACATACACACACACAGTGGAATCCATAGTGAAGATCAAAGAGAAGCAGATTAAAGATAACATGTCAAAAAAGAGTAGAAATAGAGTGGTAATAGAGTGGTAATAGAGTGGTAATAAAGTGGTAATAAAGTAGTAATAGAGTGGTAATAGAGTGGTAATAGAGTGGTAATAGAGTGGTTATAGAGTGGTTATAGAGTGGTCATAGAGTGGTCATAGAGTGGTAATAGAGTGGTAATAATGGGGTAATGGAGTGGTCATAGAGTGGTAATAGAGATTAACAGCCTGAGGTGAAACGTGGGATACCCTTCCAAAGAATGGTCGCATGTCGAGCACGGTGATGAGATTTTGTTGTTCTTCTACAAGATGTCAAACTGGACATTGACCAGTCATTTGCAAGATGAATCTGGAGAGTTCAAATACGAGACTGAATACGATATCTCTAGACGGCCTAACATCATGGACCGGCAAATTTCAACAATGGAACTAATAGTCCCTACCTAGCACATTTGTCCGTATAGTTTAATACTTGTCGACGCTAACCGGCATGGCACATCCTGATAATAGTAATTTGTGATGTCACAGAAGTTTTAGTTCATAATTTAAAAAAATGATAATATGTCACATTGTTCTTCTTCCCCTCCTCTAATTCCATTTCTTGGGCTGACAAAATTTCAGGAAAAGTATGCTGTTGTGACAGGTCTGGACTCAAGGTCACGTTATTTTTTCATGGCCAAGGCTGCTGTCAACAAGAAAGCCCGTTCCGTTGTGACGCATTTATTTACACCTCCAGTAGGTAAGTAACATGTAAACGATATAATACTGCAGTCAACAGGTAAGTAGCACAAGTAGACAGGTAAGTACTAACAGATAAGGTAGAAGTTATCAATATTTACAAAGATATTTGTGTAACACATTCAGCATTTCAGTTTGGAATATCTTCATTGCACTCCGGACAAGTCCACATGTGCTCCAATCTCCTTCGCAATATCTCCAACAGCGTCCAGCGATTGACAGTACCAGTACGATTTTGATTGATGAGCCTACTCATATACCTGTTGTGCTGTTCTTTTCTGGTCACTTCAATCTTCAATCTTAGCTCTTGCAATCTAGCAGTTAACGTGGATTGGTTTCAATAAAAATCATCTATGCGGCCACACTCTATGAGTATAAAGTCGGACTTCTAGAACGGCCTCTATTATTTCTGAGGTCCACGTTTTGCGTGGACACCCTTTTGCTTTGTATCCACTCTTTGTATCCACTATATCGAAGCAGCATCATTCTTTGAGGCGCATTGTCTGTTGGTAATCTGCTCTATGTGGCCGAACCATTCAATTTGTTGTTTCTTGATGAAGATTGCGTTTCACAATGCTCGCTTAATGTTCACGGTGGCATGTGTGTACTTAACAATGTGTGTGCCACTTGTTCTATGATTTGATCTACTCCTATTGTAACCTCGTTGGATTTCACTAGATATTCCTTCACTTACTGAAGAAAATGTATCCCACTCCTCCCACAGACAAGCATGCAAAGTCACTGACTTGTTCCGGTTGATATCTGATCGATGTTAGAATTATTTGATGTTTGATTGTTGCACTATCTGTCTCTTCACGAATCCAATTTTTGAAGATATCCCTAGGATTGTTGCCGGAGCTACGGAGTTCGTGCTTTCTACAATACTTTTGGCAGGTGGCCTTGTCATTTCATCAGAGAGGGACTGAGCTCTATGATGTAAAACCCGGAGCAATAAGTCAATCTTTCGGCTTTGGATCTTTAGACTATCAGGCTGATCTCTTACAGTTTGGAAGAATTCCATAAAACTTCTACCAGTATGACTGGTATACCCGGTGCTTTACTATAACATTGCAGACAAATAATTCTTCTAGTATGACTGGTATACCCGGTGCTTTACTATAACATTGCAGACAAATAATTCTTCTAGTATGACTGGTATACCCGGTGCTTTACTATAACATTGCAGACAAATAATTCTTCTAGTATGACTGGTATACCCGGTGCTTTACTATAACATTGCAGACAAATAATTCTTCTAGTATGACTGGTATACCCGGTGCTTTACTATAACATTGCAGACAAATAATTCTTCTAGTATGACTGGTATACCCGGTGCTTTACTATAACATTGCAGACAAATAATTCTTCTAGTATGACTGGTATACCCGGTGCTTTACTATAACATTGCAGACAAATAATTCTTCTAGTATGACTGGTATACCCGGTGCTTTACTATAACATTGCAGACAAATAATTCTTCTAGTATGACTGGTATACCCGGTGCTTTACTATAACATTGCAGACAAATAATTCTTCTAGTATGACTGGTATACCCGGTGCTTTACTATAACATTGCAGACAAATAATTCTTCTAGTATGACTGGTATACCCGGTGCTTTACTATAACATTGCAGACAAATAATTCTTCTAGTATGACTGGTATACCCGGTGCTTTACTATAACATTGCAGACAAATAATTCTTCTAGTATGACTGGTATACCCGGTGCTTTACTATAACATTGCAGACAAATAATTCTTCTAGTATGACTGGTATACCCGGTGCTTTACTATAACATTGCAGACAAATAATTCTTCTAGTATGACTGGTATACCCGGTGCTTTACTATAACATTGCAGACAAATAATTCTTCTAGTATGACTGGTATACCCGGTGCTTTACTATAACATTGCAGACAAATAATTCTTCTAGTATGACTGGTATACCCGGTGCTTTACTATAACATTTCAGACAAATAATTCTTCTAGTATGACTGGTATACCCGGTGCTTTACTATAACATTGCAGACAAATAATTCTTCTAGTATGACTGGTATACCCGGTGCTTTACTATAACATTGCAGACAAATAATTCTTCTAGTATGACTGGTATACCCGGTGCTTTACTATAACATTTCAGACAAATAATTCTTCTAGTATGACTGGTATACCCGGTGCTTTACTATAACATTGCAGACAAATAATTCTTCTAGTATGACTGGTATACCCGGTGCTTTACTATAACATTGCAGACAAATAATTCTTCTAGTATGACTGGTATACCCGGTGCTTTACTATAACATTTCAGACAAATAATTCTTCTAGTATGACTGGTATACCCGGTGCTTTACTATAACATTGCAGACAAATAATTCTTCTAGTGTTATTGTTTATTTGATCTTGCTTATTCTACTTCTTTTTCTTTTAACGCTCCATATTGATCACTTGTTAAACCACTCTTTGGAATCTGCATGTCATCTGAGCCTAATAGCTATTGTACGCTGTGCGAATTAAGTGTCTACAAGTAGGCCATCAAATTCGATTTCAGTGACGCTTTTTATTTACTAGGGCAGATTTCCTAGGCCCCTTCCTCAGTCGCCTTTTATGACATGCTTTTAGATCACACTGTTACTATTCTTTGCCCCCTTCCCTGCTAGCCTCGGCATTACACGGGCTATTGATGTCAGTAAAGTCCAACACTATAGTCAGGAAAGTGGGCGTCTGTAACTTAAGCGGTGGTGAGGTCGAGCCCAACCCAGGAGTTCCTGGTTCAAACTCTACTGCTGGTAATTTAGAAAGAAATATGTTCTTTAAGTATATATTTTTACTAACGGTGAACGTAGATTTCACCGTTCAGAAAGCAATGGTAAACTACTGAACGTGTAAGATGTGCATAGAAAATTCACCACTCGTTGGTAGCGACGTCCTGTACAGAATATACCACGATATTCATTTCAAAGTCTGACACCCGGGACTCGCAAGGGGAGCAACGAACAGTAACACTGCGTCCTACAAGGCATGTCGTAAGAGGCGACTGAGGTAAGGACCTAGGGAAGCTACACTAGTAAATAAAAAGCGTCGTAGAAATCATATGTGCTGGCACATACAAATCCAAAAGTGGTTAACAAGTGGTCGATATGGAACGCTTGAAGAAGAAAAAGAAGATTTCAAAGTTCAACCCGTTGCTGGTCGATCCACTATTATAACTTCTGACTAAAGTCCAACCCGTTGCTGGTCGATCCACTATTATAACTTCTGACTAAAGTCCAACCCGTTGCTGGTCGGTCCACTATTATAGCTTCTGACTAAAGTCCAACCCGTTGCTGGTCGGTCCACTATTATAACTTCTGACTAAAGTCCAACCCGTTGCTGGTCGGTCCACTATTATAACTTCTGACTAAAGTCCAACCCGTTGCTGGTCGGTCCACTATTATAACTTCTGACTAAAGTCCAACCCGTTGCTGGTCGGTCCACTATTATAACTTCTGACTAAAGTCCAACCCGTTGCTGGTCGGTCCACTATTATAACTTCTGACTAAAGTCCAACCCGTTGCTGGTCGATCCACTATTATAACTTCTGACTAAAGTCCAACCCGTTGCTAATCGATCCACTATTATAACTTCTGACTAAAGTCCAACCGTTGCTGGTCGGTCCACTATTATAACTTCTGACTAAAGTTCAACCCGTTGCTAATCGATCCACTATTATAACTTCTGACTAAAGTCCAACCCGTTGCTGGTCGGTCCACTATTATAACTTCTGACTAAAGTCCAACCCGTTGCTGGTCGGTCCACTATTATAACTTCTGACTAAAGTCCAACCCGTTGCTGGTCGGTCCACTATTATAACTTCTGACTAAAGTCCAACCCGTTGCTGGTCGGTCCACTATTATAACTTCTGACTAAAGTCCAACCCGTTGCTGGTCGGTCTACTATTATAACTTCTGACTAAAGTCCAACCCGTTGCTGGTCGGTCCACTATTATAACTTCTGACTAAAGTCCAACCCGTTGCTGGTCGGTCCACTATTATAACTTCTGACTAAAGTCCAACCCGTTGCTGGTCGGTCCACTATTATAACTTCTTACTAAAGTCCAACCCGTTGCTGGTCGGTCCACTATTATAACTTCTGACTAAAGTCCAACCGTTGCTGGTCGGTCCACTATTATAACTTCTGACTAAAGTCCAACCTGTTGCTGGTCGGTCCACTATTATAACTTCTGACTAAAGTCCAACCCGTTGCTGGTCGATCCACTATTATAACTTCTGACTAAAGTCCAACCCGTTGCTGGTCGATCCACTATTATAACTTCTGACTAAAGTCCAACCCGTTGCTGGTCGGTCCACTATTATAACTTCTGACTAAAGTCCAACCCGTTGCTGGTCGGTCCACTATTATAACTTCTGACTAAAGTCCAACCCGTTGCTGGTCGGTCAACTATTATAACTTCTGACTAAAGTTCAACCCGTTGCTGGTCGATCCACTATTATAACTTCTGACTAAAGTCCAACCCGTTGCTGGTCGATCCACTATTATAACTTCTGACTAAAGTTCAACCCGCTGCTAATCGATCCACTATTATAACTTCTGACTAAAGTCCAACCCGTTGCTGGTCGATCCACTATTATAACTTCTGACTAAAGTCCAACCCGTTGCTGGTCGGTCCACTATTATAACTTCTGATTAAAGTCCAACCGTTGCTGGTCGGTCCACTATTATAACTTCTGACTAAAGTCCAACCCGTTGCTGGTCGGTCCACTATTATAACTTCTGACTAAAGTCCAACCCGTTGCTGGTCGATCCACTATTATAACTTCTGAGTAAAGTCCAACCCGTTGCTGGTCGATCCACTATTATAACTTCTGACTAAAGTCCAACCCGTTGCTGGTCGGTCCACTATTATAACTTCTTACTAAAGTTCAACTCGTTGCTGGTCGATCCACTATTATAACTTCTGACTAAAGTCCAACCCGTTGCTGGTCGGTCCACTATTATAACTTCTGACTAAAGTCCAACCCGTTGCTGGTCGGTCCACTATTATAACTTCTGACTAAAGTCCAACCCGTTGCTGGTCGGTCCACTATTATAACTTCTGACTAAAGTCCAACCCGTTGCTGGTCGGTCCACTATTATAACTTCTGACTAAAGTTCAACCCGTTGCTGGCCGATCCACTATTATAACTTCTGACTAAAGTCCAACCCGTTGCTGGTCGATCCACTATTATAACTTCTGACTAAAGTCCAACCCGTTGCTGGTCGATCCACTATTATAACTTCTGACTAAAGTCCAACCCGTTGCTAATCGATCCACTATTATAACTTCTGACTAAAGTCCAACCCGTTGCTGGTCGATCCACTATTATAAGTTCTGACTAAAGTCCAACCCATTGGTGGTCGGTCCACTATTATAACTTCTGACTAAAGTCCAACCCGTTGCTGGTCGGTCCACTATTATAACTTCTGACTAAAGTCCAACCCGTTGCTGGTCGGTCCACTATTATAACTTCTGACTAAAGTCCAACCCGTTGCTGGTCGGTCCACTATTATAACTTCTGACTAAAGTCCAACCGTTGCTGGTCGGTCCACTATTATAACTTCTGACTAAAGTCCAACCCGTTGCTGGTCGATCCACTATTATAACTTCTGAGTAAAGTCCAACCCGTTGCTGGTCGATCCACTATTATAACTTCTGACTAAAGTCCAACCCGTTGCTGGTCGGTCCACTATTATAACTTCTGACTAAAGTTCAACCCGTTGCTGGTCGATCCACTATTATAACTTCTGACTAAAGTCCAACCCGTTGCTGGTCGGTCCACTATTATAACTTCTGACTAAAGTCCAACCCGTTGCTGGTCGGTCCACTATTATAACTTCTCTATTTAGGATCTAAACTTCAAGTATCACTGAAGTCGGAAAAGGCTGCATTTGTAGCGAGGGACACCAATAAAACGGTAATCAGGCTTTCACGCAAAAATGAGTCAGAAGCGCCATATCAGGTGCCATGGCTACGCTTGAATTCAGAGGGCGAACGCAGAAGAAGAAGAAGAGCTTCTAACATATATTGTCTTGTTAAGCACACTCACACATACACACACATGCACATATGTGCACACACATGCACACATATGCACACACATGCATACATTGTCATCCTCCAGTAAAGCTAGTGTTACCTCTGTATACAGCTCTGTCATCACCAATAAATGTGTCAGTGGCGGCCAAGTCTGAGAGTAGTGTCTTAGTGTCATGGAACTATGGATTACGGATTCCAGCGAAGGGCTTCATCATCCTCGTGGAGAAATTGTCGCCTGGAGGCTCATTCAGGTTTGGAAACTTGTCCTTGGAATGTTGAGTCATTTGTCTTGTAATTCATCACCATCTTAAACACACACACTCACACGATCCACACATACACTCACGCACATGACATCCGCATATACACTCACACACATGACATCCGCACATACACTCACGCACATGACATCCGCACATACACTCACGTACATGACATCCATACATACACTCACGCACATGACATCCACACATACACTCACACACATGACATCCACACATACACTCATACACATATTTATAGCTGTCTGTTCATCACAAGTGATGATGTTCATATGTTCATCAGATTCTCATCAGCTCTCGAGGACATTTCCTTTGATTGGCTGGTCTTGCCGTAGAGACGACAAAGATCTTGAGCCGTCTTCATCCAGTTTTAGGGGCAGAACAAATTTAGAGAACTGTGGATGCAGCCACACAAAGAGGACGCCCATGGTTGACTACATGCTTGACCAAGCTGGTTGCATTGCCCAGTTCGTAGCTGTCAGTTACTGTCTGATACATTGATTGCTGTCATGCAAGTTGAACCATCTAGAGTTACATTAAAACATTCTGTTGATTGCTGTCATGCAAGTTGAGCCATCTAGAGTTACATTAAAACATTCTGTTGAATCCAACCTTCATATGATAGGGTAATAAGATCTAAATTCTCCAAAGATATAACTAATCAACTACCATCACCTGGTTTATCCGGTCAACACATACACACAGCCACATCTACACATCTACACACACAGATCATCATAATAGTACAACTGCAACTCACCAAGAATATGCTTATTTGCGAGATGTCCCAATCGACCACATTGTAAGTTAAATATGGACATGACAGGCTTGTATGAATGAACGCGAGATGGGGCTTCTGTCGGTAACGATGAATATGACAAGCTTGTATGAATGAACGCGAGATGGGGCTGCTGTCGGTAACGATGGATATAACAGGCTTGTATGAATGAACGCGAGATGAAGCTGCTGTCGGTAACGATGAATATGACAGGCTTGTATGAATGAACGCGAGATGGGGCTGCTGTCGGTAACGATGGATATAACAGGCTTGTATGAATGAACGCGAGATGGGGCTGCTGTCGGTAACGATGGATATAACAGGCTTGTATGAATGAACGCGAGATGAAGCTGCTGTCGGTAACGATGAATATGACAGGCTTGTATGAATGAACGCGAGATGGGGCTGCTGTCGGTAACGATGAATATGACAAGCTTGTATGAATGAACGCGAGATGGGGCTGCTGTTGGTAACGATGGATATGACAGGCTTGTATGAATGAAGCTATCAGTCTGGTCACTATTGTCAGAAGTGACCAGATTGAGATTAGAGTGAGCGTAATTTAGACAAACAGCGACATATCCCAAACATGACGGAGGAAACATGAACAGGGAAGATACAAATTTGTTTCAGTCATCTTATAAAAGAATCGGTTCAAGGGAGGTAATAGAACAGACACAGCACGGTTCTGTTCATTTATTGATCTCATTTATCCAAGGGAGGTAATAGTACACAAATATGTGAACAAAACAACAAATATAAGAAAGTGATTGCAATGTTTTCTATTAAATTCGGATTCTACAGTCCAGTGAAACATCAGGTAGTGTTTAATGAAAGCGAGGCTCTTGTTAAGGAACTGGAGAGTGGAGAACAGTACCAGGTCAAAGTTGAATCTTTTAATACAGAAAATGTGGGCAGTTGTAGTGACCCGATCTTGTTCAAACTCGACGTTACAGATGAGACAACGACACCTGGTAAGTTTGTACTTCATCTACAACATTTTCTCATAATCTTACACTCCATCTACAACATTTTCTCGTAACCCTACACTCCATCTACAACATTTTCTCGTAAACTTACACTCGAACTGATATACACTTTGTCATATCATAATACAGTAGTTATCATTTAGCTACTTATCATAAACTTATCATTTAGCTACTTATCATAAACTTATCATTTAGCTACTTATCATAAACGTATCATTTAAAAGATTCTAAGAATATGTAACGTTGACAGTTAGTAATATGTTTGTTTGATGTGAGAACCGTGTAGAAGTGAGTATATTATAGAATCAATTTGATATGTCATATCAACATTCCTAGCATTGTCTACATATATCTAGCACTAAACAACATTCCTAGCAATACCTACATTTGTCTAGCATTAAACTACATTCCTAGCAATATCTACATATATCTAGCATTAAACTACATTCCTAGCAATATCTACATTTGTCTAACACTAAACTACATTCCTAGCATTGTCTACATATATCTAGCATTAAACTACATTCATAGCAATATCTACATTTGTCTAGCACTAAACTATATTCCTAGCAATATCTACATTTGTCTAGCACTAAACTATATTCCTAGCATTATCTACATATATCTAGCACTAAACTATATTCCTGGCAATATCTACATTTGTCTAGCACTAAACTACATTCCTAGCAATATCTACATTTGTCTAGCACTAAACCCTTACAACTCTTTCAAGATGTTCATGTAATTGTTGCAAATCTAAGTTGGACATTTCAAATAGAAATCTTCACGGGAAAAATCAAGATAGTACTCACACAAAAATTATCTCTCATGTGTTGTCGGGGCTTATTAAATTCGGCACAAACACTGTATTTACAGTACCGAGTGCCGGAAAACGACCCACAACATCATGCACAAGCAGGAGATATTCCAAAATAAATGTTTAAGAAGAATCTTGCACATATTCTGGTCAAATACAATTTCACATTTAGAAATGTTAGACAGAACAAACTGGGCATCATTGGAGACCAATAATGAAAGATAAAGACACAGATGGATTGCACATACGTGTCGTATGCCTGTAGAGGCATCAGCTAGAACAGCTCTTCGATGGACAGAGGATTGAAGACAGCAAAAGAAACCACCAGAAAACTACAGACCTTCATAAATGAATGTTCACGTAGAATAGAGGAACTGAGATGGTATGATAAGATTACAAATGAGGAACTCAGAGAAAGAATTAAGCAGATGTCAGTGGAGAAAG
Organism: Arion vulgaris; assembly: GCA_020796225.1. Classification (NCBI taxonomy): domain Eukaryota; kingdom Metazoa; phylum Mollusca; class Gastropoda; order Stylommatophora; family Arionidae; genus Arion; species Arion vulgaris. The sequence continues at coordinate 2,218,295 of CM036763.1, read as the reverse complement.
AGCTACGGAAGAGACGCTGGCGATGGATAGGACGCATTGAGAAACGCGGCCTGAAGCATTACAAGACAGACACTGTTTGGGAACCCGCAGGGAAAGGAGTAGAGTAAGACCTAGACATACCTGGAGAAGAGAGTTGGAGACTAATATTAAAAGGATAGGTAAAACATGGTTAGAGTTGGAAGGGATGGCCAGAGTGAGGAAGAGCTGGAAGAAGTTTGTTGAAGACCTGTGCTCCGTTGGAAGTTAAAAGTGAAGAAGAAGATGAAGAAAGAAGAAGTAACAAGAAGAGAACAGTTCAGCAATGAAGACTTCAGGAAAAAAGTGGATACAAAATCAGTATTGAACGTCTTCAAGAAAATGCAAATTAAACGGTTCGGCCACATAAGCAGATTACCAACAGACAGTGCACCTCAAAGAGCAATGTTACTTTGATACAGTTAATACAAAGCAAAATGCCGGCCACCCAAAAGGTGGACCTCATAGATAACAGAGGTGACAAAATAAACTGTTCATGAAGCACATATCAAAGCTCGTTCTAGAAATCTCTTCTTATCCTGACGCTGTGAGAGATACAAGGATTAGAAAAAGAAAGAAAAAAGAAAAGAAAGATTGATACCAAACATCTCTCTCTCTCTACCAGATCTTGTCATCAGTCATAGAGACATAAGGACATCTCTCTCTACCAGATCTTGTCATCAGTCATAGAGACATAAAGACATCTCTCTCTCTACCAGATCTTGTCATCAGTCATAGAGACATAAAGACATCTCTCTCTCTACCAGATCTTGTCATCAGTCATAGAGACATAATGACATCTCTCTCTCTCTACCAGATCTTGTCATCAGTCATAGAGACATAAAGACATCTCTCTACCAGATCTTGTCATCAGTCATAGAGACATAAAGACATCTCTCTCTCTACCAGATCTTGTCATCAGTCATAGAGACATAAAGACATCTCTCTCTCTACCAGATCTTGTCATCAGTCATAGAGACATAATGACATCTCTCTCTCTTTCCAGATCTTGTCATCAGTCATAGAGACATAATGACATCTCTCTCTACCAGATCTTGTCATCAGTCATAGAGACATAATGACATCTCTCTCTCTCTCTACCAGACCTTGTCATCAGTCATAGAGACATAAAGACATCTTTATCTACCAGATCTTGTCATCAGTCATAGAGACATAAAGACATCTCTCTCTACCAGATCTTGTCATCAGTCATAGAGACATAAAGACATCTCTCTCTACCAGATCTTGTCATCAGTCATAGAGACATAAAGACATCTCTCTCTACCAGATCTTGTCATCAGTCATAGAGACATAATGACATCTCTCTCTCTCTCTACCAGATCTTGTCATCAGTCATAGAGACATAAGGACATCTCTCTACCAGATCTTGTCATCAGTCATAGAGACATAATGACATCTCTCTCTACCAGATCTTGTCATCAGTCATAGAGACATAAAGACATCTCTCTCTACCAGATCTTGTCATCAGTCATAGAGACATAAAGACATCTCTCTCTACCAGATCTTGTCATCAGTCATAGAGACATAATGACATCTCTCTCTACCAGATCTTGTCATCAGTCATAGAGACATAAGGACATCTCTCTCTACCAGATCTTGTCATCAGTCATAGAGACATAAGGACATCTCTCTCTACCAGATCTTGTCATCAGTCATAGAGACATAAAGACATCTCTCTCTCTACCAGATCTTGTCATCAGTCATAGAGACATAAAGACATCTCTCTCTCTCTACCAGATCTTGTCATCAGTCATAGAGACATAAGGACATCTCTCTCTACCAGATCTTGTCATCAGTCATAGAGACATAAAGACATCTCTCTCTCTACCAGATCTTGTCATCAGTCATAGAGACATAAGGACATCTCTCTCTACCAGATCTTGTCATCAGTCATAGAGACATAAAGACATCTCTCTACCAGATCTTGTCATCAGTCATAGAGACATAAAGACATCTCTCTCTCTCTACTAGATCTTGTCATCAGTCATAGAGACATAAAGACATCTCTCTCTCTACCAGATCTTGTCATCAGTCATAGAGACATAAAGATATATATCTCTCTCTCTACCAGATCTTGTCATCAGTCATAGAAACATAAGGACATCTCTCTCTCTCAAATAGATCTTGTCATCAGTCATAGAGACATAAAGACATCTCTCTCTCTACCAGATCTTGTCATCAGTCATAGAGACATAAAGACATCTCTCTCTCTACCAGATTTTGTCATCAGTCATAGAGAACCATGATAGTGATCAATCTGTTAATTTAGATTTAGATATTGTCTATGTTCTGTGATCATTTCTTGAATGCATGTATTAAAGTCATTGTCTATGTTTGTATCTGTCTCCACATCTAGTACCAGACAGCAGACATCCTCAGTTTGTGAGGGACCTCCCTAAACAACTTAACATTAAACATGGCAATGTTTTCCAACTGATCTGTTCAACAACTGGTACACCTACTCCTTCCGTCCAGTGGTACATGGACGGCTTTGCAATTAGCGAGCCAGCTGATGGAGAGAATAAATTATATATAGAACAATTCACAAAGAGCTCAACACTGGGTTGTAGAGCTACTAATGATCATGGACATATATTTCAACAAACACAAGTCAACGTTGGACCAGAGCCATGTATGTCATTTATAATTTCTATGTTTCTTTATATCATATTTGAGATTTGACCACAAGAGAGTTTTATAACAATATATATGTCATCAGTGGGATCAAGATTTGACCAGAAGAGAGTGTTATAACAATAAATGTCATCAGTGGGATCAAGATTTGACCAGAAGAGAGTGTTATAACAATATATGTCATCAGTGGGATCAAAACAGTGGATTTATGAACTTAAAGAGTTCAGTTCCTGCTATGTCGATTATCTAGTCTAGTCTAGTCTAGTCTAGCAGGAACTGGATAGTCATGTTTGATAAATGTTTGAATCTTACTATATTTCTGATAAACTATCATATTATATTCTTGTGTTGTTACTTGTGCCTTTATAGTGAGAAGTGTTTGGCTGAATGTATTAGAGCGTGGCTCCCCATGCGGAGACCCTGTTCAACCCACGGTAAGGCAAGGATTTTTTAATGTCGGGGCATTAAAAAATATACTAGCCTCAATAGTTTGATGGTTATTGCACTAGCTATGCAGCCATTGAAATCCTCAATCTCACGTTCTACACCTGTTCTACACCTGTTCTACGCCTGTTTTACACCTGTTTTACACCTGTTCTACACCTGTTCTACACCTGTTCTACACCTGTTCTACGCCGCTCTTAAAGAGTTAGTACAGACAACAAGGAAAATTTGTTTCAATATCACTTCTCTGTTGCATTAAGTCTAGTTTATCGTTGGCAATCTAGACATTGTTTGTTTTGTTATGGTGGCACCATATCCTTGGCTGCTGCTGACAATAGGATATCTCTAGCATGTGTGTCCAACACACCCACTATCATCTCTTCCTGGATTCTCATCAATATTTCAAATCCTTTCTTCATTTCTTTCAATATTTCTTTCGTGTCTTTTAGTGTTAAATCTTACTGGTTGTAGTTTCTTCTTCTTCTTCTTCTTCTTCTTCTTCTTCTTCTTCTTCGAGCGCTCCATGTCGACCACTTGTTAAACACTCTGTATGTTAATTTATATGTGATCTGAGCCTAAGAGCGATTGTACGTTATGCCAGTTATGCGCATACAAGTTGGCCAACACATCCGATTTATGCGACGCTTTTTATTTACTATGGTAGCTTCCCTAGGTTCAACATCATTCGCATCTTACGACATGCTTGTGTAGGTGGCAGTGGTACTATTCTTTGCTCCCCTAGCGAGTCCCAGCACCACACAGGTAAGTTACTTCTGTAATCTTATGATAATACATTCACTAACTACCATAAATTGTTGTTATTTTCTCTTCAGATCTCTCCGTCATTCACACCTAATTGTTCATCCACACAATCCACTAACACAATCCACTAACACAATCCACTAACACAATCCACTGACACAATCCACTGACACACTCTACTGACACAATCCACTAACACAATCCACTGACACAATCGACTGACACAATCCACTGACACACTCCACTGACACACTCCACTGACACAATCCACTGACACAATCCACTGACACAATCCACTGACACAATCCACTGACACACTCCACTGACACAATCCACTGACACAATCCACTGACACAATCCACTAACACAATCCACTGACAGAATTAATACACATTTCCAGGGAGAGAACCTGCGAGATTGCGTTATGAGCTGCCATCGACAATTTCTGTCAAACATGGAGAAGTTGTCCTCGAAGTATGTATTGGAGCAGGAATCCCATCTCCTACTGTCACATGGTACAAGAATGGTGTCAAAGTAGATTCACAAAGCGATTTTCCAGAAATTCAGCGGTTTGATGACAGAAATGTGACACGGTATAGAAGAATGTTTACATTTTAAATTGTAATCTATCACGATTTTAATGTTTGATATTTATTTATTTATTATGTGACCAACCTTAGAAGATCTTGACATGATTATTCCCGATCACCATCTACGAGAATTTTCCATTTAGCGACAGCATATAACAGACTCTTCCATTTAAAGACAGCATATAAAATATTATTCCATTTAAAGACAGCATATAAAATATTATTCCATTTAAAGACATCATATGAAAGACATTATCCTAACAATGTTGTAAGTTAGACAATATTAGGCTAACAATGTTGTAAGTTAGACAATATTAGGCTAACAATGTTGTAAGTTAGACAATATTAGGCTAACAATGTTGTAAGTTAGACAATATTAGGCTAACAATGTTGTAAGCTATACAATACTAGGCTAACTTGAGTTTATCCTGTATCATGTAAGCTGATGATTTCTATAAGTTGTTCAATGAGTGGAACGTGTCTCGCGCATTACATTGCTTCTATTTCTGGGTCACCACAGATCTTACGACTTGAAGTGTGTGGTACAAAATGATTATGGATATGATGAAGGTATCATTAAAGTTATCGTTCAAGGTAAGATATGATGAAGGTATCATTAAAGTTATCGTTCAAGGTAAGATATGATGAAGGTATCATTAAAGTTATCGTTCAAGGTAAGATATGATGAAGGTATCATTAAAGTTATCGTTCAAGATAAGATATGATGAAGGTATCATTAAAGTTATCGTTCAAGATAAGATATGATGAAGGTATCATTAAAGTTATCGTTCAAGGTAAGATATGATGAAGGTATCATTAAAGTTATCGTTCAAGATAAGATATGATGAAGGTATCATTAAAGTTATCGTTCAAGATAAGATATGATGAAGGTATCATTAAAGTTATCGTTCAAGGTAAGATATGATGAAGGTATTATTAAAGTTATCGTTCAAGATAAGATATGATGAAGGTATCATTAAAGTTATCGTTCAAGATAAGATATGATGAAGGTATCATTAAAGTTATCGTTCAAGATAAGATATGATGAAGGTATCATTAAAGTTATCGTTCAAGGTAAGATATGATGAAGGTATCATTAAAGTTATCGTTCAAGGTAAGATATGATGAAGGTATCATTAAAGTTATCGTTCAAGATAAGATATGATGAAGGTATCATTAAAGTTATCGTTCAAGATAAGATATGATGAAGGTATCATTAAAGTTATCGTTCAAGATAAGATATGATGAAGGTATCATTAAAGTTATCGTTCAAGGTAAGATATGATGAAGGTATCATTAAAGTTATCGTTCAAGATAAGATATGATGAAGGTATCATTAAAGTTATCGTTCAAGATAAGATATGATGATGGTATCATTAAAGTTATCGTTCAAGGTAAGATATGATGAAGGTATCATTAAAGTTATCGTTCAAGGTAAGATATGATGAAGGTATCATTAAAGTTATCGTTCAAGATAAGATATGATGAAGGTATCATTAAAGTTATCGTTCAAGATAAGATATGATGAAGGTATCATTAAAGTTATCGTTCAAGATAAGATATGATGAAGGTATCATTAAAGTTATCGTTCAAGGTAAGATATGATGATGGTATCATTAAAGTTATCGTTCAAGGTAAGAACCCAGGGGTAAGGGAGGGGGGAGGGTGAGGGGCGAGAAAGGAAAAAAGCCATCTGGAAGTTGGTCATCCCCTCTCAAACAAGTCAGAGACATGTTAGTGTGAGAATCCCCCCTCCTCCTGTCTCAGTTACCAGTGTGTACCTAGTGAAGGTAGGGATGTCTATGATGCTCTAAGATTTCATTGATAGGTTACTTAATGTCACTATTTGCCTCTCCATGGGGAATCTGACTTATTGTATCTTCTCGCTAGTATTATCTATTACATTTTCATCCCATTGTTTCTGGAGCTTGCAAGGGAGCAAAGAATAGTAACAATGCGACCTACAAAGCATGTCATGAGAGGCCACTGAGGTAGGGCCTAGGAAGCTACCCTATTAAATAAAAAGCGTCGCAGAAATCGAATGTGCAGGCATACTTGTAGGCGCAGAACTGGCCCAATGTACAATAGCTTTTAGGCTCAGATCACATACAAGTCACATTGTAACATTGTTATGCAGGACAAGAGGATGGAACAGTGGTCAACTGGTCAACCATACTTTGAATACTCCAGTTTATGGTAAATGGTCAGCCGTACTCCAACATAGTGAAGTAGGTAACGGTCAATCCATCCAGGTTACTTTTTGCACACGGCCCACTGGTAGGGCAGCAGAAGACAAGGGGATCGCCATCAACAGATTGTGTAGAGACCTGGGTATGTGAGCAAGATGGAAGGGAAGTAGAGCAGAAGACCAAGAGATCGCCATTATTATAGAGCCTTGCTTTGGGAAGTCAACAAAAGAAAACAGAGCGATACACATTATAGCTGGATGAGAGAGGACGTTGGAAAAGAACATGGTGATTTATTTCAGAGATTTATAAAGGTAACATGTTGAACAAACAGCGAAGTAGTAGATGATAGAGAATCAGATTCGGTTAGACTTAGGAATTGTTTCTGGCAATTTTTTTGTTCCTTCCAAGTATCCTTGTGTACATTGCTGCTAGAGTTGAGAAATCAACTATAGTTCTACTTGGCAGAACTCATACTAGAAAGTGTAGTTATATCTATAGGAGTAATCTTACTGTGATTCGACTGTTAATATACGATAACAGAGAAACAATTAATCATCATCTTGGATGACCAGACCACGGTGCCTCAACGGACAGAGACGACACTACCTCGAACCTAACTAGGAACTTAGACGTCTACCCAGACGTATGACGACCACCACCTGATGGATGCTGCAACCGTGTTCAAGTCGTTCCATATCTGACAGGAAGGGACTGAACCTAACTAGGAACTTAGACGTCTACCCAGACGTAAGACGGCCACCACCTGATGGATGCTGCAACCGTGTTCAAGTCGTTCCATATCTGACAGGAAAGGACTGAACCTTCTTATCATCATCCAGTGATTATCAACCATTGGTTCCATCGAACTTGAACAATTTTACTACTTAAATGGAAGAGTGTATTATAACAATCAAATTTGTGATGACAGGTTAAAAAAACGATTATTGCTGTGAATATTTCTAAGGTTCAATTGATATATGCATAGCCTGAGTTCATTATTAAATAATTTATCCATCTTGTTGCTAATTGATCACAACGGTGTTAGGTTAGTTGTATTCACTAACATCTTAGTTTGTAGTCAGACAGAAGTATGGAAAGTGTTAGGTTAGTTGTATTCACTAACATCTTAGTTTGTAGTAAGACAGAAGTGTAGAAAGTGTTAGGTTAGTTGTATTCACTAACATCTTAGTTTGTAGTAAGACAGAAGTGTAGAAAGACTGATGTTATATTTTAAATCAAGAATATAATACTGTGGACGATCACGAGCCTTTCTTTTGGTCAACCCATTTTTTCTTGGGATTATTTTTTTCTGGGGCCTTGTACTAGATGAAACTACTACAACATAGAGTGGTTTAACAAGTGTTAGATGAAACTACTACAACATAGAGTGGTTTAACAAGTGTTAGATGAAACTACTACAACATAGAGTGGTTTAACAAGTGTTAGGTGAATCTACTACAACATAGAGTGGTTTAACAAGTGTTAGGTGAATCTACTACAACATAGAGTGGTTTAACAAGTGTTAGGTGAAACTACTACAACATAGAGTGGTTTAACAAGTGTTAGATGAAACTACTACAACATAGAGTGGTTTAACAAGTGTTAGGTGAATCTACTACAACATAGAGTGGTTTAACAAGTGTTAGGTGAAACTACTACAACATAGAGTGGTTTAACAAGTGTTAGATGAAACTACTACAACATAGAGTGGTTTAACAAGTGTTAGATGAAACTACTACAACATAGAGTGGTTTAACAAGTGTTAGATGAAACTACTACAACATAGAGTGGTTTAACAAGTGTTAGGTGAATCTACTACAACATAGAGTGGTTTAACAAAGCGTTCGATATGGAGAGTTTGAAGAAGAAGAAGAAGAAGAATCATCATCTGTTACATTTAGGTCCTTCATAGTATTTACCTTCTGTGATCATTTTTTTAATGCATGTATTCAAGTCATGATCCATTTTTTGATTTCCTCAACAGCAGAACCCAAAGTCCCGCTTAAATTTGTGAACGACCTGCCTAACCAGCTTGACATTAATTCCGGGGAAGATGTCACACTAACTTGTACAGCAAGTGGATCACCAAATCCTTCCGTCCAGTGGTACAAGGATGGTGTTGCATTTGACAAGCCATCTGTTGGTAAGAAAGCACTGTTTCTACCAGAAGTCGAGAAGAACACATCGCTGAGTTGTAGTGCTACTAATAACCATGAAAATATAGTACAACACATCAAGGTTCATGTAAAGGGTATGTACGAAATATGATCTCTATGTTTGTTGATATTATTTGTGAGATTTAATCACATAATATTATAACAATTCATGTCCTCATTTGATTGACGTCTGGACGTTTTTATATGTCAATGTATACTGAAATAGACAGTGTACTGTCTTTGCGTCATCTTAACAAACACTGCAAGCCAGTTTATTAACTTAGAATGACGAATAGGTTAAACAATGAATTTATGAACAGAGTTCACATTCTGATAAGTTGATTCACTAATCTACTCAGCAACAAATGAATTGTTTCTTGAATTATTTATATTGTCTATCCCCCAGAAGGATGATGGAATTAGTTGTCTATTTTTGCCGCTAAGCGTAGGGGTTTGAGCTTTTATTTGCTTTCCAGGGTCAGATGAGTCGCCCCTGTTGTGTTATATCCGTGTTTATTTAGTGTGATATTGATATTGTCTATCCATCGTTTTCTTGGTCTTCTCTTGGCTCTATTATCAGATCTATCTTTATTGTATGTTGTTATTGGTAGTTGGTTGTATTTCATTCTCATTAAATGTCCAAACCACTGCATTTGTTGTCTGTCGATGTATTCGATGCATGAAGTTATGCCCACTCTGCTTCTGATGTCCTCATTTCGTAGTCTTTTTCTGGTGACTCCCACTGCCTTCCTCAAGCATTTCATTTCACACATGGTGAGCTTTCTGTGATGTGTTGCTGTAAGAGACCAAGTTTGGCACTGGTAACAAAGTGTTGCTCTCAGGAACCAAGTTTGACACTGGTAACAAAGTGTTGCTCTCAGGAACCAAGTTTGGCACTGGTAACATAGTGTTGATGTCAGGAACCAAGTTTGACACTGGTAACATAGTGTTGATGTCAGGAACCAAGTTTGGCACTGGTAACATAGTGTTGATGTCAGGAACCAAGTTTGACACTGGTAACATAGTGTTGGTGTCAGGAACCAAGTTTGGCACTGGTAACAAAGTGTTGATCTCAGGAACCAAGTTTGGCACTGGTAACATAGTGTTGATCTCAGGAACCAAGTTTGGCACTGGTAACATAGTGTTGATTTCAGGAGCCAAGTTTGGCACTGGTAACAAAGTGTTGCTCTCAGGAACCAAGTTTGGCACTGGTAACAAAGTGTTGCTCTCAGGAACCAAGTTTGGCGCTGGTAACATAGTGTTGAGCTCAGGAACCAAGTTTGGCACTGGTAACAAAGTGTTGATCTCAGGAACCAAGTTTGGCACTGGTAACATAGTGTTGATCTCAGGAACCAAGTTTGGCACTGGTAACATAGTGTTGATTTCAGGAGCCAAGTTTGGCACTGGTAACATAGTGTTGATTTCAGGAGCCAAGTTTGGCACTGGTAACATAGTGTTGATTTCAGGAGCCAAGTTTGGCACTGGTAACAAAGTGTTGCTCTCAGGAACCAAGTTTGGCACTGGTAACAAAGTGTTGCTCTCAGGAACCAAGTTTGGCACTGGTAACAAAGTGTTGCTCTCAGGAACCAAGTTTGGCGCTGGTAACATAGTGTTGAGCTCAGGAACCAAGTTTGGCACTGGTAACAAAGTGTTGATGTCAGGAACCAAGTTTGGCACTGGTAACATAGTGTTGAGCTTAGGAACCAAGTTTGGCACTGGTAACATAGTGTTGATCTCAGGAACCAAGTTTGGCACTGGTAACATAGTGTTGAGCTCAGGAACCAAGTTTGGCTCTGGTAACAAAGTGTTGATCTCAGGAACCAAGTTTGGCACTGGTAACATAGTGTTGATGTCAGGAACCAAGTTTGGCATTGGTAACATAGTGTTGATGTCAGGAACTAAGTTTGGCATTGGTAACATAGTGTTGATGTCAGGAACCAAGTATGGCACTGGTAACAAAGTGTTGATCTCAGGAACCAAGTTTGACACTGGTAACAAAGTGTTGCTCTCAGGAACCAAGTTTGGCACTGGTAACATAGTGTTGATCTCAGGAACCAAGTTTGGCACTGGTAACATAGTGTTGATTTCAGGAGCCAAGTTTGGCACTGGTAACATAGTGTTGATTTCAGGAGCCAAGTTTGGCACTGGTAACATAGTGTTGATTTCAGGAGCCAAGTTTGGCACTGGTAACAAAGTGTTGCTCTCAGGAACCAAGTTTGGCACTGGTAACAAAGTGTTGCTCTCAGGAACCAAGTTTGGCACTGGTAACAAAGTGTTGCTCTCAGGAACCAAGTTTGGCGCTGGTAACATAGTGTTGAGCTCAGGAACCAAGTTTGGCACTGGTAACAAAGTGTTGATGTCAGGAACCAAGTTTGGCACTGGTAACATAGTGTTGAGCTCAGGAACCAAGTTTGGCACTGGTAACAAAGTGTTGATCTCAGGAACCAAGTTTGGCACTGGTAACATAGTGTTGAGCTCAGGAACCAAGTTTGGCTCTGGTAACAAAGTGTTGATCTCAGGAACCAAGTTTGGCACTGGTAACATAGTGTTGATGTCAGGAACCAAGTTTGGCATTGGTAACATAGTGTTGATGTCAGGAACCAAGTTTGGCATTGGTAACATAGTGTTGATGTCAGGAACCAAGTATGGCACTGGTAACAAAGTGTTGATCTCAGGAACCAAGTTTGACACTGGTAACAAAGTGTTGCTCTCAGGAACCAAGTTTGGCTCTGGTAACATAGTGTTGATGTCAGGAACCAAGTTTGGCATTGGTAACATAGTGTTGATGTCAGGAACCAAGTTTGGCATTAGTAACATAGTGTTGATGTCAGGAACCAAGTATGGCACTGGTAACATAGTGTTGATGTCAGGAACCAAGTATGGCACTGGTAACATATTGTTGATGTCAGGAACCAAGTATGGCACTGGTAACATAGTGTTGATGTCAGGAACCAAGTATGGCACTGGTAACATAGTGTTGATGTCAGGAACCAAGTATGGCACTGGTAACATAGTGTTGATGTCAGGAACCAAGTATGGCACTGGTAACATAGTGTTGATGTCAGGAACCAAGTATGGCACTGGTAACATAGTGTTGATGTCAGGAACCAAGTTTGGCATTGGTAACATAGTGGTGGTAGAGAAATACTTGTTATCATTATCTATAATTATACAAAACTGAATTGAATTAACATAAATACCAGACTTTCAACTCATCTCAGGTGATATCATTATCAGCACAGATATAAGCAGATATCTACCTGGTCTAGTCACCAATCATCGATATCCATCGTAGTGGTCATCTGTTACATGCACGACCTAGATATCGTTTATTTTATGTGATTATTTCTGAAATATTTATTCCCCTCATACTGTTATATGTTACACAGGGCCTGAAAGTAATTTCTCCATACCTCTTCTTCCTGGACAACTCCCTCAATCTCTTCCATGCAATTGAGTCCGATATTTATTTCCTCTCACAGAAAAGTTCGTTTCAAGGTTTGCCTAGGTCATCCTTTCTTTCTGGAACCCTTTGCTTCCCACTTCAATGCCTGCTTTCTTATTCTTTGATTATTTATCACGGTATGTCAAGCATATCTCTATCTTCTCCCTCTCATAACAGTTGTTAATAGTGGTTGACCAGCCATATATCTGATTTCATTACTTCTGATTTTGTCCCCTTTTATATTCATTATATTTCGCAGACATCTATTTTCAAATGCATTCATCTTGCTTTCTATAACTTTTGTTAGTTTCCAACTCTCGCTGGTATATGTTAGAATGCATACAACTCTCGCTGGCATATGTTAGAATGCATACAACTCTCGCTGGCATATCTTAGAATTCATACAACATTTGAATAGAAAATATTTCTTAAATGCGTGTATTAAAATCATTGTTTATGATTTTTGCATCACCAACAGTGCCAGACACTAGTCCCCTGGAATTTGTCAATGACATTCCTCAGCGGTAACACGTTTACTTCGGAGAGTTTGTAGAGCTCTTCTGTCGGGCGATTGGCACACCTACTCCTACTGTCCAGTGGTATAAAGATGGTGTAGCATTTGGCAAACCAGCTAATGGTGTGCAAAAATTGCCTCTAGAAGAAGTCATCAAGAACAGCACACTCAGATGCAGTGCTACTAATATCTATGGAAGTATTTTTCAACAAACAGAGCTGATCTACGTTGAACCAGAGCCAAGGATGTAGTTTATGATGTCTATGCTTTTTTTCCATGTCATTTTTGAGATTTGATCATAGGTTGCAGCGTCTGACCGAATGGATTAGAGCGCGGGCTCTCATGGAGGGGCCCTGGGTTCAATGCCCGGTAAGGCCTATGAAATTTTTCCTGTCGTGGCATAACGAAAAATCATAACCTGAACAGTTTTGCGGCGACTGTACTAGCAATGCGACTATTATATTCACCAGATACCGCTCTAAAGAGCGACATTACAGACAGTGACGACATTTTAAAATAAAATAAGAGAGATTATAGCAATACAAGACAATACCGTTACTCAAAGTAAGAGAGATTATAGCAATACAAGACAATACCGTTACTCAAAGTAAGAGAGATTATAGCAATACAAGACAATAACGGTACTCAAAGTAAGAGAGATTATAGCAATACAAGACAATAACGGTACTCAAAGTAAGAGAGATTATAGCAATACAAGACAATACCGTTACTCAAAGTAAGAGAGATTATAGCAATACAAGACAATAACGGTACTCAAAGTAAGAGAGATTATAGCAATACAAGACAATAACGGTACTCAAAGTAAGATAGATTATAGCAATACAAGACAATAACGGTATTCAAACACTAGACTTACTATCGTACAGTGTTCAGTGTCTGATAAGTCAATTCTCTAGTTTGTCCAGTAGATAATGAGTAGCCAGACTTTATGAATGATGAAAGTTAGAAATCATAGCTACGGTTTATCTGCTCATTAAGAAACTATGTGGATACATTGAGTACAAATATGTGGAATATATTCTGCTGCACTAATACACTTAGTTACCCATCTGTTATTGTGCTCAGTTATCCATTTGTTCATCTGCTAATTGACTACAGCTGTCATAGACAGAGAACTTGAGAGACTGCAGGTAGGCATAGCTGCACTACAGGAAACCAGGCTCCCAGACTGTGGTTCAGTAAAAGAAAAGAATTACACATTCTTCTGGCATGGGCCTCAGCACAAATCAGCCTAGACTGTATGGAGTCGGCTTTGCTGTGCACAATAGACTTGTGAAAGCTATTCATACACCAGTAGCTGCATCAGAACGAGTAATATCACTACGACTCAATGTAAAAAATGGACTCCTAAACATCATATGTGTCTACGCACCAACCTAGCAGCGTCTGCAGAAGATAAAGACAAGTTTTATGACTCATTACAGAATGTCGTTAATTCATTTCCAGTAGATAAGCAACTGTATATATTGAGTGACTTAAATGCACGCATAGGATCTGATCACCAGTCATGGCCAGTATGCCTGGGTCATCATGGCATTGGAAATATCAACGATAATGGTCAAAGACAGCTTGAATTCTGCTCCAAAACAACATGTGTGTGACAAATACGTTTTTGCTGTCAAACACAGACACAGGGTGTCATGGTGCCACCCAAGATCAGGTCACTGGCACCAGCTTGATTTTGTACTCACACGCAGACAACACCTCAACACAGTGAAAATCACACGTACTTTCCACAGCGCGACTGTGATACAGATCATGCACTAGTTATCAGCAAAGTCAAAATACTTCTAAGGAAAACCCATTCAACAAGAAGACCACCCAAACCCAAAGTCAGCGTCACCAAAATGGGGATGGCAGAGAATAGGGAGACTTTCAGAAAGGCGTTTACTGCGCTGTGGGCGAATGACATGGGAGAATGTAGCGTAGACGAAAAGTGGAACATTCTAAAATCTAACATCTATGACTGTTCCATTGATTCCTTTGGCACCAAGAAATTCTCCAACAAAGACTGGGTGGAACAAAATGAAACAACCCTCAGTCCTCTACTTGAGGAAAAGAAAAGAGCTCTAATAAATTACAAAAATAAACCCTAGCAAAGTTCAAAGGACCATCTTCAGCACACACAATAAGTATTGCAACGAGAGTCAAGGAGGTGTGCAAATGAATACTGGTCAAATCTATGTTCTGCGATACAAAATGCTGCAGATATGGGCAACACCAAGGCAATGTACGAAAATATCAGAGTAGCTCTGGGACCAAACATAACAAAAATTGCACCACTAAGATCAGAAACAGGTGAGCCAATAACAGATATGACCAAACAGCTCGAAAGATGGGTGGAACACTATTCAAATCTTTACTCTGTGGAGAAACCAGCACACCCAGTCCTCGATCAGATCATACCGAAACATCATCACCAAACCGAGCTGGATACCGAACCCACAGAGCTGGAACTTTCCGAAGCAATCAACAAACTTTCAAATGGCAAGGCATCAGGACTAGACAACATTCCTGCAGAAATCCTCAAATACAATAGGGATGTCCTCCTGCCCCACCTCTACAATCTCCTTATTCAGTGCTGGAGAGAGGGAACACTTCCTCAGGAAATGAGAGATGCAAAGATAGTGACACTCTATAAAAACAAAGGGGATAAGGGGATTGTAACAACTACAGAGGCATCTCCCTTCTAAGCGTAACAGGCAAAGCTTTTGCACTAGTCCTCTCAAAGCGACTACAGAAACTGGCGGAGCGTGTTCTTCCAGAGTCACAATGTGGATTCAGAGCTGGACGATAAACAACTGACATGATATTTACCCTTCGACAGCTACAAGAGAAGTGCAGAGAGCAGAACAAGCCTCTAAGTATTGCTTTCGTGGATCTGACTAAGGCATTTGACACAGTCAGCAGGCCAAGTCTTTATAAAATATTGAAGCATATTGGCTATCCCCCAAAGTTGCTCCAATTGATTGTCTCCTTCCATGAGGTCATGAAAGCCAGCATACAGTTCGATGGCAGCACATCTGATAGTTTCGAGGTTAAGAGTGGAGTCAAGCAGGGCTGTGTCCTTGCCCCACTCTCTTTGGTATCTTCTTCGCAGTCCTTTTGAACCACGCCTTAGGGACGCTGATGGTGATGTTTTCATCCGCACTAGATCTGATGGTTCACTGTTTAACTTGGCTCGCTTAAGAGCCAAGACAAAAACGACGGAAATACTTCTCAAGGACCTCCTTTTCACTGACGATGCTGTCTTAATCGCCCACAGTGAGACTACACTGCAATGTCTAATTAATAATTTGTCAAAGGCATGCGACCTCTTTTCCTTGACAATAAGTGTCTCCAAAACAGTTGTATTATGTCAGGAGGTAAGACATCAAATATCACTTTAAATGGCAACCATCTAACACCAGTGCAAAAATTCTGCTATCTTGGGTCCACGGTCACTGCCAGCCTTTCTCTTGATGAAGAAATCAACGCTCGTATAGGAGTGCGCTACTACATTCGGCATACTATCAAAGCGAGCGTGGGACAACAAAAAAATTGACATTGCAGACGAAGACTCAAATATATCGAGCCTGTGTAATTAGTTCTTTACTATATGGCTCAGAAACATGGACAGCCTACTCAAGACACGAGAGGAGACTTAACATCTTTCACCTTCGATGTCTCCGCAAGATTATGAACATCAGGTGGTACGACAAGATAACCAACTCTGAAGTACTGCAACGTGCAAAAATGCCTTCCATCATGGGCATGATCAGCAGTAGACGACTAAGATGGTTGGGACATGTGAGAAGAATGGAAACTTGCCGCATACCAAAACAAATGTTGTTCTGTGAACTTTCGGAGGGAAGAGGCACCAGGGCAGACCACTGCTCAGATATAAAGATGTCTGCAAAGCCTCAATGAAAAACTTTTCTATAGGTCCCAGCACATGGGAGGGACTAGCTGATGACAGAGTTGCGTGGAAAGCCAAATTACGGAAGGGCGCAGAGTCTTTTGAGAAGAGACTTATATACGAGCTGAACGACAATAGAGAAAAGCGAAAACTCAGAAGTTGTCACAGTAAAACACTTGCCAATTGACCGTTTGTAAAGATGAAAAGGCCATATATAATTGACTACAATGTTGATGAAAAGAATTGTTTTCTTTATTCGCTCTGATGGTGAAGCTAAGTCTATTCTCGTCGCTCTGATGGTGAAGCTAAGTCTATTCTCGTCGCTCTGATGGTGAAGTTAAGTCTATTCTCGTCGCTCTGATGGTGAAGCTAAGTCTATTCTCGTCGCTCTGCCGGTGAGGCTAAGTATATTTTCGTCGCTCTGATGGTGACGTCAAGTCTATTCTCGTCGCTCTGACGGTGACGTCAAGTCTGTTCTCGTCGCTCTGACAGTGACGTCAAGTCTGTTCTCGTCGCTCTGCAGGTGACGCCAAGTCTATTCTCGTCGCTCTCACAGTGACGCTAACCGTACTCTCGTCGTTCTGACGACGAGGCTAAGCGTACTCTCGTCGTTCTGACGGCGAGGGTAAGCGTACTCTCGTCGTTCTGACGGCGAGGCTAAGGATAACTTTTGTGATGACGATCAATGTCGTAACAGATGTCGCAAACGTAACAAACGTGCCACGTAAAACAAATATTACGACAGTAACATAGCTGCCAGTTTGTAAGCCCACATTATTCAGCAGCGTGTCTCTTATGGAGGTTCCCTCCCATGACAACTCTCATTTGCAAAGCGCTAGTGATCTGATTCATTCATGATTAATTCGTCTAGTCCATCTTACATTCACTTTCTCTATGACCAACCATTCTATTGCCAGCATCAATGTTTACTATTGGCAGCATCAATGTTTACTATTGGCAGCATCAATGTTTACTATTGGCAGCATCAATGTTTACTATTGGCAGCATCAATGTTTACTATTGGCAGCATCAATGTTTACTATTGCCAGCATCAATGTTTACTATTGCCAGCATCAATGTTTACTATTGCCAGCATCAATGTTTACTATTAAGCAACAGTGTAGAGTCACCAATAGAGACATTTCTAACGCTATTCGCCAATGACTGCTTGTCAGTAGTGATACAACTCTCGGTGTGCACATGGTGCATGGTTGAACTACAAGTGCACATGGTACGTGGTTGAACTACATGGTACATGGTTGAACTACATGTGCACATTGTGCATGGTTGAACTACATGGTACATGGTTGAACTACAAGTGCACATGGTACATGGTTGAACTACATGGGACGTGTTTGAACTACAATATGCCCTCATTATTGACTTGGAAAATTGCAAGTATCTCTGAAGTCTAAGTAATGCTCGTCTCAATGACGAGGAGCACTGGGGATAAGAAAAGCAAGCATTCATGCAAAAACCAGTCATAGATGCCATATTAGGAGCCATGACTACTCTTGAATTTAAAGTTGGGCGAACGATTAAAAAAGAAATAAGTGACAGTATTATAAAACGGATGGATGAAATACAGGGTGTTCAAGATAATAGCAGCCTGTGAATGGAGTCAATCTGGCATATATGTATGAAAATGAAAAGGTTCAGTTATGACGTAATATAGGTCAAGGTTATGTGACGGTATGTAATTGTAGTGCGGGAAGGGGCGATGAACAAATGTGACGTAAAATGAGCTAGTCAGAACCGGTTTAAATAGTACATAAACATAACGCGATAGATTATCTGGCAACTTTCGATATGTCAATGGGGCTGCTTTAATCTTGAACACCCTGTATAACAGGGAATAAACAAGAAAGTAATCTGAGAATGTAAAGCATTAATCAAACATGAAGATTGACATGAGAAAACATTTATTAATCAAAATATAATCTGCTATCATTGATCTTGTGTACTTCTTCTGTCTCTGATCATGCTTTGCTTCACAGCGTCAGGATACTTTTGCCAGTTTTGCTCTACGGATCGGGGTGTTGGAGGATGACCAAAGGAGATACTAGCAGGCTGTCAGTTTTCCACCACTCTTGTCTTCGCAGAATCTTGGGAATCTTTTGGCCAGTAAAAATATCAAATAACCAACTACTAACCAACAAGATACAAGACAAGAGGCAATGAATGACATACTCAAAAGAGAAGATGGAAATGGCTCGGACATGTTATGAGAATGAGACAAGAAATGCCTGCAAGGGTAGCCCTCACTTGGACACCAGAAGGAAAGAGAAGAAAGGCAGACCACGGACAACATGGAGGCGCATGATGGAAGAGGAACTGGACACCGCATCTCTGACGTGGGGCTCTGCGCTGAAGGTTGCACGGGACAGGAGAGCATGGAAAGTCCTTTCTGAAGCCCCATGTGTCACTAGGCATGACGGGATTAAGTAAGTAAGTAAAGAGATGGATCGGACATCTGATACGCATGGAGACTAACTCTGCCATAAAAACTGCACTGAGATGGACAACAGAGGGTCAACAAAAACGTGGAAGATCCAAAACTACCTGGAGGAGAACGGTAGAACAAGAACTAAAAGAAATCAATCACATCTGAAAGATAATACATATGACCTTCAAGAATAGAGAAGAATGGTATGTGTTTGTCGCTGCCCTTAGAGCCACGGATGTCATAATATAGAGTGAGAAACAGGAGGAGAGGAGGCAGAGAGAGCGAGAGAGGGTGCCCTTAGAGCCACGGATGCCATAATATAGTGAGAGACAGGAGGAGAGGAGACAGAGAGAGCGAGAGAGGGTGCCCTTAGAGCCACGGATGTCATAATATAGAGTGAGAGACAGGAGGAGAGGAGACAGCGAGAGCGAGAGAGGGTGCCCTTAGAGCCACGGATGTCATAATATAGAGTGAGAGACAGGAGGAGAGGAGACAGAGAGAGCGAGAGAGGGTGCCCTTAGAGCCACGGATGTCATAATATAGAGTGAGAGACAGGAGGAGAGGAGACAGAGAGAGCGAGAGAGGGTGCTCTTAGAGCCACGGATGTCATAATATAGAGTGAGAGACAGGAGGAGAGGAGACAGAGAGAGCGAGAGAGGGTGACAGAGGACAGAGGGAAAGAGAGATAGTGAGAGAGGCTGCCCTTAGAGCCAAGCAAGTCGCAGTCTATAGTGAGAGAGAGAGAGGACAGAGGAGCGAGAGAAGGTGAGAGAGGAAAAGAGAGAGATAGGGAAAGAGTGAGAGAGCTGTGTTAAGCTAATCTGCTGCTTGTATGTCATGTCTGTTAAGCTAATCTGCTGCTTGTATGTCATGTCTGTTAAGCTAATCTGCTGCTGGTATGTCATGTCTGTTTTTGCCGATATTGTGTGGTGATACTTATACTATAAACTTTCTATATCAGTTGCATTGTTTCAATATTCTACAATATGTTATAACACCCTCATTAACTACGCCACTGAAATATACACCATCAACTAGAATATGTTATAACACCCTCATTAACTACGCCACTGAAATATACACCATCAACTAGAATATGTTATAACACCCTCATTAACTACGACACTGAAATATACACCATCAACTAGAATATGTTATAACACCCTCATTAACTACGCCACTGAAATATACACCATCAACTAGAATATGTTATAACACCCTCATTAACTACGACACTGAAATATACACCATCAACTAGAATATGTTATAACACCCTCATTAACTACGCCACTGAAATATACACCATCAACTAGAATATGTTATAACACCCTCATTAACTACGACACTGAAATATACACCATCAACTAGAATATGTTATAACACCCTCATTAACTACGCCACTGAAATATACACCATCAACTAGAATATGTTATAACACCCTCATTAACTACGCCACTGAAATATACACCATCAACTAGAATATGTTATAACACCCTCATTAACTACGCCACTGAAATATACACCATCAACTAGAATATGTTATAACACCCTCATTAACTACGCCACTGAAATATACACCATCAACTAGAATATGTTATAACACCCTCATTAACTACGCCACTGAAATATACACCATCAACTAGAATATGTTATAACACCCTCATTAACTACGACACTGAAATATACACCATCAACTAGAATATGTTATAACACCCTCATTAACTACGACACTGAAATATACACCATCAACTAGAATATGTTATAACACCCTCATTAACTACGCCACTGAAATATACACCATCAACTAGAATATGTTATAACACCCTCATTAACTACGACACTGAAATATACACCATCAACTAGAATATGTTATAACACCCTCATTAACTACGCCACTGAAATATACACCATCAACTAGAATATGTTATAACACCCTCATTAACTACGACACTGAAATATACACCATCAACTAGAATATGTTATAACACCCTCATTAACTACGCCACTGAAATATACATCATCAACTAGAATATGTTATAACACCCTCATTAACTACGACACTGAAATATACACCATCAACTAGAATATGTTATAACACCCTCATTAACTACGCCACTGAAATATACACCATCAACTAGAATATGTTATAACACCCTCATTAACTACGACACTGAAATATACACCATCAACTAGAATATGTTATAACACCCTCATTAACTACGCCACTGAAATATACACCATCAACTAGAATATGTTATAACACCCTCATTAACTACGACACTGAAATATACACCATCAACTAGAATATGTTATAACACCCTCATTAACTACGCCACTGAAATATACACCATCAACTAGAATATGTTATAACACCCTCATTAACTACGACACTGAAATATACACCATCAACTAGAATATGTTATAACACCCTCATTAACTACGCCACTGAAATATACACCATCAACTAGAATATGTTATAACACCCTCATTAACTACGACACTGAAATATACACCATCAACTAGAATATGTTATAACACCCTCATTAACTACGCCACTGAAATATACACCATCAACTAGAATATGTTATAACACCCTCATTAACTACGCCACTGAAATATACACCATCAACTAGAATATGTTATAACACCCTCATTAACTACGCCACTGAAATATACACCATCAACTAGAATATGTTATAACACCCTCATTAACTACGACACTGAAATATACACCATCAACTAGAATATGTTATAACACCCTCATTAACTACGCCACTGAAATATACACCATCAACTAGAATATGTTATAACACCCTCATTAACTACGACACTGAAATATACACCATCAACTAGAATATGTTATAACACCCTCATTAACTACGACACTGAAATATACATCATCAACTAGAATATGTTATAACACCCTCATTAACTACGCCACTGAAATATACACCATCAACTAGAATATGTTATAACACCCTCATTAACTACGACACTGAAATATACATCATCAACTAGAATATGTTATAACACCCTCATTAACTACGCCACTGAAATATACACCATCAACTAGAATATGTTATAACACCCTCATTAACTACGACACTGAAATATACACCATCAACTAGAATATGTTATAACACCCTCATTAACTACGACACTGAAATATACATCATCAACTAGAATATGTTATAACACCCTCATTAACTACGCCACTGAAATATACACCATCAACTAGAATATGTTATAACACCCTCATTAACTACGACACTGAAATATACATCATCAACTAGAATATGTTATAACACCCTCATTAACTACGACACTGAAATATACATCATGTTAGCCACACACGATTATTATTACATTTAATTCAATATCTTTCATCATCTTCTACCCACACACACACACACATAGCCACACATTAAACCACACATTCTACATATCTTTCATCATCTTCTACACACACACACACACACATAGCCACACATTAAACCACACATTCTACATATCTTTCATCATCTTCTACACACACACACACATAGCCACACATTAAACTACACGGTCTACATTGCTTCCAATAAACACATAGAGTTTTCCTATCTAACCATATATTCACCCACCATATCCATACTAACCGTACACACATCCACACATAACCAGCTATACACACACACACACACATATCCATTCACACATATAGAACACACACATACATTTATTTATCGAATGTACACACTTTGATTTATAATAATAATAATTCCTCTCGTACTGTTACACGTCACATAGAGCCTGCAAGTAATTTACCCATACCGTTCTATCCTAGGCAACTCGCTCAATATCTTTCTTGGAATTGAGACCGATATTTCTTGCCTCTCACAACAAAGTTCATTTCAGGGTCTCCCTAGAGCGTCCTCTCTTTCTTAAACCCATTACCTCCCACTTCAACGCCTGTCTTGATAATCTGTAATCATTTCTTCTCACATTATGCCCAGCATATCTCAATCTTCTCCTTCTTATAACAGTTGTTACTAGTGCTTGACCAGACATGTCTTCTCAAGGTGTGCCCAACATATCTCAATCTTCTCCTTCGTATAACAGTTGTTACTAGTGGTTGATCAGACATTTCTTCTCAAGGTATGTCCAACATATCTCCATCTTCTCCTTCTTATAACAGTTGTTACTAGTGGTTGAGCAAACATGTCTCTGATTTCATCACTTCTCATGAATTCGTTCCATTTTATGTTCATTATTTTCCGCAGGCATTTATTTTCAAATGCATTCAACTTGCTGCCTATATGTTTAGTTAAGTTTAATGTATTCAACTTGCTGCCTATATGTTTAGTTAAGTTTAATGCATTCAACTTGCTGCCTATATGTTTAGTTAAGTTTAATGTATTCAACTTGCTGCCTATATGTTTAGTTAAGTTTAATGTATTCAACTTGCTGCCTATATGTTTAGTTAAGTTTAATGTATTCAACTTGCTGCCTATATGTTTAGTTAAGTTTAATGTATTCAACTTGCTGCCTATATGTTTAGTTAAGTTTAATGTATTCAACTTGCTGCCTATATGTTTAGTTAAGTTTAATGTATTCAACTTGCTGCCTATATGTTTAGTTAAGTTTAATGCATTCAACTTGCTGCGTATATGTTTAGTTAAGTTGAAAGTATTTGAAAAATAATGAACATAAAATAGGATAAATTCAGAAGCAAAAAGTGATCCATTTATTTATCAAATGCACACACTTAAATTCATTATCCAACACAATATATCATTTTTCTCCCCACATTTTCAGAATTCTCCATCATCCACACACAATTGTTCCTTCTTAACACACAACAATCCACTAACACAACACACCTATTGTTTTATCCAAACTTCAGGAGAGAACCTGCAGGATTACGTAACATACGGCCAAAGACAGTTGCTGTCCTACCTGGAGCAGAAGTCCGCCAGCTATGTGAAGCAACAGGAAATCCAGCTCCTACTATCAAATTTTTTAAAAATGGCGTTGAAATAGAGTCAGACAACGCTGGCGGAGAAAGTCAATTGTTTGTTGACAAAAATGTCAGAAGGTAAACAACAATGTACACATTTTAGTTTAATCTTTCACTAATTGTCTGTTTTGTCTCATTACTTGTCTGTTTTGTCTCACTACTTGTCTGTTTTGTCTCACTACTTGTCTGTTTTATCTCACTACTTGTCTGTTTTGTCTCACTACTTGTCTGTTTTGTCTCACTACTTGTCTGTTTTGTCTCACTACTTGTCTGTTTTGTCTCACTACTTGTCTGTTTTGTCTCACTACTTGTCTGTTTTGTCTCACTACTTGTCTGTTTTGTCACACTACTTGTCTGTTTTGTCTCACTACTTGTCTGTTTTGTCTCACTACTTGTCTGTTTTGTCTCACTACTTGTCTGTTTTGTACATTTCAAATTGATCACTCCAGACTGTGAGAAACAAGGATAGACAAAGTGGGATGCATAGTCAACATTATATTTCAAATTTCTCACTCCAGACTGTGAGAAACAAGGATAGACAAAGTGGGATGCATAGTCAACATTATATTTCAAATTTCTCACTCCAGACTGTAGGAAACAAGGATAGACAAAGTGGGATGCATAGTCAACATTATATTTCAAATTTCTCACTCCAGACTGTAGGAAACAAGGATAGACAAAGTGGGATGCATAGTCAACATTATATTTCAAATTTCTCACTCCAGACTGTAGGAAACAAGGATAGACAAAGTGGGATGCATAGTCAACATTATATTTCAAATTTCTCACTCCAGACTGTAGGAAACAAGGATAGACAAAGTGGGATGCATAGTCAACATTATATTTCAAATTTCTCACTCCAGACTGTAGGAAACAAGGATAGACAAAGTGGGATACATAATTAAAACAATAAATTAGCAACATAACCTTCTTCTTCGCCTTCCAACGTTTATAAACTGACTTGTATACTTCTAAAGTAGTTAGTGGTCAACTGGAGTCTGTGTACATCTCCATATAGCTTGTCTTGGACTGACATGAACTTGTATACTTCTAAAGTAGTTAGTGGTCAACTGGAGTCTGTGTACATCTCCATATAGCTTGTCTTGGACTGACATGAACTTGTATACTTCTAAAGTAATTAGTGGTCAACTAGAGTCTGTGTACATCTCCATATAGCTTGTCTTGGACTGACATGAACTTGTATACTTCTAAAGTAGTTAGTGGTCAACTGGAGTCTGTGTACATCTCCATATAGCTTGTCTTGGACTGACATGAACTTGTATACTTCTAAAGTAGTTAGTGGTCAACTAGAGTCTGTGTACATCTCCATATAGCTTGTCTTGGACTGACATGAACTTGTATACTTCTAAAGTAGTTAGTGGTCAACTGGAGTCTGTGTACATCTCCATATAGCTTGTCTTGGACTGACATGAACTTGTATACTTCTAAAGTAGTTAGTGGTCAACTGGAGTCTGTGTACATCTCCATATAGCTTGTCTTGGACTGACATGAACTTGTATACTTCTAAAGTAGTTAGTGGTCAACTGGAGTCTGTGTACATCTCCATATAGCTTGTCTTGGACTGACATGGACTTGTATACTTCTAAAGTAGTTAGTGGTCAACTGGAGTCTGTGTACATCTCCATATAGCTTGTCTTGGACTGACATGAACTTGTATACTTCTAAAGTAGTTAGTGGTCAACTGGAGTCTGTGTACATCTCCATATAGCTTGTCTTGGACTGACATGGACTTGTATACTTCTAAAGTAGTTAGTGGTCAACTGGAGTCTGTGTACATCTCCATATAGCTTGTCTTGGACTGACATGAACTTGTATACTTCTAAAGTAGTTAGTGGTCAACTAGAGTCTGTGTACATCTCCATATAGCTTGTCTTGGACTGACATGAACTTGTATACTTCTAAAGTAATTAGTGGTCAACTGGAGTCTGTGTACATCTCCATATAGCTTGTCTTGGACTGACATGAACTTGTATACTTCTAAAGTAATTAGTGGTCAACTGGAGTCTGTGTACATCTCCATATAGCTTGTCTTGGACTGACATGAACTTGTATACTTCTAAAGTAATTAGTGGTCAACTGGAGTCTGTGTACATCTCCATATAGCTTGTCTTGGACTGACATGAACTTGTATACTTCTAAAGTAATTAGTGGTCAACTGGAGTATGTGTACATCTCCATATAGCTTGTCTTGGACTGACATGAACTTGTATACTTCTAAAGTAATTAGTGGTCAACTAGAGTCTGTGTACATCTCCATATAGCTTGTCTTGGACTGACATGAACTTGTATACTTATAAAGTAATTAGTGGTCAACTGGAGTCTGTGTACATCTCCATATAGCTTGTCTTGGACTGACATGAACTTGTATACTTCTAAAGTAATTAGTGGTCAACTGGAGTCTGTGTACATCTCCATATAGCTTGTCTTGGACTGACATGGACTTGTATACTTCTAAAGTAGTTAGTGGTCAACTGGAGTCTGTGTACATCTCCATATAGCTTGTCTTGGACTGACATGAACTTGTATACTTCTAAAGTAGTTAGTGGTCAACTGGAGTCTGTGTACATCTCCATATAGCTTGTCTTGGACTGACATGAACTTGTATACTTCTAAAGTAATTAGTGGTCAACTGGAGTCTGTGTACATCTCCATATAGCTTGTCTTGGACTGACATGAACTTGTATACTTCTAAAGTAATTAGTGGTCAACTGGAGTCTGTGTACATCTCCATATAGCTTGTCTTGGACTGACATGAACTTGTATACTTCTAAAGTAGTTAGTGGTCAACTGGAGTCTGTGTACATCTCCATATAGCTTGTCTTGGACTGACATGAACTTGTATACTTCTAAAGTAATTAGTGGTCAACTAGAGTCTGTGTACATCTCCATATAGCTTGTCTTGGACTGACATGAACTTGTATACTTCTAAAGTAGTTAGTGGTCAACTGGAGTCTGTGTACATCTCCATATAGCTTGTCTTGGACTGACATGAACTTGTATACTTCTAAAGTAGTTAGTGGTCAACTAGAGTCTGTGTACATCTCCATATAGCTTGTCTTGGACTGACATGGGTGTCTGTTCATGTATGTTTCCTCTACTTATTGTATGTTGGACACTATCGCTGACTGTTTGCCTCTATCAACTTGATGGTGCCAACCAAATATGCCTATATCCAATACTTATTTTAAAAAATGGCACCACAGTCTATTATGTACAGTTTGCAACTGGAAGATGAGAACGTCTTAGACTCCATTAAATTAGTAATAAACATAATTTTGTTGTTGGCTCTAGGGATCTCTCGCCAATGTGTTCTTCTAAGCCATTTGTATCCTTGCTTTCGCCTCCTTACATGTGGCACTGATGTGT
The DNA here is from genome assembly GCA_020796225.1 of Arion vulgaris. Taxonomy (NCBI): domain Eukaryota; kingdom Metazoa; phylum Mollusca; class Gastropoda; order Stylommatophora; family Arionidae; genus Arion; species Arion vulgaris. Next base: position 2,190,774 of record CM036763.1, on the reverse strand, counting down.
ATCTGTGGTAGCCTGCCTCCTGTCTTTGTCAATTCGTCCGCAGTTTCGTTGCCTTGTTTACTTTCCGTGGGATGGTATCCACTGTATAACCTTTTTGGACATATTAAAGAAATGCAATATTATTGGATGCCAGATGGTACACGAGGATACAACTGAATGTTGGTTCACTGGCGGCTCGTCATTAAGGGTCAGTGGCTCCGAGCCCCACCAAAAATAATGTGTAACGTGTATTTATTATTTAATAAACGAAAAAAAAGTACCTTAATCCATGAGTTTTACGAAAATGTGTTTCTGGTCCCACCAAGACAAAGGATCACGAGCCGCCACTGTTTTGGTCTGAGAACTGTATGAATGTGTATAGAAGCCATACACCAGCAGCTCTGTAGCTCTATTAGAAGGATGATCATATGCCAATCAAAGTGTGAGTTTTATGCTCTATATAAGACACAACGAGGCATAATGAATAGTGATTTCTTTGATCAATTATTGATCCATGTCACAAAAAGTTGTCAAGAATCAATGATGATTTCCCGATCATGCGCTGCCAGGGCTCACAAGGGGAGCAAAGAATAGTAACACTGCCACTTACATGGCATGTCGTAAGAGGCGACTGAGGTAGGAACCTAGGGAAGCTACCATAGTAAAAACAAAGGCTTGCAGAAGTCAGATGTGTTGGCCTACTTGTAGGCGCATAACTGGCACGACGTACAATCGCTCTTAGGCGCAGAACACATACAAATCAAAAAGAATGGTTTGATCAACATGGAGCGTTTGAAGAAGAAGAAGAAGAATCATGATTGAATGTGTGACCAACTTCAGCAGATCTGTACAACTTATATACAACTTCAGCAGATCTGTACACCTTATATACAACTTCAGCAGATCTGTACAACTTATATACAACTTCAGCAGACCTGTCTCGCCGATATAAGCCTTGTTACACCGCTTACAGATAATGGCATAGATAAGATTACGGGACTCGCATGTGAAACCATCGTCAATAACAAACGTGGCTAAAGGAAAAGATACAATACGCCTCTGTATCACATTCTTCCCATCCCCGGGCTTGTCGTGACTCTTTGCCATTCTCGCAGCTCTTGCGTCTTCGTCGCCTTTGTAGCGAGGATGATGATTTTCTTGAGAGAGCCCACGAGATGCTTGATTTCTTTCGCAGGCGCCTATACCCGGAGAGGGTGCTTGTCTCGGCTATGCATCAAGTTCAGAAAATCACTCGCCAGCAGGCCCTCACCAGCCAGCATAGGATTACTAACTCTGACAGAATTAAACTTATCTTAACTTTCCACCCCCATAGTTCACTAGTGGAAAATGTTTTATTCCGTCATCTGTCTAACCTTAAGTCGGATCCTGAGACCCATTCTGTCTTCCCCAGCTATCCTTTGGTGGCTTACATTGGGACAGAAGTCTTAAGGATATGTTGGTACACAGTCGCCTTAAGTCCAATATCCAGAGTAATTTTGGCACTGTCCAGTGTGGCCGTCGGCGTTGCAACACGTGTGCTTATGTGATACATGCGCGTACTGTATCTTTTCCTTTAGCCACATTTCTTATTGACGATGGTTTCAAATGCGAGTCCCGTAATCTTATCTATGCCATTATCTGTAAGCGGTGTAACAAGGTTTATATCGGCGAGACAGGCAAGAGGCTCAGTGACCGATTCGCCCAATACTTGCGCTACATACGCCAATGCTCTGTGACCCATGTAGCCACCATTTCAATGATACTGGCCATTTAGGAGCTCACGATGTCCAGGTCACAGCCATCCGATCATGTTCCTCGGATGATCGCAGTCGATTTACTCTGGAGAATCGGTTGATTTCTTTGTATGGTACCTTGCGACCACGTGAGCTCAACGTATTACATTCATATGCTTCGTAGTACTTTCTCTTATCATGCCTTGTAATCTATATGGGTATATGTTGCATGTATTCAAGTTATATATTTACTAAATTTTTCATTGTTTCTCTTCCGTTCTATTTCTAGTTTTTATGTGTGTTTTGTGTTACATTTATTTCGTTATTCGTTTTTATTCCGAATTTTCATTAGATACGTTTGTATTTAGTCGTCCATTTGTTTTTAAATTTGTCACTCCTGTTGTTCGTTTGCTTGATAAAGGTCTTGTTGGTCGAAACGTTGCTGTATTTTGTCATTGTTTTGTAATTTGTAAAACTACAGTACTTTGTGATTACGTGTTTTGCGAATCAAATAGTTTTACTGCAGTCTCATCTATTTTGTGAATACACAACATCAACAGTTCTGTAAAACTTATTCAACATCAACAGATCTGTAAAACGTATTCAACATCAACAGATCTGTGAAACTTATTCAACATCAACAGATCTGTAAAACTTATTCAACATCAACAGATCTGTAAAACTTATTCAACATCAACAGATCTGTAAAACTTATTCAACATCAACAGATCTGTAAAACTTATTCAACATCAACAGATCTGTAAAACGTATTCAACATCAACAGATCTGTAAAACTTATTCAACATCAACAGATCTGTAAAACTTATTCAACATCAACAGATCTGTAAAACTTATACACAACATCAACAGATCTGTAAAACTTATACACAACAGCAGAAACACTTGTGTAATAACTAGCTACACACACACACACATAACAGCTAGAGACAGATAATTATCAGTTGATATTGTTAACCAGTCAGTGGTCAACGGTTTTTCAATAACACACAGAAGTTTTATAAATGTCCATTGCCTTACCATGAGACTATTTCTCTTGTCTCCACAGTCCTTACGAGCTGACATGTTTGGTAAGCAACATCTTCGGCTCTGATGAAGCCATCATCCTTACAGTTATCATGAAAGGTAACCATGGTAACAGCATGGTGTTATCCTGTTATCACTAAAGATAATCTGATATTAAATACCTTTGTAGTAGGTTAGGGGGTATATGTTTAGTAGAGGTTATGCACTCGGGGGGTATATGTTTAGTAGAGGTTATGCACTTGCCTCTCATACCAAAACTACACGGTTCACTTCCTCCTGCAACCATCTTGATATTTTCCCAAAGATCCCTGATCTGAGTGTAGGTGAGATCAAGTTCCTAGTCATATCAGAGACGGACGATAAAACGTAGGTCCCTGTTCAATTTGAGCAAGTAAAAGAACATTTGGCTATTCAAAGACAAGAAGAGCAGGCTGGAAATCCGCTGCCTGGGCAGAATTCAATAGAAAATATTAAAAAATAAAATTTCTACACAATGTCGTCACCATCTTAAAAATTACATCGGGACCTCGCCGGTGCAACGGAGTTAGTTCACTGCAGCTGAGATCTTGATGTGTAAGAAAGATATCCGAACACACATTGTTACACCGAAGTGTAATGATAGTGGTTCTATCAATCAATGAATCAATGAATCAATCAATCAATCAATCAATCAAACAATCAATCAATCAATCAATCAATCAATCAAACAATGAAACAAACCTATGTAGTAGACATCTTGAGTAAAATTATCTCTTACTAAGCTATACATCTTGAGTATGATTATCTCTTACTAAGGTAGACAATACATTTCAACGAGTCAAGCTAAATGTAGATAGAAAAACTATAAACAAAAATATAACAGTTCTGTACTTTGAAAGAGAAACTGGGTCGCCAATAGCAAAGCTGCTATATAGTCTGTCCATTAATTCGTGAGCACGTTTGAAATTGATTTTCTCGAAAACTACCTGTTGGATCTCAGTGATTTTTGCATGCAGCCTTAGAATATCTATGATGCTAAAATAAAGCTAACCAGTAGTCCGTAGATGCTACGGATTTTGCACATCGGCGAATTCCTTTGATCTTTTATGACAATTGCAAATACGAGGGCTCAAATTTTAGATTTTACAGTATTCCTAGAATTTGTCCATGTCAATTCTATTCATAGGTGTATCTCCATATTAACTTGATAGGTCAAGTAATTAAGTGTGTTGCCTTTATGTGCAATCGTGAACGTGGATACAATATGCAACAGTTAGTCCTCCCCTTCGGTCACCATTAGACCCCAGGGTGTCTTAACTTCACCACAAATTGTATGATGGTAGACGCATTTGGATACGGAAATGTATACGTTGCTATTTCTCAGTCTGTAATCAAAATATGATTTGTATCATCCCGAATCTGACGATTCCATGAGGTTGATAATTGTTACTGGCTGGACAAATTGTAATCCATCTCGGTGCCAGTACTCGTCTTCCTCTCGGAGCACATGTTCAACACACTTCTTCCAGAACTGCATGTCTATCATTGAGAGGACTCACGTGTCAGAACTTCAACATCACACATTTTAAACGTCCTGTTCTGTTCGGCAACTTGCCATTTTACTTTAGCCCAGACAAGCTCTATCGGATTGAGGTGAGCATGATATGGAGGTAGTCGCAAAGACGTGTGACCGTATTCCGCAATGATTTTGTCAATATGAAACACCTTTGTCTTATTTGTCATCCTCACCAGGTGCAACAACTCGGGTTTCAAATATGTATCATCGAAGCTGACATTTTCCTTAGCAAGCCAAGTCCTAATTTGATCTTTTGTATTTGATGCAGTTGGTACTTTGTCTTCCGCTGATACTGCGTTGTGATAGGATGCATTATCCATTACCAAGCATGATGGTCTGTTTAGAATTGGAAGTAGATCTTTCTCCATCCAGTGCCTGAAAATATGTCCATTCATTTCTGTGTGGTAGTCCCTACCGTCGGTACTTTTGATTGGAAAATAAGTCCAGCGTCATGGACAAGACCTTCACTACTTCCTGCATGTGTTAGTATAATACGCTGGCCTTTGCTGCTTGGTATTTTTCTTTTCTGTTCACCGTCTACTGATTGCCATTCTTTAGCATTGGTGTGGTGAGCATTGACCCAGGATTCGTCCAAATATACAATATCATAGCCTTGCCTCCGCCGCTCACGGATCTGCCTCAGGTATTTACTCCGGGCAGCAATTAAATGTGGCTTTTCACAAATAATATTCCTGCCGCCTATAGTTTTCTGAAGGTGAAGCCGGCGGCTCTTACAATTTTCCATAGAGTACTTTTAGAAATGTCTATGCTGCAATCTGATTGCAGTTTTAATTTCAGTTTCCTGAGAGTAACAAGTTGATTTGTCGCAAACATTTTCAAGAGCTCCGTCTTATGACATCTATGTCAAAGTCGTCAATTGTTCTTTTCCTTCCTTGCTTGACATTAGTGCACTTTGTGTCCTGTTTAATCCATCGGGAAAAGGATTCTCTATTAAGACCAAGCGCCAGTTGCGCTCGTTTCTCAGGGTTATGAATATCGCAATATAGATGACCTCTCTTAGATTCCCTACGGAAGTGTTGGTATAGTAAAACTGTAACCTTCTGCATTATTATAAATGTGCACTTCAGACTCATTATGAATGTGATATCAATGTCAGTTTTGATAAGCCAACAAATATGATACAATAGCTTCATACAAATAGCGAGATACGCCTATAACTATACAACGGTATCCCAATTATAACGTCATATGCTTTCCGCTTTCAAAGTCGACTGGGTTAGGTGCACGGGATTTCGTGAAATTGTTGTATACTCACGATATTTCTATGTTACCATAATGTATTTTTAGAACAACGCGTCTGTGTACCGTAAATCTGTTACTATTGTGTACAATCCGGTGAGGTTGATTTTAATATAACCTGAAGAAGAAATATTTCAAACTACATCAAATTTTCTTGGACAAAAAATATTTCTCTAGCGTCATGGATATTCTAAGGATGCTTGCAAAAAATCACTGAGATCCAACAGGTAGTTTTCGAGAAAATCAATTTCAAACGTGCTCACGAATTAATGGACAGACTTATAACACGCTGCGCTAGTGAAAATAGACTGTGGAAATGTCTAGGTTTGAGAAGAGCGGGGTCAGAAATGAACGATGTGCATATGGTACATGTTTGGAATACAGAAAACCATGATTCTTGACATGATAAGGAAAGCAAGCCTTCAGGCAAAAAAAAGTCAGAGGTGCCGTATTAGGCGCAGTGATTATGCATGAGTTCAGAGGATTAATAAATCAAGTCTAAAACTGAAAGAGAACTGTGCAAACTGATATAACAAATGAACAATGAATGTACAAGGAGAAATATACACATTGCACTGAGAAAGCAATCTGACTGGTAAACAGACAGTCGATCAGCAGTTAAACTGTCTTGTTATAGACAATAGCATTGATGTTATCACAGAATAATATTAAGACATCAATGAGACACATCAGACTACAAGACAAGATGGAAACATATCTAACCAAGAGACACATCAGACTACAAGACAAGATGGGAACATATCTAATCATGAGACACATCAGACTACAAGACAAGATGGAAACATATCTAACCATGAGACACATCAGACTATAGGACAACATGGGAACATATCTAACCATGAGACACATCAGACTACAAGACAAGATGGGAACATATCTAACCATGAGACACATCAGACTACAAGACAAGATGGGAACATATCTAACCAAGAGACACATCAGACTACAAGACAAGATGGGAACATATCTAACCATGAGACACATCAGACTACAAGACAAGATGGGAACATATCTAACCATGAGACACATCAGACTACAGGACAAGATGGGAACATATCTAACCATGAGACACATCAGACTACAGGACAAGATGGAAACATTAACCATGAGACACATCAGACTACAAGACAAGATGGAAACATATCTAACCATGAGACACATCAGACTACAGGACAAGATGGGAACATATCTAACCATGAGACACATCAGACTACAAGACAAGATGGGAACATATCTAACCATGAGACACATCAGACTACAAGACAAGATGGAAACATATCTAACCATGAGACACATCAGACTACAAGACAAGATGGAAACATATCTAACCATGAGACACATCAGACTACAAGACAAGATGGGAACATATCTAACCATGAGACACATCAGACTACAGGACAAGATGGGAACATATCTAATCATGAGACACATCAGACTACAGGACAAGATGGAAACATTAACCATGAGACACATCAGACTACAAGACAAGATGGAAACATATCTAACCATGAGACACATCAGACTACAAGACAAGATGGAAACATTAACCAAGAGACACATCAGACTACAAGACAAGATGGGAACATATCTAACCATGAGACACATCAGACTACAAGACAATATGGAAACAAATCTAACCATGAGACACATCAGACTACAAGACAAGATGGAAACAAATGTCGTAGGAGGTTTGGATGAAATCGGATGCATGTGTCCGCTATGGAATGCTAACTCGAAACAAATGATTGCAGAAAACGGATGCTCCAGGCCGCAATGCACATAAGATGGTGCAACACCCCCTAACAATGAGAAATGGGATAACGGATTCTACGGTCACCAATCTGCCTCGGAGATATAGCCACGCAGTAAGAATGTCAGACCTACCATCACGAGGGTGGCCAAAAGTTACTTCGGGAAGAGGTCGACACACTGGGGAAATCATAGGAATTATATCCTACAGAGCTGCCTCCAGTATGCAGTCTTGAGAAGAAAGAGGTGGCCAACTTACACTAGCGCCCAAGACAAACTGTATGGCGTGGCTGATAATCTGAGGCAGACGGCTGCCTTTAATTAGATAATCCGAAATCCCAATCTAGTGAGAACGCAGAAGACAACCTGTATGACGTGGCTGATAATCTGACTCAGACGGCTGCCTTTATTAGAGAATCCGGAATCCTAATCTAGTGAGAACGCAGAAGACAAACTGTATGGCGTGGCTGATAATCTGAGACAGATGGCTGCCTTTATTAGAGAATCGGAAATCCCAATATAGTGAGAACGCAGAAGACAAACTGTATGGTGTGGCTGATAATCTGAGACAGACGGCTGCCTTGATTAGAGAATCCGAAATCTCAATATAGTGAGAACGCACAAGAAGAATAAAGAAGAAGAATTGAACACGGATATTCCAGATGACTGCATAGAAAAAAAACTAGTTCTCTGATAGATGACTGCATAAATAAACTAGTTCTCTGATAGATGACTGCATAAATTAACTAGTTCTCTGATAGATGACTGCATAAATAAACTAGTTCTCTGATAGATGACTGCATAAATTAACTAGTTCTCTGATAGATGACTGCATAAATAGACTAATTCTCTGATAGATGACTGCATAAATAGACTAATTATCTGATAGATGACTGCATAAATTAACTAGTTCTCTGATAGATGACTGCATAAATAGACTAATTCTCTGATAGATGACTGCATAAATAAACTAGTTCTCTGATAGATGACTGCATAATTAGACTAATTCTCTGATAGATGACTGCATAAATAAACTAGTTCTCTGATAGCTGACTGCATAAATAGACTAATTCTCTGATAGATGACTGCATAAATAAATTAGTTCTCTGATAGATGACTTCATAAATAAATTAGTTCTCTGATACTCAATGCTTCTTTTTCTCTCTCACAATTTTACCTTCCAATTCTTTCTATAAGAAGATTATTATTGTTTAAAATTCTTACCAGTTTTTATACGTGTACTTCTGTAACTCTAAAAGATGTACCAGTCTGTAGATGTAATCTCAGGTATTTATTATTTCAGAGGTCAGCATTGAGGGATCCAATTATGTGGACGCGGGCGAGACTATGAATTTGAAGTGTAATGTTACCGAAGATGATCAAAAACCTGAGGATTTTGACTGGTTCAAAGATGGAAACAAAGTAGATTCCAGTCGGAATCCAAATATCGTTATTACAAAATCCAGGTATTAACATCCATATATCAGTTGATGTTATTTAACATCCATGTAATATCATCTGTATTACTATTGTTATTATTTGACATTCACATAATATCATCCGTATTACTATTGTTGTTATTTGTCATCCATGTAATATCATCTGTATTACTATTGTTGTTTTTTGACATCCATATAATATCAGCCTTATTACTATTGTTGTTGTTTGACATTCATGTAATATCATCCGTATTACTAATGTTGTTGTTATCTGAATATCGAATTAAATCGATTATACAGTCAGACTAAAGAAGATAGAACACTCTCAAAATGGAGTCTCTGCAGAAAGCAGGGTAGAGGAAGACCTAAAGAGACATAGAGACCAACTGTAGACAAAGAAAGAAGAGTAGCTGGAATGAACTGAAATGATCTAAATTGACTTGCTCCAGACAGATCTGGTTGGAGCAAGTTTACTGTATATCTATTTTATTTTCTTAAGTCTCACGGTATTTATATTGTGTGTCTTCTAAATACTTTTCTCTGGTGTTTTGTTCAAGTTATAACCTCGGTCATTGCATTTACTATTTGCACACTCTCATTGCCTGTCTTTGTACTAACTATTTACTATTTGCACACTCTCATTGCCTGTCTTTGTACTAACTATTTACTATTTGCACACTCTCATTGCCTGTCTTTGTACTAACTATTTACTATTTGCACACTCTCATTGCCTGTCTTTGTACTAACTATTTACTATTTGTACACTCTCATTGCCTGTCTTTGTACTAACTATTTACTATTTGTACACTCTCATTGCCTGTCTTTGTACTAACTATTTACTATTTGTACACTTTCATTGCCTGTCTTTGTACTAACTATTTACTATTTGCACACTCTCATTGCCTGTCTTTGTACTAACTATTTACTATTTGTACACTCTCATTGCCTGTCTTTGTACTAACTATTTACTATTTGTACACTTTCATTGCCTGTCTTTGTACTAACTATTTACTATTTGCACACTCTCATTGAATGTCTTTGTACTAACTATTTACTATTTGCACACTCTCATTGAATGTCTTTGTACTAACTATTTACTATTTGCACACTCTCATTGCCTGTCTTTGTACTAACTATTTACTATTTGCACACTCTCATTGAATGTCTTTGTACTAACTATTTACTATTTGCACACTCTCATTGCTTGTCTTTGTACTAACTATTTACTATTTGCACACTGTCATTGCCTGTCTTTGTACTAACTATTTACTATTTGCACACTCTCATTGAATGTCTTTGTACTAACTATTTACTATTTGCACACTCTCATTGAATGTCTTTGTACTAGCTATTTACTATTTGTACACTTTCATTGCCTGTCTTTGTACTAACTATTTACTATTTGCACACTTTCATTGCCTGTCTTTGTACCAACTATTTACTATTTGCACACTCTCATTGAATGTCTTTGTACTAGTCATTTACTATTTGCACACTCTCATTGCCTGTCTTTGTACTAACTATTTACTATTTGCATACTCTCATTGCCTGTCTTTGTACTAACTATTTACTATTTGCACACTCTCATTGCCTGTCTTTGTACTAACTATTTACTATTTGTACACTCTCATTGCCTGTCTTTGTACTAACTATTAACAAGTGATCACGTTTAATATAAGATGTTACCATTGATAATGATGTTGTTTTTTTACTTAGGCCACATAACACAAGGACATTAGTGAGTGAACTGAGGATAGAACGTAGTTCAGTGAGTGATTCAGGTACATATGTATGCAGAAGCACATCACGTCAGATTGGTACATTGCGTGTTACTGTTCAGAGGAAGAAAGTTACAGGTGGTAAGCTATAAGAAACATAGTTATATTTCCGTTTATTAACACTTGTTATCTGATAACATAGTTATATTTCAGTTTATTAACACTTGTTATCTGATAACATAGTTATATTTCCGTTTATTAACACTTGTTATCTGATAACATAGTTATATTTCAGTTTATTAACACTTGTTATCTGATAACATTTTTATTGTTATTTTCTTTATTATTAGTTAGTGTTCTACTTCTTTATCATTCGCCCCTTGGGAGGCATATGCCCGCAACAAAAGCCTTCTAAGCCTATCTATCCATGGCCATGTTTTCCAGATCTCTCCACTCTCTCCCCATTTTCTTGCATTCCGTCTCCAACTCCCGTCTGCATGTGTTCCTGTTTCTTCCACTACCTCTACTGCCCTGGGGGTTCCACCGGAGAGCCTGTCTTGTGATGCTGTTATGGGGTAACCTCAGTGTGTGTCCTATCAATCACCACTTTCTGCTCCTTATATCTTGTTCCACCTGCCATTGTCCTGCCCTGTCCTACAGTTCCCTGGTTGTAGTCATGTCCTACCATCGCAGATGGAGTATCTTGTGCAGGCATCTATTGATGAATGTCTGCAACTTTTGGTGTTTCCCTTAGTTGCTGTCCATGTCTCCGCTCCATATAGAAGGACAGCCTTGACATTTGAGTTCAATATCATTAACTTACAGGTTAGGTTTATATAGGAATTTTCATGGAAGATTGTTTGCCATTACTTTCATGTCTTACCTGTACAAGCAATAACAAAGAATATTGTTATCAACGGAGAGAATGTTGGATATAGTGAGAGAATGTTGGATATAGTGAGAGAATGTTGGATATAGTGAGAGAATGTTGGATATAGTGAGAGAATGTTGGATATAGTGAGAGAATGTTTAATATAGTGAGAGAAGGTTGGATATAGTGAGACAATGTTGGATATAGTGAGAGAATGTCGGATAGAGAGAGAGAATGTTGGATATAGTGAGAGAATGTTGGATATAGTGAGAGAATATTGGATATAGTGAGAGAATGTTGGATATAGTGAGAGAATGTTGGATAGAGAGAGAGAATGTTGGATAGAGAGAGAGAATGTTGGATATAGTGAAAGAATGTTGGATATAGTGAGAGAATGTTGGATATAGTGAGAGAATGTTGGATATAGTGAGAGAATGTTGAATATTTTGAGGAAATGTTGAATATAGTGAGAGAATGTTGGATATAGTGAGGAAATGTTGGAGATAGTGTGAGGAAATGTTGGATATAGTGTGAGGAAATGTTGGATATATTCAAAGAATGTTGGATATAGTGAAGAAATTTTGGACATAGTGAGAGAATGTTGAATATAGTGAGAGAATGTTGGATATAGTGAGAGAATGTTGGATATAGTGAGAGAATGTTGGATATAGTGAGAGAATGTTGGATATAGTGAGAGAATGTTGGATATAGTGAGAGAATGTTGGATATAGTGAGAGAATGTTGAATATAGTGAGAGAATGTTGGATATAGTGAGAGAATGTTGGATATACTGAGAGAATGTTGGATATAGTGAGGAAATGTTGGATATAGTGAGAGAATGTTGGATATAGTGAGAGAATGTCGGATATAGTGAGGAAATGTTGGAGATAGTGTGAGGAAATGTTGGATATAGTGTGAGGAAATGTTGGATATATTCAAAGAATGTTGGATATACTGAAGAAATTTTGGACATAGTGAGAGAATGTTGAATATAGTGAGAGTTATCAGTTATATGAGGACTATCATCATAGCACTCGGACATGTCCATAGGTGCTCCGATCTCCGCCTCAGCAAATCCAGCAGCGTCCAGCGACCCAACACGCCAGTTCGATGTTGATTAATCAATCTCATATCGGTTGGTAACGCTGAACACTGCGTCTTTGCTTTGACGGGTTCTGGCGCTAGTGCACGATACTCCGTAGCACGGCCAGAAGTCCCGTTTCACGTTAGTGACTGATTCTATCCTCAGCCATACAGCTTGTCAGCAAGTGAACAACTTTAAGCTTGGATTTAGTAATATATTGATGTAGCATAGTACATTACAGCTTGTCATCACGGGAACAACTTTAAGCTTGGATTTAGTCATATATTGATGTATCATAGTACATTATTATTGTAACGATAAGATATTTCAACCGTCATCTTGCCGGCACCGGATATGACCTCATATATATATATATATATAGTGAGAGAATGTTGGATAATGTGAGAGAATGTTGTATATAGTTTCAAATGTTGAATATAGTGAGGAGATGTTGGAAATAGTGAGGACATATTAGATATAGTGGCAGAGTTTTAGATATTGTGAGAGAATGTTGTAAATTTCAGAAAATGTTAGATATTGGCAGAGAGTTTTGAAAAAAGGAAAGAATGTTTGATATTGCGAAAGAATGTTTGATATAGTTAGGAAATGTTGGATACAGTGAGGAAATGTTGAATATAGCTATAGGAACATTCTAAGCCTTTTCGAGACACGTGTAGACACATGGCAATTTGCAGTTTGTGCTCTTCATTTTTCCTGGCCCCTGGGAAACACTGAACTGGGGCTGCGCACAGATATTTTAGAGGGTCGTTTCATTCCGCGCTAGCAAATCAACTGAAAATTTGCGCTTGCCAACATCACCCATCCCAGTTCATTCAGGGATGCTGGTTATTATTGCAACAGTACCTTGCCCGGTTGTCCCAGGTAGGGTAGTTTCGTTAGGCACTAGAACGCAACTTTAGGATTTGCGCTTGGCCAACCTTACCATATAAATGTATTTGCACTTGGCCTCTGATCTGGAGATTGTTGCAATCTTCTCGTGTGTCGTCACGATTCGTTACAGTGTTCTCAGAGACACTTACCGAGAGCTGACAATTTTGATGCGACCGTTGACTCGTTTCACATTGTTGTCATGGATTCTTGCCCGACAACTTGCAATTATAGTGAGGCCATTGACTCCGGAGGAGTTGCTATTTGTTCATAGAGGACTCATACACTATTGTTTTCTACGTTTGCTTTTCATTTGATCAGACATCGACCAGGAGATGCGTGCATTTTATTTCGGATTTTGAGCCTTTATAACATTTCTGTTCTTGCACTATTACCACTACCTGCAGCACTATCTCGATTCCTACCCGCTTAACCAGACAGGATCCTCTGTCTGTTTCCAGGGTCACCACGTAAAGGTGGAGTAGGATCTTGGATATTGCCAGATCATTAAACCTGGGGCGAAGTTCTCCCTATAAGTACCCGACTTTGTCCCCATCAAACACAACATCAAACACAATAACATTAAACTCAAAAACATCAAACACAACATCACATACCAAAACATCCAACAACAACAACATAAACAGAACAACATTAAACACAACAGCATTGGCAAACACAATAACAATATCAAACACAACAATATCAAACACAACAACATCATCAAACACAACAACAACATCAAACACAACAACAACAACAACAACATCGAACACAAATACTACATCAAACACAACATTAAACACAACAACAGCAACGTCAACACAATAACATAAAACACAGCACCATTATTAAAACAAAATAACATCATGAAACACTACGTCATCATCAAATACAAAAATATCAAACACATCAAAAACATCAAAAACAACAATATCCAGCACAACAATATAAAACACAACAATATCAAACACAACAATATCAAACACAACAATATCAAACACAACAATATCAAACAGAACACAACAACAACCCTAGTTCTCTGATAGATGACTGCATAAATAGACTAATTCTCTGATAGATGACTGCATAAATAAACTAGTTCTCTGATAGATGACTGCATATATAAACTAGTTCTCTGATAGATGACTGGATAAATAAACTAGTTCTCTGATAGATGACTGCATAAATAGACTAATTCTCTGATAGATGACTGTATAAATAAACTAGTTCTCTGATAGATGACTGCATAAATTAACTAGTTCTCTGATAGATGACTGCATAAATAGACTAATTCTCTGATAGATGACTGCATAAATAAACTAGTTCTCTGATAGATGACTGCATAAATAAATTAGTTCTCTGATAGATGACTGCATAAATAAATTAGTTCTCTGATACTCAATGCTTCTTTTTCTCTCTCACAATTTTACCTTCCAATTCTTTCTATAAGAAGATTATTATTGTTTAAAATTCTTACCAGTTTTTATACGTGTACTTCTGTAACTCTAAAAGATGTACCAGTCTGTAGATGTAATCTCAGGTATTTATTTTTCAGTAATGAGCATTGAGGGCCCCCATTTTGTGGGAATGGGAAAGACTATGAATTTGAAGTGTAATATTACCGAAGACGATCAAAAACCTGAAGATCTTAACTGGTTCAAAGATGGAAACAAAGTAGATTCTAGTCGGAATCCAAATATCGTTATCACAAAATCCAGGTATTAACATCCATATATCAGTTGATGTTATTTGACATCCATGTAATATCATCCGTATTACTTTTGTTGTTATTTGACATCCATATAATATCAGCCTTATTACTTTTGTTGTTGTTTGACATCCATATAATATCATCCGTATTACTTTTGTTGTTGTTTGACATCCATATAATATCAGCCTTATTACTATTGTTGTTGTTTGACATCCATATAATATCAGCCTTATTACTTTTGTTGTTATTTGACATCCATATAATATCATCCGTATTACTTTTGTTGTTATTTGACATCCATATAATATCAGCCTTATTACTTTTGTTGTTATTTGACATCCATATAATATCAGCCTTATTACTTTTGTTGTTATTTGACATCCATATAATATCATCCGTATTACTTTTGTTGTTATTTGACATCCATATAATATCAGCCTTATTACTATTGTTGTTGTTTGACATTCATGTAATATCATCCGTATTACTAATGTTGTTGTTATCTGAATATCGAATTAAATCGATTATACAGTCAGACTACAGAAGATAGAAAACTCTCAAAATGGAGTCTCTGTGGAAAGAAGGGTAGAGGAAGACCTAAAGAGACATAGAGACGAACTGTAGACAAAGAAAGAGAAATAGCTGGAATGAACAGAAATGATCTAAATTGACTTGCTCCAGACAGATCTGGTTGGAGCAAGTTTACTGTATATCTATTTTATTTTCTCAAGTCTCACGGTATTTATATTGTGTGTCTTCTAAATACTTTTCTCTGGTGTTTTGTTCAAGTTATAACCTCGGTCATTGCATTTACTATTTGCACACTCTCATTGAATGTCTTTGTACTAACTATTTACTATTTGCACACTCTCATTGCCTGTCTTTGTACTAACTATTTACTATTTGTACACTCTCATTGAATGTCTTTGTACTAACTATTTACTATTTGCACACTCTCATTGCTTGTCTTTGTACTAACTATTTACTATTTGTACACTCTCATTGCCTGGCTTTGTACTAACTATTTACTATTTGTACACTCTCATTGAATGTCTTTGTACTAGCCATTTACTATTTGCACACTCTCATTGCCTGTCTTTGTACTAACTATTTACTATTTGCACACTCTCATTGCCTGTCTTTGTACTAACTATTTACTATTTGCACACTCTCATTGCCTGTCTTTGTACTAACTATTTACTATTTGCACACTCTCATTGCCTGTCTTTGTACCAACTATTTACTATTTGCACACTCTCATTGAATGTCTTTGTACTAGCCATTTACTATTTGCACACTCTCATTGCTTGTCTTTGTACCAACTATTTACTATTTGCACACTCTCATTGAATGTCTTTGTACTAACTATTTACTATTTGTACACTCTCATTGAATGTCTTTGTACTAACTATTTACTATTTGTACACTCTCATTGCTTGTCTTTGTACTAACTATTTACTATTTGCACACTCTCATTGCCTGTCTTTGTACTAACTATTTACTATTTGCACACTCTCATTGCCTGTCTTTGTACCAACTATTTACTATTTGCACACTCTCATTGAATGTCTTTGTACTAACTATTTACTATTTGTACACTCTCATTGCTTGTCTTTGTACTAACTATTTACTATTTGTACACTCTCATTGCCTGGCTTTGTACTAACTATTTACTATTTGCACACTCTCATTGAATGTCTTTGTACTAACCATTTACTATTTGCACACTCTCATTGCCTGTCTTTGTACTAACTATTTACTATTTGTACACTCTCATTGAATGTCTTTGTACTAACTATTTACTATTTGTACACTCTCATTGCCTGTCTTTGTACTAACTATTTACTATTTGCACACTCTCATTGCCTGTCTTTGTACTAACTATTTACTATTTGCACACTCTCATTGCCTGTCTTTGTACTAACTATTTACTATTTGTACACTCTCATTGCCTGTCTTTGTACTAACTATTTACTATTTGTACACTCTCATTGCCTGTCTTTGTACTAACTATTTACTATTTGCACACTCTCATTGCCTGTCTGTGTACTAACCATTTACTATTTGCACACTCTCATTGCCTGGCTTTGTACTAACTATTTACTATTTGTACACTCTCATTGCCTGGCTTTGTACTAACTATTTACTATTTGTACACTCTCATTGCCTGGCTTTGTACTAACTATTTACTATTTGTACACTCTCATTGCCTGGCTTTGTACTAACTATTTACTATTTGCACACTCTCATTGCCTGGCTTTGTACTAACTATTTACTATTTGCACACTCTCATTGCCTGTCTTTGTACTAACTATTTACTATTTGCACACTCTCATTGAATGTCTTTGTACTAACCATTTACTATTTGCACACTCTCATTGAATGTCTTTGTACTAACTATTTACTATTTGCACACTGTCATTGCCTGTCTTTGTACCAACTATTTACTATTTGTACACTCTCATTGCTTGTCTTTGTACTAACTATTTACTATTTGCACACTCTCATTGCTTGTCTTTGTACCAACTATTTACTATTTGCACACTCTCATTGAATGTCTTTGTACTAACTATTTACTATTTGCACACTCTCATTGCTTGTCTTTGTACCAACTATTTACTATTTGCACACTCTCATTGAATGTCTTTGTACTAACTATTTACTATTTGTACACTCTCATTGCCTGTCTTTGTACTAACTATTTACTATTTGTACACTTTCATTGCCTGTCTTTGTACTAACTATTTACTATTTGCACACTCTCATTGCCTGTCTTTGTACTAACCATTTACTATTTGCACACTCTCATTGCCTGGCTTTGTACTAACTATTTACTATTTGTACACTCTCATTGCCTGTCTTTGTACCAACTATTTACTATTTGTACACTCTCATTGCCTGTCTTTGTACTAACTATTTACTATTTGCACACTCTCATTGAATGTCTTTGTACTAACTATTTACTATTTGCACACTCTCATTGAATGTCTTTGTACTAACTATTTACTATTTGTACACTCTCATTGCCTGTCTTTGTACTAACTATTTACTATTTGTACACTCTCATTGCCTGTCTTTGTACTAACTATTTACTATTTGCACACTCTCATTGCCTGTCTTTGTACTAACTATTAACAAGTAATCACGTTTCATATTAGATGTTACCATTGATAATGATGTTGTTTTTTACTTAGGCCACATAACACAAGGACATTAGTGAGTGAACTGAGAATAGAACATAGTTCAGTGAGAGATACAGGTACATATATATGCAGGAGCACATCAGGTCTGATTAAAAGCACAACAGTTAAAGCTGTTCCTGGTAAGCTATAAGAAACATAGTTATATTTCCGTTTATTAACACTTGTTATCTGATAACATAATTATATTTCAGTTTATTAACACTTGTTATCTGATAACATAGTTATATTTCCGTTTATTAACACTTGTTATCTGATAACATAATTATATTTCAGTTTATTAACACTTGTTATCTGATAACATAGTTATATTTCCGTTTATTAACACTTGTTATCTGATAACATAGTTATATTTCCGTTTATTAACACTTGTTATCTGATAACATTTTTATTGTTATTTTCTTTATTATTAGTTAGTGTTCTACTTTTATCATTCGCCCCCACTTGGGAGGCATATGCCCGCAACAAAAGCCTTCTAAGTCTATCTATCCATGGCCATGTTTTCCAGATCTCCCCACTCTCTCCCCATTTTCTTGCATTCCGTCTCCAACTCCCGTCTGCATGTGTTCCTGTTTCTTCCACTACCTCTACTGCCCTGGGGGTTCCACCGTAGAGCCTGTCTTGTGATGCTGTTATGGGGTAACCTCAGTGTTTGTCCTATCAATCACCACTTTCTGCTCCTTATATCTTGTTCCACCTGCCATTGTCCTGCCCTGTCCTACAGTTCCCTGGTTGTAGTCATGTCCTACCATCGCAGATGGAGTATCTTGTGCAGGCATCTATTGATGAATGTCTGCAACTTTTTGGTGTTTCCCTTAGTTGCTGTCCATGTCTCCGCTCCATATAGAAGGACAGCCTTGACATTTGAGTTCAATATCATTAACTTACAGGTTAGGTTTATATAGGAATTTTCATGGAAGATTGTTTGCCATTACTTTCCTGTCTTACCTGTACAAGCAATAACAAAGAATATTGTTATCAACGGAGAGAATGTTGGATATTGTGAGAGAATGTTGGATATAGTGAGAGAATGTTGGATAGAGTGAGAGAATGTTGGATATAGTGAGACAATGTTGGATATAGTGAGAGAATGTTGGATAGAGAGAGACAATGTTGGATATAGTGAGAGAATGTTGGATAGAGAGAGAGAATGTTGGATATAGTGAGAGAATTTTGGATATAGTGAGACAATGTTTAATATAGTAAGAGAATGTCGGATATTGTGAGAGAATGTCGGATATAGTGAGAGAATGTTGGATATAGTGAGAGAATGTCGGATATAGTGAGAGAATGTCGGATATAGTGAGAGAATGTTGGATATAGTGAGAGAATGTTGGATATAGTGAAAGAATGTCGGATAGAGAGAGAGAATGTTGTATATGGTTAAAGAATGTTGGATATAGTGAGAGAATGTTGGATAGAGTGAGAGAATGTTGGATATAGTGAGAGAATGTTGGATAGAGAAAGAGAATGTTGGATATAGTGAGAGAATGTTGGATATAGTGAGAGATGTTGGATATAGTGAGAGAATGTCGGATATAGTGAGAGAATGTTGGATATAGTGAGAGAATGTCGGATATAGTGAGAGAATGTTGGATATAGTGAGAGATGTCGGATATAGTGAGAGATGTCGGATATAGTGAGAGAATGTCGGATATAGTGAGAGAATGTTGGATATAGTGAGAGAATGTTGGATATAGTGAGAGAATGTCGGATATAGTGAGAGAATGTCGGATATAGTGAGAGAATGTTGGATATAGTGAGAGAATGTTGGATATAGTGAGAGATGTCGGATTTAGTGAGAGAATGTCGGATATAGTGAGAGAATGTTGGATATAGTGAGAGAATGTCGGATATAGTGAGAGAATGTCGGATATAGTGAGAGAATGTTGAATATAGTGAGAGAATGTTGGATATAGTGAGACAATGTTGGATATAGTGAGAGAATGTTGGATATAGTGAGAGAATGTTGGATATAGTGAGACAATGTTGGATATAGTGAGAGAATGTTGGATAGAGAGAGAGAATGTTGGATATAGTGAGAGAATGTTGGATATAGTGAGAGAATGTTGGATAGAGTGAGAGAATGTTGGATATAGTGAGACAATGTTGGATATAGTGAGAGAATGTTGGATAGAGAGAGAGAATGTTGGATATAGTGAGAGAATGTTGGATATAGTGAGACAATGTTTAATATAGTGAGAGAATGTCGGATATAGTGAGAGAATGTTGGATATAGTGAGAGAATGTCGGATATAGTGAGAGAATGTCGGATATAGTGAGAGAATGTTGGATATAGTGAGAGAATGTTGGATATAGTGAGAGAATGTCGGATAGAGAGAGAGAATGTTGGATATAGTGAGAGAATGTTGGATATAGTGAGAGAATGTCGGATATAGTGAGAGAATGTCGGATATAGTGAGAGAATGTTGGATATAGTGAGAGAATGTTGGATATAGTGAGAGAATGTTGGATATAGTGAGAGAATGTCGGATATAGTGAGAGAATGTTGGATATAGTGAGAGATGTCGGATATAGTGAGAGATGTCGGATATAGTGAGAGAATGTCGGATATAGTGAGAGAATGTTGGATATAGTGAGAGAATGTCGGATATAGTGAGAGAATGTCGGATATAGTGAGAGAATGTTGGATATAGTGAGAGAATGTTGGATATAGTGAGAGAATGTCGGATATAGTGAGAGAATGTTGGATATAGTGAGAGAATGTTGGATATAGTGAGAGAATGTCGGATATACTGAGAGAATGTTGGATCAGAGACACTTGCCGAGAGCTGACAATTTTGATGCGACCGACCGTTGACTCGTTTCATATTGTTGTCATGGATTCTTGCCCGACAACTTGCAATTATAGTTCGGCCATTGACTCCGGAGGAGTTGCTATTTGTTCACAGAGGACTCATACACTATTGTTTTCTACATTTGCTTTTCATTTGATCAGACATCGACCAGGAGATGCGTGCATTTTATTTCGGATTTTGAGCCTTTATAACATTTCTGTTCTTGCACTATTACCACTACCTGCAGCACTATCTCGATTCCTACCCGCTTAACCAGACAGGATCCTCTGTCTGTTTCCAGGGTCACCACGTAAAGGTGGAGTAGGATCTTGGATATTGCCAGATCATTAAACCTGGGGCGAAGTTCTCCCTATAAGTACCCGACTTTGTCCCCATCAAACACAACATCAAACACAACAACATTAAACACAACAACATCACATACCACAACATCCAACAAAAACAACATAAACACAACAGCATCGGCAAACACAATAACATGATCAAACACAACAGCAGCAACCACAACACCATTGAACACAGGAACAACATTAAACACAACATCATCATAAAAAAAACATCAAACACAACAACAACATCAAACACAACAACAACATCAAACACAACAACATAAAACACAGCAATCTTAATTTAAAAAAAAATTAAACACAACAACATCAAACACAACAACATCAAACACAACAACATCAAACACAACAACATCAAACACAACAAAATCATAAATCACAACAATCTCATACACAAAAATTTAAAATATAAAAATTTTAATTTTAAAAATGGGAATATAAAAAGCTTTATGGAAGAAATTTTATGGGGAATTCAAAAAGGGGGTTTCAAAATTTAAATTCTTTATAAAAAAAATATGGAAGCAAAAGGGGAAATTCATAAAAAAAATACCAAAAACGAAAATTTTTATAAAAAGGCAATTTTAAAAAGGGGAATATAAAAAGGGAATATAAACAAACAGAAATATTTAACAAAACTTAAAGCTAAAAAATTTATCAGGCCAGCAATTTTCAAAAAACACAAATATTGGGCCAAAATTACCCCCAAAACCCCCCAGCAAACCCCGACACAACACCAACAGCATCGCCAAACTAAATTTCCAAACCAAAAAATTTTTCCAATTTTAACAACCCCATCCCCCGGCCCCCCTTAAAATAAAGGTTTTGAACTTTTTTTAAAACCCCACAAAACAATTTTAATCAAACCGGGGCAATTTTCCCCCATAAGAATTTTTTCCCACAAAAAATCAAACACAACAATTAAACCGAAATCAAATCAACAAACCCAAAAAGAAAATTTTAAAACACACCAAATCAAACAACAACTTTTTACCCAAAGCACCAACCCAAAACCCCATTTTAAACACGGGCAAAAAAATCCAAACCAAAAAAACCAAAAAACACAACAAAAACATAAAACACAAAAAAACATCAAACACAACAATAAAAACACAACAAAAAAAATTAAACACAACAAATAAAACAAAACCCAAAAAACCACAGCAAACCCAAACACAACAAACCCAAACACAACAAAATAAAAAACCCCCAACAATTCAACACAAAAATACAAACACGCAAAAAAAAACAGCAAATCAAACACACCAAATCAAAACAAA
Organism: Arion vulgaris; assembly: GCA_020796225.1. NCBI lineage: Eukaryota > Metazoa > Mollusca > Gastropoda > Stylommatophora > Arionidae > Arion > Arion vulgaris. Next base: position 2,168,076 of record CM036763.1, on the reverse strand, counting down.
AACATTTAAAACCACTTAAACATAAATTAAAAGCAAAACAATTTAAAACCCAACATAATAACACAAAAAAAACCCCAACCAGCAACCAAAAACAACAACATAAAACAAACCTTTAAAACCCCAAATAAAAACCAACATAATCAAACTTTTAGACAAACACAGCAATATAAAACCCAAAACCATCACCCCCAAAACCAAAACAATATCAAAAACAACAAAAAAAAACACAGAAATATCAAACACAACAATATCAAAAACCCGGGCCAAATAAAACCAAAAAGAAATTTATTTCAAACACAACAATATCAAACAAAACAAAAATCAAACCAAAACAACACCATTCAAAACACAACACCCAATCAAAGGCCACAACCACCCCAAAATCGGCACGACAGTTTTCCACCAATGTCTCCGAAAAACTATTAAACCCAAAAATATCCCGGACACCCCAATACCCAAACACAGAAATTATCAAACACAAAAATTATCAAAACAAAAACGTCATCAAACAACAATTTTAAACTAACCAATACCCGACACAACAATTAAAACCCAAGAAATTTAAAAATCCCCCTAAAAACACAACAATATCAAAAAAAACAATATCAAAATTTGGCAATATCAAACCCCAAAAATTTTTAAAAAACGCAAAAATACCCAAAACAACAATATAAAACACAAATTTATAAACACAGCAAATAAAACCAAAAATTTTTAATCAAACAACAATATAAACCAAAAGTATCAAACAAAATAATAAAAAACCCAACAATATCCTACAACAATACCAAACACAACAATATAAAAAAAAAAACAAAAATTAAAAGCAACAATACCCAAAACACAAATTATCAAAAAAACCGCACACAATATCCGAACAAAAATATCAAACCCCAAAATTATCAAAACAAAAATATCAAACACGAATATAAAAACCCGCCAAAAATTAAAAAATTTTTAAAACAAAATAAGACCGACAATATCAAAACAACAATATCAAAAACAGAAATACCCAAAACACAACAACTCATCCGACCAACCCAATAATACAAACAACGTATAAAACCCCAAAAAACCCAAACCCGCAACAATATCAAAAAACAGCCAACACTTTTCCTAAAAGCAATATCCGACACAAAAAATATAAAATTTAAAAAACAGCATACCCAAAACAGGCAACAATATAAAGGGCCCAAGCGACCGAAAACCAAACACAGCGTATAAAAACAGCAAAACCCAAAAAAAGACCCCGGGCAAAAGGGGTACCCAAGCCAGCCGTCCCACCCAGCCCCTTTAAATTTTACCCAAAAAAAAAACCCCAATAAAACCAAAATATCCCAACAGTATCGGCAAAACCCAAATCACGAGGGGGTTTCAAAACAGCAATATCAAACCAAAAATATCCCTAACCCAATTCAAACCAGGGGTAAATAAAAAACAAAAACAATATCCCCCACCAACCAACAGCATACCCAAACGAGCTACCCAAACAGGGTATCACAAACAAACAACCATCCTCCAAACAAAACCAACCATCACCCAAACATCAAATTAAAAACCCTACCCACCAACCAATATCATTTCAAAACCAACAAAAAAACCGGGGAATATCAAACCCGCAATATAAAACCAAAACCTCATAAAACCAGCAATGGACCCAAACCCGCAGCAAACAAAAAACAAAATTCAAACAAAAGCAGTATCCCCCAAAACCCCACCCAATTTTTAACAAACTTGTAATATCAAACAACCAAAAATATCAAACCGCTTAAAACCCCAAAAACCAGGCATAAAAACCACAAAACCCAAAAACCCAAAAATTTCCCAAACAATTTTATAAAACCCCACAAAGGAAATTTTTATCAAACCAGCTTTAAAAAACACAACAATTTTTCACAAACAAACAATATCAAACCCCAACAAACCCAAACACAGAAATACCGCCCAAAACCCAATATAAAAACAAAAATATCCCCCAAAACCAATACCCAAAAAACAACGACAAAATTAAAAACAACCTACCCGGGGGCCCAAAACCAATATCAAACCAAAAGAATATCAAACACGGGCAACATCATCCCCCCAAAACCCCAATTCAAAACCGTAATCAAACCCCTGACACCAAACCACCGGGCCAATATCAAAACGAATATCAAACCTGGTATAAAACCACAAAAATACCCGGCAAAAACTATCCGGCAAAACAATATCAAACACAACCAACCCCTTTAAAAAACCGAAACCCCGTAATCAAACAAAAATTTTATCCACAAAAAGGGGAAAACCCAAGCCGGAATACCCAAACCAATATCCGGCCACAACAAAAATCATCCAAACACAGAAAGGTCAAGGCACAAAAATATCAAACCCGTTTTACCGACCAAAGAAATATCAAACACAACAAATTCATAAAACCAAAAAATACCCAAACAAAACAATAAAAAACCAGCAATAGGGGGCACCCTAAAAAACCAGCAGTTTTAACCAAAACCCTTAAAAAACCCAATATCAAACCCCAAAAACCCCCATTCACCAAATAAAACAACATATCAAACACACCCAAATAAAAACCAAAAACAAATATCAAACAAAACAATATAAAACCAGCAATACCCAAAAAAACAATATCCAAAACCAATATCAAACCAACAATACCCAAACCCAAACAATATCAAACCCCAACAATATAAAACCCCAAACAATACCCAAAACAAAAATTACCAACACAAGTAAAAAAAAACCCAATATAAAAAACCAGCAATTTTCCAACACAACAATACCAAAGGGCCCTTAATCTTCCAAACAAAACAATAAAAAACAAAAACAACTCATCAAACACAACAATATCAAAAAAACAACCAAACATCATCAAACACAAAAATACCCAAACACAACAATATCCAATACAACCATATCAAACAAAAACCCATCACCCAAACACAAACACAAAAAAATTCAAACACAACAAATATCAAACACAAAAAATAATCAAACAAAAGCAATACCCAAACTTTTAACATCACCCAAAATCCCAAACCAAATATCAAACAAAACAATCCCCAACAAAAAATAAAAAACAAAACCCCTGTCATCAAACCGCAAAAAAAAAAACAACAAAAACCCAAACACAAAAATTTAAAAAACAAAACCCCAAATCAAACACAAAATATCAAAACAACAATATCAAAACAACAAAAATCAAATACATAAAATAAAACCCAAGCAATATAAAACACAAAAACATCAAAAACAATAAAAATTCCAAACAACAATATCAAACAAAAATATCACACAAAACAATTCAAACAAACGGCTAACTTTTCAAAAAATTTCCCAACAAAACAAACACAACAATATAAAACCCAACAACTTTATCAAACACAGCAAAAATCTTCAAACAAAACTTTTTAAACACAGCAATATCAAACAAAAAATTCATAAAACACAAGATTTTCCAAACACCGCAACCCAAAAGCAAAACAGATCAAACAAAACATTTTTAAAACACCAATATAAAACCCCAAAATACCCAAACCCAAAACAACCGACCAAACACAATACCCAAACACCAATAAAAAAGCAACAATACCCAAACAAAACAATACCCAAACAAAACAACATCATAAAAACACAACAATATCAAACAAAACAATATAAAACACAGAAAATTCAAACCCAAAATACCCGGCCGAAATAAACACAGCAATATCAAAAAAAAAAAAAAAAAAACCCCAAAAATTTCCAAAAACAACAATTAAAAAACCATTAAAAACCCCAAAAAAACACTCTAAACCCAAGAAATCCAAACAAAAAGGGAATGGGGCCAATATCCAAGCAAAAGCCCCAAACCAGCAATTAAAAAACCCCAGCTTTCAAACCCCACCGGGAAAAGGTAAAAAACACAGTTTTCACAGAAATTACCCAAACAAAATGATACCCAAACCAGGATATAAAACCAAAAACAATATCAAACCCAACAACCCCACCCCACAAAAACAAATAAAACCACAACCAACTTAATCAAACCAAAAAGTACCCAAACGCAGAAATTTCCCCAAACCCAACAATTTTCCGGGGCACAACAATAAAAAACACACCCCAACCCCAACGGTATCAAACCCAACAACCACAAACCCACCCAAAAACCATTATAAAACCACAGCAAAAATCAAACCCCACAACAAATACCCAAACAGCAATATAAAACAAATATCAGACCAAAACCCTTTAAAAAAACACAGAAATATAAAAAAAAACAGCAATATAAACCAGCAACGGGCGGGTACCCGACCAACTATCCAACCCCCAATATCAAACCCGGTTCAAAACAACAATTAAAACACGGCAATACCCAAACACAGAAATACCCAAAAAAACAGTACCCCAAAAAACAACCAAAAATACCCAAACCAACCAGCAAATCCGACAAAAAATTAAACAAACAACAAAAAACCCCCACAAGCAATATAAAACCACAAAATATAAAACCCGGCGCAATACATTGAAAATATCAAACAAAACAATATCCCCACAACGGGTACAAAACAACACAACAATATAAACACCCAACCCCAAAACAAGGCACAAAAATTCCCAAACACAAAAATACCAAACCCCCCAACGATATAAACCCAGCAATTTTTCAAATTTCAAAAATAAAAAACCCCCAGAAATATCAAACAAAAAAGGCAAATACCCGGGCCCCCCAAAAAATCAAACACGGCAAACCCCCATTCCCCACAACCTATCAACACAAAAATTATAAAACAAAACCCCCCAACATAACCCAAACCACCAACGATTATCAAACAAAACCAACATCAAACACCCCCAAAACCCCCAATATCAAACAAAAGAATAAACACCAAAAATTATCAAACTTTTAAGGGCAACTTTTCCAAAATACTAAATAAAAAACCAACAATATCAAATAAAAATTCAAACAAAACAATATCAAACCAAAAACATCATCCCCCAAACTTACCCAAACAAAACAATATCAAACACAGCAACATCAAACACAACCCCAAAATATCAAACAAAACGATATAAAACACAACAATATCAAAAAAAAAAAAATATAAAAAACAACAATACCCAAAAAACAAAAAAAACAAAACAAACCTCTATTGGAAAACCCCAAACCAAAAACAAAACAATATCACACACAACAAAACATCAAACACAACAATATCAAACCCGAAAAACCACACAATATCGGGCACAGCTTTTCCCAGCAATATCGGAACCTTTTTATCAAACACAGCAACCAAGAAGCAAAAACAAAAACATAAAACCCGGGCAAACCAAAATCCGACACGGGTTTCCAGCAAACAATTAAACAACAATATCAAACAAAACAATATCAAGCACAGCAAATCAAACCCACAGCAATAATCAAAAAAAACAACAAATATCAAACACAACAATATTATAAAAACCAAACAAAAAAAAATATCAAACAACAAAAAATTACTCCGATAAAAAAAAATTTCAAACAAAAAGGAAAATATCAAACACAGCAAATCAAAAACAATACCCAAACCCGCAATATCAAACAAAACTATCAAAAAACAATATCCAAAAAAATATCAAACACAACATTCATAAAAAAATTAAATTTTTAATACCCAAAACCACAAAAAAAATTAAACAAACCCTTTCATCAAACACAACAATATAAAACACAAAATATCAAACACAGCAAACCCAAACCCCAACAAAAATCAAAAAAGCAATATCAAAACAAAACATTCAAACCCCGTTTCGAAAAAACAAAAACACAAAACAACACAAAAATACCCGACAAAACTTTATAAAACAAAACAATTCCCAAACAATTCAAAAAAAAACCAACAAAAAAAAACCTTAATTTATCCCAAAACAAAATAAATGCCAAAAAACAAACTTTTATAAAACCCAAAACAAACCCCATCGACCACAAGGGTTATAAAAACATTTATAAACCCCTCAACATCAAACCCCAACACAACAATACCCAAACCCAAAACGATATAAAACACAAAAATTTCCCGAAAGGGAAGAAAAATTTTTAAAAACAACAAATCCAAAAAACACGACAAAAAATACTCAAACAGCAATGCCAGCATTAAAAAGGCAATTTTTTTCCACCCCAAAAAACATCAAACACAACAGTAAAAAACCCCACAAAAATTAAAAACCCCAAGTTAATACAGAAAAATACCACCGACAAAAACCAAAGCCCCCAAAAACCCAACGGGTAAAAAAACCCCAAAAAAACACTTTATAAACCCGAAAAAATCAAACAAAAGAAAATTCAAACCCGCAACCCCCAAAAACCCCCAACGATCGACCCCAGAAATATAAAGGAAGCGCAAAAAAGCCAAACGCAACTTTTTCCGACACCGTATCCCACAATTAAAACAAAAAATTATCCCACAAAAAATTATAAAAACAAAACAAAATCAAACACAAAAATTTAAAAAACCAAAACAATTCAAACCAAAAATATCCCACCAACAATATCAAGCGCAATTGGGTCCCAAAAAAACCCAAAACCCAATATCAAACGCAACCAAAAACAATCATAAAACCCAAAACCCTTTATAAAACCCGATTCACCCAAAAATTACCCAAAACCAAAACAATTCCCAAAACATAAATTCCAAATTAAACCCAATTCAAACAAAACAATATCAAACAACAATTCAAGCACAAAAAAATTCAAACCCACAACAACTCCCCAAACACAAAAATATCATCAAAACAATTAAAAACAAAAATTTTTAATCAAAACTAATTCCATTTAAAAATTCCACCCACACAACAATATCAAACAAAAAAACCGGATATAAAACACAAAAATATCAAAACACAACCACCCAAATTACCGCATCAATATCAAAAAAAAACAATATCAAAACAAAATATCAAACCAACGTACCCAAACAAAACAATATCAAACACAACAACCACCCTTTTCAAACAAAAAAAACTTATCAAACACAAAAATTTATCAAAACAAAAATCAAAAAAAAAATTATAAAACCCAACCTTTCCAAAAAACGCTTCAAAAAAAAATTCCAAAAACCCAATTCAAACACCACAAAAAAAACCTCTTTTATCCAGGCCCGCTTTGGAACCGGACAATATCACCAACAAAAACCCAAACCAACAATACCCAAACCCCCAACATTCCGGAAAAATATCAAACCAACATCAAACCGGCAATACCAAACACAACAATATCCCCCCACCAAACAACAACCAAACTTTAAAAACCAAATCAAAACAAAAATAAAAAAACCCCACAATTAACCGGAGGGAATCAACACAGCAATTCAAACACAACGATATCCACACCAATATAAAACACAACAATACCCAAGCTTAGCTCAAAAGGGACCCAAAATTTATCCAAACCCCACCCAAAACAAAACACCAAACAAAAATTCACAAACAAAACCAATATAAAACCCACAAAAATACCCGACCAAAATCACCCTTCCCAAAAACCACAACTTTAAATTTACCTAACAATATAAAACCCAAATAACAACCCCATTCCATCAAAAAAACAACGAACAAAACCACACAGCTTTCAAAACAACACAGGAAATATCAAACAAACGATAAAAAACAAAACAATATCCAAACACACCCAAATCAAATCAAACCAAACAAAAAAAAGAAAAATTTTCCAAACACAACAACATTCCGACACAAAAATATAAAACCCCGCAACAATATCAAAAACCACGGGCAACCATTTTAAAAACCCAAAACGCAAAAATTAAAAAACCCAAAAATATCAAAAAAAAACTATCAAACATAACTAAAAATAAAACCTCCCCCTTCAAAAAGCACCAACATAAAAAAAAACAATTCACACACAAAAAAACACCCAAACCAACAAATCAAACAAACATCAAACACAAAAATTACCCAAACACAACAAAAACCAAACCAAACAGCAATATCAAACACAACAAAAAACAAAACAAAAAACAAAATTCCAAACCAAAATTCCAACACCAAATCAAAAAACAAAAAACTTTAAACACAAAACATTCAAACCCAACAATATCAAACCCGCAACAATAAAACAAACAAAAATCCAAACAAAACAATACCCGGCAAAAACCAACATCGTACCCAAACACAAAAAATAACCCCAAACAACAATTTCAAACACCAATATCCCCCCCACAACAATACCCAAAACAGGCAATATAAAAAAAAACCAACAATATCAAACAAACTTTAATTAAAACATTTTAAAAAAACAATATAAAACAACAATATAAAAAAACAATATCAAACGCAACAAAAATCAAAACGCAATATCAAACAAAACAATATCAAACACAAACATAAAAACACAATTTTCAAAAAAAAAAATTTACCCAAAAAACAACAATACCCAAACAAACATTAAAAACCCAAAACATTAACAATAAAACCCAAAACTTTTCAAACACAACAATTCCCAGAAAGCATCAAACACAACAATAATCAAACCACAAAAATATAAAACCCAAAAATATCCGGAAAACAAAAAATTTTTATCAAACACAACAAAAACAAACACAAAAGAAAACCGGCAAAAACAAAACAAATCAAAAAAACAAAATCAAACACAAAAATATCAACAAAACAAAGCCAATTCACGGAAACACACAAAAATTACCCAAACACAAAAACAAACCAGCAAAATTGACACCATTAAAAAACCCACAAAAATTAAAAAAACCACCCAATACCCAAACCCAAATTTTATAAAACAAACAATACAAACACAAAATAAAAACCAAAACAAATAAAACAATAAAAAAAAACACAGAAATATCAAAAAACAGAAATTTATCAAACAAAAGAAAATATCAAACAAAACCCCAATTTCCCAAACAAAAAAACCAATTTATCAAACACAAATATAAAACATAAACCAAAATTTTCCACAAAACAAAAATTTAAAACAAAACAATACCCAAACACAAACGGATTAAAGGGAACAAACCACAAAAATATCAAACAAAAATACCCGACACAACAAAAAAAACGCAAACCAAAAATTTTTACCCAAACCCAGGAGGCAGAAGAATTAAAACCCAAAACAAAATCAAACACAACAATATCAAACACAGCAAAAACATCAAAAAAAACAATATAAAAACCAAAAACTCATCAAAACCGGCAATATCCAAACACAACAATATAAACCAAAAACCAACACAAACAAACACAGCAATATCAAAAAAAAATATCAACCAAAAAATTCAAACCAAAACCCAAAAAATCAAAACAAAAATATCAAACACAAAAAAACATTTCAAAAAAAACAAAACAATATCAAAAAAAACAATATCAAACACACGACAAAAGAAACCACCTCATATCGGGCAATACCAGTTCGCAAACCAACAATTATTGCAAAAACCCCAAAAAACCAAAACCCCAATATCAAACCAAACATAAAAAAACCCTTTACCCAAACAACCCAATAATATAAAAACCCCCAACAAATATAAAACACGGAAATATCCAAAACACAACAAATCCGCACCACACCAAAAATTACCCCAAACCAAAAGGGGTATTAAACACCAGGCAATAGGGGGGAAATAAAACCCCCCCCACCCAAATAACCCAATATCAAAACCTTGAAATTTCCGGGATAAAAAATTTCCCAAACAAAAAGGGATCCGACACAGCAACGGCCCCCATCGGAAAACCGAACGGCAAAAGAGGGCACAGCACCACCAATATCAAATAAGGCGTTAAAACCGGAAATATAAAAAGGGGAAACAAAGGAATAGGGGAAAAAAAGCAATACCCAAAACCGGCCCCAACCATTCGGGGGGAATCCCAAAAAGCAATACCCAAACAAAACCCAAATCAAAACACAGAAATACCCAAACACGGGCCAATGAAAAAGAAAACAGCAATTAAAACCCCCACAAAAAATTTATAACCCCCGGGGGCCAACAAGCAAAAAAAAAAAACCCACAACAATATAAAACCAACAATATAAACCAACAATATCAAACCACAAAAAACCAGAAAAAATTATAAAAACAAAAATATCAAAAAACAACAATATCAAACAAACCCAATATAAAAAATACAACAATTTTATAAAACACAACAATATCAAACACAGAAAAAATATAAAAACCCCCAACAAACCCCAAACCACAACATAAAAATTTTAAAAACACAAAAATTTCCCGACACAGCAAAGTTAAACAGAACAACAAAAAACCAAAAATTAAAAACACAAAAATTCAAAACGAATATCAAACCCAATACCCAAACCACCAATACCCAAACACAGCAGTACCCAAAACAAACAAAATATCAAAAAAACAAATCAAACACAACAATATCAAAAAATTATCAAACCCCAACAATATCAAACCCCAACAATATCAAATACAAAAAAAATCAAACAAAACAACTCTTCCAAAACAAAAATATCTTTTCCAACAATATCAAACACAACAACTCATCAAACCCCGATATCAAACACAGCAAAAATAAAACCCAAAACCCCTTTTAAATCAAACATAACGATAAAAAACCAGCAATATCAAACCCAAAACAGCAACCCCAAATACAACTATCAAAACAAAAATTTAAAAAACCCCATTAAAACCAACTTTTTATAAAACCCAAAAATAAAAAACCCCCACCCAAAGCACCCCCAATCCCAAAAAAAAATTAAAAAACAAAAATTTTTCAAACATAACTCAAAAAAAACACCCCTTTCACCCCAATCCGGCTTTAAAACACGGAAATATCCCGGAAAAAACATCAAACCAGCAATATCCCCACCCAAACCAAAAATAAAAAACACAAAAATATCCAAAAATTATAAAACAAAACAATATCCCCCCGGGCAATATAAAACAAAAAATATCAAACACCAACATAAAACACAGGAACACCCAAACCAACATAAAACACAACAATACCCGGCCCCAAAAATATCCAAAACAATAAAAAAGGAAAATATCCGGACGAAAACAGCGGTACCCGGGGCACAGCGGAAACCCCAGCCCAAAACAAAAAATACCCAAAAAAACCAATACCCAGTAATATCCCAAAAAATTTTAAAAAAAACCCAAAACAATATCAAACACAAAAATATAAACAAAACAAAAAAGTAAAACACAGCAATATAAAAACCCCCAATATAAAACCAACAATACCCAACACAACAAAAAACATTTAAACACCAATAAAAAACACAGCAATATCAAACAACAATAAAAAAACAAAACAATACCCAAACAAAACAATTCAAACAAAACAATTAAACAAAACATTATAAAACCCCCAAAACAATTAAACAAAACAATACCCAAACCCCAAAAGTTAAACGGGGGCCATAAAACCCAAAATATAAAAACACAATATTATCCAAACCCCAAAAATTACCCGGGCCGAATTACCCAAAACAAAAATATCCCCAAAACTTATAAAACCCACAACTTCAACCCAAAAAAAAATTTCAAACCAAAAATATCACGCCCCAAAAAAAACAAAAAACCAAAACTTCCCCTTTGAAAAAAACACAAAATAAAAAACCAAAACCCCCCAAAACACCCCCAATATAAAACACCAATTCCGCAAAATATAAAACCAAAATATCCCAAAACCATAAAACACAAACCTAAAACCAAAATTAAAAACACAAAAATTAAAAAACACAAAAATATAAAACCCAACTAAAAAACCAAAACAATATCCACCAATATCAACCGGGCGGGGGGTTCACACCCAAATAATAAAGGCCGGCAATGAAACACGCTCATAAAGGTTCAGCAATATCCAAACAAAACTCATAAAGGGTTCAATTTTTCCAAACAAAACCACCCAAACCCCCAACACAGAAATACCCGGGAAAAGGGGGGGGAAAAAAAACCGGCAATAAAAAACGAAACAATTCAAAACCCCAAAAACAGCATCAAATGCATCAATATCGGGCACAAAAACTCCCCCAAACACAAAAATATAAAACCAAAAATACCCGACAAAAACCAAAAAACACCCCAAAAATTATAAAACAAAACATTAAAACACAAAAATACCCAAACAAAACAATATCAAACACAAAATATCAAACAAAACAACATAAAACACCCAAACAAAAATAAAAAGGGGGAAACAATATCCCCCCGGGCAATAAAAACAAAACCCCCCCAAATCAATCTTTAAAACCAAAAATATCACCACAAAAAAAAATTTAAAACCCCAGCAATACCCAAACAAAACATCAAACAAAACAATATAAAACACAAAAAATATCAAACAAAACAATATCAAACAAAAAACCAATATCAAACAAAACAATATCAAACACCCAAAACCCAATAAAAAACAAAACGTTTAAAAACACAACAATTAAAACAAAACAACATCAAATCATCAATATCAAACCCAAAAATTATCAAATAAAAGCAATATCAAACCAACAATATCAAACCCTAAAAACCCCACCCAAACACAACAACATCAAACCAACCCCAACAATATCAAAAAAAAACGATATCAAACAACAATTTTCAAAAAAAAAATACCCAAAAAACCAATATCAAAACAAAAACATAAAATCAAAACAAAAATATAAAAACACAATTAAAAACACAAAAAATTTCCCAAACACAAAAATAAAAAAACACAACAATACCCAAACACAACAAAAATAAAAAACAACAACAAGATCAAACAAAATTATAAAACAAAACAATAAAACCCCCAATTTTACCCAACCCCCCAAAAACCCGGTATCAAACAAACAATATCAAACAAAACAATATCAGAAAAAAAAATTTTAAAAAACCCCACCAAAATCAAACCCAAAATATCCAAACAACAATATCAAACCAACAGTATCCCCCAACAAAAAATATAACCCACAACAATATCAAACACAAAAAAGGGTTAAACAGAAAACACCCAAACACAACAATACCCAAACACAAAAATTATAAAAACCAAAACAATACCCAAACACAAATTATAAAACCAAAAATACCCCAAACCGCGGTATAAAACCCCCAATTCAGAAAAACAAAACCCAAAACCAGCAATACCCCAAACACGGCTTCCCGGCCCCCAACTACCCAAAAACCTTCCGTAAAAAAAAAAACCCAAACACAAAAATACCCGAAACCAAAAACCCCTAAAAACCCAAAAATTCCAAAACGGAATATCAACGGCTTATCCCAAACTTCCCAAACACAACAATATCAAACTGTTTTCAAACACAAAAATCACAAAAAAACCAACAAAAACCAAAAAACAACAAGATAAAACCCAAAACAACATCATCAAACAAAACGTTTACCCAAACACCAACATCGACACCCAAAACAATTAAAAAAAAAACGTTTAAAAAAAACCCCAACAATTCAAACCCAAACAAAAAATTCATCAATAAAAAACAAAACAAAAATCAAATAAAACAATATCAAACACAACAATATCAAACACAAAAACAACATAAAACCCAAAACAATTCAAACCCAATATCAAACCAGCCATCGACAACAAAACAATTCAAAAAAAACGATATAAAACCAACAATATCAAAAACAAAAATCCAAAAAAAACCAATATAAAACACAACACCCAAAAAAAATTTCTCTATCAGCAACCCAACCCAAAAAACCAAAAAATACCCGGAAACAAAACACCCAAAACCCCAATATCAAATCCCCCACCCAAACAAAACTATCCGGCCAATACCCAAACAAAACAACTAAAACTAAAAACCACCCTCAACAAAAATAAAACCCAAAACTCTCCAAATAACTTCCCAAAACTATCATCACAGCAATATCAAAGGGGGGTTTTAATAAACAAAACAATATAAAACACAGAAATACCCAAACCCCAATAAAAAACCCCAAAAATATCAAACCAAAACGTTGTCACCCCCAAAAAATTAAAAAACACAGCAATATCCACCATCTCCGGTTCCTATCAAACCTTTTCAAAAAATTCAATTTTCCAAAAAACCGGCTAAAACCGGCACGGCTATCAGAAAAGGGACGTTATAAACGGAAAATTTAAAAACCACAAAAATATAAAACACCAACCATCAAATGCTCTTAAAACCAAAACCTCACCCAACCCACTACCAAAAACCCCAAATTATAAAACACCCCATCAAACCAAAACACAACAATTAAAACCCAAAACGATTCCCAACAATATCAAAACCCCAAAAATTATAAAACCAGAAATATAAAACACAAAAAAATCCACAACCCTATCAAACAAAAAAATATCAAACACCATCAAAAAAAACCTCTCTATCCCCAATAAAATCTAAAAACCCTTATGTCACACCAAAAAAACATCCCAAAACAATACCCAAACAAAACAATATAAAACCTTTAAAAACACAAAAACCTTCCATAAAAACCCTTTTCATAAAACACGGCTATCTGCACAAAAAGGACCCGGCCAACAACTCATCAAACACCGTTACCCGGGCACAACGCTAAAGGCCCCCGAAAATATCAAAAAAAACGTTATCCAAAACAATTCAAAAACCATCAAAAAATAATACCCAAACCAAAAATATCAAATAAAACCTTTTTCCACAAAAATATCCCCCTCGTAAACCAAAAATTATCGACCAACTATCAAACACGGCAACATAAAACACAACACAACAATATCAAAAAAAGTTAAACACGAAAATATAAAAAACAAAAAATATCAAAAAAAACCCAATTAAAACCCTGACATCAAACAAAAATTTTCCCCCTTATCAGAAACCAAACCAAAAACAAAAATTTCCCGGACAAAAAAACCCCCATCAAACACAACAATACCCAAATCACAACATCAAAACAACAATACCCAAACCCACAGAAATTTCAAAAAACACAAAAACTCAAAACAAAACAAAAACCCCAAATACAAAAATATCAAACACCAAGTCTCAGGGGAAAAATTACCCAAACACAGAAATTTCCCTACGGGAATATCAAACACAACAATATCAAACCGGCAATATAAAACCCCACCTTTTTATCAAAACACAACAAAACCCAAAAAAAAATATCAAACCGATATCCCCCCAAAAATAACCCAAAACAACAATATCAAACACAACATCACCCAAATTCAACAATATCAAACACAACATCATCAAATTCAATTTCAAAAACAACACCCAAACACAACACAAACAATATCAAACAAACGGTTTAAAAACACAGCAATATCAAACAAAACAATATAAAACTAAAAACAACATCAAATCATCAATATCAAACACAACAACGTCATCAAACAAAACAATATCAAACAAAACAATATCCAAACACCAACCCCAACATCAAACCACAACACAACAATATCAAAAAAAACCGATATCAAACAAAACAATACCCAAACACAGCAATAAAAAACCCCAAAATTATAAAAACACAAAAACCCATCAAACCAACCAACAATATCAAAAAAAACAATATCAAACCCCGGCATAAAACCCAAAACACTCCCCTATACAGCAATACAATCAAAAAAAACACAACAATATTTTTCAACCAAAACATCAAACACAAAAAATACCCAAACACAACACCCAAACAAAACAATATCAAACAAAAAATACAAACACCAATACCCAAACCACAACAATATCAAACACAACAATATCAAACGCCCACAACAATACCCAAACAAAGCTTTATAAAACAAAACAATAAAAAAACAAAAACATCAAATACATCAAATAAAAAAGAAATTGAAAAAATATAAAAAAATAAAAAAGAAAAATCTAAAAAACCAAAGCAAACAAAACAATATCAAAAAACAAATCAAACAAAAGAAATTGGCAAAGACAAAATTTTTAAAAACAAAAATTCAAACAACAAACCCAATCACAAAAACCAAACCCCAAACACAGCAATATCAAACACGGGCAATATCAAACAAAACAAAAAAAAACCCAAAACCCAATATAAAACACCAATATCCAAAAAACCAGCAGTATCAAACCAACAATATAAAACACGGCAAAAAAAAACACAGAAATATCCAAAACAAAAACGGTACCCGGCAAAACTAAAAAACACAAAAATTTCCCAAACCAAAAATATAAAACCCAATATATAAAACAAAATTTTATCAAACACAAAAATTATAAAACAAAACGGTAAAAAACACCCTAAAAATATCAAAACCTTTATCCACCAAATTTAAAACAAAAAGCATCCAAACCAACTATAAAACCAAAAATTAAAAAACACAAAAATAAAAAACCGGCAATTTAAAACACAACAATAAAAAACCAGCTTTCAAACACCAAAATAATATCCAAAAAAAACAAAATAAAACAAAACAATATAAAACCCAAAATATAAAACACCCCCTATAAAACCCCAAAAAATATCAAATCCAAAAATAAAAACCCCCAAAACTATAACCGGGCAACACCCAAAAAAATCCCATCAAACCAGAAATATCCCCCGGGGGTTCACCCCGGGCTATCCCACAAAAATACCCAAACCGGAATATCAAAAAAAAAATTATAAAACCCCCGAAACGTCTCAAACACCAATTCCCCCAAAAAGGTTTAAACCCCTCCCACCAAACGTTATCAAACAAAACCATCCCCCCCAAAACTACCCAAAAAAAACGTTATGGGGCCCAAAAATTATAAAACCAAAAACTCAAGATCTGGGTATAAAACCCCAGCAATATCGATAAAACTAAAAAACCAGAAATATCCCCAAAAACTCATCCCAAAACTATAAAACACCTACCCAAATTTGACCGGCAAAACACCTTTTTTACCCAAACCCAAACGATACCCGACACAGCAATTCAAAAAAAAAAATATAAAAAACAACAATATCCCCCTGACATCAAACAAAACGCTCCCCCAATGCAGAAACACCGACAAACCAGCAATATCCGGAAAACCAAAAACACCCAAAACGCAATGAATCACAACACCCAAACCAAAATACCCAAACCAAAAATTAAAAAACCCCAAAAACAAAAAACAAAACCCAACCCCCTAAAAAATATCAACAACAATCCCCCCATAACTATCCCACCCCTATCATCACAGAAATAAAAAACCCAAAAAATTACCCAAACCCCTTTTTCCCCAAAAACACAGAAATATAAAAACAAAACAATATCAAACCAGAAATACCCAAACAAAAGGGGTATCACACCAACAAATAATCAAATTAAAGAAATATCAAAAAAACACCCTAAATTAAATTTATCAAAAAGCCATAAAAACCCCCACGGCTATCAAAAAAAACGGGGAAAAAAAACCCAAAACCAATACCCGACCAAAAATATAAAACCAAAACAAAACTCAAATACTAAATATCAAACACAAAAACTCATAAAAACACAACAATTCAAACAAAACAATATCAGAAACCACCCAAACCCCTTTGCAAACTACCCAAAAAAACGATTAAAACCCAAAACAATACCCAAACCAGAAATATAAAACAAAACTATAAAACCAACAACTAAAACCAACCGAAAATTAAAAAACAAAAAAATTAAAAAACCAACTAAAACAAAACATTCTATCCTACAATAAAAAAACCAAAACAATTCCCCAACAAAACACCCCAAACCAACAATATCCAAAACAAAAAACAAAAAAATTATCAAACACAAAAATTATCAAACAAAACAATATCAAACCAACAATATAAAACCCCAAAACAATATCAAACACCCCCAACACCCCTACCCAAACAAAACGATAAAAAACCCAAACTTTTAGGGGCCCAAAAACACCCAAATCATCAATATAAAAACCACAAAAATTTCCCAAATAAACAATTCAAACACAACAATATAAAAACCCAACAACTCACCCAAACAAACAACATCAAAAACCCCAACACAAACAATATAAAAAAAAACGTATCAAACAAAACCCTATAAAAAACAAAAATACCCAAAAACAATTTCAAAAACACAACACCCGAAAACACTCTCTATCAGCAACAAACAAAAAAACACAACAATGTCACAGACAAAAAAAAACACCCAAACACACCCAAATACCCAAACCCCATAAACCGCAAAAAATTATCAAACCCCAAAAATACCCCAAACCAAAAATACCCAAACACAAGTTTACCCACCCACAACAAACCCAAACCCAGAATTAAAAAACCACAACATCATCAGATTCGCAATATCCACACGACTATCCCCCACAAAAACACCCAAAAACAATACCCAAACAAACGATATCAAATACAACAACATAAAACCGCAAAATCAAACAAAACAATATCAACAAAAATAATATCAAACACAACAACTCATAAAACCCGGCAATACCCAAACACAAAAACATCAAACAAAAAATCACCCAAACCCCAAAAATTTCCCATACACAAAAATATCAAAACCCCGGCTAAACCGGCCCAAAAATATCAAAAAAAACCCGTTTAAAAAAACCCAACAATTCAAACACAGCTTTTTATCAAGAAACCCCCCACAACAACCGCCTTCCAAATAAAATTCCAAACAAACACAACAATATCCGGAAAAGCCAATTTTTTTCCGCCCGGGGGGCAATTTTCAAACACCAACAACTTTCTTTTGGGACACCAAAACGCACAACAACATCAAACATAACAACAACACCCAAATCCCGCACAAACCAACAATCTCCACCCAACTATCCACAACAAGATCTTCAACAATACCCAAACACAGCAATATCCAAAAAAACCAATATAAAAACCAAAAATACCCAAACACAACAATATCAAACACATCAAAAACAAAAAATACCCAAATAGAAAAAAATCAAACACAACAATATCAAAGCCCCGGCAACATCAAAAACTTAAAAACCCCAAAACCAACAATACCCAAACACAACGATATCACATAAAACCCAAATAACCCGACAAAACAATACCCAAACCCCCAGCATCACCCGTTAAACAAAAACCAAACAAAACCCTTTACCCAAACCAACAATATCAAACACCAAATACCCAAACCAAAAATACCCAAACAAGCAATATCAAACACTTAGAAATTAAAACCCGAATATCATACGCTTTTTATCAAACAAAACCCAGCTCATCAAACAAAACGTTTAAAAAACCAAAAGGCATCAAACACCAAAACAATACCCAAAACAAAACGATATAAAACACAACTTTTACCCAAACCCCAACGGCACCCGGCACCCCAATAAAAAACCACAGAAATTATAAAATCAAAAATTTCCCGGCCAAAAATATCAAACCACAACGTCATCCCCCACAAAAATATCAAAACCAAAACCCATTATCAGACCCGAAACCCCGCCCAAAACACGGAAATTATCAAAAAAAACGTTTATCAAACCAAAGTATCAAAAAAAATTCCAAAAAAAGTATCCCCGACTTCAAACCCAAACATATGGTTACCCCCTTTCCCCAAAAACCCCAAAAATTAAACCCAAAAAAACATCCACGCAATATAAAACACAAAAATATCCCCCAAAACAATATCGCCCAAAACTAAAAACCAAAACAATATCCGCCCAACAAAATATCATAAAACCCCAAAAATTACCCACACAGAAATTTCCCCCGGCCCAGCAAACCATAAAACCCCAACAATATAAAGGCCGGCCACCCAAAACGATAACTTTCCCCCAAAAATATAAAACACCGTTATCCACAGCCATCCCCGCAACAATATCAAACCCAATACCCGACCAACCCAAAAAACCGGGCCCAGCAATAAAAAAGGAACGTTATCCCGTTTTACCGAAAATTATAAAACCAAAACCTATCCGGCCGAATATCAAACCACCCAATTTCCCGACCCCTTTCAAACGGCAATACCCAAATCGGCAAAATAAAACCAAAACCAATATCCCCAAAAATAAAAAACCGGGGCATAAAAACAATAACATAAAACCCCCGGCTTGGGGCACAAGGGGGTACCCAAACCCACAGCAATATAAAAACAAAACAATATCCCCCAAAACATCATAAAACAAAACAACACCCAAACCCAAAAACAATTAAAAACAAAACCCCAAAAACGGTATAAAAACAAAACCCTACCCAAACACAAAAAATATCAAAAAACAATACCCAAACACAAAAAATATCAACAAAACAAAAACTTTCCCCAAACACAAAAAAATATCAAACCACAGCAATATCACACAAAAAACAAACACGACCAACAGTACCCAAAACCCAAAAAAACTTTACAAAAACCCTAGTTCCCCCGATAGATGACTGGATAAAAAAACCCTTAGTTCCCCTGATAATTGATTTTCAAAACAAAACTAGTTCTCTGATAGATGACTGTAAAAAACTAGTTCTCTGATAGATAAACTGGATAAATAAACTGGTTCTCGTAGATGACTGGATAAAAAAACTGGTTCTCTGATAAAAATTGGAAAAAAATCTAGTTCTCTGATAGTTTTTTGGATAAAAAAACTAGTTCTCGAAAAGGTGACTGGAAAAATAAACTGGTTCTCTGATAAGATGACTGGAAAAAAATAAACTAGTTCTCTGATAGATATTGGATAAAAAAACAAAGTTCCCCCTGATAGATGACTCCCAAAAACAAACTAGTTCTCGATAGATGACTGCATAATAAACTAGTTCTCTGATGATGACTGGATAAATAAACTGGTTCTCTGATAGATTTTTTCATAAATAAACTAGTTCTCTGATAGATGACTGCATAAATAAATTAGTACACGAGTATCGAACACGAATCTTCCAGATGACTGCATAAATAAACTGTAGTTTGTTTCAAAATTCGTGATCATCTTTACCGACCGATATAAAATCATCCTCTTGACAGAAATTCTTGATTTTGCATTTTTATATAGGTAACAGTGACGACGTTACCTATATAAAAGTATTTTTTGCCCACCCAAAACTTTAGTTATGTAAGATTAGAATTATATGTTATTACTAATTTAACAGCGATGTTGATTTGGTATGATTTTAGAATGTTAACGGTACGAAAGTGAAGTACTGACGTCAAGATGCCAATGTGCGCTCCACGTGCAATTCAGCAGTAGTTAAAATCGGGAATCCCGTGAAATTAATCATTTCACACTGTATGTGAAAGTTGTCATTGGCGTGTCACAAACCATTTATTTGCATTACTTGAACGGAAGGTACTATTTTATTATCAGTATTAGAAATGAGTTTGAAGTGTAAATTCACTACCATGCAGAAGGTGACTGCCCAACTGTATAGCTATTCTGCAGAGAAGCCAGACGCGGTGGTTTATATCACAACTTACAAGACCCGAAGAGGAGAACACAACATGCTCTTGGTATAAGTAGAATGTCCTTTTGCCGTTGGATAGAACAATACTGTAGTGATGAAAGTAAGGAACACAGAAAAGGCCGGAACCGGATTAAAAAACCGTCTTATGGAGAGTTATTAGGTGCAGCGGTTTCACTTTTCGGAAATCTAGTACAGGTCGGAATATAGTTTGTGAGAAAACGCATCTGATAGCTGCACGATGCAAATATCTGCGGGAGATACGGAAGCGTAGCACGGAAGACTATGATATTGTATATCTGGACGAATCGTGGGTAAATGCTCACCATACGTTTGATTAAGAATGGCAATCACTAGACGGAACTAAGAAAAGGGAAATTCCAGGCAACAAGGGGCAACGCATTGTGATAGATCATGCAGGCAGCAAAGCAAATGGTCTTGTCAGTGGCGCAGAACTTCTTTTCAAGCACTGTCTACAGATGGTAGGGACTACCACACCGAAATGAACGGACTTATTTTCAGGGATTGGTTAGCGAACATACTTCTGCCTGCTCTGGATAGGCCGTCGTGTATTGTAATGGACAATACCTCCTATCATAATGTAGTGGCGCATGCAGACAAAATTCCCACCTCATCAATCACAAAACAAGACATCATGGCGTGGCTTGCAAAAGAAAATATATCGTTTTGTTGCAACAATTTCAAAACTGAGTTGTTGCAACTGGTGAGACAGATTAAGAAGTCAAAGATTTTTATAATC
Organism: Arion vulgaris; assembly: GCA_020796225.1. Classification (NCBI taxonomy): domain Eukaryota; kingdom Metazoa; phylum Mollusca; class Gastropoda; order Stylommatophora; family Arionidae; genus Arion; species Arion vulgaris. The sequence continues at coordinate 2,146,050 of CM036763.1, read as the reverse complement.
GATAAAGTCATTGCTGAGCACGGCCACACTTCTCTTCAATTACCACCTTACCTTTCACATCTCAATCCCATTGAACTTGTGTGGGCTGCAGTCAAAGGTCAAGTTGTAGCAGTAAACAAGACTTTCAAACTTTGTGATGTAAAAGTCCTAACACGTGATGCCCTCGCAAAAATATATATAAAATACTGGAACAAATGTGAAGAACATGTGCTCCGAGAAGAAGAGGCATATTGGCAACGAGATGGTTTGTATTTTCTCCAGCCCACAGCAGTAGTTAATCTCTTCGACTCTTCACACTCCGAATCTAATAGCTAACATCCCATTTGCTTTCACCTTCACCAATTGCCTCACAATACCAGGGACTGGCAACAACTACCAAAGGTACGTCAATTTGATCGCCAAATATAATATCAACATAAAAACACTCATGAAGAAAAAGCTAACCATGTCACATTGCTTTTTATAATATGTAATAGGGTTACGCCTTTGCAAACATTCGCCACCATTTTGTGTATTAATGTAAATTCTAAACTTTGGTTATCATTTTGTTGTGCTTACGAAAATTATATAACAAAAACGGTGTTTTTTTGCATCAACTAAGCTATCTACCAATTAGTTAAACATGGATTCGTAACGTCGTGAGGTATATAAGACTGCATGCAAAAATTACTTGTATCCATCAGATAAATTTCGTACAAATTAAACCTTAGTGTGATCACGAATTTTGGAACGAACTATTGTTCTGATACTCAATGCTTTTTTCCCCCACAATTTTACCTTCCAATTCTTTCTATAAGAAGATTATTATTGTTTAAAATTCTTACTAGTTTTTATACGTGTACTTCTGTAACTCTAAAAGATGTACCAGTCTGTAGATGTAATCTCAGGTATTTATTATTTCAGAGATCAACATTGAGGGATCCAATTTTGTGGACGAGGGAGAGACTATGAATTTGAAGTGTAATGTTACCGAATATGATCAAGAACCTGAGGATCTTGTATGGTTCAAAGATGAAACGAAATTATATTCCGGGCTGAATCCAAATATCGTTATTACAAAATCCAGGTATGAACATCCATATATCAGTTGATGTTATTTAACATCCATGTAATATCTTCCGTATTTGCTGCAAACATATTAGAGTTGGAGCCTGTCATAGCAGAAAAAGAACTGCTCTTCTGAACCTTAAAAACAATCCAAGTGCCAAGTCACTCCTTGCTCTTAGATCTGCAAGAAGTGTCGCACAAAAAACATCCAGGCGATGCGCAAACGACTACTGGCAGGAGTTATGTAGAAATATCCAGCTCTCCTTTGATACTGGAAACATAAGGGGTGTTCATGAGGGCATTAGGAAGGCCTTCGGCACAGCTAACAAAAAGACTGCACCTCTTAAAACAAAAACAGGGAAGTTCTAATCGATCGCAAAAACAGATGGAACGCTGGGTGGAACATTATCTAGAGTTATATTCCACCAAAAATATTGTAACTGACATCTCGTTTGATGCAATTAAAGCTCTTCCGACCTTGAGCACATTAGACCAGATGCCCTCAGAGGCAGAAATCAGTATTGCGATTGACACCCTGGCAAACGGGAAAGCAACTGGAAAGGACGGCATTTCCCCTGAAGTAATCAAATGTGCTAAGCAAACTCTCCTGACCAGTCTGCATGAATTATTGTGCCTATGCTGGGAGGAGGGAGAAGTGCCTCAAGACATGAGAGATGCAAACATCATCACCTTGTATAAAAATAAAGGTGATCGTGGTGACTGTAATAACTACCGTGGTATCTCGTTGCTCGGCATCGTGGGGAAGGTCTTCGCACGCGTAGTACTAAATAGGTTACAAAAGCTTGCAAACCAAGTATACCCTGAGTCACAATGTGGATTTAGATCCAACAGATCCACTATTGACATGTTATTCTCCTTGAGACAACTACAGGATAAATGTCGCGAACAACGAATGCCACTGTACGTTGCCTTCATAGATCTAACAAAGGCATTTGACCTAGTGAGTAGAGTTGGCCTCTTCAAGCTTTTGGAAAAATCGGCTGCCCTCCTACATTGTTTAAAATCATAACATCATTCCATAACAACATGAAGAGTACAGTGATGTTTGATGGGGCCTCCTCCAGCGCTTTTCCTATCAACAGCGGCGTCAAGCAGGGGTGCGTACTTGCACCCACACTCTTTGGGATATTTTTCTCCCTACTTCTCTCACATGCTTTTGAATCTGCCGAAGAAGGAATATTTCTTCACACAAGATCAGATGGAAAATTGTTCAACATGGCGCGACTCAAAGCAAAGATCAAAGTCCAAAGAGTCACCATCAGGGAACTTCTGTTTGCCGATGATGCAGCATTAACATCACACACAGAAGAAGGGCTACAACACCTCATGGACAGATTTGCTACAGCATCAAATGAATTCGGCTTGACCATCAGCCTGAAGAAAACAAATATAATGTTCCAGGATATTAGCAGAGCCCCATCTATCAACATTGGTAGTCATACGCTTGAAGTAGTCAACACCTTTTTTTTTTCTTTTTTTCCAATCCAGAAGCACTTGAGCTGAAAGCTCTTCGGCTCGGTGTCATTGACATCGTAACCCTTCGGCTCGGTGCCACGAACACCGTAAATCTGGGGAACCTGTAGCTTTTCTGCCAGTCCGCGGAGTTGAACCCGCACTTACAGAGGACTAGTCACCCGTAGTCCAACGCGCTACGAACACGCTGGGCACGCGGGCGGTCAACACCTTTACATACCTTGGCTCTGTCATCAGCAGCAACCTTTCCCTCGATGATGAAATTAGTGGTCGCATTGGGAAGGCCTCCACTGCTATGTTTAAATTAGCAAAGCGTGTATGGGAAAACAGGGCACTCACAAGAAACACCAAGACACAAGTATATAAAGCTTGTGTTCTCAGCACTCTACTGTATGGTAGTGAGACATGGACCACACATGCTAGACAAGAACATCGCCTCAACACCTTCCACATGCGCTGTCTCAGACGAATATACAACATCCGATGGCAAGATCACATCTCCAATATAGAAGTCCTGAACAGTGCTGGCATTCCAAGCATGCACACTTTACTGAGTCAGCGACGTCTCAGATGGCTGGGACATGTGTGCCGTATGAGCGATGATAGAATCCCAAAGAACATTCTATATGGTCAACTCGCATCTGGTGCTAGACAGCATGGGCACCCATTATTACGCTTCATTGACACCTGCAAGGCGTGATCTAACTTCATGCGGCATAGACAAAAAACATTAGGAGCGGCTGGCCAAAGACAGGCAAGCATGGCGATCGGCAGTGAGGGGCGGCTCAAAAAGAAAGAAGAAAAACAACATCACATGTGGAGGCAAAAGAGAGCACAGAGGGCAGAGAGAACATCTCATGCATCGGCTCTAGTCTCCAGTTTTACCTGCAGCAACTGTGGCAAGGATTGCCACTCCAGAATAGGCCATTACAGCCACATGAAACATTGTGATTCAGCACAGAACATACTACGTGACGCAACACCTATGCCCTCATGAGACAAAGAGGCTAATGATGATGAATATCATCCGTATTACTTTTGTTGTTATTTGACATCCATATAATATCAGCCGTATTACTTTTGTTGTTATTTGACATCCATATAATATCAGCCTTATTACTTTTGTTGTTATTTGACATCCATGTAATATCATCCGTATTACTAATGTTGTTGTTATCTGAATATCGAATTAAATCGATTATACAGAAGATAGAAAACTCTCAAAATGGAGTCTCTGCGGAAAGAAGGGTAGAGGAAGACCTAAAGAGACATAGAGACGAACTGTAGACAAAGAAAGAGAAATAGCTGGAATGAACAGAAATGATCTAAATTGACTTGCTCCAGACAGATCTGGTTGGAGCAAGTTTACTGTATATCTATTTTATTTTCTCAAGTCTCACGGTATTTATATTGTGTGTCTTCTAAATACTTTTCTCTGGTGTTTTGTTCAAGTTATAACCTCGGTCATTGCATTTACTATTTGCACACTCTCATTGAATGTCTTTGTACTAGCCATTTACTATTTGCACACTCTCATTGCCTGTCTTTGTACTAACTATTTACTATTTGCACACTCTCATTGCCTGTCTTTGTACTAACCATTTACAATTTGCACACTCTCATTGAATGTCTTTGTACTAGCCATTTACTATTTGCACACTCTCATTGCCTGTCTTTGTACTAACTATTTACTATTTGCACACTCTCATTGCCTGTCTTTGTACTAACTATTTACTATTTGCACACTCTCATTGCCTGTCTTTGTACTAACTATTAACAAGTAATCACGTTTCATATTAGATGTTACCATTGATAATGATGTTGTTTTTTACTTAGGTCATATAGAACAAGGACATTAGTGAGTGAACTGAGAATAGAACATAGTTCAGTGAGAGATACAGGTACATATATATGCAGGAGCACATCAGGTCTGATTAAAAGCACAACAGTTACAGCTGTTCGTGGTAAGCTATAAGAAACATAGTTATATTTCAGTTTATTAACACTTGTTATCTGATAACATAGTTATATTTCCGTTTATTAACACTTGTTATCTGATAACATAGTTATATTTCCGTTTATTAACACTTGTTATCTGATAACATTTTTATTGTAATTTTTATTTATTATTAGTTAGTGTTCTCTCTTTATCATTCGCCCCCTTGGGAGGCATATGCCCGCAACAAAAGCCTTCTAAGTCTATCTATCCATGGCCATGTTTTCCAGATCTCTCCACTCTCTCCCCATTTTCTTGCATTCCGTCTCCAACTCCCGTCTGCATGTGTTCCTGTTTCTTCCACTACCTCTACTGCCCTGGGGTTCCACCTAGAGCCTGTCTTGTGATGCTGTTATGGGGTAACCTCAGTGTGTGTCCTATCAATCACCACTTTCTGCTCCTTATATCTTGTTCCACCTGCCATTGTCCTGCCCTGTCCTACAGTTCCCTGGTTGTAGTCATGTCCTACCATCGCAGATGGAGTATCTTGTGCAGGCATCTATTGATGAATGTCTGCAACTTTTGGTGTTTCCCTTAGTTGCTGTCCATGTCTCCGCTCCATATAGAAGGACAGCCTTGACATTTGAGTTCAATATCATTAACTTACAGGTTAGGTTTATATAGGAATTTTCATGGAAGATTGTTTGCCATTACTTTCATGTCTTACCTGTACAAGCAATAACAAAGAATATTGTTATCAACGGAGAGAATGTTGGATATAGTGAGAGAATGTTGGATATAGTGAGACAATGTTGGATATAGTGAGAGAATGTTGGATATAGTGAGAGAATGTTGGATATAGTGAGAGAATGTTGGATATTGTGAGAGAATGTTGGATATAGTGAGAGAATGGATATTGTGAGAGAATGTTGGATATAGTGAGAGAATGTCGAATATAGTGAGAGAATGTTGGATATAGTGAGAGAATGTTGGATATAGTGAGAGAATGTTGGATATTGTGAGAGAATGTTGGATATAGTGAGAGAATGTTGGATATAGTGAGAGAATGTTGGATATAGTGAGAGAATGTTGGATATAGTGAGAGAATGTTGGATATTGTGAGAGAATGTTGGATATAGTGAGAGAATGTTGGATATAGTGAGAGAATGTTGGATATAGTGAGAGAATGTTGGATATAGTGAGAGAATGTTGGATATAGTGAGAGAATGTTGGATATAGTGAGAGAATGTCGGATATAGTGAGAGAATGTTGGATATAGTGAGAGAATGTTGGATATAGTGAGAGAATGTTGGATATTGTGAGAGAATGTTGGATATAGTGAGAGAATGTTGGATATAGTGAGAGAATGTTGGATATAGTGAGAGAATGTTGGATATAGTGAGAGAATGTTGGATATTGTGAGAGAATGTTGGATATAGTGAGAGAATGTTGGATATTGTGAGAGAATGTTGGATATAGTGAGAGAATGTTGGATATAGTGAGACAATGTTGAATATAGTGAGAGAATGTTGGATATTGTGAGAGAATGTTGCATAGAGAGAGAGAATGTTGGATATAGTGAGAGAATGTTGGATATAGTAAGAGAATGTTGGATATTGTGAGATAATGTTGGATATAGTGAGAGAATGTTGGATATAGTGAGAGAATGTTGGATATTGTGAGAGAATGTTGGATATAGTGAGAGAATGTTGGATATAGTGAGAGAATGTTGGATATTGTGAGAGAATGTTGGATATAGTGAGAGAATGTTGGATATAGTGAGAGAATGTCGGATAGAGAGAGAGAATGTTGGATATAGTGAGAGAATGTTGGATATAGTGAAAGAATACGTATATAGGAATAGCACTACTGAGCCACACTGGAAAAATATTTGGCAAAATACTCAAAAAAGGCTCCGCCACATCATCGAACCACAGCCTACTGACTCGCAAATTGGATTACGGAAAAACAGAAGCTGTACAGATGTGATATTCGCCCTCAGGCAGATAGTAGAAAGGACTATCGAATCCGACAAACACCTGCACATTGCGTTTGTAGATCAGGAAAAAGCGTTCGACCGCGTGGATAGGCACAAGTTGTGGAAAATACTAACAACCTATGGGGTTAATGACCAACTAATTAACCTTTGCAATAGCCTTTATATAAACAGCAAGTGTGAGATTAGAACAAGCACAGGACTATCAGAAAAGTTTCACGTAGGGTCAGGAGTAAGACAAGGTTGTGTACTATCCCCGCTGCTGTTCATCACATATATTGAGCAAATCTGTAAAACAGTTAACACCAGCGAAGGAAACAACCTTGGGGAACTCTTAAAAGAATCTCTTTTTGCAGATGATCAGGCAATCATATCAACAACATAAGAACAGCTACAACAACAACAACACATTAACAGACTTCAGTTAGCATGGAGTAGATTGTTGAATGAAATAGTTTGAATGATGGAGTAGATTGTTGAATGATGGAGTAGATTGTTGAATGATGGAGTAGATTGTTAAATGATGGAGTAGATTGTTGAATGAAATAGTTTGAATGATGGAGTAGATTGTTGAATGATTGAATAGATTGTTGAATGATGGAGTAGATTGTTAAATGATGGAATAGATTGTTGAATGAAATAGCTCGAATCATGGAGTAAGGTAGTGAATTAATATGTTTTACTTTTATAATCAAATAGTACAACGCCCAGAGCCACCAACTGTAGAAAATTACCAGGTATCCCTGAAGCCCATCCATGTGTCGCCGAGGGAGGTGAAGATCAAATGGGTGGTGGACGAAGGGAATCTTAACGATATCAAGTAAGGAGGAGATGTTTGGTAGATGTTGTTAAAATGGTGTTTGATGTTGTAGCTGTTGGGGAAGTGGTGGCTGATGTTGTAGCTGTTGGGGAAGTGGTGTTTGATGTTGTAGCTGTTGGGGAAGTGGTGGCTGATGTTGTAGCTGTTGGGGAAGTGGTGGTTGATGTTGTAGCTGTTGGGGAAGTGGTGGCTGATGTTGTAGCTGTTGGGGAAGTGGTGGTTGATGTTGTAGCTGTTGGGGAAGTAGTGTTTGATGTTGTAGCTGTTGGGGAAGTGGTGTTTGATGTTGTAGTTGTTGGGAAGTGGTGTTTGATGTTGTATCTGTTTTTAGTGTAAGTGGTGTTTGATGTTGTAGTTAGTGTAAGTGGTGTCTGATGTTGTAGCTGTTGTTAGTGTAAGTGGTGTTTGATGTTGTAGTGAATGTAAGTGGTGTTTGATGTTGTGGTTGTTGTTAGTGTAGTGGTATCTTATCTTGGCAGCCTCCTATCCAGATCGGCAAACATAGATTCTGAGGTCAACAATAGGATATCCAAAGCCAGTGCTGCGTTCGGAAGGTTACGTGTCACTGTGTGGGAACGGAAGGGATAAGCATAGTCACAAAGCTGAAAGTTTACCAGGCCATAGTGCTAACCACGCTGCTGTACGCAAGCGAGACATGGACAGTGTATAGCAGACATGCAAGAAAATGAAACCATTTCCACACAAGCTGTCTACGCAGAATACTAAAGATAAACTGGCAGGACAAAATTCCAGACAGCGAATTCCTCACAAGAGCAAAGATCCCAAGCGTCAACACCCTGTTGCAGAAGGCCCAAGTGAGATGGGTCGGTCACGTTGCTCGAATGCCTGATAAACGCATCCCAAAACAGTTGATGTATGGAGAACTTGAAGGGCGCAGACATTCAGCTGGTGGACAGAAAAACGCTTTAAAGACACTCTTAAAGTGTCTCTGAAATGCGTCGATATAGACACCAAATGCTGGGAATCCCTTGCGCTAGATTGCCAAATGTGGCGCTGTAACAACAAAAGAGGAACCCGCTTAGCTGAGAATCATCGTGTTGTTGAGGCACAGAGAAAACGAACTGCCTGAAAAGATAGAGCACACAACACACACATGTATGTCCCACCTGTGGTATGGGGATTCTTTTCTAGGATTGGACTCTACAGTCCCCACCACACACACCTGAGAGGTGCAGCAACACACGTCTGAGATTGTTGTCATCATCGCTTGCGATGGACGGCTACATAGTAGTATCTGATATTGTAGTTGTTGTTAGTGTAAGTAGTATCTGATATTGTAGTTGTTGTTAGTGTAAGTGGTATCTGATATTATAGTTGTTGTTAGTGTAAGTAGTATCTGATATTGTAGTTGTTGTTAGTGTAAGTAGTATCTGATATTGTAGTTGTTGTTAGTGTAAGTGGTATCTGATATTGCAGTTGTTGTTAGTGTAAGTAGTATCTGATATTGCAGTTGTTGTTAGTGTAAGTGGTATCTGATATTGCAGTTGTTGTTAGTGTAAGTAGTATCTGATATTGCAGTTGTTGTTAGTGTAAGTAGTATCTGATATTGCAGTTGTTGTTAGTGTAAGTAGTATCTGATATTGTAGTTGTTGTTAGTGTAAGTGGTATCTGATATTGCAGTTGTTGTTAGTGTAAGTGGTATCTGATATTGTAGTTGTTGTTAGTGTAAGTAGTATCTGATATTATAGTTGTTGTTAGTGTAAGTGGTATCTGATATTGCAGTTGTTGTTAGTGTAAGTGGTATCTGATATTGCAGTTGTTGTTAGTGTAAGTAGTATCTGATATTATAGTTGTTGTTAGTGTAAGTGGTATCTGCTATTATAGTTGTTGTTAGTGTAAGTAGTATCTGATATTGCAGTTGTTGTTTGTGTAAGTAGTATCTGATATTGTAGTTGTTGTTAGTGTAAGTGGTATCTGATATTGTAGTTGTTGTTAGTGTAAGTAGTATCTGATATTATAGTTGTTGTTAGTGTAAGTGGTATCTGATATTGCAGTTGTTGTTAGTGTAAGTGGTATCTGATATTATAGTTGTTGTTAGTGTAAGTAGTATCTGATATTGTAGTTGTTGTTAGTGTAAGTAGTATCTGATATTGTAGTTGTTGTTAGTGTGAGTGGTATCTGATATTGCAGTTGTTGTTAGTGTAAGTAGTATCTGATATTGCAGTTGTTGTTAGTGTAAGTGGTATCTGATATTGCAGTTGTTGTTAGTGTAAGTAGTATCTGATATTGCAGTTGTTGTTAGTGTAAGTGGTATCTGATATTGTAGTTGTTGTTAGTGTAAGTAGTATCTGATATTGTAGTTGTTGTTAGTGTAAGTAGTATCTGATATTGTAGTTGTTGTTAGTGTAAGTAGTATCTGATATTGTAGTTGTTGTTAGTGTGAGTGGTATCTGATATTGCAGTTGTTGTTAGTGTAAGTAGTATCTGATATTGCAGTTGTTGTTAGTGTAAGTGGTATCTGATATTGCAGTTGTTGTTAGTGTAAGTAGTATCTGATATTGCAGTTGTTGTTAGTGTAAGTAGTATCTGATATTGCAGTTGTTGTTAGTGTAAGTAGTATCTGATATTGTAGTTGTTGTTAGTGTAAGTGGTATCTGATATTGCAGTTGTTGTTAGTGTAAGTGGTATCTGATATTGTAGTTGTTGTTAGTGTAAGTGGTATCTGATATTGTAGTTGTTGTTAGTGTAAGTGGTATCTGATATTGCAGTTGTTGTTAGTGTAAGTAGTATCTGATATTGTAGTTGTTGTTAGTGTAAGTGGTATCTGATATTGCAGTTGTTGTTAGTGTAAGTAGTATCTGATATTGCAGTTGTTGTTAGTGTAAGTAGTATCTGATATTGCAGTTGTTGTTAGTGTAAGTGGTATCTGATATTGCAGTTGTTGTTAGTGTAAGTAGTATCTGATATTGTAGTTGTTGTTAGTGTAAGTAGTATCTGATATTGCAGTTGTTGTTTGTGTAAGTGGTATCTGATATTGCAGTTGTTGTTAGTGTAAGTAGTATCTGATTTTATAATGATGTGTGTTGTTTGGGAAGTAATAGTTGACATTATAGTTATTTTGATCGTGTGTGTGTGTGTGTGTGGTGGCTGATGTTAAAGTTAATATCTCTAGTGTTTGTTCTGCAACAACTTGTATGTATGATGAATAATGATCTTGTTGTTATCGTTCTGTTTGACTGTTGATGCTGTCCAGACCAGTGAATGCATTGTGTTTGACTGTTGATGCTGTCCAGACCAGTGAATGCATTGTGTTTGACTGTTGATGCTGTCCAGACCAGTGAATGAACATATGTTAGTTAGAAATAACATAAGCATAACTTTGTATCTACAGGGGATTTGATGTTTTTTTGAAACAAGATGGACGTACTCGTCTAGAGCAAAGCCTGAAGCCGAACGAACGATTTGTAGTCTATAAACAGTTACTACCTCAATCCAGGTAAATGACATCAATCCAGGTAAATGACATCAATCCAGGTAAATGACATCAATCCAGGTAAATGACATCAAAGATCTGTTCACTATAGACAGTTAATACATCAATCCAGGTAAATGACATCAATGATATGTACTATATAGACAGTTAATACATCAATCCAGGTAAATGACATCAATGATATGTACTCTATAGACAGTTAATACATCAATCCAGGTAAATGACATCAATGATAGTATCTATAGACAGTTAATACATCAATCCAGGTAAATGACATCAAGATGACTATAGACGTTAATACATCAATCCAGGTAAATGACATCAATCCAGTAAATGTACATCAATCCAGGTAAATGACATCAAGATTGTTCTCTATAGACATTAATCGATTTCCCATAGATCCAGTCCATGGGAAAATTAGCATAAATTAGCATCATCGAAGTGTATGACATCAAGTCCGTAGCTCCAGCAACAATGTTATGATATCTAAAAGAGTTATGACTTGATCGGGTTGAGCTAAATCCGTCGAATCAATCTAGGTAAATGCATCAGATTGTCTTGAACATAATACCTCCCCAAGATAGCTGACGTCGATGGGTTTATCTATAAAGCTAATAATTGAATCTTAGGATGAAACCATATGATATTCTGACAGTGATACATCTAAGAATGGATAGTCGATATTGGACAAGATACACTAAGAATGCCATAGTCGATACAGATACATAAGAATCTCATATGATATTGACAAGATACACTCAAAATCGCATAGTCGAGATATTGATTTCATAGTCGTATGACAATAATAAAATTCATAGTCGATATTGGACAAGATCACTAAGAACACATATGACAAGATACATAAGAATCATAGTCGATATTGGACAAGATACACTAAGAATCTCATAGTTGATATTGGACAAGATACACTAAGAATCTCATAGTCGATATTGGACAAGATACACTAAGAATCTCATAGTGATATTGACAAGATACACTAAGAATCTCATAGTCGATATTGGACAAGATACACTAAGAATCTCATAGTCGATATTGGACAAGATACACTAAGAATCTCATAGTCGATATTGGACAAGATACACTAAGAATCTCATAGTCGATATTGGACAAGATACACTAAGAATCTCATAGTCGATATTGGACAAGATACACTAAGAATCTCATAGTCGATATTGGACAAGATACACTAAGAATCTCATAGTTGATATTGGACAAGATACACTAAGAATCTCATAGTCGATATTGGACAAGATACACTAAGAATCTCATAGTCGATATTGGACAAGATACACTAAGAATCTCATAGTCGATATTGGACAAGATACACTAAGAATCTCATAGTCGATATTGGACAAGATACACTAAGAATCTCATAGTCGATATTGGACAAGATACACTAAGAATCTCATAGTCGATATTGGACAAGATACACTAAGAATCTCATAGTCGATATTGGACAAGATACACTAAGAATCTCATAGTCGATATTGGACAAGATACACTAAGAATCTCATAGTCGATATTGGACAAGATACACTAAGAATCTCATAGTCGATATTGGACAAGATACACTAAGAATCTCATAGTTGATATTGGACAAGATACACTAAGAATCTCATAGTCGATATTGGACAAGATACACTAAGAATCTCATAGTCGATATTGGACAAGATACACTAAGAATCTCATAGTCGATATTGGACAAGATACACTAAGAATCTCATAGTCGATATTGGACAAGATACACTAAGAATCTCATAGTCGATATTGGACAAGATACACTAAGAATCTCATAGTCGATATTGGACAAGATACACTAAGAATCTCATAGTCGATATTGGACAAGATACACTAAGAATCTCATAGTCGATATTGGACAAGATACACTAAGAATCTCATAGTCGATATTGGACAAGATACACTAAGAATCTCATAGTCGATATTGGACAAGATACACTAAGAATCTCATAGTCGATATTGGACAAGATACACTAAGAATCTCATAGTCGATATTGGACAAGATACACTAAGAATCTCATAGTTGATATTGGACAAGATACACTAAGAATCTCATAGTCGATATTGGACAAGATACACTAAGAATCTCATAGTCGATATTGGACAAGATACACTAAGAATCTCATAGTCGATATTGGACAAGATACACTAAGAATCTCATAGTCGATATTGGACAAGATACACTAAGAATCTCATAGTCGATATTGGACAAGATACACTAAGAATCTCATAGTCGATATTGGACAAGATACACTAAGAATCTCATAGTCGATATTGGACAAGATACACTAAGAATCTCATAGTCGATATTGGACAAGATACACTAAGAATCTCATAGTCGATATTGGACAAGATACACTAAGAATCTCATAGTCGATATTGGACAAGATACACTAAGAATCTCATAGTCGATATTGGACAAGATACACTAAGAATCTCATAGTTGATATTGGACAAGATACACTCAAGAATCATCATAGTCGATATTGGACAAGATACACTAAGAATCTCATAGTTGATATTGGACAAGATACACTAAGAATCTCATAGTCGATATTGGACAAGATACACTAAGAATCTCATAGTCGATATTGGACAAGATACACTAAGAATCTCATAGTTGATATTGGACAAGATACACTAAGAATGCCATAGTCGATATTGGACAAGATACACTAAGAATCTCATAGTCGATATTGGACAAGATACACTAAGAATCTCATAGTCGATATTGGACAAGATACACTAAGAATCTCATAGTCGATATTGGACAAGATACACTAAGAATCTCATAGTCGATATTGGACAAGATACACTAAGAATCTCATAGTCGATATTGGACAAGATACACTAAGAATCTCATAGTCGATATTGGACAAGATACACTAAGAATCTCATAGTTGATATTGGACAAGATACACTAAGAATCTCATAGTCGATATTGGACAAGATACACTAAGAATCTCATAGTTGATATTGGACAAGATACACTAAGAATCTCATAGTCGATATTGGACAAGATACACTAAGAATCTCATAGTCGATATTGGACAAGATACACTAAGAATCTCATAGTCGATATTGGACAAGATACACTAAGAATCTCATAGTCGATATTGGACAAGATACACTAAGAATCTCATAGTCGATATTGGACAAGATACACTAAGAATCTCATAGTCGATATTGGACAAGATACACTAAGAATCTCATAGTCGATATTGGACAAGATACACTAAGAATCTCATAGTCGATATTGGACAAGATACACTAAGAATCTCATAGTCGATATTGGACAAGATACACTAAGAATCTCATAGTCGATATTGGACAAGATACACTAAGAATCTCATAGTCGATATTGGACAAGATACACTAAGAATCTCATAGTTGATATTGGACAAGATACACTAAGAATCTCATAGTCGATATTGGACAAGATACACTAAGAATCTCATAGTCGATATTGGACAAGATACACTAAGAATCTCATAGTCGATATTGGACAAGATACACTAAGAATCTCATAGTCGATATTGGACAAGATACACTAAGAATCTCATAGTCGATATTGGACAAGATACACTAGAATCTCATGTCGATATTGGACAAGATACACTAAGAATCTCATAGTTGATATTGGACAAGATACACTAAGAATCTCATAGTCGATATTGGACAAGATACACTAAGAATCTCATAGTCGATATTGACAAGATACATAAGAATCATAGCGATATTGGACAAATACGTCTCATGTGATATTGACAAGATACACTAAGAATCTCATAGTCGATATTGGACAAGATACACTAAGAATCTCATAGTCGATATTGGACAAGATACACTAAGAATCGCTTTGCAAGTCGATATTGGACAAGATACACTAAGAATCTCATAGTCGATATTGGACAAGATACCTAAGAACTAAGTCAATTGACAGAACAAGAATCATAGTGATATTGGACAAGATACACTAAGAATCTCATAGTCGATATTGGACAAGATACACTAAGAATCTCATAGTCGATATTGGACAAGATACACTAAGAATCTCATAGTCGATATTGGACAAGATACACTAAGAATCTCATAGTTGATATTGGACAAGATACACTAAGAATCTCATAGTCGATATTGGACAAGATACACTAAGAATCTCATAGTCGATATTGGACAAGATACACTAAGAATCTATAGTCGATATTGGACAAGATACACTAAGAATCTCGATAGTCGATATTGGAAATCCAGATAGATACACACTAAGAATCTCATAGTCGATATTGGACAAGATACACTAAGAATCTCATAGTCGATATTGGACAAGATACACTAAGAATCTCATAGTCGATATTGGACAAGATACACTAAGAATCTCATAGTTGATATTGGACAAGATACACTAAGAATCTCATAGTCGATATTGGACAAGATACACTAAGAATCGCATAGTCGATATTGGACAAGATACACTAAGAATCTCATAGTCGATATTGGACAAGATACACTAAGAATCTCATAGTCGATATTGGACAAGATACACTAAGAATCTCATAGTTGATATTGGACAAGATACACTAAGAATCTCATAGTCGATATTGGACAAGATACACTAAGAATCTCATAGTCGATATTGGACAAGATACACTAAGAATCTCATAGTCGATATTGGACAAGATACACTAAGAATCTCATAGTCGATATTGGACAAGATACACTAAGAATCTCATAGTTGATATTGGACAAGATACACTAAGAATCTCATAGTCGATATTGGACAAGATACACTAAGAATCTCATAGTCGATATTGGACAAGATACACTAAGAATCTCATAGTCGATATTGGACAAGATACACTAAGAATCTCATAGTCGATATTGGACAAGATACACTAAGAATCTCATAGTTGATATTGGACAAGATACACTAAGAATCTCATAGTCGATATTGGACAAGATACACTAAGAATCTCATAGTCGATATTGGACAAGATACACTAAGAATCTCATAGTCGATATTGGACAAGATACACTAAGAATCTCATAGTCGATATTGGACAAGATACACTAAGAATCTCATAGTCGATATTGGACAAGATACACTAAGAATCTCATAGTCGATATTGGACAAGATACACTAAGAATCGCATAGTCGATATTGGACAAGATACACTAAGAATCTCATAGTCGATATTGGACAAGATACACTAAGAATCTCATAGTCGATATTGGACAAGATACACTAAGAATCGCATAGTCGATATTGGACAAGATACACTAAGAATCTCATAGTCGATATTGGACAAGATACACTAAGAATCTCATAGTCGATATTGGACAAGATACACTAAGAATCTCATAGTCGATATTGGACAAGATACACTAAGAATCTCATAGTCGATATTGGACAAGATACACTAAGAATCGCATAGTCGATATTGGACAAGATACACTAAGAATCTCATAGTTGATATTGGACAAGATACACTAAGAATCGCATAGTCGATATTGGACAAGATACACTAAGAATCGCATAGTCGATATTGGACAAGATACACTAAGAATCTCATAGTCGATATTGGACAAGATACACTAAGAATCTCATAGTCGATATTGGACAAGATACACTAAGAATCGCATAGTCGATATTGGACAAGATACACTAAGAATCTCATAGTTGATATTGGACAAGATACACTAAGAATCTCATAGTCGATATTGGACAAGATACACTAAGAATCTCATAGTCGATATTGGACAAGATACACTAAGAATCTCATAGTTGATATTGGACAAGATACACTAAGAATCTCATAGTCGATATTGGACAAGATACACTAAGAATCTCATAGTCGATATTGGACAAGATACACTAAGAATCTCATAGTCGATATTGGACAAGATACACTAAGAATCGCATAGTCGATATTGGACAAGATACACTAAGAATCTCATAGTCGATATTGGACAAGATACACTAAGAATCTCATAGTCGATATTGGACAAGATACACTAAGAATCTCATAGTCGATATTGGACAAGATACACTAAGAATCTCATAGTCGATATTGGACAAGATACACTAAGAATCTCATAGTTGATATTGGACAAGATACACTAAGAATCGCATAGTTGATTTTGGGACAAGATACACTAAGAATCGCATAGTTGATATTGGACAAGATACACTAAGAATCGCATAGTTGATATTGGACAAGATACACTAAGAATCTCATAGTTGATATTGGACAAGATACACTAAGAATCTCATAGTCGATATTGGACAAGATACACTAAGAATCTCATAGTCGATATTGGACAAGATACACTAAGAATCTCATAGTCGATATTGGACAAGATACACTAAGAATCTCATAGTCGATATTGGACAAGATACACTAAGAATCTCATAGTCGATATTGGAGAAGATACACTAAGAATCTCATAGTTGATATTGGACAAGATACACTAAGAATCGCATAGTTGATATTGGACAAGATACACTAAGAATCTCATAGTCGATATTGGACAAGATACACTAAGAATCGCATAGTTGATATTGGACAAGATACACTAAGAATCTCATAGTTGATATTGGACAAGATACACTAAGAATCTCATAGTCGATATTGGACAAGATACACTAAGAATCTCATAGTCGATATTGGACAAGATACACTAAGAATCTCATAGTCGATATTGGACAAGATACACTAAGAATCTCATAGTCGATATTGGACAAGATACACTAAGAATCTCATAGTCGATATTGGACAAGATACACTAAGAATCTCATAGTCGATATTGGACAAGATACACTAAGAATCTCATAGTCGATATTGGACAAGATACACTAAGAATCTCATAGTCGATATTGGACAAGATACACTAAGAATCTCATAGTTGATATTGGACAAGATACACTAAGAATCTCATAGTCGATATTGGACAAGATACACTAAGAATCTCATAGTCGATATTGGACAAGATACACTAAGAATCTCATAGTCGATATTGGACAAGATACACTAAGAATCTCATAGTTGATATTGGACAAGATACACTAAGAATCTCATAGTCGATATTGGACAAGATACACTAAGAATCGCGAATGATTGTTTTTCTTATTGATGGAGTGTATAGATGAAGGTCTTGACCGTGTTGATAGTGTGTCGTTACATGTACACACTGTTTGTACACACGATAGCAGGTGTATAGTTGCAGGTACAAGGTGTTGTATTAACGATAACTTGTGTATAGTTACAGGTACATGTGTTGTAATAACGATAACTTGTGTACTGGTACAGATACGAGGTGTTGTAATAACGATAACTTGTGTACTGGTACAGATACGAGGTGTTGTATTAACGATAACTTGTGTATAGTTACAGGTACATGTGTTGTAATAACGATAACTTGTATACTGTTACAGGTACGAGGTGTTGTAATAACGATAACTTGTATACTGTTACAGGTACGAGGTGGTTGTGCTAACGAAGACATCACTTGGTAATGTATCCAACTCAAACATGACATTTACAGCACAAGATCCTCAATCTGATTCAAGTAGGTGTGTGTGAGAGAGATGTGTGTAAGAGAGATGTGTGTGAGAGAGATGTGTGTAAGAGAGATGTGTGTGAGAGAGATGTGTATGAGATAGATGTGTGTGAGAGAGATGTGTGTGAGAGATGTGTGTGAGAGAGGTGTGTGAGAGAGGTGTGTGAGAGAGATGTGTGTGAGAGAGATGTGTGTGAGAGAGATGTGTGTAAGAGAGATGTGTGTGAGAGAGATGTGTGTGAGAGAGATGTGGGTGAGAGAGATGTGGGTGAGAGAGATGTGTGTGAGAGAGATGTGTGTGAGAGATATGTGTGTGAGAGAGATGTGTGTGAGAGAGATGTGTGTGAGAGAGATGTGTGTGAGAGAGATGTGGGTGAGAGAGATGTGGGTGAGAGAGATGTGTGTGAGAGATGTGTGAGAGAAATGTGTGTAGAGAGATGTGTGTGAGAGAGATGTGTGTGAGAGAGATGTGTGTGAGAGAGATGTGTGTGAGAGAGATGTGTTTGAGAGAGATGTGTGTGAGAGATGTGTGTGAGAGAGATGTGTGTGAGAGAGATGTGTGTGAGAGAGATGTGTGAGAGAGATGTGTGTGAGAGAGATGTGTGTGAGAGAGATGTGTGTGAGGGAGATATGTGTGAGGAGAGTGTGTGAGGAGAATGTGTGTGAGGGAGATGTGTGGGTGTGATGTTTATAAGTGTGGTATGATGTGCTTATGAGAGGTTTGTATGTGAGATGTTATGTTATGCGATCGACGTCACGGCACATTGGGCATTCCCATGCATGCTCTGTCCTCCACTGCAGCAGCCATCCTAAAGTTCATTTGCTCACAGTACCCATGAGAAGCTGATTAGTATATCTTCTCTCTCTACCATGAAGACGACACTGTCTGGCATGTCCACACTTAACGCCTAATTCTCGAACTCGTTCCAGTGTCTGAGACGTGCCCATGTCACATAATTGAGAGCGTACCGCATTGATGATATCGGCTCTGTCCATACTTCTGCCCGTTTGAGTCGGGGCATTGTTTGCAAGAAAGTCTGCACGCTCGTTACCCTGCACTCCAGCATGTCCAGGTGTGTACATCATCATTAATCCTCTCCGCTCCTCGTGGAGCATAGGGCCTCAACAGTTGTTCGCCACTCTTCTCGGTCTCTGGCTGTTATTTTTATGGTCTCCTAGGTCAATTGAGCACTCTTCAGCTCCTCAGTAAGACCTCGTCTCCAAGTCTGCTTAGGGCGTCCTCTTTTCGTTTTCCCTGCGGGTTCCACTCGAGCACCTGTCTAGTGACACTCGACTGTGTCTTCCGCAAGGTATGGCCTATCCATCGCCATCTTCTCCTCTTGACCTGTGTCATCATAGGTTCCTGCCCTGTTCTTATCCACAGATCCGTGTTTGTAACTCTATCATACCATTTCAATCTGAGAATCCGCCGCAAACATCCGTTGACAAAGGTCTGGATCTTATTTGTATTTGCCCTAGTGACTCGCCAAGTTTCCGAGCCATACAGCAACACCGACTTCACATTTGAGCTGAAAATCCTGAGCTTTGTTTTCGTGGAGATGGCAGCGGACTTCCACACCATGTGCAGGATCGCAAAGGCCTGTCGGGCCTTCCTAATCCTAGCCTTAATGTCCTCATCTGTACCTCCTGATCTGCTGATCTTACTTCCAAGGTAGACAAATTCATCCACATCTTCTATGTCCCTTTCCTCAATCCGTATTGGATCTTGCTGTATGTTGTTGCTACGCATTACTTTAGTCTTCTCTTGACTGATTTTAAGGCCGACTCGTTGTGCAGTTTGTGCCAGAGCATCCACTTTTTCCTGCATGTCTTGTAGTCTATGCGAAAGCAAGGCGAGATCGTCCGCAAAATCCAGGTCTTCTAGCTTTGACATAAGTGTCCACTGTATGCCTTTTCCAGACCTGGCGTAGGCTGTGCGTGTGACCCAATCAAGTAGCACCAAGAAGAGGAGGGGGACAGCAGGCATCCCTGTCTAACACCAGTAGTGACCTGGAACTCCTCTGACAGTCTTCCATCATGAATAACCTGGCAGGCAAACCCCTCATACAGCTGCCTGATGATGTCGACAGTCTTCTCCGGCACCCCATAGTTTCTTAGGATGCCCCACATTGATTTCCTATCTATGCTGTCAAATGCCTTCTCAAAATCAACAAAGCACACGTAGAGCGGAGCCTGCCACTCCATTGTTTGTTTGACACTGTCTGGCATGTCCACACTTAACGCCTAATTCTCGAACTCGTTCCAGTGTCTGAGACGTGCCCATGTCACATAATTGAGAGCGTACCGCATTGATGATATCGGCTCTGTCCATACTTCTGCCCGTTTGAGTCGGGGCATTGTTTGCAAGAAAGTCTGCACGCTCGTTACCCTGCACTCCAGCATGTCCAGGGTGTACAGCCAAGTCATTTTCTTGAGATGTGATCTCCGAATGCTGTCCACCCATTCCACACGCATACTTTCAGATTCAATCAGTTGAAGCATATTCATCGAGTCTGATATGATGATCGTATGGGTAACCTGTTGCTCAGCCATCCATGACAGAGCCCTGGAGGTAGCAGTGATCTCCATAGTCATGCTCGATGTCGTTGTCTCGAAAGCGCCGCAGTCCTCATGAAGTGTGCGAACATTTCGCTGTGCTGAATAAGACCACGATGATCTGACAGAGCCATCGGTGTAGATAATGATATCATCTGGATGGGAGTGCTCATCCAGGAGTGCAAGAATTTCCGCATTGACGACGCTTGGGGCCCATTCTCTACAGCGTCTCCCAAGTGTACTGACAACCCTGGTGTAAGCAGTCATATCTTCTGATATAGGCATCCATTCTTCACCATGTCTCAGCTCATCTAGAGTACAGACCTGTTTAATAACATCCTCTGCCTCGGCCATCCAGGATCGGCCTCTCTGCAATCGCCTGCCCTTGTCATTTATGGATGTGTGCAGAGGATGATTTTTGTCAGCAGAAACGCTCAGATACACACTGAGATGTGAGATGTGCTCGCTAAACACGTAAACACAAGTACTACAGTTTTACAAAATACATAAACAGTGACGATAAACAGCAACGTTTCGACCAAAAGGCCTTTATCAAGCAAACAACACAACAAGAATGACAAATTTCGAGGAACACTACAAATGGTCTTTTTAGTGCTCCATTTGTAGTGTTCCTCGAAATTCGTCATTCTTGTTGTGTTGTTTGCTTGATAAAGGCCTTTGGTCGAAACGTTGCTGTTTATCGTCACTGTTTATGTATTTTGTAAAACTGTAGTACCTTGTGTTTACGTGTTTAGCTATTTTTCAAAGTTTTACTGCAGCCTCCACCTTTTTTCGATGTGCTCGCTAGACGTGTGTGAGATGTGCTCATCTGAGTGTGTGTGATATGCTTATAGAATGTGCTCCTGTGATGTGTGTGAGAGACATATTTGTGTGTATATGAGAACTGTGTGTACGTTTAGCTTAGTCGACAGATCATCATCACTGCGCAGCGAACTAATTAGTCTATAAGAGCTTCGAACTCCTCCGCAGTGTGTCCTTCATGCAGCGTGTGTCAATAACTACACCAGTTCCAGTATAGCGCTCTTGTCTAGCTACCACATGTTTGGTAGCTTCTTGCTGCGATGTAAGAAAACCTACAGATCTGAGCTGTCAGGGAGTGTAATGACGTCAGTTTAGTAACCAATAACCAATAATAACATGTAAATTGCTGTATTACATAAGCTTGGAAAATAAATGATTAAATATGAAAATAAACAGCACTTTGCAGATTCACCTCCATTACTTGAATAGTTTACACGCCTCTCTCCCCTAGGGCATTCAGAATATTAGTCTGGTCCATATGTCTGTCCATTTTCTACAGTAGCCATACACGCAATACTAGACGTTACTTATTTCAAGAAAACTAGACTTTAGACAATGGATAGATGTCCTTTAGAACTCTTCATGGAAACGAGATTTTCTAGCGTGCGTTTGTTTTGATATCTATGAAGGCTGTTTGATTTGTCTGCGACAGGTAACAAGGAACCAGCTGTAGACCTGGACATCGTTGAGATCAGAGACAACGCAGCGCTTGTAGACATTACAACAAGAAATCTAGATCGCCTACAGTTTAGAACATACAGGTAGGTCACAGTTTAGAATATACAGGTAGGTCACAGTTTAGAACATACAGGTAGGTCACAGTTTAGAACATACAGGTAGGATACATTGTCACAGTTTAGAACATACAGGTAGGATACATTGTCACAATTTAGAACATACAGGTAGGATGCATTGCCACAGTTTAGAACATACAGGTAGGATACATTGTCACAATTTAGAACATACAGGTAGGATGCATTGCCACAGTTTAGAACATACAGGTAGGTCACAGTTTAGAACATACAGGTAGGATGCATTGCCACAGTTTAGAACATACAGGTAGGTCACAGTTTAGAACATACAGGTAGGATGCATTGCCACAGTTTAGAACATACAGGTAGGTCACAGTTTAGAACATACAGGTAGGATGCATTGCCACAGTTTAGAACGTACAGGTAGGATGCATTGCCACAGTTTAGAACGTACAGGTAGGATGCATTGTCACAGTTTAGAACATACAGGTAGGATGCATTGCTACAGTTTAGAACATACAGGTAGGATGCATTGTCACAGTTTAGAACATACAGGTAGGATACATTGCCACAGTTTAGAACGTACAGGTAGGATGCATTGTCACAGTTTAGAACATACAGGTAGGATGCATTGCTACAGTTTAGAACATACAGGTAGGATGCATTGCTACAGTTTAGAACATACAGGTAGGATGCATTGTCACAGTTTAGAACATACAGGTAGGATGCATTGTCACAGTTTAGAACGTACAGGTAGGATGCATTGTCACAGTTTAGAACATACAGGTAGGATGCATTGTCACAGTTTAGAACGTACAGGTAGGATACATTGCCACAGTTTAGAACATACAGGTAGGATGCATTGTCACAGTTTAGAACATACAGGTAGGATGCATTGTCACAGTTTAGAACATACAGGTAGGATGCATTGTCACAGTTTAGAACGTACAGGTAGGATACATTGCCACAGTTTAGAACGTACAGGTAGGATGCATTGTCACAGTTTAGAACATACAGGTAGGATGCATTGTCACAGTTTAGAACGTACAGGTAGGATACATTGATGAACAGAAAACACAGATTTCAATTAACGACAAGAGAGCTATCTCTCTTTCTTCTTCTTCTCTTCCACCATTTACTTCTTTATAAAAGTGTTTGGGGAGGGGGTGTAGTGATCTTGTGTGTGCTGTTTTCTCAGGCATGTTATAAGCTGCTATTTATTTTCTTAAGACTGTTATTGATGCCTTCGCTCCAGAATTTTGTGTGCTCTACTTCTAGCTCTGTACTCGTTATATTATTTTCTGTGTGCTTCTCTCTTTACCTCTCTCTATTTCTCGTATTTTCTCTCTCTCGCTCTCTCTCGCTATATATATATATATATATATATATATATATATATAAATATATATCTCGTATTCTCTCTATTTCTCGTATTCTCTCTCTCTATTGTTTGCTTATTTTCTCTTTTTTCTCTCACTCTCTTTCTCTCTCTCTCTATCTATCTATCTTTCTATCTATCTATTTCCTTTTTTTACTTTTCAATAATTTCCATCCTAATTCTCCCTCTCTCTATCTCTACTTCTCTCTCTCCCTCTCTCTATCTCTCTACTCTCTCTCTCTCCCTCTCTCTATCTCTACTTCTCTCTCTCTCCTCTCTCTATCTCTCTACTTTCTCTCTCTCCCTCTCTCTATCTCTACTTTCTCTCTCTCCCTCTCTATCTCTCTACTTCTTTCCTGTAATCATTGTCTTCCTTGTCGTGATTTAGTTAGGATCAATCAGATATTACTTACTATCATTGACATTAACTTGTCTGAAACTGTTATCTATCTGTGCATACAACAAGTCATTGCCAGCTTACTATCATTGACATTAACTTGTCTGAAACTGTTATCTATCTGTGTATACAAGTCATTGCCATCTTACTATCATTGAGATTAACTTGTCTAAAACTGTTATCTATCTGTGCATACAACAAGTCATTGCCATCTTACTATCATTGAGATTAACTTGTCTAAAACTGTTATCTATCTGTGTATACAACAAGTCATTGCCATCTTACTATCATTGAGATTAACTTGTCTAAAACTGTTATCTATCTGTGTATACAACAAGTCATTGCCATCTTACTATCATTGAGATTAACTTGTCTAAAACTGTTATCTATCTGTGCATACAACAAGTCATTGCCATCTTACTATCATTGAGATTAACTTGTCTAAAACTGTTATCTATCTGTGCATACAACAAGTCATTGCCATCTTACTATCATTGAGATTAACTTGTCTAAAACTGTTATCTATCTGTGCATACAACAAGTCATTGCCAGCTTACTATCATTGACATTAACTTGTCTGAAGCTGTTATCTATCTGTGCATACAACAAGTCATTGCCATCTTACTATCATTGAGATTAACTTGTCTAAAAACTGTTATCTATCTGTGTATACAACAAGTCATTGCCATCTTACTATCATTGAGATTAACTTGTCTAAAACTGTTATCTATCTGTGTATACAACAAGTCATTGCCATCTTAACTCAGATAGAGAGTTCTTCAATGCTACATAAAGTCAATACTGACAATGGACATGGACAAGTCATGGACAATAAAACCAACAAAGCGTCCGACCGAATAGATTAGAGCGCGGCTCTCATGCTGGAAACTTGTGTTCAATTCACGGTAAAGCCAAGGATTATTTTCTGTTGTGGGCATCAATAAAAAATCCTAACCTGAATAGCTTCTCGGTGACTGAACTAACAGTTTCACTGTTATGTTAATTAGGGGTATAGTCGGAGGTCAACCCAAACCCCCACCTCCCCCTTATTGCACTTGGTGTCCTTGACTTAGTATTAAATACCTTGTTTACTAGTTTCACAGTTGCTGACCAGTAGTTTCAAACTCAAGCCAGTGGTTTATCCCGGGATATTCGAGGTCTCCCGTTAACTCGGTAATCTCGAGACCAGGGTAGGGGCAGCTGGGGTTTTTGGTTACAGATATACCAGTGGAGCTATAGATTAGGAGAGAGTACGACAGAAACCACTGTAGAGAACAACAGTCAGAGAACAGTACGGTAGAGAACAGTACGGTAGAGAAGAGAAGTCAGAGAACAGTACGGTAGAGAAGAGAAGTCAGAGAACAGTACGGTAGAGAAGAGAAGTCAGAGAACAGTACGGTAGAGAACAGTACAGTTAGAGAAGATAAGCTGAAGAGATAGCCCTTTGAGATTGACTGTAGAACAGAAGCTGAAGAGATCGCCATTGGAGGTTGACCAGAGAACAGTAAGCTGAAGAGATCGCCATGAGTGACTGACAAGCGAAGACATGATGTGTTACGAGAAGACGTGGGAAATTAGATAGGTAAATTGTAAATTGTGTTCGCGGATTTGATTCGTGATGAGAATTAAGCAGACGAGGTTATTGACAGGTATTGATAAATAACTCCGTTATTGTGTATTAGATAAAAAGTGAGGACACTGTGATGTGTATTTTAGAGTTGTTGAGAGGAACATTTTCCCATCTGTGTTATAATAAGGTAAAGTTACCCGTTGATAAGAGGAAAAACTGAGATGGGACTATTTGTGATAATTGGCATGTCTAGTTGCATATATCACTTAACGTATAATAACAAATTGAAGTTGATATGACACATGTTGATTTAAGTGAGCTGTCACATGTTGATTTAAGTGAGCTGTCACATGTTGATTTAAGTGAGCTGAGACATGTTGATTTAAGTGAGCTGAGACATGTTGATTTAAGTGAGCTGAGACATGTTGATTTAAGTGAGCTGTCACATGTTGATTTAAGTGAGCTGTCACATGTTGATTTAAGTGAGCTGTCACATGTTGATTTAAGTGAGCTGAGACATGTTGATTTAAGTGAGCTGAGACATGTTGATTTAAGTGAGCTGTCACATGTTGATTTAAGTGAGCTGAGCCATGTTGATCTAAGGGAGCTGAGACATGTTGATTTAAGTGAGCTGAGCCATGTTGATCTAAGTGAGCTGTCACATGTTGATTTAAGTGAGCTGAGACATGTTGATTTAAGTGAGCTGAGACATGTTGATTTAAGTGAGCTGTCACATGTTGATTTAAGTGAACTGATACATGTTGATTTAAGTGAGCTGAGACATGTTGATTTAAGTGAGCTGTCACATGTTGATTTAAGCGAGCTGAGACATGTTGATCTAAGTGAGCTGAGACATGTTGATTTAAGTGAGCTGAGACATGTTGATTTAAGTGAGCTGAGACATGTTGATTTAAGTGAGCTGTCACATGTTGATTTAAGTGAGCTGTCACATGTTGATTTAAGTGAGCTGTCACATGTTGATTTAAGTGAGATGTCACATGTTGATTTAAGTGAGCTGAGCCATGTTGATCTAAGTGAGCTGTCACATGTTGATTTAAGTGAGCTGAGCCATGTTGATCTAAGTGAGCTGTCTCATGTTGATTTAAGTGAGCTGTCACATGTTGATTTAAGTGAGCTGAGACATGTTGATTTAAGTGAGCTGTCACATGTTGATTTAAGTGAGCTGAGACATGTTGATCTAATTGAGCTGAGACATGTTGATTTAAGCGAGCTGAGACATGTTGATCTAAGTGAGCTGTCACATGTTGATTTAAGCGAGCTGAGACATGTTGATCTAAGTGAGCTGAGACATGTTGATTTAAGTGAGCTGAGACATGTTGATTTAAGTGAGCTGAGACATGTTGATTTAAGTGAGCTGAGACATGTTGATCTAAGGGAGCTGAGACATGTTGATTTAAGTGAGCTGAGACATGTTGATTTAAGCGAGCTGAGACATGTTGATTTAAGTGAGCTGTCACATGTTGATTTAAGTGAGCTGTCACATGTTGATTTAAGTGAGCTGTCACATGTTGATTTAAGCGAAGTGAGACGTTGATCTAAGTGAGCTGAGACATGTTGATTTAAGTGAGCTGAGACATGTTGATTTAAGTGAGCTGAGACATGTTGATTTAAGTGAGCTGAGCCATGTTGATCTAAGTGAGCTGTCACATGTTGATTTTAGTGAGCTGAGACATGTTGATTTAAGTGAGCTGAGACATGTTGATTTAAGTGAGCTGTCATATGTTGATTTAAGTGAACTGATACATGTTGATTTAAGTGAGCTGAGACATGTTGATTTAAGTGAGCTGAGCCATGTTGATCTAAGTGAGCTGTCACATGTTGATTTAAGTGAGCTGTCACATGTTGATTTAAGTGAGCTGAGACATGTTGATTTAAGTGAGCTGTCACATGTTGATTTAAGTGAGCTGAGACATGTTGATTTAAGTGTGCTGAGACATGTTGATTTAAGCGAGCTGAGACATGTTGATCTAAGTCAGCTGTCACATGTTGATTTAAGGGAGCTGAGACATGTTGATCTAAGTGAGCTGAGACATGTTGATTTAAGTGAGCTGAGACATGTTGATTTAGTGACGGAGACATGTTGATTTAAGTGAGCTGAGACATGTTGATCTAAGGGAGCTGAGATATGTTGATTTAAGTGAGCTGAGACATGTTGATTTAAGTGAGCTGACACATGTTGATTTAAGTCAGCTGAGACATGTTGATTTAAGTGAGCTGTCAAATGTTGATTTAAATGAGCTGTCACATGTTGATTTAAGTGAGCTGTACATGTTGATTTAAGTGAGCTGAGACATGTTGATTTAAGTGAGCTGAGACATGTTGATTTAAGTGAGCTGAGACATGTTGATCTAAGTCAGCTGAGACATGTTGATCTAAGTCAGCTGAGACATGTTGATCTAAGTCAGCTGATACATGTTAATTTAAGTGAGCTGAGCCATGTTGATTTAAGTGAGCTGTCACATGTTGATTTAAGCGAGCTGAGACATGTTGATCTACGTGAGCAGAGACATGTTGATTTAAGTGAGCTGAGACATGTTGATTTAAGTGAGCTGAGACATGTTGATTTAAGTGAGCTGAGACATGTTGATCTAAGTGAGCTGAGACATGTTGATCTAAGTGAGCTGAGACATGTTGATCTAAGTGAGCTGAGACATGTTGATCTAAGTGAGCTGAGACATGTTGATTTAAGGAGCTTGAGACATGTTGATCTAAGTGAGCTGAGACATGTTGATTTAAGGGAGCTGAGACATGTTGATCTAAGTGAGCTGAGACATGTTGATCTAAGTGAGCTGAGCCATGTTGATCTAAGTGAGCTGAGACATGTTGATCTAAGTGAGCTGAGACATGTTGATCTAAGCGAGCTGAGACATGTTGATCTAAGTGAGCTGAGACATGTTGATCTAAGTGAGCTGAGACATGTTGATCTAAGTGAGCTGAGGATGACACATGTTGATTTAAGTGAGCTGAGACATGTTGATCTAAGTGAGCTGAGACATGTTGATCTAAGTGAGCTGAGCCATGTTGATCTAAGTGAGCTGAGACATGTTGATCTAAGTGAGCTGAGACATGTTGATTTAAGTGAGCTGAGACATGTTGATCTAAGTGAGCTGAGACATGTTGATCTAAGGGAGCTGAGACATGTTGATCTAAGTGAGCTGAGACATGTTGATCTAAGTGAGCTGAGACATGTTGATCTAAGTGAGCTGAGGATGACACATGTTGATTTAAGTGAGCTGAGGATGACACATGTTGATTTAAGTGAGCTGTGATGGACACATGTTGATTTAAGTGAGCTGAGACATGTTGATTTAAGTGAGCTGAGGATGACACATGTTGATTTAAGTGAGCTGAGACATGTTGATTTAAGTGAGCTGAGGATGACACATGTTGATGTGCTGAAAGAGGTCTAAGCGCTGAGAAAACGAATTATTGGGAGTAAAGAATGAGAAAAAATAATAGAGAGAGTATGTGAGGAAATAAATAATAGAGAGAGTATGTGAGGAAATAAATAATAGAAAGAGTATGTGAGGAAATAAATAATAGAAAGAGTATGTGAGGAAATAAATAATAGAAAGAGTATGTGAGGAAATAAATAATAGATTAAATGAGGACATAAATAATAGAGAGAGTATATGAGGACATAAATAATAGAGAGAGTATATGAGGAAATAAATAATAGAAAGAGTATGTGAGGAAATAAATAATAGAAAGAGTATGTGAGGAAATAAATAATAGAAAGAGTATGTGAGGAAATAAATAATAGAAAGAGTATGTGAGGAAATAAATAATAGAAAGAGTATGTGAGGAAATAAATAATAGAAAGAGTATGTGAGGAAATAAGTAATAGAAAGAGTATGTGAGGAAATAAATAATAGAAAGAGTATGTGAGGAAATAAATAATAGAAAGAGTATGTGAGGAAATAAATAATAGGAAGAGTATGTGAGGAAATAAATAATAGAAAGAGTATGTGAGGAAATAAATAATAGAAAGAGTATGTGAGGAAATAAATAATAGAGAGAGTATGTGAGGAAATAAATAATAGAAAGAGTATGTGAGGAAATAAATAATAGAAAGAGTATGTGAGGAAATAAATAATAGAAAGAGTATGTGGGGAAATAAATAATAGAAAGAGTATGTGAGGAAATAAATAATAGAAAGAGTATGTGAGGAAATAAATAATAGAGTAAATGAGGACATAAATAATAGAGAGAGTATATGAGGACATAAATAATAGAGAGAGTATATGAGGAAATAAATAATAGAAAGAGTATGTGAGGAAAAAGTAAAAAAAACAAAAACGATATAAACATTTTAGGAAGAACTAAATTTGTTACTTGTGCGTTGTCACTAGACTGATATTGCAGATTCTCTAATGAAGGCCGCCGTCTGTCTTAGATTGTCAGTCACACTGGTACAGTTTGTCTTGGACGTTGCTGAATGAAAGCGCTGATATAAATACATATGTCAATGAGAAGAGAATGATAGGAGACTAGGAGTTGTGAATGACAGGTGTTTTGTTACAGGTAAGTAAAGTAAAGGAACCCTTTCATACCTCGTGGTATATGGGTCAATACAGTGTTAGGCCTGTATTTTTCATTGACTGTCGGCACACGATGGGTGATGTGGTCAGCATCACGCCGGCCGCCTTTACTTCCCAGAGCATGTCTGGTACCCAGTTGAAGCTGGGTCGACCTGAGAGCCGTCGTGGTCGGGAAAATTCCACGCACATTGCGGGAGCTGAACCCAGACCACCAGCCTTGCGAAGCGAGTTCACTAACAACTACGCTACAGCGGCTCTCTTTGTTACAGGTATAATACATGTAACATCGAGGTGAGACGGGGCAGAGGAAGACAGAGAGAGAGAAAAAATGTTGGACAGTCTAACTTCATGGCGTGAAAGAGCGTCAACATCTGAGGTGATAGTAAACATCAGGGACAGAGATTTGTGGAGATCGATGATCGTTTACACCAGCCGCTCCTGCACGGCCAGTGATAATGATAATATGTAATATGTGTAGAAGACAAGATGAAGTAGATCTTGTGAAAGTACAACTGTTGTAGAATAAATGATGTTTTCTCAGTATGTGATTGCCAGTATAATCATCATCAACTGAATTTACATAAACGTCATAATTAGTAAAATAATTGAGTCCAGTCATCATCAACAACATCAAATTATTCTCAAGTCGAATATTTTTATCACGAAATGAAGTCACGTGCGAAGTCTCGTGTTGACCTAGAAAGAAAAACAAGAAATGAAGTCACGGGGAAGTCTCGTGTTGTCCTAGATAAAATTAAAAAAATAGAAAATAGAAACTGTCCTTACTGCTTGTAATACCGTTTGTTAGGTCGGTGTATGACACGAGAGAACGTGTGCCCATAGAAGTCTTACTGCTTGTAATACCGTTTGTTAGGTCGGTGTATGACACGAGAGAACGTGTGCCCATAGAAGTCTTACTGCTTGTAATACCGTTTGTTAGGTCGGTGTATGACACGAGAGAACGTGTGCCCATAGAAGTCTTACTGCTTGTAATACCGTTTGTTAGGTCGGTGTATGACACGAGAGAACGTGTGCCCATAGAAGTCTTACTGCTTGTAATACCGTTTGTTAGGTCGGTGTATGACACGAGAGAACGTGTGCCCATAGAAGTCTTACTGCTTGTAATACCGTTTGTTAGGTCGGTGTATGACACGAGAGAACGTGTGCCCATAGAAGTCTTACTGCTTGTAATACCGTTTGTTAGGTCGGTGTATGACACGAGAGAACGTGTGCCCATAGAAGTTTTACTGCTTGTAATACCGTTTGTTAGGTCGGTGTATGACACGAAGGAACGTGTGCCCATAGAAGTCTTACTGCTTGTAATACCGTTTGTTAGGTCGGTGTATGACACGAAGGAACGTGTGCCCATAGAAGTCTTACTGCTTGTAATACCGTTTGTTAGTGCAGTGTAGGACACCAGAGAACGTGTGCCCATAGAAGTCTTACTGCTTGTAATACCGTTTGTTAGGTCGGTGTATGACACCAGGGAACGTGTGCCCATAGAAGTCTTACTGCTTGTAATACCGTTTGTTAGGTCGGTGTATGACACCAGAGAACGTGTGCCCATAGAAGTCTTACTGCTTGTAATACCGTTTGTTAGTGCAGTGTAGGACACCAGAGAACGTGTGCCCATAGAAGTCTTACTGCTTGTAATACCGTTTGTTAGGTCGGTGTATGACACCAGGGAACGTGTGCCCATAGAAGTCTTACTGCTTGTAATACCGTTTGTTAGGTCGGTGTATGACACCAGAGAACGTGTGCCCATAGAAGTCTTACTGCTTGTAATACCGTTTGTTAGGTCGGTGTATGACACCAGAGAACGTGTGCCCATAGAAGTCTTACTGCTTGTAATACCGTTTGTTAGGTCGGTGTATGACACCAGAGAACGTGTGCCCATAGAAGTCTTACTGCTTGTAATACCGTTTGTTAGTGCAGTGTAGGACACCAGAGAACGTGTGCCCATAGAAGTTAATGTCTGCATTGTTAGTGCAGTCGTCGCGAAATTGTTCAGGTTAGGGTTTTTCTTTATGCCTCGAACAGAAAAAAAGCTCCTTGACCGATTGAACCCAGGTCTCTTGCATGGCAGCTGCGCGCGCTAATCCATTAGTCCAGACGCTCCACATGCCCGAGATAGTACACTGAAATTGATGACAAGTAACATAACTGTTTCTTTGGTTGCTAGGTTACGTGTCAATGACCTGAATGTACGGGACAATGGGAACACAATACTGGACACTAGAAAACAAAGTGACGAACCTGTCGTTGTGCTACACAAGCTGAAACCTAACAAGTATGTCCTAGTTTCTATAAATGCCAGATTTCTTTGTATAAAAGTGAGATTTGTTTGTATAAACGTGAAATTTGTTACTATACACGTGAGATTTGATTGTATAAATGAACGATTTGATTGTATAAATGAACGATTTGATTGTATAAATGAACGATTTGTTTGTATAAATGAACGATTTGTGTGTATAAATGAACGATTTGTTTGTATAAATGAACGATTTGATTGTATAAATGAACGATTTGTTTGTATAAATGAACGATTTGTTTGTATAAATGAACGATTTGATTGTATAAATGAACGATTTGATTGTATAAATGAACTGTTTTTTGTATAAATGAACATGTTAGATGTGACATTTATTTATAGGAACGGAAGTATTTTTTGTATAAACGTGAGGTTTGTTTATACTAGATATGACAAGAATGTGTGTGAGAGAGAGAGAAAGAGAGAGAGAGAAAGAGAGAGACAGAGAGAGAGAGACAGAGAGAAAGAGATAGAGACAGAGAGAGAGAGAGAGAGAGGTAACTGACATAAAAGTTTGAAATGAAGAAATGATATGATTATATTTACTAAATGTTGTTTCAGTGAATACCAGGTCATTATTGACATCCTTTCTGCAATTGTTTCAGTGAATACAAGGTCATTATTGACATCCTTTCTGCAATTGTTTCAGTGAATACAAGGTCATTATTGACATCCTTTCTGCAATTGTTTCAGTGAATACAAGGTCATTATTGACATCAATTCTGCAATTGTTTCAGTGAATACAAGGTCATTATTGACATCCTTTCTGCAATTGTTTCAGTGAATACAAGGTCATTATTGACATCCTTTCTGCAATTGGTTCAGTGAATACAAGGTCATTATTGACATCCTTTCTGCAATTGTTTCAGTGAATACAAGGTCATTATTGACATCCTTTCTGCAATTGTTTCAGTGAATACAAGGTCATTATTGACATCAATTCTGCAATTGTTTCAGTGAATACAAGGTCATTATTGACATCCTTTCTGCAATTGTTTCAGTGAATACAAGGTCATTATTAACATCAATTCTGCAATTGTTTCAGTGAATACAAGGTCATTATTGACATACTTTCTGCAATTGGTACTCCCGTACTGGATGTATCAGCCATCTTTAAGACTTCAGGCAAAGGGGGGTTCAGGCCGAGAGTGTCTGCATCTTCTTCTTCACAACCACTACCATCAAATATACAACAAGAGCAGTCAACTACAAGAGTAACACCATCTTTCGTTGTAACATCGCAAGCAATAGTATTGACAACCACAACTAGAACACCGACAGAACAAGTTACAGAAGCTTCTACCCTCCCATCAACCGAACTCACCCCAGGTAACATCTGTTTCATAGTGTGACCAAAGTTGACAGACAGACAGACATACCTACAGACAATCATACAGGAAAACAAGTTTGCTATATGTACATATATTCGTTATCAAACATATATATATATATACCGTTATGGTAAAATGCAATCTCCTTATATGATTCCAGCATTGCTTGTGCTTTTGCTCTTCGACACTGAACTTTCAACAAAATTAATGTTGTAAATAAATGTTTAAACAGAATTCGTGAATATTGTCTGGTCAAATAGGAATAAAACAGAACTGTGCACATTGTCTAGTCACATAGGAATAAAACAGAACTGTGCACATTGTCTAGTCAAATAGGAATAAAACAGAACTGTGCACATTGTCTAGTCAAATAGGAATAACAAACGAAGAGCTTCTAAAGCGAACAAATTGTGCGTTATTGTAGAGCATCAAGAAACTAGAAAAAAGTCTATGAATTCGATGGTCATGTATGTTATATTATAAGCAGTAGCGTTGACTAGGACAGCTCTACAATAGACAGCGGGTGAGAAATGAATATATTGAGCAGTAGCGTTGACTATGACAGCTCTACAAATAGACTGCGGGTGAGAAATGAATATATTGAGCAGTAGCGTTGACTAGGACAGCTCTACAAATAGACAGCGGGTGAGAAATGAATATATTGAGGCCCAAAAGAAACATGGAGGAGTAATGTGGAAAGAGAATTTAAAGATATCAATTGGAAATGTGACACACACATATTTCTATAGATACTCAATAATAATAATAATAATAATAATTCCTCTCGTACCGTTATACGTTACATAGGGCCTGCAAGTAATTTCTCCATACCGCTCTATCTTGGGCAACTCGCTCAATCTCCTCCATGGAACTGAGACCGATATTTCCTGCCTATCTCAGCAAAGTTCGTTTCGGGTCTCCTTAAGTCGACCTCTCTTTCTTGAACCCTTTGCATCCTCATTTCAATGCCTGCTTTGATATTCGTTGATCATTTCTTCTCAAGGTGTGTCCAACATATCTCCATCTTCTCTTTCTTATAACAGTTGTCACTAGTGGTTGACCAGACATGTCTCTGATTTCATCACTTCTTCTGAATTCGCTCCATTTTATATTTATTATTTTTCGCAGACATCTATTTTCAAATGCATTCAACTTGCTTTCTATATCTTTAGTCATTTTCCAACTCTCGCTAGCATATGTTAGGATTGATACAACATTTGAAGTGAAAATTCGTAATTTAGTTTTAATACTATATAACTTGCAGTTCCATATTTTATTTAGACTTTTAAAAGCTGATGTTGCTTTGCCAATTCGTATCATAATTTCTTTTTAACATTTTCTGTGCAATCAAAATTGCTACCCAAATAGGTGAACTGCTCTGTTATTTTTATCATTTTAGATTCCAGTGTGATATCTGCATTACTTGCCATAGGTGTCTTCATTATATTTGTTTTTTTCAAAGCTTATCTGCAGTCCAACTTTTGATGCTATAGATGACAAGTTGTCTGTTTTTCTTTGCATATCTTGGTTGTTTCTACTTAAAATCTGAGCGTCTGTAGCTCAAGCGGTAGTGAGCTCGATCACGAACCCAAGCGTACCTGGTTCAAACCCAACGGTGGGCAAGTTTGAAGCAAATTCGTTTCCGTGGGATTTTTACAAAAAGGTAAAAATAGACCTCACCGTTCAGAAAGCAATGGCAAACTACTGGACGTATAAATGGTGCCTAGAAAATCAAAGACTAGTTTACTGTGGTTGATGGCTACGTCCTTTAGGATATGCCACGATTTTCATTTTCATTCTACTTAACAAGGCAATATCATCTGCAAAAACCAAATATTCTAGTTGACTATTTTCTACCCAATCAATGTCAGTTTTTCCCCTGCAACATTTTCGCATCACCCAGTCAATGGCCACTCCAAACAATAGCGAAGATAGAATACAGCCTTGCTTTACTCCGGTTTCAACCATAAACCAGTCGCTGTGTCCACCATCAGTGCAAACTGCACACTGTGAACCATCATAGAGGCTCTTAATAATGTTTATTATTTTGTCTGGTATTCCATAGCATCTCAGAATATTCCACAGGGAGATTCTGTGTAGACTATCAAAGGTTTTTTTAAAATCGATGAAATTTAGTATAAGTGGTTGTTGCTTCTCAATATGTTCCTCCAAAATTAGTCGTAGGGTAATTATTTGGTCTAAGCAGCTTCTCCCAGGTCTAAAACCAGCTTGTTCTTCTCTCAGGGTTGTGTCCACTGTTCCTTTGATTCTATTAAGAATGATTTTGCAAAAAGTCTTGGTCATTACTGATAATAGGGTGACCCCTCTCCAGTTGTTGCAATCTTTGAGATCACCTTTTGGGGATCTTAACAATTATTCCCTTTTTCCATTGATCTGGGACAGTTTCTTCTTCCCATACTTTATTAAATAGTTCTTGCACCTGGCTAATAGTTGTATCATCAGCCGCTTTGAGCATTTCTGCAGTAATGTGGTCATCATTGTTTATCAAGGAATGGATTGCCTCCTTGACCTCAGCTACACTTATCATTTCTTCGTTAATTGGTAGGGAGCTGTTTCTTGCCTCTTCGTCAAACTTGAGTAGTACTGGTGGATCAGGTCTATTTAATATTTCTTCAAAATGTTCTGCCCATCTTTTCTTCTGCTCGGTATCTGATGTTAGAACTTTACCATCTTTACTCTTGATTGGGCCACCCTTTGAAACAAAAGTTCCAGTAAGTTGTTTTAGTGTGTTGTATAGCATTTTACTGTTTCCAGTCTTAGCTGCCTTTACACCTTCTTCAGTCAGTCGATTGACATATGCTCTTTTATCTCTTCTAGCCGCTCTTTTCACTTCCTTGTCTTTTAGTCTATATTGCTCTTTAGCTTGGATTTCATCTGTTGCATCCTTAGTATTAAATATTGCTAGTTTCATCTTTCTTCTTTCTTGAATACATTTCCAGGTGTCATCGCTTATGCAGGGTTTTCTGTCTTTCGTCTTTAATCCTGCGCTACTATTTGCTGCCCCCAATAGTGTGTCCTTTATCTTAGTCCATTTGTCTTCAATGTTCTGTTCATTTTCACCATTGAGTATCTCGAACCTGTTCTTAAGTTCGAGCTGATATTCCTCTTTTACTTCTTTATTTTGTAGCCTTTGACTGTCTATTCGCAGTTGTTCTTTTTTAGTATGGTGAATTTTCAATTTCAGTTTCAATTTACCTATGCATAAATTATGATTACTTCCTACATCTGCCCTTCTGTATGCACGGATATCCAGCAATGATGTTCTAAATTGTGTATTTATGCACATATGGTCAATCTGATTCCTGGTCACTCCATCTGGTGAGTGCCAAGTAAGTTTATGAATTTCCTTATGTGCAAAGATGGTACCTCCAATTACTAAGTTTGACAGCATACATAACTCCGCCAGTCTTTCTCCATTCTCATTCATTGTGTTTATTCCTTGTTTTCCTATAGCTCTCTCTACCCCTACATTATCACTTCCAACCTTGGCATTAAAGTCCCCCATTACTAATAACATGTCATGGTTTTGGGTCTTGTTAATTTGATCTTGTAGTTGCTCATAAAATGTGTCTTTCTTATCATCGTCAGCCTCATTTGTTGGTGCATAACACTGCAGTATTGTCTTATTGACATGCCTGGTACGGATACAGAAGCGGGCTCTAATTATCCGACTCGAGATGGGTTCCCATTCTAACATGCTCTTTGCTACACTAGGTGTCATCATTATACCCACTCCTTCAAAATGCTTACCATCTTCTCTTCCTGAATATATGAAAGTTAATCCACTAACTACTCTTCTATCTGTTCCAGGCCAGCTCACCTCACTTAACCCCAGTATGTCCAGCTCGTATCTCTTCATTTCTTCTGCAATTTGGGCTGATTTTGTAACCGTGACCATCGTTCTTACATTCCAAAATTCAATTTTAGTGTGTGTCTTTGAGCCAAGTAATGTACGAGTCGGGTTACTGACTTCCGCAAAGCGACTTTCATCAGCAACCGTCATTGATGCACTAGGTGCACCGCACACCACCTGGCTGGTCGGTTTACCGGTATGGCGTCCTTTCTTACAAGTTTCTGTAGCTATTTCAATTTCTTGTGATGAGGTAGCTGGCCTCACGCACAAGTCCTCCTCCTTTTTCATCCGGGCTTGGAACCGGCATTGGTAGAGTTACATAGTACATAGATACACAGTAGACACTAGAAATACAATTCTACAACGTGACACACACATATTTCTATAGATATACAGTAGGCACTAGAAATACAATATTGTTTACAAATATATTTTTAAACACTATATCTTTAGTTAGACGATGTTTCTAATTTTTTGATCAAATTTGTGAATATCTTATTTGTTAGCTCTTCTATCGGTCAGTTATATGTCCCAGTACAATTTAAAGTTACCAGTTACCTAGAGATTTAGCTTAGTTAAGCATTTCAACTTTTTAAAATTAATCAAATTATCTAGTTTCGAATACTTTAAGACTTAACGACAGTGCTTATAATCCATCATGGCCGCCATTTCCATGGCAACCAGACAAGTAATTAATGTAAGAGTTATATAATATTTCATCCCAGACCACCCCTGGTACTACCTGATATATATTATTTCATTTGACTAAGGAAATGAGCAACCGTTTGTCCCATACCATTTTAGAGATTGTGGTTTAACATGGGAAACGTTAGTTAGATATGTTGCAGGTCTGCAGTGGTGGAAATCTCTTGTAGAAGATTTATGTGTCTATCGGGAACTGGAAGAAGGTATAGATCAGTGGCGGCTCGTCATTTAGGGCCAGTAGGGCCGGACCCCACCAAAAATAATGTATAACGTGGTATTTATTCTTTTATAAATTAACATATAGCAACCGAAAAACCATGATTTATCCGTAAAAAATGTCTGGCCCCACCAACAAAAATGATCACGATCCGCCACTGATATAAGATATATCGATAGATTTATCTTTTTGAAGATGTATGTATATAACTGGAAGTAAATGATGATACAGATATACAGATAGATTTATCTTGTATCTGTCAAGGAAGATTTGGGGATGTCTGTCTGTGGATTTTCTATCCATCCCGGAAAGGAATCAGAATTATACTGTCCTACCACTAGCGGACATGAGGGTTGTCTGTGCTGCCCAATGATGCAGCATTCAAGGTAGGGGTCACTGTGCTTATTCCCCACCTGCCTTCTGGTTATGCCTAGTACTACTCTACCCTAGGCACTTGTTCACAAGTGAAAGACAAGAGACTCATAACGTGCCTAGTCACTGCATCTTTATACTGAGTGGCAGTCATGTGCCTAGTCATTACATCTTTCTACTAAGTGGCAGTCATGTGCCTAGTCATTACATCTTTATACTGAGTGGCAGTCATGTGTCTAGTCATTACATCTTTCTACTAAGTGGCAGTCATGTGCCTAGTCATTACATCTTTATACTGAGTGGCAGTCATGTGTCTAGTCACTGCATCTTTATACTGAGTGGCAGTCATGTGCCTAGTCATTACATCTTTATACTGAGTGACAGTCATGTGTCTAGTCACTGCATCTTTATACTGAGTGGCAGTCATGTGCCTAGTCATTACATCTTTCTACTAAGTGGCAGTCATGTGCCTAGTCACTGCATCTTTATACTGATTGGCAGTCATGTGCCAAGTCATTACATCTTTCTACTAAGTGGCAGTCATGTGCCTAGTCATTACATCTTTATACTGAGTGGCAGTCATGTGTCTAGTCACTGCATCTTTATACTGAGTGGCAGTCATGTGCCTAGTCACTGTTTCTTTATACTGAGTGGCAGTCATGTGCCTAGTCATTACATCTTTCTACTGAGTGGCAG
Source organism: Arion vulgaris (assembly GCA_020796225.1). Taxonomy (NCBI): domain Eukaryota; kingdom Metazoa; phylum Mollusca; class Gastropoda; order Stylommatophora; family Arionidae; genus Arion; species Arion vulgaris. Next base: position 2,106,158 of record CM036763.1, on the reverse strand, counting down.
TCATGTGCCTAGTCATTACATCTTTCTACTGAGTGGCAGTCATGTGCCTAGTCATTACATCTTTCTACTAAGTGGCAGTCATGTGCCTAGTCATTACATCTTTCTACTGAGTGACAGTAATGTGGTTAGTCAATAAATCTTTATGATGATGGCTGTCCGTCACCAGAAAGTTGCGCATATCGGTTTTCTATTTTCACATCTTGTTTGTATCATGCTGTCTTCTTTCCAAGTCTAGAAGAAGTATCTACCTTGATCGATCCAAGTCTAGAAGAAGTATCTACCTTGATCAATAGAAAGTTCATAAGAAATTTGAAATGACATTTGTCTATAATTACAGGTGTGACAGAAAAGGCCAGCGCTTATGTCATGGCAATCAAAATCTCAAATAGGACACCAAGAGGGTAAGCAGACTCCTACAGGTATTTGTAACCTTACAGGTAGGCACATCTTTACAGTTAGGTGTAACTTTACAGGTAGACAAAACCTTACAGGAAAGGTGTAATCGTACAGGTAAACACAATCTTACAGGTAGACACAATGTTACAGGTAGACCCAATCTTACAGGTAGACCCAATCTTACAGGTAGACACATCCTTACAGGTAGACACAATCTTACAGGTAGGTGTAATTGTAAATGCAGACACAATCTTACAGGTAGACACAATCTTACAGGTAGACACAATCTTCAAGTAGACACAATGTTACAGGTAGACACAATGTTACAGGTAGACACAACCTTACAGGTAGACACATCCTTACAGGTAGGTGTAATCTTACAGGTAGACACAACCTTACAGGTAGACACAACCTTACAGGCAGACATAACCTTAACGGTAGATGCAACTGTATAGGTGGACACAACCTTACAGGTTGACAGAATCTTACAGGTAGACACAACCTTACAGGTAGACACAACCTTACAGGTAGACACAACCTTATAGGTAGACACAACCTTACAGATAAACCTTACTTTACTGGTAGTTGTAATCTTACAAGTAGACACAATCTTAAGGTAGGGGCAATCTTGCAGGTAGAAAGAATCTTACAGGTAGACATAATGTTACAGGTAGGTGTAATCTTACAGGCAGACACAACCTTACAGGTAGGCACAATCTTACAGGTAAACACAATCTTACAAGTAGGTGTAATCTTACAGGTATACACAATCTGACAGGTAGGTGTAATCTTACAGGTAGACACAATCTGACAGGTAGGTGTAATCTTACAGGTAGACACAACCTTACAGGTAGGCACAATCTTACAGGTAAACACAATCTTACAAGTAGGTGTAATCTTACAGGTAGACACAATCTGACAGGTAGGTGTAATCTTACAGGTAGACCCAATCTGACAGGTAGGTGTAATCTTACAGGTAGACACAACCTTACAGGTAGACACAATCTTACAAGTAGGTGTAATCTTACAGGTAGACACAATCTGACAGGTAAGTGTAATCTTACAGGTAGACACAATCTGACAGGTAGGTGTAATCTTACAAGTAGACACAATCTGACAGGTAGGTGTAATCTTACAGGTAGACACAACCTTACAGGTAGACACAATCTTACAAGTAGGTGTAATCTTACAGGTAGACACAATCTGACAGGTAAGTGTAATCTTACAGGTAGACACAATCTGACAGGTAGGTGTAATCTTACAGGTAGACACAATCTGACAGGTAGGTGTAATCTTACAGGTGGACACAACCTTACAGGTAGACACAACCTTACAGGTAGGCACAATCTTACAGGTAGGCACAATCTTACAGGTAGGCACAATCTTATAGGTAGACACAACCTTACAGGTAGGCATAACCTTACAGGTAGACACAATCTTACAAGTAGGTGTAATCTTACAGGTAGACACAATCTTACAAGTAGGTGTAATCTTACAGGTAGACACAATCTTACAAGTAGGTGTAATCTTACAGGTAGACACAATCTTACAAGTAGGTGTAATCTTACAGGTAGACACAACCTACAGGTATGTTTAACTCTTTAGTAGCTATAAATGTACAGATAGCTATACATGTACAGATAGCTATAAATGTACAGATAGCTATAAATGTACAGATAGCTATAAATGTACAGATAGCTATAAATGTACAGATAGCTATAAATGTACAGATAGCTATAAATGTACAGATAGCTATAAATGTACAGGTCACTATAAATGTGCAGGTAGGTATACAGGTAGATATAAATGGTAAGTAGAAACTGATGCAATAAATATGAGAATGGATATAGTTATAAAAGAACAGAAAGTAAACAAAGATGTTAGTTGATAGATAACAAGTTGTGAAGATGTTTGCATATATTTCAAATATATATTGATTCATGAATCTAACACATTTTATGTTCAAATACTCGTACAACAAATTAAATACTTGTCCGTCCAGCAAATTGTGCGTCATTGAAGACTATCATTAGAAGAAAACTGAAGATTGAGATCAAATGTGTATGTACGTTGTATGCTAGTGAGGGCAGTAGCTAAGATATCTCTTCCATGGAAAGCGGATAGGGAAAAAGGTCTGGACCGACACAGGAAACAGAGAATAACGGTGAAGAGTTGAAAGAGTGTGCCCCTGACATGGGCAACAAATAAACAGATACAGGTATTAAGAGCTTCCGAAAAACAAGTAGACAAACACGGGACTCGAACCACTTACCCTAGTCCTTACGACACCAATCGCCTAGCCTAGCAATACGAGCGTCCTTACGTACACAACCAATGAGCCATTCTACCATTTGGTGTTATAATACTTGGAGTCTCCGAAAGGAGTTAATTCTTTTTTGTTTCATGTGTGAAAGCCTACACGCTGTGATATAACAAAAACAAGGTTCACCTTTGGTTGACAGGTATGTGCCTCGGCTTTAAAAGGCTGTAATCTCATACTTAAGAAATAAACAAACAAAAAAACAAGGAAATACTTAGTAGAAAGGCATCAGAACGGTGAATAACGGACATTTCTTAGAAGAACAGACTTCGTTCAGCAGCAAACTAGACTAGATACTAGCAAGTCAATCAAACTAATCACGACAGAGATGAAGTGTCTATGCAGAATGTTGGGAGTATCAAGAAGAAAACTAGTCACAACAGAGATGAAGTGTTTGCATAGAAGGCTGGGAGTATCAAGAAGAAAACTAGTCACAACAGAGATGAAGTGTTTGCATAGAATGCTGGGAGTATCAAGAACAGACCAGTTTAATAATGACGACATCCGGACAAAAGTTGGTACAACATCAGTACTCAACGTCATCAAGAAATAAGAAAAGCGATGGTTTGGCTGCAATCACAGACTTTTATCCATGCATGTTTTCTCAGTGACTCAATGAGTATGCTCTGGAAGATTGAAACAGGATGGGCTAGGAGACATTGGATGGAGTCGCTGGGGAGGTCTAAGCTGACAAAGATCACTTTTATTTTTGTGCCAGGGCATGCAGGTGTAAGGGGGAATGAACGTACGGATAGGCTTGCAGGTATGGCTGTTGTACAAAGCGGGCAAGCAATGGACCAGGCTGATATTATAAATTCTCTAAGAGAGAGAGGATGTGTACATGATTCACGTAATAGTGGTGAATCTACAACACTAACCAGACTGCAAGAACTCAAAGTTAGGTGTGATGTAGCTCGACAAAAACGCTATGCTGGCAGACAAAGAAGAATTGTAAACCAACAAAGAACCGATGTCGTTAGTCGCCACACGCTGATGGACATACTCAGGGAGAGATCGGAGCACTTATGGACTAATTTGTTCGACGTGCAGTGATGGTGATCCGACAACTAAACTAAACTAAAGAAACAACAAATTAAATAGTTCGACCACATAAGCAGATTACCAACAAGCAGTGCACCCCAAAGCGCAATGTTGCTCCGATACAATGGATACAAAACAAAAGGCCGTCAAAGCAAAAGATTTAAAAAAGAAATAACAGAGGCAGTGTAAAACACTATTTATGAAATATATATTTATATTCTAGAAATCTTCTCAAATCCTGACGCTGTGAAGCAAAGCATGATTAGAGAAATCTTATCTTATCCTGACACTGTGAAGCAAAACATGATTAGAGAAATCTTATCTTATCCTGACACTGAAGCAAAGCATGATTGGAGAAATCTTATCTTATCCTGACACTGTGAAGCAAAGCATGATTAGAGAAATCTTATCTTATCCTGACACTGTGAAGCAAAGCATGATCAGAGAAATCTTATCTTATCCTGACACTGTGAAGCAAAGCATGATTAGAGAAATCTTATCTTATCCTGACACTGTGAAGCAAAGCATGATCAGAGAAATCTTATCTTATCCTGACACTGTGAAGCAAAGCATGATTAGAGAAATCTTATCTTATCCTGACACTGTGAAGCAAAGCATGATCAGAGAAATCTTATCTTATCCTGACACTGTGAAGCAAAGCATGATTAGAGAAATCTTATCTTATCCTGACACTGAAGCAAAGTATGTTTGGAGAAATCTTATCTTATCCTGACGCTGTGAAGCAAAGCATGATTAGAGAAATCTTATCTTATCCTGACACTGTGAAGCAAAACATGATTAGAGAAATCTTATCTTATCCTGACACTGAAGCAAAGCATGATTAGAGAAATCTTATCTTATCCTGACACTGTGAAGCAAAGCATGATTAGAGAAATCTTATCTTATCCTGACACTGTGAAGCAAAGCATGATCAGAGAAATCTTATCTTATCCTGACACTGTGAAGCAAAGCATGATTAGAGAAATCGTATCTTATCCTGACACTGTGAAGCAAAGCATGATCAGAGAAATCTTATCTTATCCTGACACTGTGAAGCAAAGCATGATTAGAGAAATCTTATCTTATCCTGACACTGAAGCAAAGCATGATTGGAGAAATCTTATCTTATCCTGACACTGTGAAGCAAAGCATGATTAGAGAAATCTTATCTTATCCTGACACTGTGAAGCAAAGAATGATTAGATAAATCTTATCTTATCCTGACACTGTGAAGCAAAGCATGATTAGAGAAATCTTATCTTATCCTGACACTGTGAAGCAAAGCATGATTGGAGAAATCGTATCTTATCCTGACACTGTGAAGCAAAACATGATTAGAGAAATCTTATCCTGACACTGTAAAGCAAAACATGAATGGAGAAATCTTATCCTGACACTGTGAAGCAAAGCATGATTAGAGAAATCTTATCTTATCCTGACACTGTGAAGCAAAGCATGATTAGAGAAATCTTATCTTATCCTGACACTGTGAAGCAAAACATGATTAGAGAAATCTTATCTTATCCTGACACTGTGAAGCAAAGCATGATTGGAGAAATCTTATCTTATCCTGACACTGTGAAGCAAAGCATGATTGGAGAAATCTTATCTTATCCTGACACTGTGAAGCAAAGCATGATTAGAGAAATCTTATCTTATCCTGACACTGTGAAGCAAAGCATGATCAGAGAAATCTTATCTTATCCTGACACTGTGAAGCAAAGCATGATTAGAGAAATCTTATCTTATCCTGACACTGTGAAGCAAAGCATGATCAGAGAAATCTTATCTTATCCTGACACTGTGAAGCAAAGCATGATTAGAGAAATCTTATCTTATCCTGACACTGAAGCAAAGCATGATTGGAGAAATCTTATCTTATCCTGACACTGTGAAGCAAAGCATGATTAGAGAAATCTTATCTTATCCTGACACTGTGAAGCAAAGAATGATTAGATAAATCTTATCTTATCCTGACACTGTGAAGCAAAGCATGATTAGAGAAATATTATCTTATCCTGACACTGTGAAGCAAAACATGATTAGAGAAATCTTATCCTGACACTGTAAAGCAAAACATGAATGGAGAAATCTTATCCTGACACTGTGAAGCAAAGCATGATTAGAGAAATCTTATCTTATCCTGACACTGTGAAGCAAAGCATGATTAGAGAAATCTTATCTTATCCTGACACTGTGAAGCAAAACATGATTAGAGAAATCTTATCTTATCCTGACACTGTGAAGCAAAGCATGATTGGAGAAATCTTATCTTATCCTGACACTGTGAAGCAAAGAATGATTAGAGAAATCTTATCTTATCCTGACACTGTGAAGCAAAACATGATTAGAGAAATCTTATCTTATACTGACACTGTGAAGCAAAGCATGATTAGAGAAATCTTATCTTATCCTGACACTGTGAAGCAAAGCATGATTGGAGAAATCTTATCTTATCCTGACACTGTGAAGCAAAGCATGATTAGAGAAATCTTATCTTATCCTGACACTGTGAAGCAAAACATGATTAGAGAAATCTTATCTTATCCTGACACTGTGAAGCAAAGCATGATTGGAGAAATCTTATCCTGACACTGAAGCAAAGCATGATTAGAGAAATCTTATCCTGACACTGTGAAGCAAAGCATGATTAGAGAAATCTTATCTTATCCTGACACTGTGAAGCAAAGCATGATTAGAGAAATCTTATCTTATCCTGACACTGAAGCAAAGCATGATTGGAGAAATCTTATCTTATCCTGACACTGTGAAGCAAAGCATGATTGGAGAAATCTTATCTTATCCTGACACTGAAGCAAAGCATGATTAGAGAAATCTTATCTTATCCTGACACTGTGAAGCAAAGCATGATTAGAGAAATCTTATCTTATCCTGACACTGTGAAGCAAAGCATGATTAGAGAAATCTTATCTTATCCTGACACTGTGAAGCAAAGCATGATTAGAGAAATCTTATCTTATCCTGACACTGTGAAGCAAAGCATGATTGGAGAAATCTTATCTTATCCTGACACTGAAGCAAAGCATGATTAGAGAAATCTTATCCTGACTTTGTGAAGCAAAACATGATTAGAGAAATCTTATCTTATCCTGACACTGTGAAGCAAAGCATGATTAGAGAAATCTTATCCTGACTTTGTGAAGCAAAGCATGACTGGAGAAATCTTATCTTATCCTGACACTGTGAAGCAAAGCATGATTGGAGAAATCTTATCTTATCCTGACACTGTGAAGCAAAGCATGATTGGAGAAAAGAAAGAATAAGTATCATTAGGACGCTGATAGTTAAACAGAGAAGGGCCCCAGCACTTGGCTATCATAAGTTATATATATTTGTCTCTCAGAAGTAATCATTTATATTTTATCTTCCCGATTAATTTAACTTCATTTTGTCCGTCTGATCAACATCAAACAAACATGACAAAAGATATTTTTATCAATGGAGAGAAAGTAGAAAATGTAAACAGTTTTGAATATCTTGTTTCACTGCTAACAACAGATAGAAATGTGAACAGTTTTGAATATCTTGGTTCACTGCTAACAACAGATGGAAATGTGAACAGTTTTGAATATCTTGGTTCACTGCTAACAACAGATAGAAATGTGAACAGTTTTGAATATCTTGGTTCACTGCTAACAACAGATGGAAATGTGAACAGTTTTGAATATCTTGGTTCACTGCTAACAACAGATAGAAATGTGAACAGTTTTGAATATCTTGGTTCACTGCTAACAACAGATAGAAATGTGAACAGTTTTGAATATCTTGGTTCACTGCTAACAACAGATAGAAATGTGAACAGTTTTGAATATCTTGGTTCACTGCTAACAACAGATAGAAATGTGAACAGTTTTGAATATCTTGGTTCACTGCTAACAACAGATAGAAATGTGAACAGTTTTGAATATCTTGGTTCACTGCTAACAACAGATAGAAATGTGAACAGTTTTGAATATCTTGGTTCACTGCTAACAACAGATAGAAATGTGAACAGTTTTGAATATCTTGGTTCACTGCTAACAACAGATAGAAATGTAAACAGTTTTGAATATCTTGTTTCACTGCTAACATCTAATGGAAATTGGATGAAGGAAATTAAAAGAACAAACATAACGGGGTTAGGCTCGGGAAAAAAATAATTTTCATGATTAATGAAGTGTACATTTTCTGGTATCCAGTTTAGAGGCTGAGTTAACATGATCTGTTTACATTTTTACTAAGTGACCAAACTACTTCATTCTCTGTTTTGCTATATAATTCAAGCACGGTCCTGTTCCAACCTTTTCTCTGATGCTGGTATTCATAACTGTCGATTCTTGTGTTGTTGGTGACTTTGCGGAGACATTTCATTTTGCATGTTGCTATTTTCTATGTATTTTTCTTATTCATTGTCCATGTTTGGTTTTGGTAACATAGAGTGGGTATGAAGATGCTATTGATCAACTGTTGTTTAGATGTCAGTGAGATGTTTGGATGTCTAAGTAGTGGCGCTAGTTGGTAGGTTATTGCATTTGCTTTCTGGACTCTAGTTTCTATCTCTCTGTCTAGTCTTCCATCCTCTGTACATATGCTTCCTATGTACTTGAATTCCTGTACTTGCTCTATTGTACTGCCATTAATGTCGATGTTTAGTGTATTATGTTTCCTTCCTATATTCATGACCTCAGTTTTGGCTATGTTTATGTTCATGTCATATTTGTTACAGTTATAATATAAGGTGTCGATATGATGTTGTAGCTCTTGTTGGTAAATCAAACATTGGTCGTCTGCAAATAACAATTCATTAATTGTTTCCGTTTCTAATTTTGAATCCTGTGTAATTTTATCCATGTATGTTATAAAAGTATAGGTGAGAGGACACACCTGTCTGACACCTTTATCCATGTATGTTATAAAAAGTATAGGTGAGAGAACACACCCCTGTCTGACGCCTTTATCCATGTATGTTATAAAAGTAGAGGTGAGAGGACACACCCCTGTCTGACGCCTGATCTAATAGGGAACCAGTCTGTCATTTCCACTGTTGTTCTTACTGAACTTTGACTTTCTTTGTATAGGGACATAATGTTGCCTAATAATTGTCCTTGTACACCATACTCCTCAAGGGTCTTCCAAAGTTTGTCTCTGTTGATCCTATCATAAGCCTTCTCCTGGGTCTTCCATAGTTTGTCTCTGTTGATCCTAACAAAAGCCTTCTCTTGGGTCTTCCATAGTTTGTCTCTGTTGATCCTATCAAAGCCTTCTCCTGGGTCTTCCATAGTTTGTCTCTGTTGATCCTATCAAAAGCCTTCTCCTGGGTCTTCCATAGTTTGTCTCTGTTGATCCTAACAAAAGCCTTCTCTTGGGTCTTCCATAGTTTGTCTCTGTTGATCCTAACAAAAGCCTTCTCTTGGGTCTTCCAAAGTTTGTCTCTGTTGATCCTATCATAAACCTTCTCCTGGGTCTTCCATAGTTTGTCTCTGTTGATCCTATCAAAAGCCTTCTCCTGGGTCTTCCATAGTTTGTCTCTGTTGATCCTATCAAAAGCCTTCTCTTGGGTCTTCCATAGTTTGTCTCTGTTGATCCTATCAAAAGCCTTCTCTTGGGTCTTCCAAAGTTTGTCTCTGTTGATCCTATCAAAAGCCTTCTCTTGGGTCTTCCATAGTTTGTCTCTGTTGATCCTATCAAAGCCTTCTCCTGGGTCTTCCATAGTTTGTCTCTGTTGATCCTATCATAAACCTTCTCCTGGTCAATAAAGATTATGTTCTTGTTTTTGTTATATTCAATTGTCTGCTCACAGATCTGTCTCAGTTTAAATATTGCATCTGTGCAACTGTGTTATATTCAATTGTCTGCTCACAGATCTGTCTCAGTTTAAATATTGCTCAGCAATGAGATGCTTTCTAGTATTTCTTACATACATCTTTCCTACATGATTCAGCAATATGCTTTCTAGTATTTCTTACATACATCTTTCCTACATGATTCAACATCTTTCCTACATGACTCAGCAATGAGATGCTTTCTAGTATTTCTTACATACATCTTTCCTACATGATTCAGCAATGAGATGCTTTCTAGTATTTCTTACATACATCTTTCCTACATGATTCAACATCTTTCCTACATGACTCAGCAATGAGATGCTTTCTAGTATTTCTTGCATACATCTTTCCTACATGATTCAGCAATGAGATGCTTTCTAGTATTTCTTACATACATCTTTCCTACATGATTCAACATCTTTCCTACATGACTCAGCAATGAGATGCTTTCTAGTATTTCTTACATACATCTTTCCTACATGATTCAGCAATGAGATGCTTTCTAGTATTTCTTACATACATCTTTCCTACATGATTCAGCAATGAGATGCTTTCTAGTATTTCTTACATACATCTTTCCTACATGATTCAACATCTTTCCTACATGACTCAGCAATGAGATGCTTTCTAGTATTTCTTACATACATCTTTCCTACATGATTCAGCAATATGCTTTCTAGTATTTCTTACATACATCTTTCCTACATGATTCAGCAATGAGATGCTTTCTAGTATTTCTTACATACATCTTTCCTACATGATTCAACATCTTTCCTACATGACTCAGCAATGAGATGCTTTCTAGTATTTCTTACATACATCTTTCCTACATGATTCAGCAATGAGATGCTTTCTAGTATTTCTTACATACATCTTTCCTACATGATTCAGCAATGAGATGTTCCTGTATTTCTTGGTATACATCTTTCCTACATGACTCAGCAATGAGATGCTTCTGTATGTCTGCATACATCTTTCCTACATGACTCAGCAATGAGATGCTTCTGTATGTTTCATAATCTCGTTTGTCTTCCTTGTTCTTCCAGATGGGGACTATAATTGCTCTCTGCCAGTCAGTTGGAGTCTCCTGAGCCTCCCATACTATAATTGCTCTCTGCCAGTCAGTTGGAGTCTCCTGAGCCTCCCATACTATATTAAATATTCTTGTCAACCATTTTATTGCTGTTGTTTTACAGAGCAATTATGGTCAGACAAAATTTCACTCGCCATGTCAAGTTGAACCCAGACCACTAACATAAGAAACGTGGTCTCTAACCAATACGCTAACGCTGCTCTCTACTCATCTATATTACTTAAACCTTATCTGTCTGTCTGTCTGTCTGTCTGTCTATCATCATCATTATCATCATCATCAGGTGCCGTCTCCACATCGAAGGTTTGCTGCAATGAATCTCCAGCATCCTTTGTCTTTCGCCTTGGTGTTGCACACTGCCAGACTGTAACCTGTCCATTTCTTAAAGTTTCCTCCCACTTATCTCTCGGTCTTTCTCTTGCTCTTCCCCCTCAACTTTTCCCTCTAGTAAATATTTTATCATGGTGTCATGTCTTTTTATGTGCCCAAAATACTTTACTTGTCTGAATTTATTTCTCTTAATAATTGTTTCTTCATGCCTAGTTAAAACTTGTTTATTTGTCTGTTTTTCTGTCCATGAAACTCTGCCTATTCTTCTATATATCCACATCTCAAATGCATCAATTCTGTCTTCTAACTGCTTGTTCATTGTCCATGTTTCGAGCCATACATTAATATAGGATATATATAGCATTTGATCATTCTCATTTTTAGCCTGTTTGTGATTTGTTTGAATGTCAGTAACTTTCTCATACTATTGAAATTATCCTAGGCCATTCCTATTCTCTTTTTTAATTTCTGTTATACATTTGCCATCATCTGTTATCATCTGACCAAGATATAAGAAACTTTTTACTTGATGTAGTAATTCTCCATGTATTTTTATATTCATTTTAGGTTTCTCCATTTCCTTGTTGATTACCATAGTATTTGTTTTCTGTATGTTAATGTCTAATCCATATTTCTTGCTAGTTCTGTCCAATTGGTCCACTAATTCTTGTAGATCTTGTTCACTTTCTGTCTATCAGTAATACAATATGTACATGCTTGACCTTCTGAAGTACCTTGCCTATGTTGATCTGTCAAACAGGGTAGACATAAGATGGACAGTCGATCGAGGACCCCTGGAGAACGTGAAAAACTTCTTAGTGGCCATCAAAGGAATTAGAAATCAAACATTACTCAAACAAAACTTACCTGGCGATCAAAGGTGGGCTATTTTATTTCTATAACTACAGAGTGTTATAGTTGTATTACTTGGGAGTGTTATAGTTGTATTACTTGGGAGTGTTATAGTTGTATTACTTGGGAGTGTTATAGTTGTATTACTTGGGAGTGTTATAGTTGTATTACTTGGGAGTGTTATAGTTGTATTACTTGGGAGTGTTATAGTTGTATTACTTGGGAGTGTTATAGTTGTATTACTTGGGAGTGTTATAGTTGTATTACTTGGGAGTGTTATAGTTGTATTACTTGGGAGTGTTATAGTTGTATTACTTGGGAGTGTTGTTGTATTATTCGGGAGTGTTATAGTTGTATTACTTGGGAGTGTTATAGTTGTATTACTTGGGAGTGTTATAGTTGTATTACTTGGGAGTGTTATAGTTGTATTACTTGGGAGTGTTATAGTTGTATTACTTGGGAGTGTTATAGTTGTATTACTTGGGAGTGTTATAGTTGTATTACTTGGGAGTGTTATAGTTGTATTACTTGGGAGTGTTGTTGTATTATTCGGGAGTGTTATAGTTGTATTACTTGGGAGTGTTATAGTTGTATTACTTGGGAGTGTTGTTGTATTATTCGGGAGTGTTATAGCATGGTTGTTTGACTTGAGAATGTTGTGGTAGAACTTGGGGGTGTTGTTATATTACTTGGAAGTCTTGTTGTACAGATGGTAGTGTTGTATAACTCGGGTGTTTTGGTGTACATCTCGGGAGTGTTGTTGTATTACCTGAAATGGTTGTTGTATTACTTGAAATTGTTGTTGTATTACTTGGAAATATTGTTTAATTATTGTTGTATGTTATAACTTCAGAGTTGTTGTTGTTGCAGCAGCTATTCATATATTGTACATGACTTCCATTTTATCTGTACAATAACAAACTGTAAATTTTGATGCCATCTACTATCTTGATGTCAATGACAAGTTCATGTCAGATGTCAATGACAAGTTCATGTCAGATGTCAATGACAAGTTCATGTCAGATGTCAGATAACAAATTCATGTCAGATGTCAGATAACAAGTTCAGGTCAGATGTCAATGACAAGTTCATGTCAGATGTCAATGACAAGTTCATGTCAGATGACAGATAACAAGTTCATGTCAGATGTCAATGACAAGTTCATGTCAGATGTCAATGACAAGTTCATGTCAGACGTCAATGACAAGTTCATGTCAGATGTCAGATAACAAGTTCATGTCAGATGACAAGTTTATGTCAGATGTCAGATGACAAGTTCATGTCAGATGTCAAGTTCATGTCAAATGTCAGATGACAAGTTCATGTCAGATGTCAGATGACAAGTTCATGTCAGATGTCAGATGACAAGTTCATGTCAGATGTCATATGACAAGTTCATGTCATATGTCATGACAAGTTCATGTCAGATATGAACCATATAAATGACAGTTATTTACTCAAGTATAATAAAAACAATTATAAAAAATTATTTAAAAATGAATGAATGAAATTCGTGTATTAAAATAAAAATTGTAAGTAAATGATATTCTAAGTACTCTTCTGTAACATGTGCATTCAAATGCATTATTGATCTTCTCTGTCGTGTTGTTAATGGTCCAAGTCCATTGGTACCAATAGTTTTATAATGTACGACAAACAAAATCTACCTTTCGACGAACCTATCTTTATCAAGAAACTTATTAAAGGATGTAACAAAGACAAACTTTGACAAAATACTAAGACAAAATACTAAGACAGAATACTAAGACAAAATACTAAGACAAAATACTGAGACAAAATACTGAGACAAAATACTGAGACAAAATACTGAGACAAAATACTAAGACAAAATACTAAACACGATGGACTCATTCCAGACTAATATAATTTCATCACTATGAACACTACTACTACTACTGTCACTAAGCGTCTTTGTTAGCTGGTACATCATCATCATAATTCCCATAGTGAACCAGACCATAATGATAACATTATCCACATAGTGAACACCAGACCATAATGATAACATTATCCACATAGTGAACCAGATCATAATGATAACATTATCTCCGTAGTGAACCAGACCATAACGATAACATTATCTCCATAGTGAACCAGATCATAATGATAACATTATCTCCGTAGTGAACCAGACCATAATGATAACATTATCCACATAGTGAACCAGACCATAATGATAACATTATCCACATAGTGAACCAGACCATAATGATAACATTATCCCCATAGTGAACCAGATCATAATGATAACATTATCCCCATAGTGGACCAGATCATAATGATAACATTATCTCCATAGTGAACCAGATCATAATGATAACATTATCTTCATAGTGAACCAGATCATAATGATAACATTATCCACATAGTGAACCAGACCATAATGATAACATTATGCACATAGTGAACCAGATCATAATGATAACATTATCCACACAGTGAACCAGATCATAATGATAACATTATTCCCATAGTGAACCAGATCATAATGATAACATTATCCACATAGTGAACCAGACCATAATGATAACATTATCTCCATAGTGAACCAGATCATAATGATAACATTATCCACATAGTGAACCAGACCATAATGATAACATTATCTCCAAAGTGAACCATATCATAATGATAACATTATCTCCATAGTGAACCAGATCATAATGATAACATTATCCACATAGTGAACCAGATCATAATGATAACATTATCCACATAGTGAACCAGATCATAATGATAACATTATCCCCATAGTGAACCAGATCATAATGATAACATTATCCCCATAGTGAACCAGACAATAATGATAACATTATCCACATAGTGAACCAGATCATAATGATAACATTATCCCCATAGTGAACCAGATCATAATGATAACATTATCCCCATAGTGAACCAGACAATAATGATAACATTATCCACATAGTGAACCAGATCATAATGATAACATTATCCCCATAGTGAACCAGACAATAATGATAACATTATCCCCATAGTGAACCAGACAATAATGATAACATTATCCCCATAGTGAACCAGATCATAATGATAACATTATCCACATAGTGAACCAGACAATAATGATAACTAGTTTGTGTTTAGTTATATTATTTCTTATGATTGACATGTGACATTTATTGTGATTGGACCAGATACATCACTGTAACACCACTGAGTCCAGATACCAGATATTTTGTCAATGTCAAGGCCAACGGTCAAGATGGTGTGCTGATAGAGCGCGATTTGGAATTTAGAACTGCTCCAGCTGGATATGTGCCAGGTAAGCCATGACTGAAGATATGTGCCAGGTAAGCCATGACTGAAGATATGTGCCAGGTAAGCCATGACTGAAGATATGTGCCAGGTAAGCCATGACTGAAGATATGTGCCAGGTAAGCCATGACTGAAGATAAAATGATGTTCTACATATAAGAAACATTGAGTAAATGATGTTCTACATATAAGAAACATTGAGTAAATGATGTTCTACATATAAGAAACATTGAGTAAATGATGTTCTACATATAAGAAACATTGAGTAAATGATGTTCTACATATAAGAAACTACAAGTAAATGATGTTATAGTTGACAATTTTAACAAAGATGAGAACGATAGCTGCCTCAAATACAACATGAAGATCAACATACAAAAGACAGAAGTCATGAAGATCAACATACAAAAGACAGAAGTCATGAAGATCAACATACAAAAGACAGAAGTCATGAATATAAACAGAGAACATAAAGATATTAACATTCAAATAAATGACCAAACGCTAAAGCAGGTGAGAGAATTCAAATACCTTGGAAGTATCTTCACATCTGATAGTAGACTGGACAGAAAGATCGAAACTAGAATCCAACAAGCCAACAAGATTACATACCAACCAGTGGCGGCTTGTGATCATTTTTGTTGGTAGGGCCAGACAAATATTTTTGGAAAAATCATGGATTTGGGTTGTTATTTTTTAATTTATAAAAATAATAATTACACAGTACACATTATTTTTGGTGGGGCCCGGCCCCATTGGCACTTAATGACGAGCCGCCTCTGATACCAGCTTACCTCAATCTTGAAACACCCAGCAATTCCAGTAGACTAAAAGACAGATTATAAATTCAATCTTTATACCAACACTGTGCTACCAGAGCCAAACATGGGCACTGACAAAAGAACAAGAAAGGAAAATTACCACATGCGAAATGAGATGCCTGAGGAAAGCAGTAAATAAAACAAGAAGAGACCATATAAGAAATAAGGAAATTAGAAGAACAGTCGGAACAACACCTGCTATTAGATTTATTGAAAAACAGAGACTCAAATGGTTTGGCCACTTGGTCAGAATGAACCCGAATACACCAGTTGCAAGAGCGTACAACCTGAAAATGGAATCATCAAGAGGAAGGGCAGACCAAGAAAAAGATGGGTTGATGGAGTTACAAACATCTTAAAACTCCACAATACCACACCATATCAAGTGACTGAGCGTGCATTATCTCGGAGATCGATCATCAGTTAAACTTGCTACACCTAGCGGCAAAAAAGCAGAGAAGGACAACAGAAGAAAGAAAAAAGAAAACGTTTGATTATCAGGGCTGTCAGTACTCAATATTTTTGTGATTTGTTTAGACTTGAATCCTTCAGTGATTCCATGTTTTAATTTTGTTTGTGAATCCCTCGCGCTAAGCAGACTGAGAGAGAAAGGTGTTTTTATTTTTTGTGTCTGAATCGCTCGCCTAAGAGACTGAGAGAGAAAGGTGTTTTTATTTTGTGTGGAATCGCTCGCCTAAGACTAGAGAGAAAGTAGCCGACATTGATACAGCCTGAAATAACCGATATACAAACTATGCCAAAAATTGATTAATCAAGATCGAACTGGCGTGTTGGACCGCTGGACGATGAAAATATTTATTGAAGAGGAATCTGAGCATGTATCGACATGTTCCAGTGCTATGATTATAGTTATCATATAACTGATAACTGATAACTGATACCTGATAACTGATAACTCACCTATGTTCCCTCAATATTAATATTTCTGTGGGTGTTTGTGTTTTCTTAGTATCCGCCTGTTATGTTGTATGGTTATATGTCCACCAAGTCATGAAATCTGTATGTTTTCTAACTGTTATGTGGTATGGTCATATGTCCACCAAGTCATGAAATCTGTATGTTTTCTAACTGTTATGTGGTATGGTCATATGTCCACCAAGTCATGAAATCTGTATGTTTTCTAACTGTTATGTGGTATGTTCATATGTCCACCAAGTCATGAAATCTGTATGTTTTCTAACTGTTATGTTGTATGGTCATATGTCCACCAAGTCATGAAATCTGTATGTTTTCTAACTGTTATGTGGTATGGTCATATGTCCACCAAGTCATGAAATCTGTATGTTTTCTAACTGTTATGTGGTATGGTTATATGTCCACCAAGTCATGAAATCTGTATGTTTTCTAACTGTTATGTGGTATGGTTATATGTCCACCAAGTCATGAAATCTGTATGTTTTCTAACTGTTATGTGGTATGTTCATATGTCCACCAAGTCATGAAATCTGTATGTTTTCTAACTGTTATGTAGTATGTTCATATGTCCACCAAGTCATGAAATCTGTATGTTTTCTAACTGTTATGTGGTATGGTCATATGTCCACCAAGTCATGAAATCTGTATGTTTTCTAACTGTTATGTGGTATGGTCATATGTCCACCAAGTCATGAAATCTGTATGTTTTCTAACTGTTATGTGGTATGGTTATATGTCCACCAAGTCATGAAATCTGTATGTTTTCTAACTGTTATGTGGTATGGTCATATGTCCACCAAGTCATGAAATCTGTATGTTTTCTAACTGTTATGTGGTATGGTTATATGTCCACCAAGTCATGAAATCTGTATGTTTTCTAACTGTTATGTGGTATGTTCATATGTCCACCAAGTCATGAAATCTGTATGTTTTCTAACTGTTATGTGGTATGTTCATATGTCCACCAAGTCATGAAATCTGTATGTTTTCTAACTGTTATGTTGTATGGTCATATGTCCACCAAGTCATGAAATCTGTATGTTTTCTAACTGTTATGTGGTATGGTCATATGTCCACCAAGTCATGAAATCTGTATGTTTTCTAACTGTTATGTGGTATGGTTATATGTCCACCAAGTCATGAAATCTGTATGTTTTCTAACTGTTATGTGGTATGGTTATATGTCCACCAAGTCATGAAATCTGTATGTTTTCTAACTGTTATGTGGTATGTTCATATGTCCACCAAGTCATGAAATCTGTATGTTTTCTAACTGTTATGTAGTATGTTCATATGTCCACCAAGTCATGAAATCTGTATGTTTTCTAACTGTTATGTGGTATGGTCATATGTCCACCAAGTCATGAAATCTGTATGTTTTCTAACTGTTATGTGGTATGGTCATATGTCCACCAAGTCATGAAATCTGTATGTTTTCTAACTGTTATGTGGTATGGTTATATGTCCACCAAGTCATGAAATCTGTATGTTTTCTAACTGTTATGTGGTATGGTCATATGTCCACCAAGTCATGAAATCTGTATGTTTTCTAACTGTTATGTGGTATGGTTATATGTCCACCAAGTCATGAAATCTGTATGTTTTCTAACTGTTATGTGGTATGGTTATATGTCCACCAAGTCATGAAATCTGTATGTTTTCTAACTGTTATGTGGTATGGTCATATGTCCACCAAGTCATGAAATCTGTATGTTTTCTAACTGTTATGTGGTATGGTCATATGTCCACCAAGTCATGAAATCTGTATGTTTTCTAACTGTTATGTGGTATGGTTATATGTCCACCAAGTCATGAAATCTGTATGTTTTCTAACTGTTATGTGGTATGGTCATATGTCCACCAAGTCATGAAATCTGTATGTTTTCTAACTGTTATGTGGTATGGTTATATGTCCACCAAGTCATGAAATCTGTATGTTTTCTAACTGTTATGTGGTATGGTTATATGTCCACCAAGTCATGAAATCTGTATGTTTTCTAACTGTTATGTGGTATGGTCATATGTCCACCAAGTCATGAAATCTGTATGTTTTCTAACTGTTATGTGGTATGGTTATATGTCCACCAAGTCATGAAATCTGTATGTTTTCTAACTGTTATGTGGTATGGTCATATGTCCACCAAGTCATGAAATCTGTATGTTTTCTAACTGTTATGTGGTATGGTTATATGTCCACCAAGTCATGAAATCTGTATGTTTTCTAACTGTTATGTGGTACGGTCATATGTCCACCAAGTCATGAAATCTGTATGTTTTCTAACTGTTATGTGGTATGGTCATATGTCCACCAAGTCATGAAATCTGTATGTTTTCTAACTGTTATGTGGTATGGTCATATGTCCACCAAGTCATGAAATCTGTATGTTTTCTAACTGTTATGTGGTATGGTTATATGTCCACCAAGTCATGAAATCTGTATGTTTTCTAACTGTTATGTGGTATGGTTATATGTCCACCAAGTCATGAAATCTGTATGTTTTCTAACTGTTATGTGGTATGGTCATATGTCCACCAAGTCATGAAATCTGTATGTTTTCTAACTGTTATGTGGTATGGTTATATGTCCACCAAGTCATGAAATCTGTATGTTTTCTAACTGTTATGTGGTATGGTCATATGTCCACCAAGTCATGAAATCTGTATGTTTTCTAACTGTTATGTGGTATGGTAATATGTCCACCAAGTCATGAAATATGTATGTTTTCTAACTGTTATGTGGTATGGTCATATGTCCACCAAGTCATGAAATCTGTATGTTTTCTAACTGTTATGTGGTATGGTTATATGTCCACCAAGTCATGAAATCTGTATGTTTTCTAACTGTTATGTGGTATGGTCATATGTCCACCAAGTCATGAAATCTGTATGTTTTCTAACTGTTATGTGGTATGGTCATATGTCCACCAAGTCATGAAATCTGTATGTTTTCTAACTGTTATGTGGTATGGTCATATGTCCACCAAGTCATGAAATCTGTATGTTTTCTAACTGTTATGTGGTATGGTCATATGTCCACCAAGTCATGAAATCTGTATGTTTTCTAACTGTTATGTGGTATGGTCATATGTCCACCAAGTCATGAAATCTGTATGTTTTCTAACTGTTATGTGGTATGGTCATATGTCCACCAAGTCATGAAATCTGTATGTTTTCTAACTGTTATGTGGTATGGTCATATGTCCACCAAGTCATGAAATCTGTATGTTTTCTAACTGTTATGTGGTATGGTCATATGTCCACCAAGTCATGAAATCTGTATGTTTTCTAACTGTTATGTGGTATGGTCATATGTCCACCAAGTCATGAAATCTGTATGTTTTCTAACTGTTATGTGGTATGGTCATATGTCCACCAAGTCATGAAATCTGTATGTTTTCTAACTGTTATGTGGTATGGTCATATGTCCACCAAGTCATGAAATCTGTATGTTTTCTAACTGTTATGTGGTATGGTCATATGTCCACCAAGTCATGAAATCGGTATGTTTTCTAACTGTTATGTGGTATGGTTATATGTCCACCAAGTCATGAAATCTGTATGTTTTCTAACTGTTATGTGGTATGGTTATATGTCCACCAAGTCATGAAATCTGTATGTTTTCTAACTGTTATGTGGTATGTTCATATGTCCACCAAGTCATGAAATCTGTATGTTTTCTAACTGTTATGTAGTATGTTCATATGTCCACCAAGTCATGAAATCTGTATGTTTTCTAACTGTTATGTGGTATGGTCATATGTCCACCAAGTCATGAAATCTGTATGTTTTCTAACTGTTATGTGGTATGGTCATATGTCCACCAAGTCATGAAATCTGTATGTTTTCTAACTGTTATGTGGTATGGTTATATGTCCACCAAGTCATGAAATCTGTATGTTTTCTAACTGTTATGTGGTATGGTCATATGTCCACCAAGTCATGAAATCTGTATGTTTTCTAACTGTTATGTGGTATGGTTATATGTCCACCAAGTCATGAAATCTGTATGTTTTCTAACTGTTATGTGGTATGGTTATATGTCCACCAAGTCATGAAATCTGTATGTTTTCTAACTGTTATGTGGTATGGTTATATGTCCACCAAGTCATGAAATCTGTATGTTTTCTAACTGTTATGTGGTATGGTTATATGTCCACCAAGTCATGAAATCTGTATGTTTTCTAACTGTTATGTGGTATGTTCATATGTCCACCAAGTCATGAAATCTGTATGTTTTCTAACTGTTATGTAGTATGTTCATATGTCCACCAAGTCATGAAATCTGTATGTTTTCTAACTGTTATGTGGTATGGTCATATGTCCACCAAGTCATGAAATCTGTATGTTTTCTAACTGTTATGTGGTATGGTCATATGTCCACCAAGTCATGAAATCTGTATGTTTTCTAACTGTTATGTGGTATGGTTATATGTCCACCAAGTCATGAAATCTGTATGTTTTCTAACTGTTATGTGGTATGGTCATATGTCCACCAAGTCATGAAATCTGTATGTTTTCTAACTGTTATGTGGTATGGTTATATGTCCACCAAGTCATGAAATCTGTATGTTTTCTAACTGTTATGTGGTATGGTTATATGTCCACCAAGTCATGAAATCTGTATGTTTTCTAACTGTTATGTGGTATGGTCATATGTCCACCAAGTCATGAAATCTGTATGTTTTCTAACTGTTATGTGGTATGGTCATATGTCCACCAAGTCATGAAATCTGTATGTTTTCTAACTGTTATGTGGTATGGTTATATGTCCACCAAGTCATGAAATCTGTATGTTTTCTAACTGTTATGTGGTATGGTCATATGTCCACCAAGTCATGAAATCTGTATGTTTTCTAACTGTTATGTGGTATGGTTATATGTCCACCAAGTCATGAAATCTGTATGTTTTCTAACTGTTATGTGGTATGGTTATATGTCCACCAAGTCATGAAATCTGTATGTTTTCTAACTGTTATGTGGTATGGTCATATGTCCACCAAGTCATGAAATCTGTATGTTTTCTAACTGTTATGTGGTATGGTTATATGTCCACCAAGTCATGAAATCTGTATGTTTTCTAACTGTTATGTGGTATGGTCATATGTCCACCAAGTCATGAAATCTGTATGTTTTCTAACTGTTATGTGGTATGGTTATATGTCCACCAAGTCATGAAATCTGTATGTTTTCTAACTGTTATGTGGTATGGTCATATGTCCACCAAGTCATGAAATCTGTATGTTTTCTAACTGTTATGTGGTATGGTCATATGTCCACCAAGTCATGAAATCTGTATGTTTTCTAACTGTTATGTGGTATGGTCATATGTCCACCAAGTCATGAAATCTGTATGTTTTCTAACTGTTATGTGGTATGGTTATATGTCCACCAAGTCATGAAATCTGTATGTTTTCTAACTGTTATGTGGTATGGTTATATGTCCACCAAGTCATGAAATCTGTATGTTTTCTAACTGTTATGTGGTATGGTCATATGTCCACCAAGTCATGAAATCTGTATGTTTTCTAACTGTTATGTGGTATGGTTATATGTCCACCAAGTCATGAAATCTGTATGTTTTCTAACTGTTATGTGGTATGGTCATATGTCCACCAAGTCATGAAATCTGTATGTTTTCTAACTGTTATGTGGTATGGTCATATGTCCACCAAGTCATGAAATCTGTATGTTTTCTAACTGTTATGTGGTATGGTCATATGTCCACCAAGTCATGAAATTTGTATGTTTTCTAACTGTTATGTGGTATGGTTATATGTCCACCAAGTCATGAAATCTGTATGTTTTCTAACTGTTATGTGGTATGGTCATATGTCCACCAAGTCATGAAATCTGTATGTTTTCTAACTGTTATGTGGTATGGTCATATGTCCACCAAGTCATGAAATCTGTATGTTTTCTAACTGTTATGTGGTATGGTCATATGTCCACCAAGTCATGAAATCTGTATGTTTTCTAACTGTTATGTGGTATGGTCATATGTCCACCAAGTCATGAAATCTGTATGTTTTCTAACTGTTATGTGGTATGGTCATATGTCCACCAAGTCATGAAATCTGTATGTTTTCTAACTGTTATGTGGTATGGTCATATGTCCACCAAGTCATGAAATCTGTATGTTTTCTAACTGTTATGTGGTATGGTCATATGTCCACCAAGTCATGAAATCTGTATGTTTTCTAACTGTTATGTGGTATGGTCATATGTCCACCAAGTCATGAAATCTGTATGTTTTCTAACTGTTATGTGGTATGGTCATATGTCCACCAAGTCATGAAATCTGTATGTTTTCTAACTGTTATGTGGTATGGTCATATGTCCACCAAGTCATGAAATCTGTATGTTTTCTAACTGTTATGTGGTATGGTCATATGTCCACCAAGTCATGAAATCTGTATGTTTTCTAACTTCGCCTTCTTCTTCCTTTGCTCTGCATCAACAACCTGTTAAATCACTCTATGTGGGATCTGAGCCTTAGAGCGTGAGTTCATTTATGGTTTGGTATCTACAAACCCGTAGACCACAGAGCTTGTTTTTCATTTTTGTTTCTGGCTTGCCACCCTAATTCGAGGACCAAAACAAAAACATGAGCTAGAGAAGTCCACACACTAGACGAGCCAGGTCTTGTCCACACACTAGACAGGCCAGGTCTTGTCCACACACTAGACGAGCCAGGTCTTGTTAGCATTGTACGAGAAGCCCACACACTAGACGAGCCAGGTCTTGTTAGCATTGTACTTTGCCGTCAAAGTTTTCCTGTCTACACAACTGGGAGCTCACAGCTGGGAGCTCACAGCTGGGAGCTCGGGTTGGTTGGTTTATTCTACGACAGTGATAATCGTAGTTGACAGTGAGACTCTCTGAGACTTCTGGTCCCCAAATCCGTTTTCAGAACTCTAGTTTTGGATTCGAATGTATCTTCCTTCTTATATCCATGTTATATTTGCCAGACTGCAATGGTATAGCCTGTTACCTGGACCATCACTTGAAGATGGAGTTGAGTCTCTTTCATCTGTTGTGTGCTGATGTTTATTATATCATTCCCTTTGTCTTAGTCCATGATGGTAAGTTTGTCTTAATCCATGACTGAAAGATTCTCTTAGTCCATGACTGAAAGTTTGTCTTAGTCCATGACTGAAAGTTTCTCTTAGTCCATGACTGAAAGTTTCTCTTAGTCCATGACGGAAAGTTTCTCTTAGTCCATGACTGAAAGTTTCTCTTAGTCCATGACTGAAAGTTTCTCTTAGTCCATGACTGAAAGTTTCTCTTAGTCCATGACTGAAAGTTTGTCTTAGTCCATGATGGTAAGTTTGTCTTAGTCCATGATGGTAAGTTTGTCTTAGTCCATGATGGTAAGTTTGTCTTAGTCCATGATAATAAGTTTGTCTTAGTCCATGACTGAAAGTTTCTCTTAGTCCATGACTGAAAGTTTCTCTTAGTCCATGATGGTAAGTTTGTCTTAGTCCATGATGGTAAGTTTGTCTTAGTCCATGATGGTAAGTTTGTCTTAGTCCATGATGGTAAGTTTGTCTTAGTCCATGATAATAAGTTTGTCTTAGTCCATGACTGAAAGTTTCTCTTAGTCCATGACTGAAAGTTTCTCTTAGTCCATGATGGTAAGTTTGTCTTAGTCCATGATGGTAAGTTTGTCTTAGTCCATGATGGTAAGTTTGTCTTAGTCCATGATGGTAAGTTTCTCTTAGTCCATGACTGAAAGTTTCTCTTAGTCCATGACTGAAAGTTTCTCTTAGTCCATGATGGTAAGTTTGTTTTAGTCCATGATGGTAAGTTTGTCTTAGTCCATGATGGTAAGTTTGTCTTAGTCCATGATAATAAGTTTGTCTTAGTCCATGATAATAAGTTTGTCTTAGTCCATGACTGAAAGATGACTAGACAATGAACATCATACAGAGAACAGTCCGTATTCTATAAATATCTTTTGCAGACACATCTCGTCCTGTTCTGGAGTTAGAGGTTAACGAGGTCAGGGCTGCGGATGCTAAAATTGTCTGGACACCGAATAACACCGAGCCAGGCATGATCAAAAATTACAGGTGAGTAGATCAGGTGGTATATGTTATAACTGTTTTCTAGCCCTTAGCTGCTAAGGACGTATATATACGTTTCCCCATTCACTTCTAAAAACGCATTAATACGTCTGTTATTATCTCTTCTCTGTAAGCTAAATACGTGTTAACACGTTATACATTTCTACTGCCACTGCTATAGGCGTACATTCATGTTTGTGACCTAGAAACAAAGAGTAGCTATTTTTAGCTGTCTTCAGAAAGTATGTAGCAGCGAAAGGGCTAGGCAGCCTAATTACAGATTATTGGGTTAGCCACATAGTCTTAGAATTACAGATTATTGGGTTAGCCACATAGTCTTAGAATTACAGATTATTGGGTTAGCCACATAGTCTTGACAAATTATCTACTACGGTTTCATTGTGTAGATTATAGACTATGAATTACATTTGTAGATTTGTAACATCGAAGTGTTTTTACGGTAGTAATGAACATGATGTACTGACTCACTTGATCTCTCTCACGTTCTGTCTTTCTGCGTCTGTCTGACGTTCATTTTTGTATCTATTGACCCATTATCTTGCTCTCAGTCTCTCTTAGGGAATCTGTATCCGTAGTTCCCTCTCTCAATCATTATCTCATTGTCTTTCTCTCTGTTGATTTCTCAGGTGACTCTCTCGTGATATCGCTCTACGTCTCTCTGCATGAGACACCTGTCACAGGTGTGATTTGTAGCCAGGTAGACTTGAGTCGCTGACGTGTTTACTACAATCTACATGTACAATCTACACCTACATCTACAATGAAGTAGAGAAGTAGTAGTTAGTAGATTTCCCAACCTGAAGGAGAAAGTATAAACATAGGAACAATAACAGATAGAAATAAATGTCAACCTACACTCGCTCATGGGTAAGAAAACAATAACAGCAACAGAATCGGGGTACTGATACTTTGATAAGGAATCATGGAGGCACGTGATGATGATACATGATGTTCATGGGGATAGGTATTGCAGGGAAACTGTTAACACTCAAAGACAAGCGCATAGACAGACTCATGGATATGCTCATAGACAGACTCATTGGTATGCTCATAGACAGACTCATTGGTATGCTCATAGACAGACTCATTGGTATGCTCATAGACAGACTCATGGATATGCTCATAGACAGACTCATAGATATGCTCGTATGCAGGCTCATAGACATGCTCGTATGCAGGCTCATAGACATGCTCGTATGCAGGCTCATAGACATGCTCGTATGCAGGCTCATAGACTTGTCTTGTAGCCAGGCGCATAGACAAAGCTCACAGATGCTCATGGACAAGTTCATATACAAAATAATACATACATACCGCCAGAGTGGTTATCGGGGCCCAAATTTGGGGTGTAAAGAATAGAACCACTGTTACCTGCCAAGCATATCGTAAAAGGCGACTAAGGAGGTTTGGCTGAAATTGGATGCATGTGTCCGCTAGGGAATGCTAACCCGAAATAAATGCTTGCAGAAAACGGATGTACCAGGCCGTAAGGCGCATAACATGGTGCAACGACCCCTCACAATGAGGAATGGGATACCGGATTCTACGGTCGCCAATCTGCCTCTGAGATTTAGCCACGCAGTAAGAATGTCAGACCTACCATCACGAGGGTGGCCAAAACTTACTGCTGAAAGAGGTCGGCACAAACGGGAAGCAGAAATCATACGAATTATATCCTACAGAAAAGCACCCAGTATGCAAACTTGAGAAGAAAGAGGTGGCCCACTTACACCAGCATCCAAGACAATCTGTATGGCGTGGCTGATAATCTGAGGCAGACGGCTGCCTTTATTAGAGAATCTGAAATCCTAATCTAGTGAGAACGCAGAAGAAGAAGAATACACACATACGAATAACCGGTCACAGACAAGACCGCATACAAGACCGTGTGCAAGTTAGCATACAAGACCGTGTACAAGACCGCATACAAGACGGTGTGCAAGTTAGCATACAAGACGGTGTGCAAGTTAGCATACAAGACCGTGTGCAAGTTAGCATACAAGACCGTGTGCAAGTTAGCATACAAGACGGTGTGCAAGTTAGCATACAAGACCGTGTGCAAGTTAGCATACAAGACCGTGTGCAAGTTAGCATACAAGACCGTGTGCAAGTTAGCATACAAGACCGTGTGCAAGTTAGCATACAAGACCGTGTGCAAGTTAGCATACAAGACCGTGTGCAAGTTAGCATACAAACTGATCAAACATATTCACTGACAAGCTCATAGACAGGCCCACCGACAACTTCACAGGCAAGTTCACATGTACGCTCTTAGACAAGTAAACCGCATGTGCCTTGCCGGGACTCAAGGAGCGAAGAATAGTAACACTGTGACCTACAAGGCATGTCCTAAGAGGCGACTGAGGTAGGGGCCTAGGAAAGCTACCCTAGTGAATAAAAAGCGTCTCAGAAATCGGGTGTGCTTATAGATGCATAACTGGCACAACATACAATCGCTCTTAGGTTCAGATCACATACAGATCACATAAAGTGGTTTAACAAGTGGTTAGTATGGAGCGTTCGAGGAAGAACAAGAAAAAGACAAGCAAATAAACACGTAGATCTAGCACTGTTCTAGTATGAGGATGGAGGTTGAGGCCGTTACTGCTGCCCTCCATTGGATTTCTGGGACTTCATTTACTGGGGCAGTTGTATCTGACTCTCAGTCGATGCTTCACAAGATCCAGAAGGGCAGGTTTCGGTATGAGTGGATGTCGTCTATAGAAGTTTCTAACCTCCAGCGGCTTACGTGGATATACTGTCCTGGGCATGCGGGTGTTTACGGTAATGAGAGAGCGGACAGGATTGCACCAACAGACTCTCTGTTGGATGAGGACACTAAAATCGATGTTGAATCGATCAAGCGATTTAAGCAGTTTGGAGTTACCCGTTGTTCAAGTCGAACTGGATGCCTGAGAGGCAGAGTGAGAGGTGTGTTTAATCAGCGAGCCACAGGAACCATCAGTATGCATACTCTTCGATATCTGTTGGGGAGACTGAGCACCTATGGGCCTGCCCGGAGTGCAATGACGTCAGTTTAGTAACCAATAACCAATAACTACCACTGTCAGCTTAAAGAGATGTCAAACACATAACTATATTCTAAGTAAGGAACACGCAGTTACATTTAATAGTAACGAACATAGCTATGCTGTTACAAGTAGATGACCAAGTTCAGGTCTAATTGTGACTTAATGTCATCGTCTGTTCACCTGTAGGTTACAGGTGTTAGATGGTGGTCCAGATGGGTACAACCTGCTGACAACAAAGTTTCCGCCTAGTAGCAAGACACTCAACCTAAAATATATACAATCCAACACGTAAGTACACTGTCTGTTCTTACATACAACATCAGTACATATTGTGTCACCAACATACAACATCAGTACATATTGTGTCGTCAACATACAACATCAGTACATATTGTGTCGTCAACATACAACATCAGTACATACTGTGTCACCAACATACAACATCAGTACATATTGTGTCGTCAACATACAACATCAGTACATACTGTGTCACCAACATACAACATCAGTACATACTGTGTCACCAACATACAACATCAGTACATATTGTGTCACCAACAATTACTTCACAATATATGATTGTTTGTATTATTTAATTATTTAGAGAATGTGTAGTATTTCCGGGAAAGGAGACAATCTGAAGATGGGAGATAATTTGAGAATGGGAGATAATTTGAAAATGGGAGTCTGTGATAGAGGTAGTCTGTGAATTGAAGATAATCTGAGGAAGCAGATAATTTGATAATATGGGGTAATCTGAGAATGGGAGATAATTTGAAACTGGAGATAATCTGATAATAGAGATAATCTGATAATGGGAGATAATCTGTGAATGGGAGGTAATCTGAGAATGGCAGATAATCTGTGGATGGGAGATAATCTGTGAATTGGAGATAATCTGAGAACGGTAGATAATCTGAAACGGGAGGTAATCTGAGAATGGGAGGTAATCCGAGAATGGGAGGTAATCTGAGAATTGGAGATAATCTGAGAATGGGAGTTAATCTGAGAATGGGAGGTAATCTGAGAATGGGAGATAATCTGAGATTGGGAGATAATCTGAGATTGGGAGATAATCTGAGATTGGGAGATAATCTGAGATTGAGAGATGATCTGAGAATGGGAGATGATCTGATAGTGGGAGACAATCTTAGAATGGAAGATATGCTGGTAACACGATATACTCTGAGAATGGAATTGAATGCAGAGAATAAGAGATATTTTAAGAATGGAACTTACGTCACGGTAATTTTTAACAGCTGTATCCTAGATTTTGAGATATGGGACAGAAAGTGTGCAATTAATACCCCCTATTGAAATAGATCAGTCTGACAACCATGCAATGCAAATTTCGACTAGCTGTATTCTAGACATGGTAAGTTGATTGAACGCCCATGATGAAGATTGACAACCTTGATCATTAGAAACTCTAATTAGACACACTAAAGTATATTTGAACATTTATGTTCTAAATCTTGCATAAGTAAGAGTTTTAACTACCTTCCATCTGTTGCTACAAGTCCTTCCATCTGTTGCTACATATCCTTCCATCTGTTGCTACATATCCTTCCATCTGTTGCTACATATTCTTCCATCTGTTGCTACATATTCTTCCATCTGTTGCTACAAGTCCTTCCATCTGTTGCTACATATTCTTCCATCTGTTGCTAGATTTCCTTCCATCTGTTGCTACATATCCTTCCATCTGTTGCTACATATCCTTCCATCTGTTGCTACATATTCTTCCATCTGTTGCTACATATCCTTCCATCTGTTGCTACAAGTCCTTCCATCTGTTGCTACATATCCTTCCATCTGTTGCTACAAGTCCTTCCATCTGTTGCTACAAGTCCTTCCATCTGTTGTTACATATCCTTCCATCTGTTGCTACATATCCTTCCATCTGTTGCTATATGTTGCTACATATCCTTCCATCTGTTGTTACATATCCTTCCATCTGTTGCTACATATCCTTCCATCTGTTGCTATATGTTGCTGCATATCCTTCCATCTGTTGCTACATATCCTTCCATCTGTTGCTACATATCCTTCCATCTGTTGCTACATATCCTTCCATCTGTTGCTACATATCCTTCCATCTGTTGCTACATATCCTTCCATCTGTTGTTACATATCCTTCCATCTGTTGCTACATATCCTTCCATCTGTTGCTACATATCCTTCCATCTGTTGCTAGATTTCCTTCCATCTGTTGCTACATGTCCTTCCATCTGTTGCTAGATTTCCTTCCATCTGTTGCTACATGTCCTTCCATCTGTTGCTAGATTTCCTTCCATCTGTTGCTACATATCCTTCCATCTGTTGCTACATATCCTTCCATCTGTTGCTACATATCCTTCCATCTGTTTCTACATATCCTTCCATCTGTTGCTACATGTCCTTCCATCTGTTGCTACATATCCTTCCAGCTGTTGCTACATATCCTTCCATCTGTTGCTACATATCCTTCCAGCTGTTGCTACATATCCTTCCATCTGTTGTTACATATCCTTCCATCTGTTGCTACATGTCCTTCCATCTGTTGCTACATGTCCTTCCATCTGTTGCTACATGTCCTAGTTAAAGTAGCGTAATCAGTACATCCCAATATTAAAAACAAAGAAACCGAACCACATATCTTTGAACTGGTTCTGAATTTAGTTCTCGTGCGTCAAACTTATGTAGCTCTTTATAATTTAAATTCAGCGGCGACAGAAATCTTGAAGCTCACGTGAATCACGCAAGAAGTATATTTATCTAGTAAGCATGAAACGTAATCTGAACTTGTCACGAACGTGAAACGGATCTAGTGTCACTGTGAATTTTGACCACAGTGTTCTAAAGCATTGGAAAACATACAGGGTCTAACAATTTAAAAAAAAATTTGTTTCGATCTAAAAGCACTTGAGCTGAAAGCTCTTCGGCTCGGTGTCATGGACATCGTAACCCTTCGGCTCGGTGCCACGAACACCGTAAATCTGGGAACCTGTAGCTTTTCTGCCAGTCCGCGGAGTTGAACCCGCACTCACAGAGGACTAGTCCAACGCGCTACGAAAACGCTGGGCACGCGGGCGGTCTAACAATTAATAACCCTACATCAAATTAATGAGCTACGCATCCGAATAATGTGGATTTAAACTGGTCCGTATTCTGGACATGGTATGATGTGATGTAATGTTATGCGATCGACGTCATGGCACATTGCGCATTCCCATATGTGCTCTGTCCTCCGCTGCAGCAGCCATGCTAAAGTCCATTTTCTCACCGTACCCATAAGAAGCTGATTAGTATACCTTCTATCTCTACCATGAAGACGACACTGTCTGGCATGTCCAAACTTAACTCCTATTTCTCGAACTCGTCCCAGTGTCTGAAACTCATCCATATCACAGAAATGAGAGCATACCGCATTGATGACATCAGCTCTGTCCATACTTCTGCCCGCTTGAATCTTGGCATTGGTTTGTAAGAAAGTCAGCACGCTTGTTATCATGCACTACATCGTGTTCAGGTGTGTACAGCCAAATCATTTTCTTGAGGTGTTTTCATTTTCTGGACATTGTACGCCATTGATGACATTTCGAATGTTTTCAACGCGTCCTTGTTGTTGAAGTGCTATTCAGTATGCTATAAGTGCTATTCAGTATGCTATAAGTGCTATTCTGTATGCTATAAGTGCTATTCAGTATGCTATAAGTGCTATTCAGTATGCTATAAGTGCTATTCAGTATGCTATTCAAATAATAGAGGAAATAGAATACAGTGTTGCTTTTCTCCGTTTTCAATAATAAACCAGTCACTGTGCCCATCATCAGGGTGGACCCAGGATAGAATGGTATAGAGAAATTGCTGACAGACCCTAGGTAAAGTATAACGGTACGAGAGAGAAATATAATAATGAAATGAAAATTGTGACATATCCTTTTACAGAACGTCACCACCAACTACTGTCAACGAGTCGTTGATTTTTCTAGACACCACTTGTACGTTCAGTAATTTGACATTACTTTCTGAACGGGGATGTGTATTTTCCCTTTACATAAAAATTCCACAAAAAGAAATTTGCTTCCAAATTGCCCGCAGCGATGTTTGAACCAGGTACTCTTGTGTTATGATGGAGCTCGCTACAGCTAAGCCACATGATAGTTAGTTGAACTATTTCTGTTTCATGAGAACAAGAGTTGCTAGACTTGTTCGATGGACAAGTGGTTATGTCGTTCGATGGCCAAGTGGTTATGTTGTTCGATGGACAAGGGTTAGTCGTTCGATGGCCATGGTTAGCGTTGTCGTTGCGCCAAGTGGATGTGTTCGATGGCAGTGGTTATGTTTCGATGCCAAGCTGGTTATGTTGATCGATCGGCTCAAGTGGTTATGTTGTTCTGATGGCCAAGTGGTTATGTTGTTCGATGGCCAAGGTTGTAGTTGTTCGAGCAATGGTTATGTTGTTCGATCCGTTGTTCGGCCAAGTGTTATGTTGTTCGATGGCCAAGTGGTTATGGTTGTCGATGGCCAAGTGGTTATGTTGTTCGATGGTCAAGGGTTATGTGTTCGATGGCCAATGGTTATGTTGTTCGAGGCCAGGTTAGTTGTCGATGTCAAGTGGTTATGTTGTTCGATGGCCAAGTGGTTATGTTGTTCGATGGCAGGGTTATGTTGTTCGATGGCATGGTTATGTTGTTCGATGGCCAAGTGTTATGTTGTTCGATGCCAGGGTTATGTTGTGAGCAGGGTTATGTTGTTCGATGGCCAGTGGTTAGTGTTGTTCGATGGTCCAAGTGGTTAGTTGTTCGAGGCCAAGGGTTATGTTGTTCGATGGCCAAGTGGTTATGTTGTTCGATGGCCAAGTGGTTATGTTGTTCGATGGCCAAGTGGTTATGTTGTTCGATGGCCAAGTGGTTATGTTGTTCGATGGCCAAGTGGTTATGTTGTTCGATGGCCAAGTGGTTATGTTGTTCGATGGCCAAGTGGTTATGTTGTTCGATGGCCAAGTGGTTATGTTGTTCGATGGCCAAGTGGATGTTGTTATGCCAAGTGTATGTTGTTCGATGGCAAGTGGTTAGCGTGTTGTTCGATGGCCAAGTGGTTATGTTGTTCGATGGCCAAGTGGTTATGTTGTTCGATGTCCAAGTGGTTATGTTGTTCGATGGTCAAGTGGTTATGTTGTTCGATGGCCAAGTGGTTATGTTGTTCGATGGCCAAGTGGTTATGTTGTTCGATGGCCAAGTGGTTATGTTGTTCGATGGCCAAGTGGTTATGTTGTTCGATGGCCAAGTGGTTATGTTGTTCGATGGCAAGTGGTTATGTTGTTCGATGTCCAAGTGTTAGTTGTTCGATGGCAAGTGGTTATGTTGTTCCGTATGGTCCAAGTGAGTTATGTTGTTCGATGGCAAGTGGTATGTTGTTCGATGGTCAAGTGGTTATGTTGTTCGATGTCCAAGTGGTTATGTTGTTCGATGGCCAAGTGGTTATGTGTTCGATGCCAAGATGGTTGTGTTCGATGTCAAGTGGTTATGTTGTCTCGAGGGCAAGGTTATGTTGTCTCGCAAGTGTTATGTTGTTCATGCAGTGGTTATGTTGTTCAGCAGTGTTATTGTCATCCAAGTAGTTAGTTGTTCGATGTGTCCAAGTGGTTATGTTGTTCGAGGTTATGTTCGTGCAAGTGTTATGTTGTTCGATGTGCAAGTGGTTATGTTGTTCGATGCAAGTGGTTATGTTGTGTGCCAAGTGTTATGTTGTTCAAGCAGTTATGTTGTTCGAGCAGTTATGTTGTTCAGCATGTTAGTTGTTCAAGGTATGTTCGTCCAAGTGTTATGTTGTTCAGCCAAGTGGTTATGTTGTTCATCAGTAGTGTATGTTCGTTCAAGTGTTATGTTGTTCAAGTAGGTTACTGTTAGCATTTATGGTTGCTGATTAAGTGTATGTTGTCGAGCTAGTTATGTTGTTCAAGCAGTTAGTGCGTTGTCAAGAGTTATGTTGTTCAAGTAGGTATGTTGTTCAAGTAGTTATGTTGTTCAAGTAGTTATGTTGTTCAAGCAGTTATGTTGTCTCAAGTAGTTATGTTGTTCAGTCAGTTATGTTGTTCAAGTGTTATGTTGTTCGCAAGTGTTATGTTGTTCAGAATTATGTTGTTCAAGTAGTTATGTTGTTCAAGTAGTTATGTTGTTCAAGTAGTTATGTTGTTCACGTAGTTATGTTGTTCAAGTAGTTATGTTGTTCAAGTAGTTATGTTGTCCAAGTAGTTATGTTGTTCAAGTAGTTATGTTGTTCAAGTAGTTATGTTGTTCAAGTAGTTATGTTGTTCAAGAGTTATGTTGTTCCAAGTAGTTATGTTGTTCAGCAGTTATGTTGTTCAAGTAGTTATGTTGTTCAGCAGTGTTATGTTGTTCAAGTAGTTATGTTGTTCAAGTAGTTATGTTGTTCAAGTAGTTATGTTGTTCAAGTAGTTATGTTGTTCAAGCATGTTATGTTGTTCAAGTAGTTATGTTGTTCAAGTAGTTATGTTGTGCAAGTAGTTATGTTGTTCAAGTAGTTATGTTGTTCAAGTAGTTATGTTGTTCAGTAGTTATGTTGTTCAAGTAGTTATGTTGTTCAAGTAGTTATGTTGTTCAAGTAGTTATGTTGTTCAAGTAGTTATGTTGTTCAAGTAGTTATGTTGTTCAAGTAGTTATGTTGTTCAAGTAGTTATGTTGTTCGTAGTTATGTTGTTCCAAGTAGTTATGTTGTTCAAGTAGTTATGTTGTTCAAGTAGTTATGTTGTTCAAGTAGTTATGTTGTTCAGCAATGTTTGTTGTTCAAGTTATGTTGTTCAAGTAGTTATGTTGTTCAAGTAGTTATGTTGTTCAAGTAGTTATGTTGTTCAAGTAGTTATGTTGTTCAAGTAGTTATGTTGTTCAAGTAGTTATGTTGTTCAAGTAGTTATGTTGTTCAGATGTCAAGTGTTATGTTGTTCAAGTAGTTATGTTGTCTGCAAGAGTTATGTTGTTCAAGTAGTTATGTTGTCAAGTGTTATGTTGTTCAAGTAGTCTAGTATGTTGTTCAAGTATGTTATGTTGTTCAAGCTAGTTATGTTGTTCAAGTAGTTATGTTGTTCAAGTAGTTATGTTGTTCAAGTAGTTATGTTGTTCAAGTAGTTATGTTGTTCAAGTAGTTATGTTGTTCAAGTAGTTATGTTGTTCAAGTAGTTATGTTGTTCAAGTAGTTATGTTGTTCAAGTAGTTATGTTGTTCAAGTAGTTGTGTTGTTCAAGTAGTTATGTTGTTCAAGTAGTTATGTTGTTCAAGTAGTTATGTTGTTCAAGTAGTTATGTTGTTCAAGTAGTTATGTTGTTCAAGTAGTTATGTTGTTCAAGTAGTTATGTTGTTCAAGTAGTTATGTTGTTCAAGTAGTTATGTTGTTCAAGTAGTTATGTTGTTCAAGTAGTTATGTTGTTCAAGTAGTTATGTTGTTCAAGTAGTTATGTTGTTCAAGTAGTTATGTTGTTCAAGTAGTTATGTTGTTCAAGTAGTTATGTTGTTCAACTAGTTATGTTGTTCAAGTAGTTATGTTGTTCAAGTAGTTATGTTGTTCAAGTAGTTATGTTGTTCAAGTAGTTATGTTGTTCAAGTAGTTATGTTGTTCAAGAGTTGCTGTTTGTTCAAGTAGTTATGTTGTTCAAGTAGTTATGTTGTTCAAGTAGTTATGTTGTTCAAGTAGTTATGTTGTTCAAGTAGTTATGTTGTTCAAGTAGTTATGTTGTTCAAGTAGTTAGTTGTTCAAGTAGTTGTTGTTCAAGTAGTTATGTTGTTCAAGTAGTTATGTTGTTCAAGTAGTTATGTTGTTCAAGAGTTAGTTTAGTAGTTTTGTTCAAGTAGTTGTGTTGTTCAAGTAGTTATGTTGTTCAAGTAGTTATGTTGTTCAAGTAGTTATGTTGTTCAAGTAGTTATGTTGTTCAAGTAGTTATGTTGTTCAAAGTTAGTTGTTCAAGTTATGTTGTTCAAGTTGTTATGTTGTTCAAGTAGTTATGTTGTTCAAGTAGTTATGTTGTTCAAGTAGTTATGTTGTTCAAGTAGTTATGTTGTTCAAGTAGTTATGTTGTTCAAGTAGTTAGTCGTTGTTCAAGTAGTTATGTTGTTCAAGTAGTTATGTTGTTCAAGTGGTTCGTAGTTAGTGTTGTTCAAGTAGTTATGTTGTTCAAGTAGTTATGTTGTTCAAGTAGTTATGTTGTTCAAGTAGTTATGTTGTTCAAGTAGTTATGTTGTTCAAGTAGTTATGTTGTTCAAGTAGTTATGTTGTTCAAGTAGTTATGTTGTTCAAGTAGTTATGTTGTTCAAGTAGTTATGTTGTTCAAGTAGTTATGTTGTTCAAGTAGTTATGTTGTTCAAGTAGTTATGTTGTTCAAGTAGTTATGTTGTTCAAGTAGTTATGTTGTTCAAGTAGTTATGTTGTTCAAGTAGTTATGTTGTTCAAGTAGTTATGTTGTTCAGTAGTTATGTTGTTCAAGTAGTTATGTTGTTCAAGTAGTTATGTTGTTCAAGTATATGTTTCAAGTAGTTATGTTGTTCAAGTAGTTATGTTGTTCAAGTAGTTATGTTGTTCAAGTAGTTATGTTGTTCAATGTTATTTGTTCAAGTAGTTATGTTGTTCAAGTAGTTATGTTGTTCAAGTAGTTATGTTGTTCAAGTAGTTATGTTGTTCAAGTAGTTATGTTGTTCAAGTAGTTATGTTGTTCAAGTAGTTATGTTGTTCAAGTAGTTATGTTGTTCAAGTAGTTATGTTGTTCAAGTAGTTATGTTGTTCAAGTAGTTATGTTGTTCAAGTAGTTATGTTGTTCAAGTAGTTATGTTGTTCAAGTAGTTATGTTGTTCAAGTAGTTATGTTGTTCAAGTAGTTATGTTGTTCAAGTAGTTAGTTGTTCAAGTAGTTATGTTGTTCAAGTAGTTATGTTGTTCAAGTAGTTATGTTGTTCAAGTAGTTATGTTGTTCAAGTGTTATGGTTCAAGTAGTTTGTTGTTCAAGTAGTTATGTTGTTCAAGTAGTTATGTTGTTCAAGTAGTTTTTGAATTGTTCAAGTAGTTATGTTGTTCAAGTAGTTATGTTGTTCAAGTAGTGTCATGTTGTTCAAGTAGTTATGTTGTTCAAGTAGTTATGTTGTTCAAGTAGTTATGTTGTTCAAGTAGTTATGTTGTTCAAGTAGTTATGTTGTTCAAGTAGTTATGTTGTTCAAATAGTTATGTTGTTCAAGTAGTTATGTTGTTCAAGTAGTTATGTTGTTCAAGTAGTTATGTTGTTCAAGTAGTTATGTTGTTCAAGTAGTTATGTTGTTCAAATAGTTATGTTGTTCAAGTAGTTATGTTGTTCAAGTAGTTATGGCGTTTTTTCAAGTAGTTATGTTGTTCAAGTAGTTATGTTGTTCAAGTAGTTATGTTGTTCAAGTAGTTATTTTGTTCAAGTAGTTATGTTGTTCAAGTAGTTATGTTGTTCAAGTAGTTATGTTGTTCAAGTAGTTATGTTGTTCAAGTAGTTATGTTGTTCAAGTAGTTATGTTGTTCAAGTAGTTATGTTGTTCAAGTAGTTATGTTGTTCAAGTAGTTATGTTGTTCATAGTAGTTATGTTGTTCAAGTAGTTATGTTGTTCAAGTAGTTATGTTGTTCAAGTAGTTATGTTGTTCAAGTAGTTATGTTGTTCAAGTAGTTATGTTGTTCAAGTAGTTATGTTGTTCAAGTAGTTATGTTGTTCAAGTAGTTATTTTGTTCAAGTAGTTATGTTGTTCAAGTAGTTATGTTGTTCAAGTAGTTTAGTGTTATTTAAGTTATGTTGTCAAGTAGTTATGTTGTTCAAGTAGTTATGTTGTTGTCATAGTATGTTGTGCAGTTAGTTGTTCAAGTAGTTATGTTGTTCAAGTGGTTATGTTGTTCAAGTAGTTATGTTGTTCAAGTAGTTATGTTGTTCAAGTAGTTATGTTGTTCAAGTAGTTATGTTGTTCAAGTAGTTATGTTGTTCAAGTAGTTATGTTGTTCAAGTAGTTATGTTGTTCAAGTAGTTATGTTGTTCAAGTAGTTATGTTGTTCAAGTAGTTATGTTGTTCAAGTAGTTATGTTGTTCAAGTAGTTATGTTGTTCAAGTAGTTATGTTGTTCAAGTAGTTATGTTGTTCAAGTAGTTATGTTGTTCAAGTAGTTATGTTGTTCAAGTAGTTATGTTGTTCAAGTAGTTATGTTGTTCAAGTAGTTATGTTGTTCAAGTAGTTATGTTGTTCAAGTAGTTATGTTGTTCAAGTAGTTATGTTGTTCAAGTAGTTATGTTGTTCAAGTAGTTATGTTGTTCAAGTAGTTATGTTGTTCAAGTAGTTATGTTGTTCAAGTAGTTATGTTGTTCAAGTAGTTATGTTGTTCAAGTAGTTATGTTGTTCAAGTAGTTATGTTGTTCAAGTAGTTATGTTGTTCAAGTAGTTATGTTGTTCAAGTAGTTATGTTGTTCAAGTAGTTATGTTGTTCAAGTAGTTATGTTGTTCAAGTAGTTATGTTGTTCAAGTAGTTATGTTGTTCAAGTAGTTATGTTGTTCAAGTAGTTATGTTGTTCAAGTAGTTATGTTGTTCAAGTAGTTATGTTGTTCAAGTAGTTATGTTGTTCAAGTAGTTATGTTGTTCAAGTTTATGTTGTTCAAGGTTATGTTTCAAGTAGTTATGTTGTTCAAGTAGTTATTGTTCAAGTAGTTTGTTGTCAAGTAGTTATGTTGTTCAAGTAGTTGAGTGTTTTGTTCAAGTAGTTATGTTGTTCAAGTAGTTATGTTGTCCAAGTAGTTATGTTGTTCAAGTAGTTATGTTGTTCAAGTAGTTATGTTGTTAAGTAGTTTGTTGTTCAAGTAGTTATGTTGTTCAAGTAGTTATGTTGTTCAAGTAGTTATGTTGTTCAAGTAGTTATGTTGTTCAAGTAGTTATGTTGTTCAAGTAGTTATGTTGTTCAAGTAGTTATGTTGTTCAAGTAGTTATGTTGTTCAAGTAGTTATGTTGTTCAAGTAGTTATGTTGTTCAAGTAGTTATGTTGTTCAAGTAGTTATGTTGTTCAAGTAGTTATGTTGTTCAAGTAGTTATGTTGTTCAAGTAGTTATGTTGTTCAAGTAGTTATGTTGTTCAAGTAGTTATGTTGTTCAAGTAGTTATGTTGTTCAAGTAGTTATGTTGTTCAAGTAGTTATGTTGTTCAAGTAGTTATGTTGTTCAAGTAGTTATGTTGTTCAAGTAGTTATGTTGTTCAAGTAGTTATGTTGTTCAAGTAGTTATGTTGTTCAAGTAGTTATGTTGTTCAAGTTGTTATGTTGTTCAAGTAGTTATGTTGTTCAAGTAGTTATGTTGTTCAAGTAGTTATGTTGTTCAAGTAGTTATGTTGTTCAAGTAGTTATGTTGTTCAAGTAGTTATGTTGTTCAAGTAGTTATGTTGTTCAAGTAGTTATGTTGTTCAAGTAGTTTGTTGTTCAAGTAGTTATGTTGTTCAAGTAGTTATGTTGTTCAAGTAGTTATGTTGTTCAAGTAGTTATGTTGTTCAAGTAGTTTTGTTGTTCAAGTAGTTGTGTTGTTCAAGTAGTTATGTTGTTCAAGTAGTTATGTTGTTCAAATAGTTATGTTGTTCAAGTAGTTATGTTGTTCAAGTAGTTATGTTGTTCAAGTAGTTATGTTGTGCAAGTAGTTATGTTGTTCAAGTAGTTATGTTGTTCAAGTAGTTATGTTGTTCAAGTAGTTATGTTGTTCAAGTAGTTATGTTGTTCAAGTAGTTATGTTGTTCAAGTAGTTATGTTGTTCAAGTAGTTATGTTGTTCAAGTAGTTATGTTGTTCAAGTAGTTATGTTGTTCAAGTAGTTATGTTGTTCAAGTAGTTGTGTTGTTCAAGTAGTTATGTTGTTCAAGTAGTTTGATTGTTCAAGTAGTTATGTTGTTCAAGTAGTTATGTTGTTCAAGTAGTTATGTTGTTCAAGTAGTTATGTTGTTCAAGTAGTTATGTTGTTCAAGTAGTTATGTTGTTCAAGTAGTTATGTTGTTCAAGTAGTTATGTTGTTCAAGTAGTTATGTTGTTCAAGTAGTTATGTTGTTCAAGTAGTTATGTTGTTCAAGTAGTTATGTTGTTCAAGTAGTTGTGTTGTTCAAGTAGTTATGTTGTTCAAGTAGTTATGTTGTTCAAGTAGTTATGTTGTTCAAGTAGTTATGTTGTTCAAGGAGTTATGTTGTTCAAGTAGTTATGTTGTTCAAGTAGTTATGTTGTTCAAGTAGTTATGCGTGTTGTTCAAGTAGTTAGTTGTCATGTTGCAAGTAGTTGTGTTGTTCAAGTAGTTGTGTTGTTCAAGTAGTTATGTTGTTCAAGTAGTTATGTTGTTCAAGTAGTTATGTTGTTCAAGTAGTTATGTTGTTCAAGTAGTTATGTTGTTCAAGTAGTTATGTTGTTCAAGTAGTTATGTTGTTCAAGTAGTTATGTTGTTCAAGTAGTTATGTTGTTCAAGTAGTTATGTTGTTCAAGTAGTTATGTTGTTCAAGTAGTTATGTTGTTCAAGTAGTTATGTTGTTCAAGTAGTTATGTTGTTCAAGTAGTTATGTTGTTCAAGTAGTTGTGTTGTTCAAGTAGTTATGTTGTTCAAGTAGTTATGTTGTTCAAGTAGTTATGTTGTTCAAGTAGTTATGTTGTTCAGAGTTAGTTTTAGTTATGTTGTTCAAGTAGTTATGTTGTTCAAGTAGTTATGTTGTTCAAGTAGTTATGTTGTTCAAGTAGTTATGTTGTTCAAGTAGTTATGTTGTTCAAGTAGTTATGTTGTTCAAGTAGTTATGTTGTTCAAGTAGTTATGTTGTTCAAGTAGTTATGTTGTTCAAGTAGTTGTGTTGTTCAAGTAGTTATGTTGTTCAAGTAGTTGTGTTGTTCAAGTAGTTATGTTGTTCAAGTAGTTATGTTGTTCAAGTAGTTATGTTGTTCAAGTAGTTATGTTGTTCAAGTAGTTATGTTGTTCAAGTAGTTATGTTGTTCAAGTAGTTATGTTGTTCAAGTAGTTATGTTGTTCAAGTAGTTATGTCGTACTTGAGGTTGTGGGTTCGAATACATGGGATATTTGTTCATGAGATTCCTATGATTGTTGCTGGAGCTACGGAGTGTGTGCTTTGTGCAATTCTCTCGGCAGATGGCATACCATCTCTGCCGATATGGACAGAGCCATATGGGGATACCCGTTGCAATGTAGCCAATTCTTCGCCTTTGTACCTTCTTCTTCTTTACGACCAATCTTAATCACTCTTTGTGATATGTTTGATCTTTGCCAAGAACGTGTATACGTTGCACATTGGTTTGGTAGACCCTAAACGCATAGACTTTTACACGTTTAGGACATGTGCATCCGATTTTAGCCAAACCTCCTTAGTCGCCTCTTACGACATGCGTGTCAGGTAACAGTGGTTCTATTCTTTACACCCCAAATTTGGGCCCCGGTAACCACTCGGGCGGCCTTTGTACTATTTTTGTAATCCTGTCTTAGCTTATGACCGGAACTCCTCGCTTGGTCAACATTTTACTCTTGAGTGTTATCTTGTGAATGTCAGTTCACCTGCATGTTTGTTTTCTCTTCAGACGGTATCATGTCATTGTTGAGGCACTGACAGAAGATGACAGTGTGCTGATGAAGACATCGCTGACATTCCAGACGGTTTCTACCAACGAATATGGTGTTTCGGTCTACTCCTCCTCTTCCAACATTACAGCACCAATATATGTCCCTGATTATGAGCAACACAACGAAGGTATATGGTAGTTATCAGCAACATTCTCACACAGCAACAGATAGTTGTTAGCAACATTCTCACACAGCAACAGATAGTTGTTAGCAACATTCTCACACAGCAACAGATAGTTGTTAGCAACATTCTCACACAGCAACAGATAGTTGTTAGCAACATTCTCACACAGCAACAGATAGTTGTTAGCAACATTCTCACACAGCAACAGATAGTTGTTAGCAACATTCTCACACAGCAACAGATAGTTGTTATCAACATTCTCACACAACATCAGATAGTTGTTATCAACATTCTCACACAACATCAGATAGTTGTTAGCAACATTCTCATACAACATCAGATAGTTGTTAGCACATTCTCACACAACAACAG
This sequence comes from Arion vulgaris, assembly GCA_020796225.1. Classification (NCBI taxonomy): domain Eukaryota; kingdom Metazoa; phylum Mollusca; class Gastropoda; order Stylommatophora; family Arionidae; genus Arion; species Arion vulgaris. Next base: position 2,064,016 of record CM036763.1, on the reverse strand, counting down.
ATAGTTGTTAGCAACATTCTCACACAACATCAGATAGTTGTTAGCAACATTCTCACACAACATCATATAGTTGTTAGCAACATAATAAACTAAAACATTGCTTCATCATTTTCTGTGACCACTTATGGATATGTGCATGAGAGTCAGTTGAGGGAGGGAGTTGCTGGAGTGAGGGAGTTGGCTAAATGAGGGAGGGAGTGAGTCGATGGAGTAAGTTTTGGGAGGGAGTGAGGAGTGAGTTGAGGGAATAAATTGAAGAAGTGATGGAGTTGAGTAAATGAGGGAGAAAGTGAGGGAGGGAGTGGGTTCTGCGAGTGGATTGAGGGATTGAGTTGAGTGAGTGAGGGATTTATATGAGGGAGTTGATTGAGTGTGTGAGTGAGTTGAGTGTGTGAGTGAGTTGAGTGTGTGAGAGTTGAGTTGAGTGTGTGAGAGTTGAGTTGAGTGAGGGAGTTGAGTTGAGTGAGGGAGTTGAGTGAGGGAGTTGAGTTGAGTGAGTGAGTTGAGTGTGTGAGTGAGTTGAGTTGAGTGAGGGAGTTGAGTGAGGGAGTTGAGTTGAGTTGAGTGAGCGAGTTGAGTTGAGTGAGGGAGTTGAGTTGAGTGAGGGAGTTGAGTTAAGTGAGTGAGTTGAGTGAGGGAGTTGAGGTGAGTGAGTTGAGTTGAGTGAGTGAGTTGAGTTGAGTGAGTGAGTTGAGCTGAGTGAGGGAGTTGAGTTGAGTGAGGGAGTTGAGTTGAGTGAGTTGAGTTGAGTGGAGTGAGTTGAGTTGAGTTCAGGGAGTTGAGGGAGTTGAGTTGAGGGTGTTGAGTTGAGTGAGGTAGTTGAGTTGAGTGAGGGAGTTGAGTTGAGGGAGTTGAGTTGAGTGAGGGAGTTGAGTTGAGTGAGGGAGTTGAGTTGAGTGAGGGAGTTGAGTTGAGAGAGGGAGTTGAGTTGAGTGAGGGAGTTGAGTGGGGGAGTTGAGTGAAGGAGTTGAGTGAGGGAGTTGAGTGAGAGAGTTGAGTGAGGAAGTTGAGTGAGGGAGTTGAGTGAGGGAGTTGAGTGAGTGAGTTGTGAGGGAGTTGAGTTGAAGTGAGGGAGTTGAGATGAGTGAGGGAGTTGAGATGAGTGAGGGAGTTGAGTTGAGTTGAGTGAGGGAGTTGAGTTGAATTGGGTGAGGGAGTTGAGTTGAATTAGGTGAGGGAGTTGAGTTGAGTTGGGTGAGGGAGTTGAGTTGAGTGAGGGAGTTGAGTTGTGTGGGAGTGAGTTGAGTGAGGGAGTTGAGTTGAGTGAGGGAATTGAGTTGAGTGAGGGAATTGAGTTGAGGGAGTTGTGTTGAGTTGAGGGAGTTGTGTTGAGTTGAGGGAGTTGAGTTGAGTTGAGAGAGTTGAGTTGAGTTGAGGGAGTTGAGTTGAGTTGAGTTGAGGAATTGAGTTGAGGGAGTTGAGTTGAGGGAGTTGTTGAATTGAGGGAGTTGAGTAGAGTGAGTTGTGTTGAGTTAGGGAGTTGAGTGAGGGAGTTGAGTGAGGGAGTTGAGTGAGGGAGTTGAGTTAAGTGAGGGAGTTGAGGGAGTTGAGGAAGTTGAGTTGAGTTGAGGGAGTTGAGATGAGTGAGGGAGTTGAGTTGAGTTGTGTGAGGGATTTGAGTTGAGTTGAGTGAGGAGTTGAGTTGGGTGAGGGAGTTGAGTTGAGTTGGGTGAGGGAGTTGAGTTGAGTTGAGTGAGGGAGTTGAGTGAGGGAGTTGAGTGAGGGAGTTGAGTGAGGGAGTTGAGTGAGGGAGTTGAGTGAGGGAGTTGAGTGAGGGAGTTGAGTGAGGGAGTTGAGTGAGGGAGTTGAGTGAGGGAGTTGAGTGAGGGAGTTGAGTGAGGGAGTTGAGTAAGTGTGTTGATTTAATGAATTAAGTGAGTTGAGTGCAGTGGTCGCTCGTGGTCATTTTTGGTGGTGGGGCAGGACAAAAATTCCAGAAAATTCATGGTTTTTAGGCTACGTATATATTTTAGTATTTACTATTATTTGTCTATTCCGCGAAGTTATTCCCTCTTTACTATAATGATTTGGCGCCTCATGCGCAAATAACAAACGGGACAACGTTGCACCAGGGTAAGTGAGCTGGCACTGATCAAGACCCTACTCCACCTCTTCGTGGTGACCCTGAAAATAGACAAAAGATTATGTCTGGCTAAGTGGATAAGGATCGAGAGAGAGAGCTACTCTGGTATAGGTAATAAAGCAAACGCAGATGCGCCTCTTGGGTCCTAAATACTAGTGAATGCACGCGTCTTCTGCCAATGTCTAATGAAAAAAGTTGCATAAATGCAAAGCAAATGTAAGAAGTAACAACGTACGAGTCGCGTGTATTCGTATATTCTCCTCCTGAATCAATGGTCAACCATAATTGCCAGCTCTCATTGCAAGAAAGCCGGGCACTCTTCCTCACGCACTATAGGTAAAATGGTGAAAACTCATAATTCCTGGGGTTCAACAACAACTAAAATATATATCATATAACTAAGGTATAAAAGAGATCCCTACAACCTACCGTTGACCACAGTCCTTCACCATGAAATAGCAAACAATAAAAACAAAAACACTTTGCTTTTCTTCACTGACATTTAACCACGATTTTTTACTAAACCACTTATTATTGAAAGTCCTCTTTTTCTTGTCATCTTGTTGCACATATACAAAGCTATTTGGCTGATGTGCACCTAGCCGTTTAATTTCAAGCTTTTCTTCTATCTTTAACGAGGGAAACGGATTTCCTAATAAATAATTCATTTGATTCATTTTGAATTTCGAGTAAGCCACAACTTCAAAAGTAGGTCACAGCTTGTCAATCGCAAACGAGTGTGCGTTGTAGAAGACATATGTATATTGAATACGAAACGGACGATTATCTTTAACGATTATAATAATAGTTAGTTACATATTTCTATCAATGCATATCCTTTTCTACTATTTTTGATATAATTTATGATTCAATCGATAATTATACAAAGTAATATATAATCAAGAGTCGTCGTTTAAATGTTAATTGGTTGATCGCGTAGGAACTTAACTTCCGGTGAATAAAATGACATAAATTGTTTTGGCAATTATTATTAAAGGTAGGGGTCAAAGGTAATAGGTCGCAATGTTAATCGTCAGTAGAGAATTTTAAAACGACCCGATAAAACATAGTGCGCTGATATAAACGTCAAGCGTTATAGAGAGAAGCTGAATTGGAGACCGTATATAATAGTTTTTTAAATAATGTTTATATAATGATTGTTATATTATTATGATAAAATATTTATATTTAGTGTTAAATATTCAACTTTTAAAGCTAATCAGTGTCAAGTTAACTATAATAATTACGAACATAATTTTTAAAAAATAATAAGTACACGTTAATTATTTTTGGTTTTTTGGGAGGCCTGTTCTTACTGGCCCCTAATGACCATGGGTGTATACTAATTGGAGGAAAAATATGTTGAATTTTAGATTTCAGAATGTGTGTGATATTTTAGCGCTATATATCAACTTTCAAAGCTAATCAGTATCCTGTTGAAAGTAATAATTATAAACAAATAATGTCTGAAATAATAAGTACACGTTACTCAATATTTTTGGTGGGGCCTGGCTCCACTGGCCCTTAATGACGAGCCGCCCCTGGTTGAGTGAGTTTAGTGAGTTTGAATCGAGTGAAAGTGTTTAAATGAGTAAATGGGTGAATGAGAAAGTGGATTATAGATTATGAAATGAGTCATTTATATATATGACATCAATGTTCTACTGTCAAAAGATATGAATGTTTTCAAATTGAAAGATATCTCTTTATTCAATTCTACTAGTGCCGACTCTGGACCTGTTCATCCAACCAACAGGGGCGTCCTCGACTGGTCTGAGTTGGGAATTGAAGAACATACCTCAGGCAGCACTGGGTGGCTACTCCCTAAGTGTCAGAAACAATGATCAAAATGGAAGAGTCCTACTCCAAGAAAAGATGCCATTCAATACAAATTATTTCAAACTTGATGGTCTCTCCAGAGATAGGTGAGAGATGGGAATGGGAGGTCAATTATATAGGTGAGTTAGAGGTGTGTTGTTTCAAACTTGATGGTCTCTCCAGAGATAGGTGAGAGATGGGCATGGGAGGTCAATTATGTAGGTGAGTTAGAGGTGTGTTGAGTGAAGGTTTGACTAAAGGTAGGATGTCATCATCATCAAGTAGCTTGTCTATTCTAAAACATGGCTCCCTGGACAGCAGTCATGAAAACTCTATATTCTGTGCAAGTTGACCGGCGTCACCAGCAATCATTCTCTGATCGTCAGGGACATCTTGGACTTCTAGGTCTTCCTCTCATTCTTCTTCCAGGCACCATTCTCTTCAAAATTATCTTCTCTATGCACTCATGTCTTGTGATGTGTTCGAAATAATTAATTTTCCGAGATTTCATGTTCTTTAATAGCCAACTCTATATCAAGTTGTTGCAGAAGAGAAGGGAGGATGTAGAGATAGGAAAAGTGTGTGCTGATCTGAGTTGAGGGTAGATGTTACAGGAAGAGCGTGTCAAAAGAATCAGTGACTCCAATGTTAAAATGTTAAAAGTTATTGACGAAATAAATATTGCAGTTCACATCTTAGAGATGGAGAAGACACATGTAGAAATATATTGTAAGTTTATTTTCATTAATGCGTTGTAAGAGTCAGTGGCTTATTCTCCATGCGTGCTAGGTGTACGACGCAGACCAGAAAAACAATACACATAATGTAATTCTTCTGTAAGTATTCACAGCAATATTTACTATGAAATATTTATAGAGTAGCTATAAGTAGCGGTCTATTATCGAATTTCAGCCATCTCTAGGGACGCGTTATCACATGCATGGTCTGTTTCCAGAATTTCAGCCATCTCTAGGGACGCGTTATCACATGCATGGTCTGTTTCCAGAATTTCAGCCATCTCTAGGGACGCGTTATCACATGCATGGTCTGTTTCCAGAATTTCAGCCATCTCTAGGGACGCGTTATCACATGCATGGTCTGTTTCCAGAATTTCAGCCATCTCTAGGGACGCGTTATCACATGCATGGTCTGTTTCCAGAATTTCAGCCATCTCTAGGGACGCGTTATCACATGCATGGTCTGTTTCCAGAATTTCAGCCATCTCTAGGGACGCGTTATCACATGCATGGTCTGTTTCCAGAATTTCAGCCATCTCTAGGGACGCGTTATCACATGCATGGTCTGTTTCCAGAATTTCAGCCATCTCTAGGGACGCGTTATCACATGCATGGTCTGTTTCCAGAATTTCAGCCATCTCTAGGGACGCGTTATCACATGCATGGTCTGTTTCCAGAATTTCAGCCATCTCTAGGGACGCGTTATCACATGCATGGTCTGTTTCCAGAATTTCAGCCATCTCTAGGGACGCGTTATCACATGCATGGTCTGTTTCCAGAATTTTAGCCATCTCTAGGGACGCGTTATCACATGCATGGTCTGTTTCCAGAATTTTAGCCATCTCTAGGGACGCGTTATCACATGCATGGTCTGTTTCCAGAATTTTAGCCATCTCTAGGGACGCGTTATCACATGCATGGTCTGTTTCCAGAATTTTAGCCATCTCTAGGGACGCGTTATCACATGCATGGTCTGTTTCCAGAATTTCAGCCATCTCTAGGGACGCGTTATCACATGCATGGTCTGTTTCCAGAATTTTAGCCATCTCTAGGGACGCGTTATCAGATGCATGGTCTGTTTCCAGAATTTTAGCCATCTCTAGGGACGCGTTATCACATGCATGGTCTGTTTCCAGAATTGCAGCCATCTCTAGGGACGCGTTATCACATGCATGGTCTGTTTCCAGAATTTCAGCCATCTCTAGGGACGCGTTATCACATGCATGGTCTGTTTCCAGAATTTCAGCCATCTCTAGGGACGCGTTATCACATGCATGGTCTGTTTCCAGAATTTTAGCCATCTCTAGGGACGCGTTATCACATGCATGGTCTGTTTCCAGAATTTTAGCCATCTCTAGGGACACGTTATCACATGCATGGTCTGTTTCCAGAATTTTAGCCATCTCTAGGGACGCGTTATCACATGCATGGTCTGTTTCCAGAATTTTAGCCATCTCTAGGGACGCGTTATCACATGCATGGTCTGTTTCCAGAATTTCAGCCATCTCTAGGGACGCGTTATCACATGCATGGTCTGTTTCCAGAATTTTAGCCATCTCTAGGGACGCGTTATCACATGCATGGTCTGTTTCCAGAATTTCAGCCATCTCTAGGGACGCGTTATCACATGCATGGTCTGTTTCCAGAATTTCAGCCATCTCTAGGGACGCGTTATCACATGCATGGTCTGTTTCCAGAATTTCAGCCATCTCTAGGGACGCGTTATCACATGCATGGTCTGTTTCCAGAATTTCAGCCATCTCTAGGGACGCGTTATCACATGCATGGTCTGTTTCCAGAATTTTAGCCATCTCTAGGGACGCGTTATCACATGCATGGTCTGTTTCCAGAATTTCAGCCATCTCTAGGGACGCGTTATCACATGCATGGTCTGTTTCCAGAATTTTAGCCATCTCTAGGGACGCGTTATCACATGCATGGTCTGTTTCCAGAATTTCAGCCATCTCTAGGGACGCGTTATCACATGCATGGTCTGTTTCCAGAATTTCAGCCATCTCTAGGGACGCGTTATCACATGCATGGTCTGTTTCCAGAATTTCAGCCATCTCTAGGGACGCGTTATCACATGCATGGTCTGTTTCCAGAATTTTAGCCATCTCTAGGGACGCGTTATCACATGCATGGTCTGTTTCCAGAATTTTAGCCATCTCTAGGGACGCGTTATCACATGCATGGTCTGTTTCCAGAATTTCAGCCATCTCTAGGGACGCGTTATCACATGCATGGTCTGTTTCCAGAATTTTAGCCATCTCTAGGGACGCGTTATCACATGCATGGTCTGTTTCCAGAATTTCAGCCATCTCTAGGGACGCGTTATCACATGCATGGTCTGTTTCCAGAATTTTAGCCATCTCTAGGGACGCGTTATCACATGCATGGTCTGTTTCCAGAATTTCAGCCATCTCTAGGGACGCGTTATCACATGCATGGTCTGTTTCCAGAATTTTAGCCATCTCTAGGGACGCGTTATCACATGCATGGTCTATTTCCAGAATTTCAGCCATCTCTAGGGACGCGTTATCACATGCATGGTCTGTTTCCAGAATTTCAGCCATCTCTAGGGACGCGTTATCACATGCATGGTCTGTTTCCAGAATTTCAGCCATCTCTAGGGACGCGTTATCACATGCATGGTCTGTTTCCAGAATTTCAGCCATCTCTAGGGACGCGTTATCACATGCATGGTCTGTTTCCAGAATTTTAGCCATCTCTAGGGACGCGTTATCACATGCATGGTCTGTTTCCAGAATTTTAGCCATCTCTAGGGACGCGTTATCACATGCATGGTCTGTTTCCAGAATTTTAGCCATCTCTAGGGACGCGTTATCACATGCATGGTCTGTTTCCAGAATTTCAGCCATCTCTAGGGACGCGTTATCACATGCATGGTCTGTTTCCAGAATTTCAGCCATCTCTAGGGACGCGTTATCACATGCATGGTCTTTTTCCCAGAATTTTAGCCATCTCTAGGGACGCGTTATCACATGCATGGTCTGTTTCCAGAATTTTAGCCATCTCTAGGGACGCGTTATCACATGCATGGTCTGTTTCCAGAATTTTAGCCATCTCTAGGGACGCGTTATCACATGCATGGCCTGTTTCCAGAATTTCAGCCATCTCTAGGGACGCGTTATCACATGCATGGTCTGTTTCCAGAATTTCAGCCATCTCTAGGGACGCGTTATCACATGCATGGTCTGTTTCCAGAATTTTAGCCATCTCTAGGGACGCGTTATCACATGCATGGTCTGTTTCCAGAATTTCAGCCATCTCTAGGGACGCGTTATCACATGCATGGTCTTTTTCCCAGAATTTTAGCCATCTCTAGGGACGCGTTATCACATGCATGGTCTGTTTCCAGAATTTTAGCCATCTCTAGGGACGCGTTATCACATGCATGGTCTGTTTCCAGAATTTCAGCCATCTCTAGGGACGCGTTATCACATGCATGGTCTGTTTCCAGAATTTCAGCCATCTCTAGGGACGCGTTATCACATGCATGGTCTGTTTCCAGAATTTCAGCCATCTCTAGGGACGCGTTATCACATGCATGGTCTGTTTCCAGAATTTTAGCCATCTCTAGGGACGCGTTATCACATGCATGGTCTGTTTCCAGAATTTCAGCCATCTCTAGGGACGCGTTATTACATGCATGGTCTGTTTCCAGAATTTCAGCCATCTCTAGGGACGCGTTATCACATGCATGGTCTGTTTCCAGAATTTTAGCCATCTCTAGGGACGCGTTATCACATGCATGGTCTGTTTCCAGAATTTCAGCCATCTCTAGGGACGCGTTATCACATGCATGGTCTGTTTCCAGAATTTTAGCCATCTCTAGGGACGCGTTATCACATGCATGGTCTTTTTCCCAGAATTTCAGCCATCTCTAGGGACGCGTTATCACATGCATGGTCTTTTTCCCAGAATGTCAGCCATCTCTAGGGACGCGTTATCACATGCATGGTCTGTTTCCAGAATTTCAGCCAACTCTAGGGACGCGTTATCACATGCATGGCCTGTTTCCAGAATTTTAGCCATCTCTAGGGACGCGTTATCACATGCATGGTCTGTTTCCAGAATTTTAGCCATCTCTAGGGACGCGTTATCACATGCATGGTCTGTTTCCAGAATTTCAGCCATCTCTAGGGACGCGTTATCACATGCATGGTCTGTTTCCAGAATTTCAGCCATCTCTAGGGACGCGTTATCACATGCATGGTCTGTTTCCAGAATTTTAGCCATCTCTAGGGACACGTTATCACATGCATGGTCTGTTTCCAGAATTTTAGCCATCTCTAGGGACGCGTTATCACATGCATGGTCTGTTTCCAGAATTTTAGCCATCTCTAGGGACGCGTTATCACATGCATGGTCTGTTTCCAGAATTTTAGCCATCTCTAGGGACGCGTTATCACATGCATGGTCTGTTTCCAGAATTTCAGCCATCTCTAGGGACGCGTTATCACATGCATGGTCTGTTTCCAGAATTTCAGCCATCTCTAGGGACGCGTTATCACATGCATGGTCTGTTTCCAGAATTTCAGCCATCTCTAGGGACGCGTTATCACATGCATGGTCTGTTTCCAGAATTTTAGCCATCTCTAGGGACGCGTTATCACATGCATGGTCTGTTTCCAGAATTTCAGCCATCTCTAGGGACGCGTTATCACATGCATGGTCTGTTTCCAGAATTTCAGCCATCTCTAGGGACGCGTTATCACATGCATGGTCTGTTTCCAGAATTTCAGCCATCTCTAGGGACGCGTTATCACATGCATGGTCTGTTTCCAGAATTTTAGCCATCTCTAGGGACGCGTTATCACATGCATGGCCTGTTTCCAGAATTTTAGCCATCTCTAGGGACGCGTTATCACATGCATGGTCTGTTTCCAGAATTTCAGCCATCTCTAGGGACGCGTTATCACATGCATGGTCTGTTTCCAGAATTTTAGCCATCTCTAGGGACGCGTTATCACATGCATGGTCTGTTTCCAGAATTTTAGGTACTGAATTCTAGGAGTTGCGACCCGTATCTTCCAAAATCGCTGATTAGCTTTGAAAGTTGGTACATAACGCTAAAATATCACACACGGTCTGAATTCTGAAATTCAGCATATTTCCTCCCTAATTAGTATACGCCCCTGCTCATTAAGGGTCAGTAAGAACCAGCTCCACCAAACCAAACATTATTAACGTGTACTTATTATTTTAGAAATTAATTTTTCGTAATTATTACTCTTAACTTGACACGGATGAGCGTTTAAAGTTGAATATATAACACTAAAATATATATATTTTATCAGAATAATATAACAATGTTCAAGATGGCGACGTAAACAAGTTGTGTTAGATTCAAAGGATGTGCTTACAGTGATTTTTATGTGATAATTAGTGACATTTAAAGATGAGCCTACGACAGAACTTGCAGAACGGTAGGGGATTTACATGTGCACAAATTTCTGCTATAGATATTACACAAGAACTACGGAGATTACAAAAAGCCATCAAAGTTCGCAACAACAACTCACCGGGGACAAGAACTAGCCCGCCATTAACCGCAGTAAGACCGCGGTACAGGAACGAATCAAGGATAGCAACATTAAACGTTAGTGGACTAGGAGACAAAGAAGCAGACATAGTAAAATTCATGATTAAGACACGTACAGAAATATTAGGAATAGCTGACACTAGAAGGAAAGGACATAACATCAAAGAAACCTACGATAAATATGCAATAATATGGAGCGGGGTCGACATCAAAGAAAAGGCGAAACACGGTGTTGGTTTCATCATACATCCGGAGAAAGCAAAGTCTATCAATGAAGTCGAATATATATCGGAAAGAATATTACGTATTCAATTCATAGAACAAAACAAAACAAGAACGATTATACAAGTCTACGTCCCGTGCAACGATAGCTGCAATGAACAACAACGACGTGAATTCTTCGACCAACTGTCAGACACAATTAATAAAACAAACGATAAAGATGAGCTAATTATAATGGGAGACTTCAACGGAAGAGTTGGAAGCAAAAGACGACACGAGACATGCCTAGGAAATTTCAGCGACACCGAAGCAGAACGAAACAACAACGGAGAAGAAATGATCAACCTATGCTACGAACACGACCTGATCATAACAAACATACTATTCCAACATCGAAGAAGTCATACACAAACATGGTATAAGTGGATACTAACACGACTTGATCATAACAAACACACTATTCCAACATCGAAGAAGTCATACACAAACATGGTATAAGTGGATACTAACACGACTTGATCATAACAAACACACTATTCCAACATCGAAGAAGTCATACACAAACATGGTATAAGTGGATACTAACACGACTTGATCATAACAAACACACTATTCCAACATCGAAGAAGTCATACACAAACATGGTATAAGTGGATACTAACACGACTTGATCATAACAAACACACTATTCCAACATCGAAGAAGTCATACACAAACATGGTATAAGTGGATACTAACACGACCTGATCATAACAAACACACTATTCCAACATCGAAGAAGTCATACACAAACATGGTATAAGTGGATACTAACACGACCTGATCATAACAAACACACTATTCCAACATCGAAGAAGTCATACACAAACATGGTATAAGTGGAACAACATAGAACAGTCATCTCAAATCAACTATATACTTGTTAGACAGAGACAAAAAAGGAATATAATAGATGCAAAAACCATACCGAATATAGATATAGACACAGATCACAGACCAGTCATACTAACACAATTCAAGGCAAAAGAAACTAAACAGAGAAAGAGAAATCCAATTTTCGTCACCAACTTGAAAAAATTAGAGGAAGAGGACATACAAAACGATATGAACAACATGATGACAAATATTTTTACAGCGCTACCATCAAGTATAAGCAATGTACATCAAGAATGGGAAACATTTAAAACAGCAATGATGAAAACATTAAACACACTATGTGGCAAAAAACAGTTAAGACAGAAATTCAAACAAAAAACTGCATGGTGGAACAACGAGGTCAAGAAATCAATAAAAGCCAAGAAGAAATGTTTCAAAACATGGATAAAATCCAAAAGCCAAGAGGATTACACAGCATACAGAACAGCAAGAAGACAAAGTAAACAAGTAATCAAAAAATCAAAGACAGAATCGTGGGAAAAATACGGAGAACAACTGTCATTACTATGCAAAGAACAGCCACGAAATTTTTTCAAAAGTGTCAATTCCATGAGGATAAGAGACGAAAGTTTCAACCCCACTGACATTATTAATGATAAAAACGGTACACCGATATTTAATACAAACGGAAGGAAGAACAGATGGAAAGAATACTTCCAAGAACTACTTAACCAACCACCAACACCAACTGCGAATAGATTTAAAAATAACACAAACATAGAAGAACCAAATATACTCATCCAAGAAATAGAAGAAGTTGTGAAGAAGAGTCCACGTCACAAGACAGCAGGCATAGCCGGTATAACCAATGAAGCAATCAAGGCATGCGGAGAAACAGGAATACAATGGATTCATAGAATCTTAAAGTCAGCCTGGACAGAAAGAGAAGTCCCCAAAGATTGGCAGAAAGCCATCATAATACCAATATGGAAAAAAGGGCAACAAAAGAGAATGCAATACATACAGAGGCATATCATTATTAAGTCATGTTGGGAAACTATATGCTAAAATTTTGGAATCTAGAATCAAACCTATAATAGAACCACAGCTGAACATCGCTAAATTTGGGTTCAGAAAGGGAAAGAGTTGCACTGATGCCCTGTTCACACTAAGGCAACTCAGCGAAAACACCATAGAATATGACAAACAGCTCAACTTAGCATTCATAGACCAAGAAAAAGCCTTTGATAGAATAAACAGAAACAAACTATGGGACATACTAAGTGAATATGGAATTCAGGGCCAACTATTAGACAATATTAGAGCGCTATACCAAAATGCTCAAGCGTAGTACGAACAAGCGACGGCCTGACAGACGAATTTGAATTATCATCAGGAGTAAGGCAGGGATGTGTGCTTTCGCCTATACTTTTCAATATTTACATAGACAGGATAACGCAAGAAACCAAGAGAGATAACAACCTCGATAACAACTACAATTTAATAAACGAACTACTCTTTGCAGATGATCAGAGTATAATTTACAACAACGAACACAAACTTCAACAACACATAAATGCCCTGCAAGCCACATGCGAAAAATATGACATGAAAATTAACACCTCCAAAACAGAAGTCATGACAATAAGCAGGTCAACAGGTCAACTAAATATACACGTGAATAATGTCAAAATACAACAGACTCCAGAATTCAAATATCTCGGGAGTATATTCACAGCAGATGGAAAGATGGACAGAGAAATCGAGACTAGATGCCAGAAGGCAAATGCAGTGACATACCAACTGTCACCACTATTAAAACATCCAAGCATTAACATGGCAGTCAAACGACAACTGATAAACTGCATATTTATTCCAACTCTCTGCTATCAGTGCCAAACATGGCCCCTGACTAAGACACAAGAAAGAAAGATTACAACATGTGAAATGAGATGTCTACGAAAAGCTGTCAACGTTACAAGGAGAGATAGAGTGAGAAACGAGAATATCAGAAGCACCGTTGGTACTATACCATGCATACAGTACATCGAGAAGCAAAGATTCAAGTGGTTCGGCCATTTAATGAGAATGGAACCACATTTACTACCATCACGTGCCTATAATAATCGACACTCAGGGCGCAGAGCACGAGGCAGGCCAAGAACAAGATGGATAGATAACATCTCAGAGTCCCTGCGAAAGCATGGACTGACAACGTCAAGCGCAACACACCTGGCACAAGATAGGAAACTAACTCTCCCACGACGCTTCACGGCAAATGTGGTTAAGATAAGATAAGATAAGAAGAATATAACAATCATACTATAGTTCGTTCCAAAATTCGTGATCATCGTTACCGACCGATATAAAATCATCCACTTGACAGAAATTCTGATTTTTGCATTTTTATATAGGTAACAGTGACGACGTTCCAAAAGTAGTTTTGCCCACCCAAACCTTTAGTTCTGTAAGAATTTTATTATATGTTATTACAAAATTTACAGCGATGTTGATCTGGTATACTTGTCGAAATTTTACAGTACGATTGTCAAGTTTGTCTATAACTAAGCATTTCCGTGTTCCAAATGCAATTCAGTGCTAGTCAAAATCGGGAATCCCGTGGAATTAATCAGTTCACAATGTTTCCTACCGACTGTCATTGGCGTATGTACGCAACATTTACTTTCATTTATAGAAGTGGAAGGTATCATTTGTTCACTATGTGACCTTTCTTTTATAATATGTAATAGGAATACGCCTTTGCAATCATTCGCCACCATTTTGTGTATTACTGTAAATTCTAAACTTTGATGATCATTTTGTTGTGCTTATGCAAAATTATGTAACAAAAAACGTTTTTTTGCATCAATTAAGCTACCTACCAATTAGTTAAACATGGATTCGTAACGTTGTGAGGTATATAAGACCGCATGCAAAAATTACTTGTATCCATCAGATTGATTTCGTACAAATTAAACCTTAGTGTGATCACGAATTTTGGAACGAACTATAGTATATATAGCATATCCTTATTTAAAAATAGTATACAAACAAACAGCATTTTCCTCTAATGCTTCACGCATTGTGCCGTGCACTATTTCTGGGGTCAGTTTAAAAGATGCCTATTTAAGATGTAACATTGCGACCTTTGGTCGCTATTGCAATGATAATTGCGAAAACAATGATATCATTTTCATTCAGCCGGAAGATTCATATTCATTCTTACGCGGTCAAACTAGTTCCCAGATAAACAAGAACTCTGGATTAAATAGTCCGTTTAATTATCGATTGAATCCCCAATTTGATAAAAAAAATTGTATAAAATTATAGAAAATAATTATAATAAATAACAAACCATTATAGAATAAGATTAGTTTTAGGGAATTGTCCCTTGCACTAATACATCTTGTCTGCAGAAATTTTCTTTCGTAGTGTTGAGTTAGCTGTGAACAGAGTTGAGTTGAGCGAAACACGTAAACACATTTTTAACAATAACAAAGTTATAAAGTACTAGAGATTTACAAAAACAATGATAATACACAGAAACGTTTCGACTAAATTGCCTTTATCAAGCAAAGAATGTAACAGAAGTGAAGAATTTTACTTCTTTCACAGTACACTACATAGTGACATATCCTTTACATGACATTGCCATCAACTACAGCACGTTTACCGCAGAGATTATATATGACATTGCCATCAACTACAGCACGTTTACCGCAGAGATTATATATTACAAAATTACATAAGCACGTTTACCGCAGAGATTATATATTACAAAATTACCTAAGCACGTTTACCGCAGAGATTATATATTACAAAATTATCTAAGCACGTTTACCGCAGAGATTATATATTACAAAATTACCTAAGATCTATACGGCCTCACTCACTAGTTCGGATTTTTTTTTTTTTGTCATGCCGGTGAGACGCATGTTCAATTTGCGTTTCCGACAAGTTTAAAAAAATCTTCTCTAGGCGCTCCTGTCGTTTGATGTGTCCGAAATATTTAATTGTATTTGATTTTATTTGATTTTATTTGATTTTATTTGATTTTATTTGATTATATTATTTAATAGCCAACTCTCTTTAGTATCAAGATGTTGCAGAACAGAAGCATTTGTTATTTAACTAAAAGGGTATAACTTCACGGAATAGACAAATAATAATAAATACTCAAAAAAATTTTCTGAAAAGTTTGCCCGGGCCCCATTAAGAAAAATGACAACAAGCCGCCACTGGGCATGTGTATGTTTATGGCTATATAATATGTTGATGAATTTGTCTATCATGAAAGTAAAATTAGCCAATCAATAGGTACAGATGAGGACAATACTGCCATGATGAGGAAATCCTGATACACCTATGCTCGCCTTCACACAGTGAGGTAATCTACTGCCATCTCCTCTAAAACAAAGCTCAGGATATTCAGCTCAAATATGAAATCTGTGTTGCTGTATGGCTCGGAAACGTGGCGAGTCACCAAGTTAAATACAAATATGAAATCTGTGTTGCTGTATGGCTCGGAAACGTGGCGAGTCACCAAGTTAAATACAAATATGAAATCTGTGTTGCTATATGGCTCGGAAACGTGGCGAGTCACCAAGTTAAATACAAATAAGAATTAGACATTTATCATCGGAGATGGTATGACAGAGTTGCAAACACAGATCAAGGGGTAAGAACAGGACAGGAACCCATGATGGCCCAGGTTAGGTGGAGAACATGGACGATGCGTCGGGCATATCCTGCAGAAGAGACAGCCGAGTGTTACTAGACCAGCACGTTAGTGGAGACGGAAAATAAGAGACAGCCGAGTGTTACTAGACCAGCACGTTAGTGGAGACGGAAAAGAAGACGGGAAAGAGGACGTCCTAAACAGGCCTACAGACGGAGTCTTCTTGAGGAACTGATGGATGGTGTACTATCATTGGAAACCGTTAGAGACAACAAACAGAGACCGGGAAAAGTAACAAACAACTGTTGAGACCCTATGCTTCCCGAGGAACAGAGAGAAATACGTCTAAGTAGGTCATATATGTATATATATATATATCTTCACCATGTGCCATGCTGGCTAGCGTAGGCGATCATGGATCTCCACAAAAATATGTCCTTGTTGGTATCAGTTTCGATGTTGACACTGTTACCCTACCATGAAGCCAGACACTGTCCAACATTTTCTTTCTGTCTTCCTCTATCTTGTCTTCCATTGATTTTACTGGTTGTCACTATGTGTTCTAAACTTTCATTTTTCAGCACATGTCCGGACAATTAGAATTGTCTCTTTCTTATATTGACAGTAAATTGTCTCTTTACTTTGACTTCTTTCAACGTTTCAATGTATCAACTTTTTAGTAGTCTATGGAATTCTTAATATTCTTCTGTAAAACCAAATCTCTGTGGTTTCCAGCGATGTTGCTATCTGTTTATTACTTATCCATAACTCGGTTTCCGGTGTCGGCATTGGCTCTATGGAGAACAGAAAAACTCTTTTTTAGAGATATATAAATCGGAATTGGCACTTTTTAGCGTCGAAACATACCCAAAATCGATGTACCAAACCGACAGCCAATATTAGGGCTGCACCCAGACTAAGACCGTCCTACGAGATCACCCGGCCTACATCCCACTCAAAGAAACGTCATTCTAGGCAGCACAACGCACCAGATCGAAACAAGGATCTTCATAAGATTCCAGCCAGACAGAACAGAGCCCAACCTCTGAGATGATTCACACCAGCCCATCAGTTAGCCAAAGTAAAAATCAAATTCAGACAAATTAAAATACAGAGACACCATGGAACCACACACAAGACCAGCACAGAGTCCTTCTCTGGACTAGACGCACAGACATGTTCAACAACACAGACAACATGGAACCACACACAAGACCAGCACAGAGTTCGTCTCAGGACTAGACACTGATCATCACCAAAAAGTCCATCTCAGGACTGCACCCAGATGAACAATAGCTCCATCATAAGACTTCACGCAATACTCAAAACTCCTTTTTAGGACTAGTCCCAGGTCATTTAGCCACATCAAGAAACAGGCCAATACATCCTGATATAACCGAAAAATACAACATACAACTGTCTTAGGTTGAAAGTGGCGTGTCTCGGCCATATAGAGGCTTAATCCACCACAGAACAAACAATGAAATAAATGATATAGATAGACAAATAGATTGGTAAAATAGATGGTATAGATAGACAAATAGATTGGTAAAATAGATGGTATAGATAGACAAATAGATTGGTAAAATAGATGGTATAGATAGACAAATAGATTGGTAAAATAGATGGTATAGATAGACAAATAGATTGGTAAAATAGATGGTATAGATAGACAAATAGATTGGTAAAATAGATGGTATAGATAGACAAATAGATTGGTAACATAGATGGTATAGATAGACAAATAGATTGGTAACATAGATGGTATAGATAGACAAATAGATTGGTAAAATAGATGGTATAGATAGACAAATAGATTGGTAAAATAGATGGTATAGATAGACAAATAGATTGGTAAAATAGATATTGAAGGTTGGTAAAATAGATATTGAAGGTATCTGCTGTTATGTTGAAGATGCCCATGCTGCCGTTGTGTCTGTCCACAGGTCATACTACCTGGATCTAGAAGCACTAACATATGGAGGAGGGTTAACTTTTGTGCGAGCTTCCACCATTTACACACCTGGAAGAAGTGTGACCCCATTACATGTTAAGTCAATTTACCAGTCATCTGAAAAAGAGGAAGTTAATGTTGAAGGTGCGTTTCTGCTTTGTAATATCTTCATTGAATTATTATTCACATGGGAGAAGCTTATGTGAAAATGTGAGAGGTGAAGGTGAGGGGAGAAATGTGAGCGGAGAAAAGTGAGAGGGAGAGAGCGCCTGGAGGAAGTAAGGGGAAAAGGTGACAGGAGAATTTGATGGGATTACGGTGATGGGATTAAGGTGACGGGAGGAGGGTGACGGGAGGAGGGTGACGGGAGGAGGGTGAGGAGATTATCTGGATGACATATTATGGTGGGGGTAGATGAAGGTATATCGTTGGACGCAGATGTAAAGTGGGAATACTTGAAGGGATTTGAGGGAGGGAGTTGTATATCAGAGAGGTGGGCAAGACTCCGAGGTAGCGTAGAGCAGAACAAGTATGAAGAGATTGAGGAAAAGGTAGATATATATAAGTGGGAGATGGGGAGATTATGTGTGGGAAGTAGATACAATGTGGGAGATGGGTTAGATTATGTGTGGGAAGTAGATACAATGTGGGAGATGGTGAGATTATGTGTGGGAAGTAGATACAATGTGGGGATGGGGGGATTATGTGTGGGAAGTAGATACAATGTGGGAGATGGGGAGATTATGTGTGGGAAGTAGATACAATGTGGGAGATGGGGAGATTATGTGTGAGAAGTAGATACAATGTGGGAGATGGGAAGATTATGTGTGGGAAGTAGATACAATGTGGGAGATGGGGAGATTATGTGTGGAAGTAGATACAATGTGGGAGATGGGGAGATTATGTGTGGAAGTAGATACAATGTGGGAGATGGGGAGATTATGTGTGGAAGTAGATACAATGTGGGAGATGGGGAGATTATGTGTGGGAAGTAGATACAATGTGGGAGATGGGGAGATTATGTGTGGAAGTAGATACAATGTGGGAGATGGGGAGATTATGTGTGGAAGTAGATACAATGTGGGAGATGGGGAGATGGTGGTAGGTTAGAAACTGTGTAATTATAATTAAGACTGGCGTGTATCAGTCTGGGGTACCACATCTTTCTTGTTGCCTCTAGCAGCTGGAAACTAGAAGAACCCCAGAGATGAGGTATTCAGAACACTTTGACTGGCAAGTGATACATGTTCTACTACACATCAACATTTCTTATAATCATGGATTAAATCACTCAAAGTCTAAGATTATCCATTGTTCCAAGAGATTAGATTATTGATGTATGTGTAGTGATTGATTGATTGTTTGGAACATCATCATTGCACTTCGGTGAGTAACCATGTGTGATCCGATCACTTTCTTACACAGGAAGATCTCAACTGCAGTGTACGAACTCCGTAGCACCGGCGAGGGTCCCCAACAAATACGTCGTCGGCAGGGTGTGTAGTATGACTATTTACGGTCTGGTATGCAGGGCGTGGTGAACCTGGCTGAACTACTTCCAATCTAAATTACGCCCCATTTCCTGTTCTCTGGTATTGTTATTCAACCAACGTGCTCCACCTTATATTTGTTGTCTGGTATTGTTATTCAACCAACGTGCTCCACCTTATATTTGTTGTCTGGTATTGTTATTCAACCAGCGTGCTCCAACTTATATTTGTTGTCTGGTATTGTTATTCAACCAGCGTGCTCCACCTTATATTTGTTGTCTGGTATTGTTATTCAACCAGCGTGCTCCAACTTATATTTGTTGTCTGGTATTGTTATTCAACCAGCGTGCTCCACCTTATATTTGTTGTCTGGTATTGTTATTCAACCATCGTGCTCCACCTTATATTTGTTGTCTGGTATTGTTATTCAACCAGCGTGCTCCAACTTATATTTGTTGTCTGGTATTGTTATTCAACCAGCGTGCTCCAACTTATATTTGTTGTCTGGTATTGTTATTCAACCAGCGTGCTCCAACTTATATTTGTTGTCTGGTATTGTTATTCAACCAGCGTGCTCCCACTTATATTTGTTGTCTGGTATTGTTATTCAACCAGCGTGCTCCAACTTATATTTGTTGTCTGGTATTGTTATTCAACCAGCGTGCTCCCACTTATATTTGTTGTCTGGTATTGTTATTCAACCAGCGTGCTCCAACTTATATTTGTTGTCTGGTATTGTTATTCAACCAGCGTGCTCCAACTTATATTTCAATAAAAGATATCGATGGCAAGTTATATGAAATATCATGAAATAGATTGTCCTAAGCTGGACTTTCTTACCTCAACAGTTCTTATATATATCTCTCTTTCTCTTTCATAGACCAGATGTCTTGCCTGTGCAGCCGTCACGCTAAAATCATCAGTTACGTCTTGAATCTATCTTCTCCGTGGTCTTCCTCTTCCTCTCTTTGTATGGCTGCCTCTTTTCTTATTGGTCTTCTCCAACCCTTCGCATCTTTTTATAGATTTCAACATATTTTCTTATTTCTGTTGTGCCTAGCATCAGCACGAGCACGTTTTCTGTGATGTTTGGGGTTCCTCTGTATGGTTGGATTTGTTGTCTTCTCTGTCCATGATATCAATAGGACTCTTCTGTAATACTTATATTTAAAAGCACAAATACATTTTCCACTGTTTTGTTAAGTGTCCATGCTTCACATCCATACGTGTCACTGGAAAATGTATTCTCTTAGTATTCCGATCTTCCAGTTTCCGTATCAGTTCCAAAATTAAGTAATAGAAGCAACCCTGTGATGTCTCGAGGGTAATGCGGTGTGAGGCCCGTACTTGTTATTAATCGTTGACACACGACGGGTTATGTGGTCAACATCAAGCAGGTCGCTTTTACTTCCCAGTGTTTTTCCTGGTACCTATTTGTGGCATAGTCAACATGAGAGCCGTTACAGTCGGTGAAATATCCAACGCCAACTGTTTGCTAGTTTTCTGTTTATTGTATTCTCATTGGTAGCTAGACTTTCAGATTTTCAACTTTCAACATTTCAACTTTCAACATTTCAACATTTTAACATTTCAACATTCAACATTTCAACATTTCAACTTTCAACATTTTAACATTTCAACATTTCAACTTTCAACATTTCAACTTTCAACATTTTAACTTTCAGATAATAATAATAAACCTGAGATCGATTTAGAGCTGACACCAGATGGCATTGACAAGGTCAAACTCAACTGGAAAGTGGTCGGCGGTGACAATTCACAACCTATTGTGTCTTACAGGGTCAAAGTTCACGACGACGGACCAGATGGCCGTCTATTACTCGAGCAACCATTGGGCTTAAATACACTGTATTATACTGTTTCCGGTTTGCAGGAACAGAGGTAAGATATTTGTTACATCCGTGTCTAGTTTATCTGTCATCAGTTTCTCAATGTTACATCCATGTCTAGTTTATCTGTCATCAGTTTCTCTCAATGTTACATCCATGTCTAGTTTATCTGTCATCAGTTTCTCAATGTTACACCCACGTCTAGTTTATCTGGCATCAGTTTCTCAATATTACATCCATGTCTATATTATCTGTCATCAGTTTCTCAATGTTACATCCATGTCTAGTTTATCTGTCATCAGTTTCTCAATGTTACATCCATGTCTAGTTTATCTGTCATCAGTTTCTCAATCTTACATCCATGTCTAGTTTATCTGTCATCAGTTTCTCAATGTTACATCCATGTCTAGTTTATCTGTCATCAGTTTCTCTCAATGTTACATCCATGTCTAGTTTATCTGTCATCAGTTTCTCAATCTTACATCCATGTCTAGTTTATCTGTCATCAGTTTCTCAATGTTACATCCATGTCTAGTTTATCTGTCATCAGTTTCTCTCAATGTTACATCCATGTCTAGTTTATCTGTCAACAGTTTCTCTCAATGTTACATCCATGTCTAGTTTATCTGTCATCAGTTTCTCAATGTTACATCCATGTCTAGTTTATCTGTCATCAGTTTCTCAATGTTACATCCTGTCTAGTTTATCTGTCATCAGTTTCCTCAATGTTACATCCATGTCTAGTTTATCTGTCATCGCTCTCAATGTTACATCATGTCTGTTATCGTAAGCTTCAACTTACATCCGTGTCTAGTTTATCTGTCATCAGTTTCTCAATGTTACATCCATGTCTAGTTTATCTGCTCAAGTCGCTACTTGTTACATGTTATCAAGTTACATCCATGTCTATTACAGTACATTCTAATTTCATCCATGTTCTAGTTTATTGTCATCAGTTTCTCAATATTACATCCATGTCTAGTTTATCTGTCATCAGTTTCTCAATGTTCATCCTGTCTAGTTTATCTTCAGTTTTCTCATGTTACATCCATGTCTAGTTTATTGTCATCAGTTTCTCAATTTAGCATCCATTGTCTAGTTTATCTATCAGTTTCTCATGTTACATCCATGTCTAGTTTATCTGTCATAGTTTCTCAAGTTACATCCATGTCTAGTTTATCTGTCATCAGTTTCTCAATGTTACATCCATGTCTAGTTTATCTGTCATCAGTTTCTCTTAATGTTACATCCATGTCTAGTTTATCTGTCATCAGTTTCTCAATGTTACATCCATGTCTAGTTTATCTGTCATCAGTTTCTCAATGTTACATCCATGTCTAGTTTATCTGTCATCAGTTTCTCAATGTTACATCCATGTCTAGTTTATCTGTCATCAGTTTCTCAATATTACATCCATGTCTAGTTTATCTGTCATCAGTTTCTCAATGTTACATCCATGTCTAGTTTATCTGTCATCAGTTTCTCAATGTTACATCCATGTCTAGTTTATCTGTCATCAGTTTCTCAATGTTACATCCATGTCTAGTTTATCTGTCATCAGTTTTTCAATGTTACATCCATGTCTAGTTTATCTGTCATCAGTTTCTAATTTACATCCATGTCTAGTTTATTTGTCATCAGTTTCTCTCAATGTTACATCCATGTCTAGTTTATCTGTCATCAGTTTCTCAATGTTACATCCTGTCTAGTTTATCTTCACAGTTTCTCTCAATTTTACATCCATGTCTAGTTTATCTGTCATCAGTTTCTCAATCTTACATCCATGTCTAGTTTATCTGTCATCAGTTTCTCAATGTTACACCAGTCTAGTTTATCTGTCATCAGTTTCTAATTTACATCCATGTCTAGTTTATCTGTCATCAGTTTCTCAATGTTACATCCATGTCTAGTTTATCTGTCATCAGTTTCTCAATGTTACATCCATGTCTAGTTTATCTGTCATCAGTTTCTCAATGTTACATCCATGTCTAGTTTATCTGTCATCAGTTTCTCAATTTACATCCATGTCAGTTTATCTGTCATCAGTTTCTCAATGTTACATCATGTCTAGTTTATCTGCATCAGTTTCTCAATTTAATCCATGTCTATTATCTGTATCAGTTTCTCAATGTTACATCCATGTCTAGTTTATCTGTCATCAGTTTCTCAATGTTACATCCATGTCTAGTTTATCTGTCATCAGTTTCTCAATTTTACATCCATGTCTAGTTTATCTGTCATCAGTTTCTCAATGTTACAATCATGTCTAGTTTATCTGTCATCAGTTTCTCTCAATGTTACATCCATGTCTAGTTTATCTGTCATCAGTTTCTCAATCTTACATCCATGTCAGTTTATCTGTCATCAGTTTCTCAATGTTACATCCATGTCTAGTTTATCTGTCATCGGTTTCTCTCAATGTTACATCCATGTCTAGTTTATCTGTCCATCAGTTTCTCTCAATGTTACATCCATGTCTAGTTTATCTGTCATCAGTTTCTCAATGTTACATCCATGTCTAGTTTATCTGTCATCAGTTTCTCAATGTTACATCCGTGTCTAGTTTATCTGTCATCAGTTTCTCTCAATGTTACATCCATGTCTAGTTTATCTGTCATCAGTTTCTCTCAATGTTACATTGTCTGTTGTAGACTTCAACCTTTCACGTGACCAGTTACAAGCTTTCAATATTACGTAATGAATTGCTCGAGTCGCTACTTGTTCAGTTATAAACGTCTGATGCCACGTTCAAAGTTACCGACATTTAGTTTCATGTTCGGTGTTACTGTCTTTCGATGTCACGTTATAAGTTACCGTCAATTAATGTCATGTTATAAGTTACCGTCAATTAATGTCATGTTATAAGTTAATGTCATTTAATGTCACTCTCAAAGTTACAATTTTTCAAAATAACGCCCTCAAGTAGTGGAATGACCCTTGCGGAACGTCGCATTCATCACAGCCCGCCTGAAAAGCTATCTGTCTCTTGTAAGTTCTCCTGCCTCTTCCAGCCTCATGTTCAAGGTTTCCTTGATGTCCTACTGTCACCTTAGTCTTGGTCGTCTCCTGCCTCATACTCCAGGAACCATGTCTTCCAATACCTTCCAGACCACTGTGGGGTTTAACTTGTCTCTCCAGACCACTGTGTGGTTTAACTTGTCTCTCCAGACCACTGTGGGGTTTAACTTGTCTCTCCAGACCACTGTGTGGTTTAACTTGTCTCTCCAGACCACTGTGTGGTTTAACTTGTCTCTCCAGACCACTGTGGGGTTTAACTTGTCTCTCCAGACCACTGTGGGGTTTAACTTGTCTCTCCAGACCACTGTGGGGTTTAACTTTGTCAAAATATTTCATCTTCCGGGACACGATGTTGTTTATAAGCCAACGCTCCTTGATATGTAGATCTTGTAGGATGTCTTTGTTTCTTCTCTTCTCTGTCCAGGATGTCTTTGTTTCTTCTCTTCTCTGTCCAGGATGTCTTTGTTTCTTCTCTTCTCTGCCCAGGATGTCTTTGTTTCTTCTCTTCTCTGCCCAGGATGTCTTTGTTTCTTCTCTTCTCTGCCCAGGATGTTTTAAGAACTTTTCTATAGCACCTTGTTTCAAAAACTTCAATTTTGTTTTTTTAATGTTTGTGTTATGTTCCACATTCTAAATTTGTATTATTTCAATAGAACATTCTACAGTTGTATTATTTCAATAGAACATTGTATAGTTGTATTATTTCAATAGAACATTGTATAGTTGTATTATTTCAATAGAACATTGTATAGTTGTATTATTTCAATAGAACATTGTATAGTTGTATTATTTCAATAGAATATTCTACAGTTGTATTATTTCAATAGAACATTCTACAGTTGTATTATTTCAATAGAACATTCTACGGTTGTATTATTTCAATAGAACATTCTATAGTTGTATTATTTCAAAGCCATGTTCTAAGCTACATTTTTCCGTTGACATTTTTCAAATGCATTCTTTCATTGTAATAGTCTTCGTTAGTCTTATAATGTCTTGTTTTCAATCTTCTATTTTCCGGCTTCGCGCTCTAAGCTATGATGACAATGCTCGCCCGTCACAGGTGATGATGACTACCGTTTCATCCAAGGGAATGTAGTTGCGTTATGTTTGTCTGTGTGTGCGTAGATGACTAGTGAGCCCGATACGGGCTTGAAATGTTCTTGTACAGTGTGGGCAAGGTATATTTGCACTTGTGGGAAGTTTTACTGCCTTTCTATTTTGACGTTTTTGTTCCATCCGTGCTGTTCTATCTGCCTCGCAGGCCGAGGAGCCGTGTCGAAGAAGTGTGTGCCAGGCTGATCTGTCTTGAGCAACATTCTCCCAGTTGTCGACATCTATGCCAAAGGATCTCATCGAGTTCTTGAGTGTGTCTTTGAATCGTTTTTTCTGACCATCCTGTGAGCGTTTACTGCAATTTAGCTCACCATACAAGTGTTGTTTGAGTATTTGTGTGTTTGGTGGATGAAAGGGGGACTTACGCGATGATTTGGTTTAAAGTGAGAAAGAGTTTCGCAGTTCGTCGATCTCACTCTCTCGCCCAATTCCTTCTGTGTCCAGTGGCAGGACAAAGTCGAGACGGTTGGAGAAGGATCTGGATGCAGCGGATGACCAGGGCGTTCTACGTGCCTGGTCGTACTCACTACGTTCCGCAACGCGTTGCTGGCAGACGCCGTCTTGCCCGTTGAACCAGAGTATGGTTTCTTCCACACAGTCTGCCGAGTCCAGTCTTCGCATGCATGCTTGTTGACATTCCCTTATTCATCGATTGCTTTAGTATGGAATCGATTACCCGCGCCTGGTTTAGCCGGTCTGTCACAGCCTTTGCCCGGTCGTGGCCTCTGTAGCATGCTGACAACTACTAGGAGCCACAGGCGTGAACTGGAAGTCAGGTTTGGACCAAAGGGGGATGTACCTTTTAAGGGCGTGACATCCATCTTTACCAGAGGTACTATAAATCCCTGACTTTCCCAGATCCTCCCCTTTAAGCTACAGTTTTCCTATGTCACGTTACAAACTACAGTCTTCCTATGTCACGTTACAAACTACAGTTTTCCTATGTCACGTTACAAACTACAGTCTTCCTATGTCACGTTACAAACTGCAGTCTTCCTATGTCACGTTACAAACTACAGTCTTCCTATGTCACGCTACAAACTACAGTCTTCCTATGTCACGCTACAAACTACAGTCTTCCTATGTCACGTTACAAACTACAGTCTTCCTATGTCACGTTACAAACTACAGTCTTCCTATGTCACGCTGCAAAACTAGTCTTCCTATGTCACGCTGCAAACTAGTCTTCCTATGTCATGTTACAAACTACAGTCTTCATATGTCACGTTACAAACTACAGTCTTCCTATGTCACGTTACAAACTGCAGTCTTCCTATGTCACACTACCAACTACAGTCTTCCTATGTCACACTACAAACTACAGTCTTCCTATGTCACGTTACAAACTACAGTCTTCCTATGTCACGTTACAAACTACAGTCTTCCTATGTCACGCTGCAAATTACAGTCTTCCTATGTCACACTACAAACTACAGTCTTCCTATGTCACGCTACAAACTACAGTCTTCCTATGTCACGCTACAAACTACAGTCTTCCTATGTCACACTACAAACTACAGTCTTCCTATGTCACGCTACAAACTACAGTCTTCCTATGTCACGCTACAAACTACAGTCTTCCTATGTCACACTACAAACTACAGTCTTCCTATGTCACACTACAAACTACAGTCTTCCTATGTCACGCTACAAACTACAGTCTTCCTATGTCACACTACAAACTACAGTCTTCCTATGTCACGCTACAAACTACAGTCTTCCTATGTCACACTACAAACTACAGTCTTCCTATGTCACGCTACAAACTACAGTCTTCCTATGTCACGCTACAAACTACAGTCGTCCTATGTCACGCTGCAGTCTTCCTATGTCACGCTACAAACTACAGTTTTCCTATGTCACGTAACAAACTACAGTCTTCCTATGTCACGCTACAAACTACAGTCTTCCTATGTCACGCTGTAAGTTATACCCTTTTAATGTCACAATAGAAGCTGTAGTTCACAAATGTAATATGGTAAGTTGCAGCCTTTTTGTGTGATAATATGGGAATGATATGGAACCCGCAGAGAACAAGGAGTAGGGGAATGCCTAGACATACCTGGAGAAAAGAGCTGGAGACTGATCTGAAAAGGATAGGTAAAACCTGGAGAAAAGAGCTGGAGACTGATCTGAAAAGGATAGGTAAAACCTGGAGAAGAAAGCTGGAGACTGATATCAAAAGGATAGGTAAAACCTGGAGAAGAAAGCTGGAGACTGATATCAAAAGGATAGGTAAAACCTGGAGAAGAGAGCTGGAGACTGATATCAAAAGGATAGGTAAAACCTGGAGAAGAGAGCTGGAGACTGATATCAAAAGGATAGGTAAAACCTGGAGAAGAAAGCGGGAGATTGATATGAAAAGGATAGGTAAAACCTGGAGAAGAGAGCTGGAGACTGATATCAAAAGGATAGGTAAAACCTGGAGAAGAGAGCTGGAGACTAATCTGAAAAAGATAGGTAAAACCTGGAGAAGAAAGCTGGAGACTGATATCAAAGGATAGGTAAAACCTGGAGAAGAGAGCTGGAGACTGATATCAAAAGGATAGATAAAACCTGGAGAAGAAAGCTGGAGACTGATATCAAAGGATAGGTAAAACCTGGAGAAGAGAGCTGGAGACTGATATCAAAGGATAGGTAAAACCTGGAGAAGAGAGCTGGAGACTGATATCAAAAGGATAGGTAAAACCTGGAGAAGAAAGCTGGAGACTGATATCAAAAGGATAGGTAAAACCTGGAGAAGAAAGCTGGAGACTGATATCAAAAGGATAGATAAAACCTGGAGAAGAGAGCTGGAGACTGATATCAAAAGGATAGGTAAAACCTGGAGAAGAAAGCTGGAGACTGATATCAAAAGGATAGGTAAAACCTGGAGAAGAAAGCTGGAGACTAATCTGAAAAGGATAGGTAAAACCTGGAGAAGAAAGCTGGAGACTAATCTGAAAAGGATAGGTAAAACCTGGAGAAGAGAGCTGGAGACTGATATCAAAAGGATAGGTAAAACCTGTAGAAGAGAGCTGGAGACTGATATCAAAAGGATAGATAAAACCTGGAGAAGAGAGCTGGAGACTAATCTGAAAAGGATAGGTAAAACCTGGAGAAGAAAGCTGGAGACTAATCTGAAAAGGATAGGTAAAACCTGGAGAAGAGAGCTGGAGAATGATATCAAAAGGATAGGTAAAACCTGGAGAAGAGAGCTGGAGACTGATATCAAAAGGATAGGTAAAACCTGGAGAAGAAAGCTGGAGACTGATATCAAAAGGATAGGTAAAACCTGGAGAAGAGAGCTGGAGACTGATATCAAAAGGATAGGTAAAACCTGGAGAAGAAAGCTGGAGACTGATATCAAAGGATAGGTAAAACCTGGAGAAGAGAGCTGGAGACTGATATCAAAAGGATAGGTAAAACCTGGAGAAGAAAGCTGGAGACTGATATCAAAAGGATAGATAAAACATAGAGAAGAAAGCTGGAGACTGATATCAAAAGGATAGGTAAAACCTGGAGAAGAGAGCTGGAGACTGATCTGAAAAGGATAGGTAAAACCTGGAGAAGAAAGCGGGAGATTGATATGAAAAGGATAGGTAAAACCTGGAGAAGAAAGCGGGAGATTGATATGAAAAGGATAGGTAAAACCTGGAGAAGAAAGCGGGAGATTGATATCAAAAGGATAGATAAAACCTGGAAAGAATTGGAAGGGGTGGCAGAAGAGAGGAAGAACTGGAAAAAGTTTGTTGAAGACCTGTGCTCCGTTGGGAGCTGAAAGGCGAAGAAGACAGTCTTTACATAAGGTTATTGTATTAAGCTCACGGTTATGGAGTTTATCAGTATTAAGATCACATGTGTGGTTACCTGTATGGATGTTACCTGAATAAACTCGTCATTAAGCAGCTGATAGAAGATAATGCAAGTGATGATGATGTTGTTGTCTATACTGATGGATCTGTGCATCGTGGTGAGAAGTCAGCATGTGGCTAGCGCTCATAGTAGTGTTGTTGCACTGAGAAATCGAGCTTACAGGACAATTATTTTCAGTATGAGTATGGAGGTTGAGGCCGTTACTGCTGCCCTCCATTGGATCTCTGGGACTTCATTTACTGGGGCCGTTGTTGTATCTGACTCTCAGTCGATGCTTCATAAGATCCAGAAGGGCAGGTTTCGGTATGAGTGCATGTCATCTAGTCAAATATATAACCTCCAGAGGCTTACGTAGATCTACTGTCCAGTTCATGCGGGTGTTTGCAACAATGAGAGAGCAGACCGGCTTGCATCAACAGCATTGATTGTTGGGGAGTTGAAGATGGATTAGGGAGGGGGGAGGGGAAGAGAGTGTGCTCTTTGATCTCTTAACGACTGCCTGTTGAATGAAGACACTAAAATTAATGTTGAATGGATGCAGGGTAATTTGGGGGAGCTACCGGTTATACAAGTAGAACTAGATGCCTAAGGGGCAGAGTGATGAGTGTGTTTAACAAGCGAGACACGGGAACCATGAGTATACATATCATTTGATATCTGTTGAAGACGACTGAGCACTTATCAGTCTGCCTGGAGTGCTATCAGGACGGTTCAATAACCAATACATGTATGGATGATATCTGCATGAATGGTACCCGTAAGTAGTTTACCTGGATGTAGTTTACCTGTATATAGTTTACCTGTATGTGGTTTACCTGTATGTAGTTTACATGTATGTGGTTTAACTGTATTAAGTTCACCCACAAATTAAATATGTTGACATGTGAATGTTATACCTGTATAATGTGACATCTTCTGTCATGTTTCTCTTGTAATCAACTTACTCTCACCTTCTTACACCTGTATACAGAAAGTACTATATCCACCTGGATGCACTGGATAGACATGGGCGTGTCATCAAATACGTATCATCTCCATATTTGGTCCCTCGACGTGGACAGTCTGTAGAACCACTTGTGGTTTCCTCAGCTTTCAAAGAGAAACAAACCGCTCCAACACCTGAACAGATAAGTAAGTTTCGATCCTTGAACACCTCATATCTTTAATGTGTGCTCTAACTACTTCACGTGCTCAGTAATTTATCATGTATATGTTTGTATGTGTTATTTACTTGAATATAGGCTTGGATATTATGTATGTACATTTATATATGTAGTATGTGAGTTTATAGATTCATCACGAGAGTGTATCTCTCCATCTTTAAAGCGATCCTTTCATCTTTGCACTTGTACATCGTCCATGTTCATCTTATCCATCTATGATCCCAATCATCCATACCAATTATTATATCTCTTGTTGGATCAACACATCTTTGAAGTCATTTCATTATTTTATGGGATTATCCGGTCATAGGGTCACCCAGGCATGTGGTCACCCAGGCACGGGGTCACGTAGGCATGAGATCATACAGGAATGGGGTCACTCAGGCATGACGTCACCCAGGCATGATGTCACCAAGGCATGACGTCACCCAGGCATGAGGTCACCTATGAATGTGGTCATCCAGGAGTGTATCAACCAGGCATGACGTCACCAAGACATGGGGTCACGTAGGCATGAGGTCATACAGGAATGGGGTCACCCAGGCATGACGTCACCCAGGCATGACGTCACCAAGGCATGTGGTCACCCAGGCATGAGGTCACCTATGAATATGGTCATCCAGGAGTGTGCTCAGCCAGGCATGACGTCACCCAGGTATGACGTCACCAAGGCATGATGTCACCAAGGCATGATGTCACCCAGGCATGATGTCACCCAGGCATGATGTCACCCAGGCATGATGTCACCAAGGCATGACGTCACCCAGGCATGTAGCTGTCCTTGATCTTGAATAAATTAACGGTTGTCCTTTATTTTATTTCTTCCAGTTTTTCTAAATTAATAATTCAATAACATGTTATATCATCTTGATAATGTTTGTCTCAACTTATTATTCAACCTTCAGCAAATGATAATGATGATGATAATAACGATAATGGTGACAAACCTGAGATCGAATTAGAACTAACACCAGATGGCACTGACAAGATCAAACTTGAGTGGAAGGTGACCGGTGGTAGCAGATCACCAGCTGTTATCTCTTACAGGGTCAAAGTTCACGACAACGGACCAGATGGCCATAAATTACTCGAGCAACCATTGGGCTTAAATACACTGTATTATACTGTTTCCGGTTTACAGGAACAGAGGTAAGATATTTGTTACATCCGTGTCTAGTTTATCTGTCATCAGTTTCTCTCAATGTTACATCCGTGTCTAGTTTATCTGTCATCAGTTTCTCTCAATGTTACATCCGTGTCTAGTTTATCTGTCATCAGTTTCTCACTGTTACATCCGTGTCTAGTTTATCTGTCATCAGTTTCTCACTGTTACATCCATGTCTAGTTTATCTGTCATCAATTTCTCAATGTTACATCCATGTCTAGTTTATCTGTCATCAGTTTCTCAATGTTGCATCCATGTCTAGTTTATCTGTCATCAGTTTCTCAATGTTACATCCATGTCTAGTTTATCTGTCATCAGTATCTCTAAATGTTACATCCATGTCTAGTTTATCTGTCATCAGTTTCTCAATGTTACATCCATGTCTAGTTTATCTGTCATCAGTTTCTCTCAATGTTACATCCATGTCTAGTTTATCTGTCATCAGTTTCGCAATGTTACATCCATGGCTAGTTTATTTGTCATCAGTTTCTCAATGTTACATCCATGTCTAGTTTATCTGTCATCAGTTTCTCAATGTTACATCCATGTCTAGTTTATCTGTCATCAATTTCTCTCAATGTTACATCCATGTCTAGTTTATCTGTCATCAATTTCTCTCAATGTTACACCCATGTCTAGTTTATCTGTCATCAATTTCTCTCAATATTACATCCATGTCTAGTTTATCTGTCATCAGTTTCTCAATGTTACATCCATGTCTAGTTTATCTGTCATCAGTTTCTCAATGTTACATCCATGTCTAGTTTATCTGTCATCAGTTTCTCTTAATGTTACATCCATGTCTAGTTTATCTGTCATCAATTTCTTAATCTTACATCTGTGTCTAGTTTATCTGTCATCCGTTTCTAAATGTTACATCCATGTCTAGTTTATCTGTCATCAGTTTCTCAATGTTACACCCGTGTCTAGTTTATCTGTCATTAGTTTCTCGCAATGTTACATCCATGTCTAGTTTATCTGTCATCAGTTTTTCAATGTTACATCCATGTCTAGTTTATCTGTCATCAGTTTCTCAATGTTACATCCATGTCTAGTTTATCTGTCATCAGTTTCTCAATATTGCATCCATGTCTAGTTTATCTGTCATCAGTTTCTCAATGCTACATCCATGTCTAGTTTATCTGTCATCAGTTTCTCAATGTTACATCCGTTTCTAGTTTATCTGTCATCAGTTTCTCTCAATGTTACATCCATGTCTAGTTTATATGTCATCAGATTCTCAATGTTACATCCATGTCTAGTTTATCTGTCATCAGTTTCTCAATGTTACATCCATGGCTAGTTTATTTGTCATCAGTTTCTCAATGTTACATCCATGTCTAGTTTATCTGTCATCAGTTTCTCAATCTTACATCCATGTCTATTTTATCTGTCATCAGTTTCTCTCAATGTTACATCCATGTCTAGTTTATCTGTCATCAGTTTCTCTCAATGTTACATCCATGTCTAGTTTATCTGTCATCAATTTCTCTCAATGTTACATCCATGTCTAGTTTATCTGTCATCAGTTTCTCTCAATATTACATCCATGTCCAGTTTATCTGTCATCAGTTTCTCAATGTTACATCCTTGTCTAGTTTATTTGTCATCAGTTTCTCTCAATGTTACATCCATGTCTAGTTTATCTGTCATCAGTTTCTCAATGTTACATCCGTTTCTAGTTTATCTGTCATCAGTTTCTCTCAATGTTACATCCATGTCTAGTTTATAAGTCATCAGATTCTCAATGTTACATCCATGTCTTGTTTATCTGTCATCAGTTTCTCAATGTTACATCCATGGCTAGTTTATTTGTCATCAGTTTCTCAATGTTACATCCATGTCTAGTTTATCTGTCATCAGTTTCTCAATGCTACATCCATGTCTAGCTTATCTGTCTTCAGTTTCTCTCAATGTTACATCCATGTCTAGTTTATCTGTCATCAGTTTCTCAATGTTACATCCATGTCTAGTTTATCTGTCATCAGATTCTCTCAATGTTACATCCATGTCTAGTTTATCTGTCATCAGTTTCTCAATGCTACATCCATGTCTAGTTTATCTGTCATCAGTTTCTCAATGTTACATCCGTTTCTAGTTTATCTGTCATCAGTTTCTCTCAATGTTACATCCATGTCTAGTTTATATGTCATCAGATTCTCAATGTTACATCCATGTCTAGTTTATCTGTCATCAGTTTCTCAATGTTACATCCATGGCTAGTTTATTTGTCATCGGTTTCTCAATGTTACATCCATGTCTAGTTTATCTGTCATCAGTTTCTGAATCTTACATCCATGTCTAGTTTATCTGTCATCAGTTTCTCTCAATGTTACATCCATGTCTAGTTTATCTGTCATCAGTTTCTCTCAATGTTACATCCATGTCTACTTTATCTGTCATCAATTTCTCTCAATGCTACATCCATGTCTAGTTTATCTGTAATCAGTTTCTCAATGTTACATCCGTTTCTAGTTTATCTGTCATCAGTTTCTCTCAATGTTACATCCATGTCTAGTTTATATGTCATCAGATTCTCAATGTTACATCCATGTCTAGTTTATCTGTCATCAGTTTCTCAATCTTACATCCATGTCTAGTTTATCTGTCTTCAGTTTCTCTCAATGTTACATCCATTTCTAGTTTATCTGTCATCAGTTTCTCTCAATGTTACATCCATGTCTACTTTATCTGTCATCAATTTCTCTCAATGTTACATCCATGTCTAGTTTATCTGTCATCAGTTTCTCTCAATATTACATCCATGTCCAGTTTATCTGTCATCAGTTTCTCAATGTTACATCCTTGTCTAGTTTATTTGTCATCAGTTTCTCTCAATGTTACATCCATGTCTAGTTTATCTGTCATCAGTTTCTCAATGTTACATCCGTTTCTAGTTTATCTGTCATCAGTTTCTCTCAATGTTACATCCATGTCTAGTTTATATGTCATCAGATTCTCAATGTTACATCCATGTCTTGTTTATCTGTCATCAGTTTCTCAATGTTACATCCATGGCTAGTTTATTTGTCATCAGTTTCTCAATGTTACATCCATGTCTAGTTTATCTGTCATCAGTTTCTCAATTCTACATCCATGTCTAGCTTATCTGTCTTCAGTTTCTCTCAATGTTACATCCATGTCTAGTTTATCTGTCATCAGTTTCTCAATGTTACATCCATGTCTAGTTTATCTGTCATCAGTTTCTCTCAATGTTACATCCATGTCTAGTTTATCTGTCATCAGTTTCTCTCAATGTTACATCCATGTCTAGTTTATCTGTCATCAGTTTTTCAATGTTACATCCATGTCTAGTTTATCTGTCATCAGTTTCTAAATGTTACATCCATGTCTAGTTTATCTGTCATCAGTTTCTCAATATTGCATCCATGTCTAGTTTATCTGTCATCAGTTTCTCAATGCTACATCCATGTCTAGTTTATCTGTCATCAGTTTCTCAATGTTACATCCGTTTCTAGTTTATCTGTCATCAGTTTCTCTCAATGTTACATCCATGTCTAGTTTATATGTCATCAGATTCTCAATGTTACATCCATGTCTAGTTTATCTGTCATCAGTTTCTCAATGTTACATCCATGGCTAGTTTATTTGTCATCAGTTTCTCAATGCTACATCCATGTCTAGTTTATCTGTCATCAGTTTCTCAATATTGCATCCATGTCTAGTTTATCTGTCATCAGTTTCTCAATGCTACATCCATGTCTAGTTTATCTGTCATCAGTTTCTCAATGTTACATCCGTTTCTAGTTTATCTGTCATCAGTTTCTCTCAATGTTACATCCATGTCTAGTTTATATGTCATCACATTCTCAATGTTACATCCATGTCTAGTTTATCTGTCATCAGTTTCTCAATGTTACATCCATGGCTAGTTTATTTGTCATCAGTTTCTCAATGTTACATCCATGTCTAGTTTATCTGTCATCAGTTTCTCAATCTTACATCCATGTCTAGTTTATCTGTCATCAGTTTCTCTCAATGTTACAATCATGTCTAGTTTATCTGTCATCAGTTTCTCTCAATGTTACATCCGTGTCTAGTTTATCTGCCATCAGTTTCTCTCAATGTTACATTGCATGTTGTAAACCTCCACCTCTCACGTGACCAGTTACAATCGTTCAATATTACGTGATTAAATACGGTCTTGCAAGTTTTCATATTTAGTTATAATCGTCAGATGTCACATTCGAAGTTACCATCTTTCAATGTCACGTTCGAAGTTACCGTTTTACAAAGTCACGTTCAAAGTTACCGTTTTACAAAGTCACGTTCTAAGTTGACACCATTTATTGTCACATTTGTAGTTGCAGTTATTCAATATCACTTTCTTAATTTAGTCTTATAAAATTGTCACGGCTAACAACATTGTCACGGCTAACAACATTGTCATGGCTAACAACATTGTCACGGCTAACAACATTGTCACGGCTAACAACATTGTCACGATTTAAAACTATAGTTTTCCAATATAATCTGGTCAGGTACAATCTTTAACTAAATATTATTGTATTAAAGTCTATCTGTATTGAGGGTTATTGTATTAAGATCAGTTGTATGTGGTTGCCTGTATGGCTGTTACCTGCATATAAATTACCTGTATTACTGTTACCTGTATATAAGCTAGATGTATGGTTGTTACTCGTATGGATGTTACCTGTATGGCTGTTACCTGTAAGGAGGTTACCTGTATGTAATTTACCCATATTAAGATCATCCGGAAAATCGGTGATTCATGAAATATGTTGACATGTGTATGTTACACCTGTATAATGTGACATCTTCTGTAATGTTTCTCTTGTAATCAACTTACTCTCACCTTCTTACACCTGTATACAGAAAGTACTATATCCACCTGGATGCACTGGATAGACAGGGACGTGTCATCGAATACGTATCATTTCCATATTTGGTCCCTCGACGTGGACAGTTTGTAGAATCATTTGTGGTTTCCTCAACTTTCAAAGAGAAACAAACCGCTCCAACACCTGAACAGAGAAGTAAGTTTCGATCCTTGAACACCTCATATCTTTAATGTGTGCTCTAACTGCTTCACGTGCTCAGTAATTTATCATGTATATGTTAGTATGTGTTATTTACTTGAATATAGGCTTGGATATTATGTATGTACTTTTATATATGTAGTATGTGAGTTTATAGATTCATCACGAGAGTGTATCTCTCCATCTTTAAAGCGATCGTTTCATCTTTGCACTTGTACATCGTCCATGTTCATCTTATCCATCTATGATCCCAATCATCCATACCAATTATTATATCTCTTGTTGGATCAACACATCTTTGAAGTCATTTCATTATTTTATGGGATTATCCGGACATAGGGTCACCCAGGCATGTGGTCACCAAGGCATGGGGTCACGTAGACATGAGATCATACAGGAATGGGGTCACGTATGCATGAGATAATACAGGAATGGGGTCACCCAGGCATAATATCTCCCAGGCATGTGGTCATCGAGGCATTTGGTCACCAAGGCATGTGGTCACCCAGGCATGAGGTCACCTATAAATGTGGTCATCCAGGAGTGTGCTCAGCCAGGCATGATGTCACCAAGGCATGATGTCACCAAGGCATGATGTCACCAAGGCATGATGTCACCAAGGCATGATGTCACCAAGGCAAGATGTCACCCAGGCATGACGTCACCCAGGCATGACGTCACCCAGGCATGACGTCACCCAGGCATGATGTCACCAAGGCATGATGTCACCCAGACATGTACTTGTCCTTGATCTTGAATAAATTAACGGTTGTCCTTTATTTTATTTCTTCCAGTTTTTCTAAATTAATAATTCAATAACATGTTATATCATCTTGATAATGTTTGTCTCAACTTATTATTCAACTTTCAGCAGATGATAATGATGATAACGATAATGGTGACAAACCTGAGATCGATTTAGAACTAACGCCAGATGGCACTGACAAGATCAAACTTGGGTGGAATGTGACCGGTGGTAGCAGATCACCAGCTGTTATCTCTTACAGGGTCAAAGTTCACGACGACGGACCAGATGGCTATAAATTACTGGACCAAACATTGGGCATAAATACACTGTATTATACTGTTTCCGGTTTGCAGGAACAGAGGTAAGATATTTGTTACATCCGTGTCTAGTTTATCTGCCATCAGTTTCTCAATGTTACATCCATGTCTAGTTTATCTGTCATCAGTTTCTCAATGTTACATCCATGTCTAGTTTATCTGTCATCAGTTTCTCTTAATGTTACATCCATGTCTAGTTTATCTGTCATCAATTTCTTAATCTTGCATCTGTGTCTAGTGTATCTGTCATCAGTTTCTCAATGCTACATCCATGTCTAGTTTATCTGTCATCAGTTTCTCAATGTTACATCCGTTTCTAGTTTATCGGTCATCAGTTTCTCTCAATGTTACATCCATGTCTAGTTTATATGTCATCAGATTCTCAATGTTACATCCATGTCTAGTTTATCTGTCATCAGTTTCTCAATGTTACATCCATGGCTAGTTTATTTGTCATCAGTTTCTCAATGTTACATCCATGTCTAGTTTATCTGTCATCAGTTTCTCAATCTTACATCCATGTCTAGTTTATCTGTCATCAGTTTCTCAATGTTACATCCATGTCTAGTTTATCTGTCATCAGTTTCTCTCAATGTTACATCCATGTCTAGTTT
Source organism: Arion vulgaris (assembly GCA_020796225.1). Classification (NCBI taxonomy): domain Eukaryota; kingdom Metazoa; phylum Mollusca; class Gastropoda; order Stylommatophora; family Arionidae; genus Arion; species Arion vulgaris. Next base: position 2,025,722 of record CM036763.1, on the reverse strand, counting down.
ATCTGTCATCAATTTCTCTCAATGTTACATCCATGTCTAGTTTATCTGTCATCAGTTTCTCTCAATATTACATCCATGTCCAGTTTATCTGTCATCAGTTTCTCAATGTTACATCCTTGTCTAGTTTATTTGTCATCAGTTTCTCTCAATGTTACATCCATGTCTAGTTTATCTGTCATCAGTTTCTCAATGTTACATCCGTTTCTAGTTTATCTGTCATCAGTTTCTCTCAATGTTACATCCATGTCTATTTTATATGTCATCAGATTCTCAATGTTACATCCATGTCTTGTTTATCTTTCATCAGTTTCTCAATGTTACATCCATGGCTAGTTTATTTGTCATCAGTTTCTCAATGTTACATCCATTTCTAGTTTATCTGTCATCAGTTTCTCAATGCTACATCCATGTCTAGCTTATCTGTCTTCAGTTTCTCTCAATGTTACATCCATGTCTAGTTTATCTGTCATCAGTTTCTCAATGTTACATCCATGTCTAGTTTATATGTCATCAGTTTCTCTCAATGTTACATCCATGTCTAGTTTATCTGTCATCACTTTCTCTCAATGTTACATCCATGTCTAGTTTATCTGTCATCAGTTTCTCTCAATGTTACATCCATGTCTAGCTTATCTGTCATCAGTTTCTCAATGTTACATCCATGTCTAGTTTATCTGTCATCAGTTTCTCTCAATGTTACATTCATGTCTAGTTTATCTGTCATCAGTTTCTCTCAATGTTACATCCATGTCTAGTTTATCTGTCATCAGTTTCTCTCAATGTTACATTGCATGTTGTAAACCTCCACCTCTCACGTGACCAGTTACAATCGTTCAATATTACGTGATTAAATACGGTCTTGCAAGTTTTCAGATTTAGTTATAATCTTCAGATGTCACATTCGAAGTTACCATCTTTCAATGTCACGTTCGAAGTTACCGTTTTACAAAGTCACGTTCAAAGTTACCGTTTTACAAAGTCACGTTCTAAGTTGACACCATTTATTGTCACATTTGTAGTTGCAGTTATTCAATATCACTTTCTTAATTTAGTCTTATAAAATTGTCACGGCTAACAACATTGTCACGGCTAACAACATTGTCATGGCTAACAACATTGTCACGGCTAACAACATTGTCACGGCTAACAACATTGTCACGATTTAAAACTATAGTTTTCCAATATAATCTGGTCAGGTACAATCTTTAACTAAATATTATTGTATTAAAGTCTATCTGTATTGAGGGTTATTGTATTAAGATCAGTTGTATGTGGTTGCCTGTATGGCTGTTACCTGCATATAAATTACCTGTATTACTGTTACCTGTATATAAGCTAGATGTATGGTTGTTACTCGTATGGATGTTACCTGTATGGCTGTTACCTGTAAGGAGGTTACCTGTATGTAATTTACCCATATTAAGATCATCCGGAAAATCGGTGATTCATGAAATATGTTGACATGTGTATGTTACACCTGTATAATGTGACATCTTCTGTAATGTTTCTCTTGTAATCAACTTACTCTCACCTTCTTACACCTGTATACAGAAAGTACTATATCCACCTGGATGCACTGGATAGACAGGGACGTGTCATCGAATACGTATCATCTCCATATTTGGTCCCTCGACGTGGACAGTTTGTAGAATCATTTGTGGTTTCCTCAACTTTCAAAGAGAAACAAACCGCTCCAACACCTGAACAGAGAAGTAAGTTTCGATCCTTGAACACCTCATATCTTTAATGTGTGCTCTAACTGCTTCACGTGCTCAGTAATTTATCATGTATATGTTAGTATGTGTTATTTACTTGAATATAGGCTTGGATATTATGTATGTACTTTTATATATGTAGTATGTGAGTTTATAGATTCATCACGAGAGTGTATCTCTCCATCTTTAAAGCGATCGTTTCATCTTTGCACTTGTACATCGTCCATGTTCATCTTATCCATCTATGATCCCAATCATCCATACCAATTATTATATCTCTTGTTGGATCAACACATCTTTGAAGTCATTTCATTATTTTATGGGATTATCCGGACATAGGGTCACCCAGGCATGTGGTCACCAAGGCATGGGGTCACGTAGACATGAGATCATACAGGAATGGGGTCACGTATGCATGAGATAATACAGGAATGGGGTCACCCAGGCATAATATCTCCCAGGCATGTGGTCATCGAGGCATTTGGTCACCAAGGCATGTGGTCACCCAGGCATGAGGTCACCTATAAATGTGGTCATCCAGGAGTGTGCTCAGCCAGGCATGATGTCACCAAGGCATGATGTCACCAAGGCATGATGTCACCAAGGCATGATGTCACCAAGGCATGATGTCACCAAGGCAAGATGTCACCCAGGCATGACGTCACCCAGGCATGACGTCACCCAGGCATGACGTCACCCAGGCATGATGTCACCAAGGCATGATGTCACCCAGACATGTACTTGTCCTTGATCTTGAATAAATTAACGGTTGTCCTTTATTTTATTTCTTCCAGTTTTTCTAAATTAATAATTCAATAACATGTTATATCATCTTGATAATGTTTGTCTCAACTTATTATTCAACTTTCAGCAGATGATAATGATGATAACGATAATGGTGACAAACCTGAGATCGATTTAGAACTAACGCCAGATGGCACTGACAAGATCAAACTTGGGTGGAATGTGACCGGTGGTAGCAGATCACCAGCTGTTATCTCTTACAGGGTCAAAGTTCACGACGACGGACCAGATGGCTATAAATTACTGGACCAAACATTGGGCATAAATACACTGTATTATACTGTTTCCGGTTTGCAGGAACAGAGGTAAGATATTTGTTACATCCGTGTCTAGTTTATCTGCCATCAGTTTCTCAATGTTACATCCATGTCTAGTTTATCTGTCATCAGTTTCTCAATGTTACATCCATGTCTAGTTTATCTGTCATCAGTTTCTCTTAATGTTACATCCATGTCTAGTTTATCTGTCATCAATTTCTTAATCTTGCATCTGTGTCTAGTGTATCTGTCATCAGTTTCTCAATGCTACATCCATGTCTAGTTTATCTGTCATCAGTTTCTCAATGTTACATCCGTTTCTAGTTTATCGGTCATCAGTTTCTCTCAATGTTACATCCATGTCTAGTTTATATGTCATCAGATTCTCAATGTTACATCCATGTCTAGTTTATCTGTCATCAGTTTCTCAATGTTACATCCATGGCTAGTTTATTTGTCATCAGTTTCTCAATGTTACATCCATGTCTAGTTTATCTGTCATCAGTTTCTCAATCTTACATCCATGTCTAGTTTATCTGTCATCAGTTTCTCAATGTTACATCCATGTCTAGTTTATCTGTCATCAGTTTCTCTCAATGTTACATCCATGTCTAGTTTATCTGTCATCAATTTCTCTCAATGTTACATCCATGTCTAGTTTATCTGTCATCAGTTTCTCTCAATATTACATCCATGTCCAGTTTATCTGTCATCAGTTTCTCAATGTTACATCCTTGTCTAGTTTATTTGTCATCAGTTTCTCTCAATGTTACATCCATGTCTAGTTTATCTGTCATCAGTTTCTCAATGTTACATCCGTTTCTAGTTTATCTGTCATCAGTTTCTCTCAATGTTACATCCATGTCTATTTTATATGTCATCAGATTCTCAATGTTACATCCATGTCTTGTTTATCTTTCATCAGTTTCTCAATGTTACATCCATGGCTAGTTTATTTGTCATCAGTTTCTCAATGTTACATCCATTTCTAGTTTATCTGTCATCAGTTTCTCAATGCTACATCCATGTCTAGCTTATCTGTCTTCAGTTTCTCTCAATGTTACATCCATGTCTAGTTTATCTGTCATCAGTTTCTCAATGTTACATCCATGTCTAGTTTATATGTCATCAGTTTCTCTCAATGTTACATCCATGTCTAGTTTATCTGTCATCACTTTCTCTCAATGTTACATCCATGTCTAGTTTATCTGTCATCAGTTTCTCTCAATGTTACATCCATGTCTAGCTTATCTGTCATCAGTTTCTCAATGTTACATCCATGTCTAGTTTATCTGTCATCAGTTTCTCTCAATGTTACATTCATGTCTAGTTTATCTGTCATCAGTTTCTCTCAATGTTACATCCATGTCTAGTTTATCTGTCATCAGTTTCTCTCAATGTTACATTGCATGTTGTAAACCTCCACCTCTCACGTGACCAGTTACAATCGTTCAATATTACGTGATTAAATACGGTCTTGCAAGTTTTCAGATTTAGTTATAATCTTCAGATGTCACATTCGAAGTTACCATCTTTCAATGTCACGTTCGAAGTTACCGTTTTACAAAGTCACGTTCAAAGTTACCGTTTTACAAAGTCACGTTCTAAGTTGACACCATTTATTGTCACATTTGTAGTTGCAGTTATTCAATATCACTTTCTTAATTTAGTCTTATAAAATTGTCACGGCTAACAACATTGTCACGGCTAACAACATTGTCATGGCTAACAACATTGTCACGGCTAACAACATTGTCACGGCTAACAACATTGTCACGATTTAAAACTATAGTTTTCCAATATAATCTGGTCAGGTACAATCTTTAACTAAATATTATTGTATTAAAGTCTATCTGTATTGAGGGTTATTGTATTAAGATCAGTTGTATGTGGTTGCCTGTATGGCTGTTACCTGCATATAAATTACCTGTATTACTGTTACCTGTATATAAGCTAGATGTATGGTTGTTACTCGTATGGATGTTACCTGTATGGCTGTTACCTGTAAGGAGGTTACCTGTATGTAATTTACCCATATTAAGATCATCCGGAAAATCGGTGATTCATGAAATATGTTGACATGTGTATGTTACACCTGTATAATGTGACATCTTCTGTAATGTTTCTCTTGTAATCAACTTACTCTCACCTTCTTACACCTGTATACAGAAAGTACTATATCCACCTGGATGCACTGGATAGACAGGGACGTGTCATCGAATACGTATCATCTCCATATTTGGTCCCTCGACGTGGACAGTTTGTAGAATCATTTGTGGTTTCCTCAACTTTCAAAGAGAAACAAACCGCTCCAACACCTGAACAGAGAAGTAAGTTTCGATCCTTGAACACCTCATATCTTTAATGTGTGCTCTAACTACTTCACGTGCTCAGTAATTTATCATGTATATGTTAGTATGTGTTATTTACTTGAATATAGGCTTGGATATTATGTATGTACTTTTATATATGTAGTATGTGAGTTTATAGATTCATCACGAGAGTGTATCTCTCCATCTTTAAAGCGATCCTTTCATCTTTGCACTTGTACATCGTCCATGTTCATCTTATCCATCTATGATCCCAATCATCCATACCAATTATTATATCTCTTGTTGGATCAACACATCTTTGAAGTCATTTCATTATTTTATGGGATTATCCGGTCATAGGGTCACCCAGGCATGTGGTCACCAAGGCATGGGGTCACGTAGGCATGAGATCATACAGGAATGGGGTCACGTAGGCATGAGATAATACAGGAATGGGGTCACCCAGGCATGAGATCTCCCAGGCATGTGGTCATCGAGGCATTTGGTCACCAAGGCATGTGGTCACCCAGCCATGAGGTCACCTATGAATGTGGTCATCCAGGAGTGTGCTCAGCCAGGCATGACGTCACCCAGGCATGATGTCCCAAGGCATGATGTCACCAAGGCATGATGTCACCAAGGCATGACGTCACCCAGGCATGACGTCACCCAGGCATGATGTCACCAAGACATGATGTCACCAAGGCATGATGTCACCAAGGCATGACGTCACCCAGGCATGTAGCTGTCCTTGATCTTGAATAAATTAACGGTTGTCCTTTATTTTATTTCTTCCAGTTTTTCTAAATTAATAATTCTATAACATGTTATATCATCTTGATAATGTTTGTCTCAACTTATTATTCAACTTTCAGCAAATGATAATGATGATGATAATAACGATAATGGTGACAAACCTGAGATCGAATTAGAATTAACACCAGATGGCACTGACAAGATCAAACTTGAGTGGAAGGTGACCGGTGGTAGCAGATCACCAGCTGTTATCTCTTACAGGGTCAAAGTTCACGACAACGGACCAGATGGCCATAAATTACTCGAGCAACCATTGGGCTTAAATACACTGTATTATACTGTTTCCGGTTTGCAGGAACAGAGGTAAGATATTTGTTACATCCGTGTCTAGTTTATTTGTCATCAGTTTCTCTCAATGTTACATCCATGTCTAAGTTTATCTGTCATCAATTTCTCTCAATGTTACATCCTTGTCTAGTTTATTTGTCATCAGTTTCTCTCAATATTACATCCATGTCCAGTTTATCTGTCATCAGTTTCTAAATGTTACATCCTTGTCTAGTTTATTTGTCATCAGTTTCTCTCAATGTTACATCCATGTCTAGTTTATCTGTCATCAGTTTCTCAATGTTACATCCATGTCTAGTTTATCTGTCATCAGTTTCTCTCAATGTTACATCCATGTCTAGTTTATCTGTCATCACTTTCTCTCAATGTTACATCCATGTCTAGTTTATCTGTCATCAGTTTCTCTCAATGTTACATCCATGTCTAGTTTATCTGTCATCAGTTTCTCAATGTTACATCCATGTCTAGTTTATCTGTCATCAGTTTCTCTCAATGTTACATTCATGTCTAGTTTATCTGTCATCAGTTTCTCTCAATGTTACATCCATGTCTAGTTTATCTGTCATCAGTTTCTCTCAATGTTACATTGCATGTTGTAAACCTCCACCTCTCACGTGACCAGTTACAATCGTTCAATATTACGTTATTAAATACGGTCTTGCAAGTTTTCATATTTAGTTATAATCTTCAGATGTCACATTCGAAGTTACCATCTTTCAATGTCACGTTCGAAGTTACCGTTTTACAAAGTCACGTTCAAAGTTACCGTTTTACAAAGTCACGTTCTAAGTTGACACCATTTATTGTCACATTTGTAGTTGCAGTTATTCAATATCACTTTCTTAATTTAGTCTTATAAAATTGTCACGGCTAACAACATTGTCACGGCTAACAACATTGTCATGGCTAACAACATTGTCACGGCTAACAACATTGTCACGGCTAACAACATTGTCACGATTTAAAACTATAGTTTTCCAATATAATCTGGTCAGGTACAATCTTTAACTAAATATTATTGTATTAAAGTCTATCTGTATTGAGGGTTATTGTATTAAGATCAGTTGTATGTGGTTGCCTGTATGGCTGTTACCTGCATATAAATTACCTGTATTACTGTTACCTGTATATAAGCTAGATGTATGGTTGTTACTCGTATGGATGTTACCTGTATGGCTGTTACCTGTAAGGAGGTTACCTGTATGTAATTTACCCATATTAAGATCATCCGGAAAATCGGTGATTCATGAAATATGTTGACATGTGTATGTTACACCTGTATAATGTGACATCTTCTGTAATGTTTCTCTTGTAATCAACTTACTCTCACCTTCTTACACCTGTATACAGAAAGTACTATATCCACCTGGATGCACTGGATAGACAGGGACGTGTCATCGAATACGTATCATCTCCATATTTGGTCCCTCGACGTGGACAGTTTGTAGAATCATTTGTGGTTTCCTCAACTTTCAAAGAGAAACAAACCGCTCCAACACCTGAACAGAGAAGTAAGTTTCGATCCTTGAACACCTCATATCTTTAATGTGTGCTCTAACTACTTCACGTGTTCAGTAATTTATCATGTATATGTTAGTATGTGTTATTTACTTGAATATAGGCTTGGATATTATGTATGTACTTTTATATATGTAGTATGTGAGTTTATAGATTCATCACGAGAGTGTATCTCTCCATCTTTAAAGCGATCGTTTCATCTTTGCACTTGTACATCGTCCATGTTCATCTTATCCATCTATGATCCCAATCATCCATACCAATTATTATATCTCTTGTTGGATCAACACATCTTTGAAGTCATTTCATTATTTTATGGGATTATCCGGTCATAGGGTCACCCAGGCATGTGGTCACCCAGGCATGGGGTCACGTAGGCATGAGATCATACAGGAATGGGGTCACGTAGGCATGAGATAATACAGGAATGGGGTCACCCAGGCAGGATGTCAAGGCATTGTCACAAGGCATTGGTCACCAATGGCATGTGGTCACCAGCCATGAGGTCACCTATGAATGTGGTCATCCAGGAGTGTGCTCAGCCAGGCATGACGTCACCCAGGCATGATGTCCCAGGCATGATGTCACCAAGGCATGATGTCAAGGCATGAGTCACCCAGGGCATGACGTCACCCAGGCATGATCGTCACTAGGCATGATGTCACTAAGATGATGTCACCAAGGCATGATGTCACCAACGATAAGGCATGTAGCTGTCCTTGATCTTGAATAAATTAACGGTTGTCCTTTATTTTATTTCTTCCAGTTTTTCTAAATTAATAATTCTATAACATGTTATATCATCTTGATAATGTTTGTCTCAACTTATTATTCAACTTTCAGCAAATGATAATGATGATGATAATAACGATAATGGTGACAAACCTGAGATCGAATTAGAATTAACACCAGATGGCACTGACAAGATCAAACTTGAGTGGAAGGTGACCGGTGGTAGCAGATCACCAGCTGTTATCTCTTACAGGATCAAAGTTCACGACAACGGACCAGATGGCCATAAATTACTCGAGCAACCATTGGGCTTAAATACACTGTATTATACTGTTTCCGGTTTGCAGGAACAGAGGTAAGATATTTGTTACATCCGTGTCTAGTTTATTTGTCATCAGTTTTTCAATGTTACATCCATGTCTAGTTTATCTGTCATCAGTTTCTCTCAATGTTACATCCATGTCTAAGTTTATCTGTCATCAATTTCTCTCAATGTTACATCCTTGTCTAGTTTATTTGTCATCAGTTTCTCTCAATATTACATCCATGTCCAGTTTATCTGTCATCAGTTTCTAAATGTTACATCCTTGTCTAGTTTATTTGTCATCAGTTTCTCTCAATGTTACATCCTTGTCTAGTTTATCTGTCATCAGTTTCTCAATGTTACATCCATGTCTAGTTTATCTGTCATCAGTTTATCTCAATGTTACATCCATGTCTTGTTTATCTGTCATCAGTTTCTCTCAATGTTACATCCATGTCTAGTTTATCTGTCATCAGTTTCTCTCAATGTTACATCCATGTCTATTTATCTGTCATCAGTTTCTCAATGTTACATCCATGTCTAGTTTATCTGTCATCAGTTTCTCTCAATGTTACATCCATCTCTAGTTTATCTGTCATCAGTTTCTCTCAATGTTACATCCATGTCTAGTTTATCTGTCATCAGTTTCTCAATGTTACATCCATGTCTTGTTTATCTGTCATCAGTTTCTCTCAATGTTACATCCATGTCTAGTTTATCTGTCATCAGTTTCTCAATGTTACATCCATGTCTAGTTTATCTGTCATCAGTTTCTCAATGTTACATCCATGTCTAGTTTATCTGTCATCAGTTTCTCTCAATGTTACATCCATGTCTAGTTTATCTGTCATCAGTTTCTCAATGTTACATCCATGTCTAGTTTATCTGTCATCAGTTTCTCAATGTTACAATCATGTCTAGTTTATCTGTCATCAGTTTCTCAATGTTACATCCGTGTCTAGTTTATCTGTCATCAGTTTCTCTCAATGTTACATTGCATGTTGTAAACCTCGACCTCTCACGTGACCAGTTACAATCGTTCAATATTACGTGATTAAATACGGTCTTGCAAGTTTTCATATTTAGTTATAATCTTCAGATGTCACATTCGAAGTTACCATCTTTCAATGTCACGTTGAAAGTTACCGTTTTACAAAGTCACGTTCTAAGTTGACACAATTTATTGTCACATTTGAAGTTGCAGTATTTCAATATCACTTTCTTAATTTAGTCTTATAAAATTGTCACTGCTAACAACATTGTCACGGCTAACAACATTGTCAAGGCTAACAACGTTGTCACGGCTAACAACATTGTCACGGCTAACAACATTGTCACGGCTAACAACATTGTCACGGCTAACAACATTGTCACGGCTAACAACATTGTCACGATTTAAAACTATAGTTTTCCAATGCAATCTGGTCAGGTACAATCTTTAACTAAATATTATTGTATTAAAGTCTATCTGTATTGAGGGTTATTGTATTAAGATCAGTTGTATGTGGTTGCCTGTATGGCTGTTACCTGCATATAAATTACCTGTATGACTGTTACCTGTATATAAGCTAGATGTATGGTTGTTACACGTATGGATGTTACCTGTATGGCTGTTACCTGTAAGGAGGTTACCTGTATGTAATTTACCCATATTAAGATCATCCGGAAAATCGGTGATTCATGAAATATGTTGATATGTGTATGTTACACCTGTATAATGTGACATCTTCTGTCATGTTTCTCTTGTAATCAACTTACTCTCACCTTCTTACACCTGTATAATGTGACATCTTCTGTCATGTTTCTCTTGTAATCAACTTACTCTCACCTTCTCTTACACCTGTATACAGAAAGTACTATATCCACCTGGATGCACTGGATAGACAGGGGCGTGTCATCCAATACGTATCATCTCCATATTTGGTCCCTCGACGTGGACAGTTTGTAGAATCATTTGTGGTTTCCTCAACTTTCAAAGAGAAACAAACCGGTCCAACACCTGAACAGAGAAGTAAGTTTCGATCCTTGAACACCTCATATCTTTAATGTGTGCTCTAACTACTTCACGTGCTCAGTAATTTATCATGTATATGTTAGTATGTGTTATTTACTTGAATATAGGCTTGGATATTATGTATGTACTATTATATATGTAGTATGAGAATTTATAGATTCAGCACGAGAGTGTATCTCTCCATCTTTAAAGCGACCCTTTCATCTTTGCACTTGTACATCGTCCATGTTCATCTTATCCATCTATGATCCCAATCATCCATACCAATTATTTGATCTGTTGGTGGTTCAAGACATCTTTGAAGTCATTTCATTATTTTATGGGATTATCCGGACATAGGGTCACCCAGGCATGTGGTCTCCCAAGCATGTGGTCTACAAGGCATGTGGTCACCCACGCATGGGGTCACGTAGGCATGAGATCATACAGGAATGGGGTCACCCAGGCATGAGATCTCCCAGGCATGTGGTCATCGAGGCATTTGGTCACCAAGGCATGTGGTCACCCAGGCATGAGGTCACCTATGAATGTGGTCATCCAGGAGTGTGCTCAGCCAGGCATGACGTCACCCAGGCATGACGTCACCCAGGCATGATGTCACCAAGGCATGATGTCACCAAGGCATGATGTCACCAAGGCAAGATGTCACCCAGGCATGACGTCACCCAGGCATGACGTCACCCAGGCATGACGTCACCCAGGCATGATGTCACCAAGGCATGATGTCACCCAGACATGTACTTGTCCTTGATCTTGAATAAATTAACGGTTGTCCTTTATTTTATTTCTTCCAGTTTTTCTAAATTAATAATTCAATAACATGTTATATCATCTTGATAATGTTTGTCTCAACTTATTATTCAACTTTCAGCAGATGATAATGATGATAACGATAATGGTGACAAACCTGAGATCGATTTAGAACTAACACCAGATGGCACTGACAAGATCAAACTTGAGTGGAAGGTGACCGGTGGTAGCAGATCACCAGCTGGTATCTCTTACAGGGTCAAAGTTCACGACAACGGACCAGATGGCTATAAATTACTGACTAAACATTGGGCATAAATACACTGTATTATACTGTTTCCAATGTTTGCAGAACAGAGGTAAGATATTTGTTACATCCGTGTCTAGTTTATCTGTCATCAGTTTTTCAATGTTACATCCATGTCTAGTTTATCTGTCATCAGTTTCTCTCAATGTTACATCCATGTCTAGTTTATCTGTCATCAGTTTCTTAATCTTACATCCATGTCTAGTTTATCTGTCATCAGTTTCTCTCAATGTTACATCCATGTCTAGTTTATCTGTCATCAGTTTTTCAATGTTACATCCATGTCTAGTTTATCTGTCATCAGTTTCTCAATGTTACATCCATGTCTAGTTTATCTGTCATCAGTTTCTCTCAATGTTACATCCATGTCTAGTTTATCTGTCATCAGTTTCTCAATGTTACATCCATGTCTAGTTTATCTGTCATCAGTTTCTCAATGTTACATCCATGTCTAGTTTATCTGTCATCACTTTCTCAATGTTACATCCATGTCTAGTTTATCTGTCATCAGTTTCTCAATGTTGCATCCTTGTCTAGTTTATCTGTCATCAGTTTCTCAATGTTACAATCATGTCTAGTTTATCTGTCATCAGTTTCTCAATGTTACATCCATGTCTAGTTTATCTGTCATCAGTTCTTCAATGTTACATTGCATGTTGTAAACCTCGACCTCTCACGTGACCAGTTACAATCGTTCAATATTACGTGATTAAATACGGTCTTGCAAGTTTTCATATTTAGTTATAATCTTCAGATGTCACATTCGAAGTTACCATCTTTCAATGTCACGTTCAAAGTTACCGTTTTACAAAGTCACGTTCTAAGTTGACACCATTTATTGTCACATTTGAAGTTGCAGTATTTCAATATCACTTTCTAAATTAGTCTTATAAAATTGTCACGGTTAACAACATTGTCACGGCTAACAACATTGTCACGGCTAACAACATTGTCACGGCTAACAACATTGTCACGGCTAACAACATTGTCACGGTTAACAACATTGTCACGGCTAACAACATTGTCACGGCTAACAACATTGTCACGGCTAACAACATTGTCACGATTTAAAACTATAGTTTTCCAATGTAATCTGGTCAGGTACAATCTTTAACTAAATATTATTGTATTAAAGTCTATCTGTATTGAGGGTTATTGTATTAAGATCAGTTGTATGTGGTTGCCTGTATGGCTGTTACCTGCATATAAATTACCTGTATGACTGTTACCTGCATATAAGCTAGATGTATGGTTGCTACACGTATGGATGTTACCTGTATGGCTGTTACCTGTAAGGAGGTTACCTGTATGTAATTTACCCGTATTAAGATCATCCGGAAAATCGGTGATTTATGAAATATGTTGACATGTGTATGTTACACCTGTATAATGTGACATCTTCTGTCAAGTTTCTCTTGTAATCAACTTACTCTCACCTTCTCTTACACCTGTATACAGAAAGTACTATATCCACCTGGATGCACTGGATAGACAGGGGCGTGTCATCCAATACGTATCATCTCCATATTTGGTCCCTCGACGTGGACAGTTTGTAGAATCATTTGTGGTTTCCTCAACTTTCAAAGAGAAACAAACAGCTCCAACACCTGAACAGAGAAGTAAGTTTCGATCCTTGAACACCTCATATCTTTAATGTGTGCTCTAACTGCTTCACGTGCTCAGTAATTTATCATGTATTTGTTAGTATGTGTTATTTACTTGAATATAGGATTGAATATTATGTTTGTATATGTAAATGTATTCATTCATCCTGAGAGTCCATCAATATGAGAGTCCATCCATATGAGAGTCCATCAATATGAGTCCATCAATATGAGAGGCCATCAATATGAGAGGCCATCAATATGAGAGTCCATCAATATGAGAGTCCATCCATATGAGAGTCCATCAATATGAGAGTCCATCAATATGAGAGTCCATCCATATGAGAGTCCATCAATATGAGTCCATCCATATGAGAGTCCATCCATATGAGAGTCCATCCATATGAGAGTCCATCCATATGAGAGTCCATCCATATGAGAGTCCATCCATATGAGAGTCCATCCATATGAGAGTCCATCCATATGAGAGTCCATCCATATGAGAGTCCATCAATATGAGAGTCCATCCATATGAGAGTTCATCCATATGAGAGCACCAATCTTTAAAGCGATCCATTCATCTTACCCATTTGTTAGCGTAAACATCTTTACGAATTCCTGTATCTGTTCTTCAATCAATACATCTGTTAAGTCAATCCATTCTTTGATGTTATTATCAGTCACATTTTAGAGTCAGTACATCCATATCTGGGTTCATCAACCCATCTCAAAGTAAACCCATCTGAAATCCGCCCATCTGAAAGTCCACCCATCTGAAATCCGCCCATCTGAAAGTCCACCCATCTGAAAGTCCACCCATCCGAAAGTCCACCCAACTGAAAGTCCACCCAACTGAAAGTCCACCCATCTGAAAGTCGACCCAACATAAAGTCCACGCAACTAAAAGTCCACCTATCCGAAAGTCGACCCAACTGAAAGTCCGCATATCTGAGAGTCCGCCTATCCGATAGTTCACCTTTCCGAAAGTCTACCGTTCTGAAAGTCCACCGTTCTGAAAGTCCACCCATCTGAAAGTCCCCCCATCTGAAAGTCCACCCATCTGAAAGTCCACCCATCTGAAAGTCCACCCATCTGAAAGTCCACCCATCTGAAAGTCCACCCATTCGTAGACCAGTGAACTTGTAATTAATTTCTGTCACTCATTCATCCAGTCAGTCATTTAAAATCACATTCATTTATCCACATTTAAATAATTCACATCCATCCATTTATCCACATTTCCCTCTATTCATATATGTATATATCAATCTAAGTCCATGCATCCATCTATGCACAAACGCATCCATTCATCCGTCTATCCATAAATGTAACTATTCATCTATTTATACATAAATTTTAATTATCCATCTATCTATCTATAAATGCAACGATCCACCTATCTATCCATAAATTTAACGATCCATCTATCCATAAATGCATCCATCTATCCGTAATTGCATCCATCCATTTATCTATACGTGTAACTATCCATCTTTCTATAAATACAATCATCTTTTTATCTATAAATGCAACCATCCATTTATCTATAACTGCAACCATCTCCCTTTCTGTACATAAGTGCAACCATCCCCCTAGCTATACATAAATGCAACCATCCCCCTAGCTATACATAAATGCAACCATCTATCCATGTAGGTAAACGAGAGGCCAACAACGGTGATCTGGTAATATCTCAAGCCCGTGCTCAAGGCGACAACTCAATTGATGTACAGTGGTACGACATTTCCTCTGAAGGCGGCGTTCCTAAACGAGAAACAATAGTTCGATATGTAGAGTTCAGCAGCAATAATCCGGGAAGTATCCAGTAAGTTTTAATAACAGACAGACATATTAAAGTCTTACTAACAGACAGACATATCAAAGTCTTACTAACAGACATACATATCAAAGTCTTACTAACAGACATACATATCAAAGTCTTACTAACAGACATACATATCAAAGTCTTACTAACAGACAGACATATCAAAGTCTTACTAACAGACAGACATATCAAAGTCTTACTAACAGACAGACATATCAAAGTCTTACTAACAGACAGACATATCAAAGTTTTACTAACAGACAGACATATCAAAGTCTTACTAACAGACATAGCACCAGTTTTTGAAACAGAAATACAAATGCCATCATTAAATGCATCCATTGACAACTTCTCAATGGAAGAAATTAAACAAGCCATCAAGAAACTGAAAAACAACAAAGCCAGCGGTAGCAACGATATTTCAGGAGAGATGCTAAAAGCAACTGACGAGTAATCAATGGGATTCATACGTACCTTAATGAACGATGTTTGGCAGAATGAGACCCCTCCAAAAGATTGGAAAGACGGAGTGATATTCAAGCTCCCCAAAAAGGCGATTTGTCAAATTGCAACAACTGGCGCGGAATAACTCTGCTATCAACACCTGGCAAGCTATTCTGCAGCATTTTGATGGAGAGGCTGAAAAAAGCCGTTGACCCAAGGCTAAGAGAAGAACAAGCTGGCTTTCGTTCACATCGTTCTTGTACCGATCATATCTTCACGCTGAGATCCATTATAGAAGAATCAATTGAACTCCAGTCACCACTAGTGATAAATTTTATAGACTTTCAGAAAGCATTTGATAGTCTTCATCGTTCTACTCTCTGGGAGATTCTTAAGACCTACGGCTTCCAGGAAAAATACATCAACATTATAAAAGCCTTCTATTCTGAAGCATCCTGCTGTGTAAGAACAGATGCAGGAAACTCAGACTGGTTTACAGTCAATTCGGGTGTGAAGCAGGGCTGCGTTATGTCACCTATGCTTTTGGGATAGCTATAGACTGGATCATGCGCAAATGCACCCAAGATGATCAACTAGGCATCAAATGGCTTAATAACAGCAGACTATTTGATCTTGACTTTGTCGATGACGTGGCAATATTGAATTCAACCACACAAGCAACCACCCACAAACTAACGAGCAATCTTTGCACACTTGCAGAACAGGTTGGTCTCCAGATTAATTCTGCCAAGACCAAAATTATAGACCTCACAAACTCGACAGACAACATCGTAATAAATGGCCAAACACTGGAGAAAGTTGAACATTTTACATATTTGGGTAGTAAAGTGTCAAACAACGGAGACACGATGAAAGAAATAAACTCTCGTATTGCTATAGCAGCTAGTGCCTTCACTAAATTAACGAATATCTGGCAATCTTAAGACCTTAGTATATGCACAAAAGTTAAATTATTTAGGTCATGTGTGATTCCTGTACTGACCTACGGTTGTGAAAGTTGGAAATCAACAAAAACTTTGATAAGAAACTGGACAGCTTTGAGAATAAATGTCTACGAAAATTACTAAAAGTAAAATGGAGTGATTTCGTTTCTAACAACACAGTGAGAGATAGAACACACCAACAACTCGTATGAAATATTATAAGGAATCGAAGGTGGAAATATTTAGGTCATGTTCTTAGATCAGACGAAAAGAGACTAAATCTACAAGTCCTTATGTGGTCACCAGTTGGGAAAAGAAAACGTGGAAGACCAAAGACCACTCTTCGAAGAACCATTCAACAAGAAAGTAAACTATTGGGATGTAAAACCATACAAGATCTCCAACTGCTAGCAACGAACCACATCACATGGAGATCTAAAACCTCTGCCCTGTGTGCCTCCGTTTGGCACGAAAGGAACCAACTAACTAACAGACAGACATATCAAAGTCTTACTAACAGACAGACATATCCAAATCCACTAAAAGATATGTAAATCGTTGTGATTTACACGGATGGATCAGTAGTTCGTCACGAAAAGTCTGCATGGGACTTCTCTGCAAGCTCATGTGACAGAATGGTCCATGTGAACAGTGGTGCATTTAGTATGACAACAAGCAGCATGACAATGGAGATACTGGCGGTGACTAATGCTTTACGGTGGCTGGAGTCACAAAACTACACTCATGCGTGCATTCTGGGTGATTCATTGAGTATGATCCGCAAGGCAGAGGCTGGTTCGGTGCGCAGGCAATGGACTGAATCACTACAAGCGTCAATAATTTGCAGAATCACACTTATCTTCGTTCCGGGGCACATAGGTGTCGTTGGCAATGAGAGAGCAGACAGGCTGGCTGGCTCTGCCACCATATCAGCGGGCCAGCCATTGGATAGAGCTGATATTTTGAACGCCCTCATAGGGTGTGGCCGCAAAGAAGATTTTCATTTAAACCAATCCACGTCAACTACTAGATTGCAGGAGCTGGGTTTGAAGATTGGAGTAGCAAGAAAAGAACAGCATAACAGGTATATGAGTAGGCTCATCAATCAAAATCGAACTGGTACGATCAGTCGCTGGACGCTGTTGAAGATATTGCGAAGGAGATCGGAGCACCTATGGACATGTCCGGAGTGCAATGAATATATTCCAAACTGAAACTGAAACTGAACTGAAACTGAAAGGCATATCCAAGTCTTACAAACAGACAGACATATCAAAGTCTTACAAACAGACAGACATATTAAAGTTTTACTACCAGACATAGAATCGTGCTATTGACTCAATCAGTCAAGTGCCGTGCCTGCCGGCGACGGCGATCATGTCTCTCCACAACTCTCTTTGCTTGGTGTATGTAATCAGTTCTGACGGCGATTTTGTGTCGAACCATGACGTCAGGCCATCCAACATCTTCTCCTCTGTCTTCCACGATCTCTCCTTCCCTGAATTTTACCTGTAGTCACCAAATGTTCTAAACCTTCTCTTCGCATTATATACCCGAAGAACCTTGATTGTTGGATTCTTATTCTTTTGATAAGGTTTCTTTGTGTGCAGGTCTGATTTAAAACCTCATCATTTGTTTTCTTTGCTGTCCATGGAATTTTCAGCATTCTTCTGTAAAACCACATCTCTGTGGCTTCCAATGATCGTATTGATTGTTTGTTCAGTGTCCATGATTCGCTGCCATACATAAGTATTGGTTCAATATAGCACTGCAGTACTCGTTTTCGCAATGTCATTGGTAGTGAGTGCACGCATAGTGTGTTCTTCATTTTCATAAAAGCTGCTTTCGTTTGAGCTATTCTACTCCTAATCTCTGTTGTACATCTTCCATCTGATGTTAGGAATGTTCCCAGATACTTGAATCGATGAACTTGTTTCAGTGTTGTATTATTTATTTTGATATTACATGTTGGTGTTTCTTGTTTCTTGGAGACAACCATAACCTCTGTTTTCTTTATATTCATGCTTAATTCTTTCTTTTCACTTTCTCTCACTAGTATGTCTATCAAGTCTTGTAGATCTTGTTCATTTGTAGCCATGAGAATTGTGTCATCAGCGTATCTTAGGTTGTTTATATTTTGTCCACCGACTGCTATTCCTGTCTTTTCTTCTATAGATCTCATGATGTTTTCGCTATATAAGTTGAATAGGTCTGGTGAGAGTACGCACGCTTGTCGTACTCCTAACTGTATCGCCTGATAGATTCCAATCTTACTCTCTAGTCTAATGGCTGCGCTTTGTTGCCAGTACAAATTCTTGATCAGTCTAAGATCTTTACCATCAATATTTATACTTTCTAACATGCTGATTATTTCTCCATGTTTTACTTTATCGAAAGCTTTCACGTAGTCTATGAAACATAGGTATAAGTCCAACTTCATTTCTATTGATCTTTCCATTATTGTTCTTATTGTATATATTGCGTTGTTTGTTCTCCTGCGTTCAACAAAGCCACATTGTTCTTCCTTAACTTCTGGTCTTATTTTGTTTCGTACCCTTCTCATAATAATGCTGAAAAGTAGTTTTGTTACGTGACTCATGAGGCTGATTGTGCGGTGTTCTTCGCATTCTAGCGTTCCTGCTTTCTTTGGTAGTGCTATAAAAATGGATTGTCGTAAATCTTTGGGTACATATCCAGTGTTGTAGATGCCATTAAATAATTTTGTTAAAACGTCTACTCCCAATTCGCCTGTTGCTTCTATTTCTTCTGTTGTTATATTGTCTGGTCCTGGGGTTTTGCCTTTTTTCGTATGTCTTATTGCGTTGATGCCGCTCTGCGGAAGTCAGCAACCCGAATCGTACATTACTTGGCTCAAAAACACACACTAAAATTGGATTTTGGAATGTGAGAACGATGGCCACGGCTACAAAATCAGCCCAAAAAGCAGAAGAAATGAAGAGATACGAGCTGGACATACTGGGGTTAAGTGAGGTGAGATGGCCTGGAACAGATAGAAGAGTAGTTAGTGGATTAATTTTCATATATTCAGGAATAGAAGATGGTAAGCATGTTGAAGGAGTGGGTATAATGATGACACCTAGTGTAGCAAAGAGCATGTTAGAATGGGAACCCATCTCGAGTCGGATAATTAGAGCCCGCTTCTGTATCCGTACCAGGCATGTCAATAAGACAATACTGCAGTGTTATGCACCAACAAATGAGGCTGACGATGATAAGAAAGACACATTTTATGAGCAACTACAAGATCAAATTAACAAGACCCAAAACCATGACATGTTATTAGTAATGGGGACTTTAATGCCAAGGTTGGAAGTGATAATGTAGGGGTAGATAGAGCTATAGGAAAACAAGGAATAAACACAATAAATGAGAATGGAGAAAGACTGGCGGAGTTATGTATGCTGTCAAACTTAGTAATTGGAGGTACCATCTTTGCACATAAGGAAATTCATAAACTTACTTGGCACTCACCAGATGGAGTGACCAGGAATCAGATTGACCATATGTGCATAAATACACAATTTAGAACATCATTGCTGGATGTCCGTGCATACAGAGGGCAGATGTAGGAAGTGATCATAATTTATGCATAGGTAAATTGAAACTGAAATTGAAAATTCACCATACTAAAAAGAACAACTGCGAATAGACAGTCAAAGACTGCAAAATAATGAGGTAATAGAGGAATATCAGCTCGAACTTAAGAATAGGTTCGAGTTACTCAATGGTGAAAATGAACAGAACATTGAAGACAAATGGACTAAGATAAAGGACACACTATTGGGGGCAGCAAATAGTAGCGCAGGATTAAAGACGAAAGACAGAAAACCCTGGATAAGCGATGACACCTGGAAATGTATTCAAGAAAGAAGAAAGATGAAACTAGCAATATTTAATACTAAGGATGAAACAGATGAAATCCAAGCTAAAGAGGAATATAGACTAAAAGACAAGGAAGTGAAAAGAGCGGCTAGAAGAGATAAAAGAGCATATGTCAATCGACTGGCTGAAGAAGGGGAAAAGGCAGCTAAGACTGGAAACAGTAAAATGCTAGACAACACACTAAAACAACTTACTGGAACATTTGTTTCAAAGGCTGGCCCAATCAAGAGTAAAGATGGTAAAGTTCTAACATCAGATACCAAGCAGAAGAAAAGATGGGCAGAACATTTTGAAGAAATATTAAATAGACCTGATCCACCAGTACTACTCAAGTTTGACGATGAGGCAAGAAACAGCTACCTACCAATTAACGAAGAAATGATAAGTGTAGCTAAGGTCAAGGAGGCAATCGATTCCTTGATAAACAATAAGGCAGCGGGTGATGACAACATTACTGCAGAAATGCTCAAAGCGGCTGATGATACAACTATTAGCCAGGTGCAAGAACTATTTAATAAAGTATGGGAAGAAGAAACTGTCCCAGATCAATGGAAGAAGGGAATAATTGTTAAGATCCCCAAAAAGGTGATCTCAAAGA
The DNA here is from genome assembly GCA_020796225.1 of Arion vulgaris. Classification (NCBI taxonomy): domain Eukaryota; kingdom Metazoa; phylum Mollusca; class Gastropoda; order Stylommatophora; family Arionidae; genus Arion; species Arion vulgaris. The sequence goes on along the minus strand of CM036763.1, from coordinate 2,004,587 downwards.
TTACAACAACTGGAGAGGGATCACCCTATCTTCTTTGCATTCGTTCTTTACGACCAATTTTAATCACTCTTTGTGATATGTTTGATCATTACCAAGAACGTGTATACGTTGCACATTGGTTTGGTAGGCCCCTAAACGCATAGACTTCTATACGTTTAGGACATGTGCATCCGATTTCAGCCAAACCTCCTTAGTCGCCTCTTACGACATGCGTGGCAGGTAACAGTGGTTCTATTCTTTACACCCCAAATTTGGGCCCCGGTAACCACTCGGGCGATCACCCTATTATCAGTAATGACCAAGACTTTCTGCAAAATCATTCTTAATAGAATCAAAGGAACAGTGGACACAACCCTGAGAGAAGAACAAGCTGGTTTTAGACCTGGGAGAAGCTGCTTAGACCAAATAATTACCCTACGACTAATTTTGGAGGAACATATTGAGAAGCAACAACCACTCATACTAAATTTCATCGATTTAAAAAAGCCTTTTATAGTCTACACAGAATCTCTCTGTGGAATATTCTGAGATGCTATGGAATGCCAGACAAAATAATAAACATTATAAAGAGCCTCTATGATGGTTCACAGTGTGCAGTTCGCACTGATGGTGGACACAGCGACTGGTTTATGCTTGAAACCGGAGTAAAGCAAGGCTGTATTCTATCTCCGCTATTGTTTGGAGTGGCCATTGACTGGGTGATGCGGAAATGTTGCAGGGGCGAAACTGACATTGATTGGGTAGAAAATAGTCAACTAGAAGATTTGGATTTTGCAGATGATATTGCCTTGTTAAGTAGAAACAACCAAGATATGCAAAGAAAAACAGACAACTTGTCATCTATAGCATCAAGAGTTGGACTGCAGATAAGCTATGAAAAAAAAAATATAATGAAGACACCTATGGCAAGTAATGCAGATATCACACTGGAATCTAAAATGATAAAAATAACAGAGCAGTTCACCTATTTGGGTAGCAATTTTGATTGCACAGGAAATGTTAAAAAGAAATTATGATACGAATTGGCAAAGCAACATCAGCTTTTAAAAGTCTAAATAAAATATGGAACTGCAAGTTATATAGTATTAAAACTAAATTACGAATTTTCAATTCAAATGTTGTATCAATCCTAACATATGCCAGCGAGAGTTGGAAAATGACTAAAGATATAGAAAGCAAGTTGAATGCATTTGAAAATAGATGTCTGCGAAAAATAATGAATATAAAATGGAACGAATTCAGGAGAAGTGATGAAATCAGAGACATGTCTGGTCAACCACTAGTGACAACTGTTATAAGAAAGAGAAGATGGAGATATGTTGGACACACCTTGAGGAGAAATAATCAACGAATATCAAAGCAGGCATTGAAGTGGGATGCAAAGGGTTCAAGAAAGAGGTCGACTTAAGGAGACCCTGAAACGAACTTTGCTGAGAGAGGCAGGAAATATCGGTCTCAGTTCCATGGAGGAGATTGAGCGAGTTGCCCAAGATAGAGCGGTATGGAGAAATTACTTGCAGGCCCTATGTAACGTATAACGGTACGAGAGGAATTATTATTATTATTATTATTATGGCGTTGATAACTTTTAGGTGTGTGTGTGTGTGTGTATGTGTATCTGTGTGTGCGTGTAGACGTCTGCATAGATGAACTAACACATGCGTACATTACACGTCTGCATAGATGAACTAACACATGCGTACATTGCTTTTCAAACAACTAGGATACAGACGGTACCTGCTGGTCAACAAAGATTAATCCTCACAAAACTCAAGCCGGCTACTACTTACGGCATACAGGTCGGTTCCATTGCAACCAGTGGTCAATACTCTCGGTGGAGCAATACTGTAGTAACAAAAACTGGAGGATCTTAAACAAACAAGTCTGGTCGCAGAGTTCCTTCAATGTCGCACAGACATCAGTTACATCAGTATTATTCAATAGTGTACATCTGTATGTTAACACTGTTATTACCAACTACCTTTTACGTTGCTTGAGTGTATGTGCCATTGATTTATAACCCTGTAATATATGTATATATCCTTCATTGATAATTAGTGTTGTTTCTGTGTGTGTACTTTCATCTGGGTAGAGTTCATGTCTATCCTTGAGTTCTCTGTTAACTCATGATAGTAGTGTCCACAAATTGGAAGAAATAAACAAAATATGTCTGCACATTGAAGTCTGTCTCAATTATTGAAATGTCTGAAGTCTGTCTCAATTATTGAAATGTCTGTGCGTAAGTCAAACTTATATATAGCCCGTCTGCCCAGCGTGTTCGTAGCGCGTTGGACTTGGGTGACTATCCCTCTGTGTGTACGAGTTCAATTCCGTGGGATGGCAGAAAAAGCCACAGATTCCCGATTTACGGTGTTCGTGGCACCGAACCGAAGGGTTACGATGTCCATGGCACCGAGCCGAAGAGCTGAAAAGCTCAAGTGCTTCTGGATCGGGAAAAAAAAAAAAAGTCAAACTTATAAATAAATGTAGTTTTAGTATAAAATGTGTTTTGAAAAATTGCAACGAAGAGAAGTTTAGTAAGAAGATGAATGTAACTTGTTGATTGTTTGTTTTACTACTGATGTACTTTATAAATGTACACGCATACACATATATGCATCTGCACATATACATACATACAGTGCAGTGCACTCAATACATGGTTTATTGGCGCATACATCACAGAGTATTGTGCACATAGCACACAGTTCATAGAACAGCGCATGCATCGCATAGTATCAGACACAGGGAACATCTTCTTCTTCTTCTTCTTCTTTGCGTTCGTTCTTTACGACCAATTTTAATCATTCTTTGTGATATGATTTGATCTTTGCCAAGAACGTGTATACGTTGCACATTGGTTTGGTAGGCCCCTAAACGCATAGACTTCTACACGTTTAGGACATGTGCATCCGATTTCAGCCAAACCTCCTAGTCGCCTCTTACGACATGCGTGGCAGGTAACAGTGGTTCTATTCTTTACACCCCAAATTTGGGCTCCGGTAACCACTCGGGCGGCAGGGAACATATGACACAGTACCTGTAACACACCTGAACAGTGAGCACATCACAGAGTACCAGGGACAGAGCACAGAATACTAGGTACCGAGCACACCTCCCAGAATACCAGGCACAGAGCACCTAGTACCAAGCACATCGCCCACATCACAGAGTACCAGGCACAGAGCACACATCACGCAGTACCTTTAACACACCTGAACAGAGAGCAGACATCACAGAATATCATCTACAGGTAGACATCACACAATAACTTTGACATGCCCGAACAGCGCAGACATAACAGCTTACAAATAACATGAGACACAACCCAATGCAGACAGAACAGCTTACACATAACATGAGACACAACACAATGCAGACAGAACAGCTTACACATAACATGAGACACAACCCAATGCAGACAGAACAGCTTACACATAACATGAGACACAACACAATGCAGACAGAACAGCTTACAAATAACATGAGACATAACACAATGCAGACAGAACAGCTTACAAATAACATGAGACATAACACAATGCAGACAGAACAGCTTACAAATAACATGAGACACAACACAATGCAGACAGAAGATGGTCAATAAATGTTAGATTCGACAATCTGTTAGTTTATGTTTAGTCGACAATTGTCGAGTAAGTATTGTTGGCTATTAAGAGTCAATCTTCCCCGGTACTAGAGAGAGAGAGAGAGAGAGAGAGAGAGAGAGAGAGAGAGAGAGAGAGATTACATATAACTGTGTCATGTGATTCAAGTAAATGCATATAATTATGTCACATGACTCGTCTTATTCTTCTTTAAATACTGCGTAATCGACCGCTTGTTAACCACTCTGTGTTATTGTATGTGATCTGAGCCTAAGAGCGATTGTACATTGTGCCAGTTATGTGCCTACAGGTAGGCCTGCACATCCGATTTCTGCGATGCTTTGTATTTACTATGGTAGCTTCCCTATGTCACTACTCTCAGTCACCTTTCACGACATGTTTTATAGGTCACAGTGTTACTATTTTGTTCTCCCCATGTTGACACCGACAACACACAGGTGACATGACTTAAGTAAATACAGATATTGTCAGGTGACTTGTGTAAGCAGGAGTAGACTACATAAGAAAGTGTAACGTAGTTGATGTAATACATCCAGTGGCGGCTCGTGATCATTTTTGTTGGTGGGTGCCAGACAGAAATTGTCGGAAATATCATGGTTTCGATTAGGTTATATTTTAATATATAAAATAATAAATACACGTTACACCTTATTTTTGGTGGGGCCCGACAACACTGGCCCTTAATGACGAGCCGCCACTGAATGCATCAGTAAGTGCGTGTGTGCGTATGTGTTAGCACATATATTTTACTGTCCGAGAGAGTGTCTATGCGTGAGTGAGTATGTATGTGTATGAGTAAACGTGTAGGAGTGAAGGTCTAGCTAAGAAAAAATATGTTTGAGTGTGTAAGTGTGTGTGTGTGTGTGTGTGTTAGCACATACATTCTACTGTCCGAGAGTGTGTCTATGCGTGAGTTAGTATGTATATGCCTGAATGTGTGGATGTGTATGAGAGGATGTGTATGAGTGGATGTGTATGTTATGTTATGTTATGTTATGCGATCGACGTCATGGCACATTGGGCATTCCCATTCGTGCTCTGTCCTCCGTTGCAGCAGCCATCCCAAAGTCCATTTGCTCACAGTACCCATGAGAAGTTGATTACTATATCTTCTCTCTCTACCACGAATACGACACTGTCTGGCATGTCCAAATTTAACACCTAATTCTCGAACTCGTTCCAGTGTCTGAGACCCGCCCATGTCACACAATTGAGAGCGTACCGCATTGATGATATCGGCTCTGTCCATGCTTCTGCCCACTTGAGTCGGGGCACTGTTTGCAAGAGAGTCAGCACGCTCGTTACCCCGCACTCCAGCATGTCCAGGCGTGTACAGCCAAGTCATTTTCTTGAAATGTGATCTCCGAATGATGTCCACCCAGTCCACACGCATACTTCCAGATTCAATCAGTTGAAGCATATTCATCGAGTCTGATATGATGATCGTATGGGTAACCTGATGCTCAGCCACCCATGACAGAGCCCTGGAGGCAGCAGTGATCTCCATAGTCATGCTCGATGTCGTTGTCTCAAAAGCCCCGCAGTCCTCATGAAGTGTGCGCCCGTTTCGTTGTGCTAAGTAAGCCCACGATGATCTGGTGCCACGCTTGACAGAGCCATCGGTGTAGATAATGATATCACCTGGGTGGGAGTGCTGATCCACGAGTGCAAAAATTTCCGCATTGACGACGCCCGGGGCCCATTCTCTACAGCGGCGTCCAAGTGTGCTGATAACCCTGGCGTACGCAGTCATATCCTCTGATATAGGCATCCATTCGTCACCGTGCCTCAGCTCATCTAGATTACAGACCTGTTTAATAACATCCTCTGCCTCGGTCATCCAGGATCGACCTCTTTTCAATCGCCTTCCCTTGTTCTCATTTATGGATTTGTGCAGAGGATGATTTGTGTCCGCAGAAACTCTCAGATACGCCTTTACCTGTGCGACTTTGTGTCTCGTGGCCATCGTTGGCAATCCAAGGACATAGCGCATTGCCTCACAAGAAGTGTCACGTGTGCAACCGAGTATAAGCCTCATCGCTTCATTTTGGATCCTTTCTAACTTATCCAGCGATGTTCTGCTTACTGTTAGAAGACCAAGGCCATAGTCCACCACGCTCAGCACTAGTCCCTGATAAAGAAAGAGTAGCAGGCGTTGCTCAATATCCGCCATAACTTTGAGAGCGGTTAGCCCTTTTCTTGCCTTTATGATTATGTTCTCAACATGGCTCTTAAATGACAAGCTTCTGTCAACTGTTATTCCAAGATACTTTAGTGTTTCGGTTCTATCAATGTCTTTGTTACACATGCTGACAACCGGGGTAGGTGTCTTTACTATGTGAGTGTTAAGAGAGAACCATGTCAGAGAGGCCTTTGCTGGGTTCACATTCGCTTCGCATTCATTGCACCAGTCACCAATCCTATTCAGCTCACACTGTAATGCAGATGCGATCTCATTTCTGTCCTTGCCCATGCGATACACCAGAATATCATCGGCGTACGACATTGTTCTGCCAACTCCGACCCTTTGTGTGCTGGTTACCCCGACGGTGTATACATTGAAAAGGACTGGCGAGAGTGGTGATCCCTGGGGAAGGCTCATTAGGACCTGTTGTGGTTGTGATGCCCATGAACCACAACGCATTGATAACGTGCGCTCAAAAAGTGCAGCAGCAATCCACTTGACCAAGCGTGTTTCCACCTGCATATCCATCAATAACTGCATAAGTAAGTTGTAAGAGACATTGTTATATGCGTCTTGCAAATCAATGGCTGCAGCAGCCATTGATTTGCAGGACATTTATAACAATGTCTCTTGCATGCGCTAACCTATGTGCTACCTTATGTTTCCACCTGTATATCCATCAATAACTGCATATGTAAGGTGTAAAAGACATTGTTATATGCGTCTTGCAAATCAATGGCGGCTGCTGCCGTTTCCATCCCCATCTGAAACCCCTCATACGCATCATATGCAAAGACCGCTGCATTGCACCAGGTGTCCTTTCCTGGACGATAGCCGCCGAGAGTGGAGGGAAAAGACCATTTGTCTCCATTATATTTGAAACTCTACAGGCTATGAATTTTTCAAGCAGTTTACCGACAGTGTTTTGCAAGGTAATAATTATATATCCGTGTGTGCCTGTGAGATTTTTTCCAGGCTTAGGCAAGGGTCTCAGATAGCTGTGCAGCCAATCATCAGGAATAGTACCAGTATGGATACTTTTATTGAAAAGCTTGCATAATTCAGCAAGATCTTTGTCCTCCAGACATTATATGTGACTGTACCAAACACCATCAGGACCAGGCGCTGTATCCGAGCATGTCTTTAGTATTGATTTGATATTATCGACAGAAATGTATTCTATATCGTCGTCTATGACAGTATGCATCTCATGCGAATGGTATACGATCTGCTGCATCCTTTTACCTTCCTCTTTGTCTTTCTTTTCTGTCTGGAGAATAAACTTATGCAAGAACGCCTCACCCCTCTCCTCATCTGTCCTCAAAATTACTCCACTGTCTAGAGTCAGATTAGGCATTGAAAAAGGTCTCTCACCGCCATTCATGCTGCGGTGCAATCTCCAGAATTTTGCGAGTGATTGCTCGTTTCCAATTTCAACGCAGAATTTCTCCCATATAGAAAAACAGGAAAAGAGGACAGCTTGGAAGACGAAAGAGGAAGAGACGTTCTGGTGTCAGGAAAAGTAGGCCAAAACCGAGAGACTTGGGTTAAAACACATCCGTATCCTTTACTGGAACTGCAGGAGTGTCCGTCAAAGAGGTCCAGTCTTGGAGAAACTTATTTATGAAGCAGACATTGCGCTCCAAGAGACTCGTCTACACCAGGCGGATAGATTGAAATTCGCGGGTTTCAACGCTTTCCGCAAGGACACTCATTTGGGTCAAACAGTCCTGGTTAGGAAAGATCTCCAGGTCTCGGAGATGGACACGTCTGCATGGAACTCTGCGACGTGCAGGTCCAGGCAGTAACAATTACCGCACCAAAAAAGTTCACACTTGTTAATATTTATGCCTGCAATCACAAAATGGACAAAGACAGGTGGAAGATATTACAAGCAATCTGTCTTCAGGCTCCATCAAGTGTCATTATGTGCGGTGATTTCAACGCCAGGGAAAGCTGTGGGCAATAGTATTGTTAATGAGCAGGGTGAGGCACTGGAAGAGGTATTAACTGAGACGGACTTAGTCTGTCTGAATGATGACAGGCCCACACGTATACCTGACAGACAGGGTGACACAGATAGTGTACTTGATCTCACTCTGGTATCCCCAGAGTTGAATGCTTTGTGCCGCTGGGATGTTCTCGGACACCATGGCAGTGATCATCTACCTTGTGCAATACTGGTTAAAAAATCAGATAAGATGAGAACTCAAAATCGTGCTTCGGCTTTCCACTATGACAGACACCAACCTAATGTCATCAGTCAGCTGCAGCTAAAGGTACATTGTTCACCAATTAAACAAGAACTTCTTTCCAGCAGCCACCATGGTGGACACCTGAAGTTGCGCAGGCATGGGCGGAGAAAAGGATGGCGACCAAAGCGTGGGAAAAAGCCAGAAAATCACAAAATCTCTCCGAGGAACGTGGAAGAGCACTGACAGAAAGAAAGAACAGTCTGGCTACACATTTCAAGCAGATTGCAAGAGAAGCCAAGCACACTATATGTGAATGTGTATGAGTGGATGTGTATGAATGGATGCATATGAGTGGATGTGTTTGAGTGGAGGTCTGGCTGAGAAAAGGTGTGCTTGAGTGTGTAAGTGTGTGTGCGAGGAGTGTGTCCCTTATTGAAAACGTGTGTATGTGTTTGTTTTTGTATCCATGTGATTTCGTGTTTGTATGTATGTGTATGGATTCAAACCCACGACCTTCGAAACACAAGGCAACGGCTCAACCACTTCACCATAGACACCCCCCGCCCCCGCCCCCTCCTCCTCCAGAAACTGACAGATCCGAGAGATAAGACCTGGATGGAGTCGATACAATCTCTGCTACAGGAAACATATTTCTGCAGAGAAGTATTACTAGAATGACAGGCAATTGGTGGCAGCATTGATCGTCCATGACACATGATGATAGTAGAAGTAATAATATGTTCTTGCTGCCATGAAAATAAATACAATCATGCGCTATTAATCTAGTTTTTTTTTCTGTTGGAGACAAGCATATAATTTCTAGCAATCTATACAAATATGGGCAAGCAGCCACACGATATAGTTACATATCGTCAAAACAGATTCTATTGTCTGTGTTTTTTTCAAGCTATTTCTAGATTGTTCTCAGATATACTCTATCTGTGTCTAACGATACTCTCAGTGTTCTCAGATATACTCTATCTGTGTCTAACGATACTCTTAGTGTTCTCAGATATACTCTATCTGTGTCTAACGATACTCTCAGTGTTCTCAGATATACTGTATCTGTGTCTAACGATACTCTCAGTGTTCTCAGATATACTGTATCTGTGTCTAACGATACTCTCAGTGTTCTCAGATATACTGTATCTGTGTCTAACGATACTCTCAGTGTTCTCAGATATACTGTATCTGTGTCTAACGATACTCTCAGTGTTCTCAGATATACTGTATCTGTGTCTAACGATACTCTTAGTGTTCTCAGATATACTATATCTGTGTCTAACGATACTCTTAGTGTTCTCAGATATACTGTATCTGTGTCTAACGATATTCTCAGTGTTCTCAGATATACTGTATCTGTGTCTAACGATACTCTCAGTGTTCTCAGATATACTGTATCTGTGTCTAACGATACTCTCAGTGTTCTCAGATATACTGTATCTGTGTCTAACGATACTCTCAGTGTTCTCAGATATACTGTATCTGTGTCTAACGATACTCTCAGTGTTCTCAGATATACTGTATCTGTGTCTAACGATACTCTCAGTGTTCTCAGATATACTGTATCTGTGTCTAACGATACTCTCAGTGTTCTCAGATATACTGTATCTGTGTCTAACGATACTCTCAGTGTTCTCAGATATACTGTATCTGTGTCTAACGATACTCTCAGTGTTCTCAGATATACTGTATCTGTGTCTAACGATACTCTCAGTGTTCTCAGATATACTGTATCTGTGTCTAACGATACTCTCAGTGTTCTCAGATATACTGTATCTGTGTCTAACGATACTCTCAGTGTTCTCAGATATACTGTATCTGTGTCTAACGATACTCTCAGTGTTCTCAGATATACTGTATCTGTGTCTAACGATTCTCTTAGTGTTCTCAGATATACTGTATCTGTGTCTAACGATACTCTCAATGTGTTGTCTCTCTCTCTCTCTCAGATTTGTCTGAGCCCATTCTTGGAAGGTAAACGATTTTTTTTCGTGCCCGTCCTACTAATGTTAGTTTGACACTAAGCTCTCATTGCCTGCTGTGTTAGTTATTGTGTCAGTCGATTCTGGCACTCGGGTATCCTTGCACTCATGTATCCTGGCACTCATGTATCCTGACACTCAGGTATCCTGGCACTCAGGTATCCTCTCACTCATGTATCCTGGCACTCATGTATCCTGGCACGCATGTATCCTGACACTCATGTATCCTGACACTCAGGTATCCTGGCACTCAGGTATCCTGGCATGCATAGCTTAATGTTTTCAATGAACAATAAACAGGTGAATTCATGTCGAAGCGACACAATCAAGCATCATAAGAAGTTTGCAGAGGTTTAGAAAACAGAAAGTGTATAAAACACAATATTAATGGACCTATTTGAGCTTGGCAACCGTATAGTGCAAACTTGAATGGGTCCATATTCTGGGCAAGGTAGGTTAAGGGTGACCTTAGTCTTAGACGCGTAGAATATAAAAACAGCTATGAAACAAGTTCACTGGTATTGACAGAAACAAACTTTCGTAAAAAAATATACTTTTTCTTTCTTTCTTTTCTCAAATCCTGTTTTGTCTCGAACAGCGTCAGCTTAAGAAGAGATTTCTAAAACGGGTATTTGTGTGCGCTTCGTAGATAGTGTCTTTCGTCGCCTGTTTTATCTCTGAGGTCCATATTTTGCATGGCTTCCCTTTTGCTTTGTATCAATTGTATCCTAGCAGTATTGTTTTTTGAGGACAAAATATACTATTACCATAATTTATTCACATTTGATTAGTGATTGTTGAATATGATTTCTATTTGGGTTTTTTTTTGTGTAAATGTTTTCTGAAATCATCATCAAGGTACGTATCCTTTATAGGATGTTGCTCTCTTTGCAGCACATCTGAAATTCACTCTGTCTCTTGTCAGTTCACCCACTTCATCGATGGTCATGTTCATGGTTTCTTTAATATCTTGTAGCCATCTTCTTCTTGGTCTGCCTCTGCGTCCTATTACCCTGCTCTCTAATATTGTTCTTTCCAGGCGATCGAGTTTTCTAAAATACTACACGCAAACTCCAACTAATCTAATCTAACCGTATGTTGTAACATCTGTATCAATCGGTGCGCAATATTGCACATCATGCGCAAACTACGTCCTAATTTCTATTTTTAGTAATGGGACTGACATACACACTACGATAATTATTAGTATTTGATAGTAACTTCATTCCAGTAGAGACCAAAAGCAATTATAAATGCAATCTTCATACCAACACTGTGCTACAAGTGCCAAACATGGACACCGATACAAGAAAAAGAAGGGAAAATTACCAGATGTGAAATGAGATGCTTGAGGAAAGCAGTAAATAAAACAAGAAGAGACCATATAAGAAATGAAGAAATTAGAAGAACAGTCGGAACAACACCTGCTATTAGATTTATTGAATAACAGAGACTCAAATGGTTTGGCCACATGGTTAAAGTGAACCCGACTACACTAGTTTCAAGAGCGTACAGCCTGACAATGGAATCATCAAGAGGTAGACCAAGAAAAAGATGGAATGAGGAAGTTACAGACATCATGAAACGCCACAATATCACAGCTTATGAAGCGACCGAGCGTGCACTGTCGCGGAAACCGATCATCAGTTAAACATGAGACGACTAACCGCAAAAAGAGGAGAAGGACAAAAGAGGATAGAAGTAAAATGGTAACTTGTCTCCATGGAAACTATTATCTACATCTTGATAAGTCTCATTCACTTCAACACGCAACCAACTGTTACTGTTAGGTACTGTTAGTACATCGGTCTCTGTAACGTTACCGTTAGTACATCGGTCTCTGTAACGTTACCGTTAGTACATCGGTCTCTGTAACGTTACCGTTAGTACATCGGTCTCTGTAACGTTACCGTTAGTACATCGGTCTCTGTAACGTTACTGTTAGTACATCGGTCTCTGTAACATTACTGTTAGTACATCGGTCTCTGTAACATTACTGTTAGTACATCGGTCTCTGTAACGTTACTGTTAGTACATCGGTCTCTGTAATGTTACTGTTAGTACATCGGTCTCTGTAACGTTACTGTTAGTACATCGGTCTCTGTAACATTACTGTTAGTACATCGGTCTCTGTAACATTACTGTTAGTACATCGGTCTCTGTAACGTTACTGTTAGTACATCGGTCTCTGTAATGTTACTGTTAGGTACTGTTGGTACATCGGTCTCTGTAATGTTACTGTTAGGTACATCGGTCTCTGTAATGTTACTGTTAGTACATCGGTCTCTGTAATGTTACTGTTAGTACATCGGTCTCTGTAATGTTACTGTTAGGTACGTCGGTCTCTGTAATGTTACTGTTAGTACATCGGTCTCTGTAATGTTACTGTTAGTACATCGGTCTCTGTAACGTTACTGTTAGGTACTGTTAGTACATCGATCTCTGTAATGCTACTGTTAGTACATCGGTATCTGTAACGTTACTGTTAGTACATCGATCTCTGTAACGTTACTGTTAGTACATCGATCTCTGTAATGTTACTGTTAGTACATCGATCTCTGTAACGTTACTGTTAGTACATCGATCTCTGTAACGTTACTGTTAGTACATCGATCTCTGTAATGTTACTGTTAGTACATCGATCTCTGTAATGTTACTGTTAGTACATCGATCTCTGTAATGTTACTGTTAGTACATCGATCTCTGTAACGTTACTGTTAGTGCATCGATCTCTGTAACGTTACTGTTGGTACATCGCTCTCTGTAATGTTACTGTTAGTACATCGGTCTCTGTAACGTTACTGTTGGTACATCGCTCTCTGTAACGTAGGGATCTCTTGAACCGAAGGTAACCAGTTCGCTCCCTCGTGGAGCCATCGTTCAGGGATCCCTGATCTCAGTGTAGTTGAGATCTAGTTCCTAGTCCTAACGAAGACGGACGATAAAACGTTGGTCCCTTGTTCAATTAAAACACGTAAAAGAACCCTTGGTAGTTCAAATCTAGAAGAGCAGGCTGGAAAGCCGCTGCCTGGGCAAAAATTCATTGGAAAAAGATAAATACAATTCCTACAAAAATCGTCACCATCTTCAAAATGACATCGGGGACCCTCGCAGGTGCTACAGAGTTCGTGCACTGCAGCTAAGATCTTCATGTGTAAGAAAGAGATCGGAGGACACGTGGTTACTCACCAAAGTGCAATGATGATGATTCAATCCTTCAATCAAACAATCAACTATTAGGTTGCTAACACTTAAAATCCCTGCGCCATAGCACGAAATCTAACATCATTGAAAGTATTATTTATTGAAATCTCTCCCATCCCCTGTTATATGTTAAATTATGTAAAATGTTTCTACTGTTTAACGGGATTTGTTGAGCGAATTTGTAATGCAGTCTCACATGACGATCCCAGGAATATCAACCAGCCATTATTAAAAGCGGAAATGCTGAGCGGCGCAGACAGGAGTAAGGGAAACTTGAATCATCGATTAACTCTTAACCATTGACAGGTTTTTAAGGTCTTTTCTATATTTTTGATGTCCTGCTCTATATTTAGCAACCATACAAATTCTTTGCATTGAAAATAGGCATGTTATATATGGTTTGGAAAGCTAATTGGATGGGCTATCAGGATATATGGTTTTAACATAAGTGTGATGTAATTTATGATATCCGTGACCCACTTATGAAAAGTCTAAAAATAGATTATTCTACGAATGACGAATTATTTTACAGTCATAAAGAAGGAAAAAAATAAGTATGACGAATATAATGGAATCTTTTATTACAGTCTTTTAAAGTCTTCATATTTGCAACACATATCTGAATTTAAACATGTTTGGAAAATATGAAAGGCAGTAATCATGAAATTTATAAAATATCAATATTTTCATATTTTAAAGAAAAAAATTCAATAAATTTGGCCTTCAAGAGAAAATGATGCCAAATTGGTCTAGTAAGCAGCCCATAAAGAACTAACACTTATAGTATCAAACATAAACATTCAATAGGTATATAATTTCTAAACCTTGCAAGTAAAAGATATTATTGAACAAAAATATGATTACGCAATGATATTTGATAGACAAAATAATCAAGAAAAAAGTTATCGGGCATCTTGCAAACAGTCAAAGTGACACAGGCATAGAATGTTCATTTGACCCAAGCATAGATATTTCAAGAATCACTGGTGTCTTCATCAGGACAGTAATCTGAGTTATTTGAATCCATTTTATCACATATTTGCGGCTTTTTGGCTGGAGCAATTTGGAACTTTCTACAAAATGGCAAGTGGGAAATGAGGTGTGCTCCAGTAAACGAGATTAGACATCTAAAAATATATAATTAATTTTTTTATAATTTTTAATTAGATTATCATATGTTCTGCATTAGACAACATAAATTTTACCAACTTAAATGCAAAATGGATACAAAATTATGGCCACTTAAATAGGCATGTTGCATCGATCATAAATGATCGAAATTCCATTATCCCAATGGTTAAGGGTTAAGTAAAGAGAAATGGATTTTTTTCACCCTCTTCTCACACCGATGATTTCAAGCAACATTTGTTGTCTTAGCCACATCTTAATCAGATCGGATGAGATTGTAGTTCTCTCTAGCGCTGCTAGTTCTTTAATCAGACTAGAGAGACGAAGTTGTTGTTGTTGTCCAGGTGAGCGTGTGTCTACTAGTTTGTGTTCATCTACAGGCTAATGTTGGTAGGACTTATTCAGACTGTGGTTAGAGGACTTATTCAGACTGTGGTTAGAGGACTTATTCAGACTGTGGTTAGAGGACTTATTCAGACAGTGGCTACAAGACTTATTCAGACTGTGAGTAGAGGAATTATTCAGACTGTGAGTAGAGGAATTATTCAGACTGTGAGTAGAGGAATTATTCAGACTGTGAGTAGAGGAATTATTCAGACTGTGAGTAGAGGAATTATTCAGACTGTGAGTAGAGGACTTATTCAGACTGTGGCTACAGGACTTAGTAATACAACTAATTATTTATATTCAAATGTTTTTTTAATTCGGTATGGCTGACTACTATCATGTGCTCAGTGTTTTCGTGTTGTCGTCAACAATTTGGAAATTAGCATACGGAATTTGACAATTTGTTTACATTTTAATAATCTGGCAGGATAGAGGAGACACTAGGTCCTGAGACACTAAACTTGACTCAAGTTGTTCAATAACAAGTTAGAGGAGACACTAGGTCCTGAGACACTAAACTTGACTCAAGTTGTTCAATAACAAGTTAGAGGAGACACTAGGTCCTGAGACACTAAACTTGACTCAAGTTGTTCAATAACAAGTTAGAGGAGACACTAGGTCCTGAGACACTAAACTTGACTCAAGTTGTTCAATAACAAGTTAGAGGAGACACTAGGTCCTGAGACACTAAACTTGACTCAAGTTGTTCAATAACAAGTTAGAGGAGACACTAGGTCCTGAGACACTAAACTTGACTCAAGTTGTTCAATAACATTAGGGAGACACTAGTCTGAGACACTAAACTTGGACTCAAGTTGTCAATAACATTGACAGAGAGAGGAGATACTCCAATAACATGACCACTGGTCAGATGTGCAGGACATCAGTATCAATAACATTGACACACTGGTCTGCACGTGATCATTGATCAAGCTAATGTCAGATGACCTTCAGTACATCAGCATAATACTTGCTCGTTGTATTATTCTCTCAACGGCTATTCTTCACTGTCATGACCTTTACTGTCACATACAGCATAGATACTCTCTCATTACTCTCACATCTATCAGCTCTTTCTTCTCTTTCTCTCTCTCTCTTCTTTCTCTCTCTCGTCTTCATCTCTCATATTCTCTCTATTCTGTATATAGAAGTAGCATGAATATCAGTCGTTACAATAATAAATATCTGTAACTACTAAATAGTTTCTAACTAGTGTCTCTAGTCTGTAACTAATAGAAGTAGTCTGTAACTGATAGAAGTAGTCTGTAACTGATAGAAGTAGTCTGTAACTGATAGAAGTATCTGTAACTATAGAAGTAGTCTGTAATATGAAGTAGTCTGTAACTATAGAGTAGTCTGTAACTAATAGAAGTAGTCTGTAACTAATAGAAGTAGTCTGTAACTTATAGAAGTAGTCTGTAACTGATAGAAGTAGTCTGTAACTAATAGAAGTAGTCTGTAACTAATAGAAGTAGTCTGTAACTAATAGAAGTAGTCTGTAACTTATAGAAGTAGTCTGTAACTAATAGAAGTAGTCTGTAACTGATAGAAGTAGTCTGTAACTAATAGAAGTAGTCTGTAACTAATAGAAGTAGTCTGTAACTTATAGAAGTAGTCTGTAACTAATAGAAGTAGTCTGTAACTAATAGAAGTAGTCTGTAACTGATAGAAGTAGTCTGTAACTGATAGAAGTAGTCTGTAACTAATAGAAGTAGTCTGTAACTAATAGAAGTAGTCTGTAACTGATAGAAGTAGTCTGTAACTAATAGAAGTAGTCTGTAACTGATAGAAGTAGTCTGTAACTGATAGAAGTAGTCTGTAACTGATAGAAGTAGTCTGTAACTGATAGAAGTAGTCTGTAACTTATAGAAGTAGTCTGTAACTGATAGAAGTAGTCTGTAACTAATAGAAGTAGTCTGTAACTGATAAGTAGTCTGTACTGATAGAAGTAGTCTGTAACTAATAGAAGTAGTCTGTAACTTATAGAAGTAGTCTGTAACTAATAGAAGTAGTCTGTAACTAATAGAAGTAGTCTGTAACTGATAGAAGTAGTCTGTAACTGATAGAAGTAGTCTGTAACTAATAGAAGTAGTCTGTAACTAATAGAAGTAGTCTGTAACTGATAGAAGTAGTCTGTAACTAATAGAAGTAGTCTGTAACTGATAGAAGTAGTCTGTAACTGATAGAAGTAGTCTGTAACTGATAGAAGTAGTCTGTAACTAATAGAAGTAGTCTGTAACTTATAGAAGTAGTCTGTAACTGATAGAAGTAGTCTGTAACTAATAGAAGTAGTCTGTAACTGATAGAAGTAGTCTGTAACTGATAGAAGTAGTCTGTAACTTATAGAAGTAGTCTGTAACTGATAGAAGTAGTCTGTAACTGATAGAAGTAGTCTGTAACTAATAGAAGTAGTCTGTTACTGATAGAAGTAGTCTGTAACTAATAGAAGTAGTCTGTAACTTATAGAAGTAGTCTGTAACTGATAGAAGTAGTCTGTAACTGATAGAAGTAGTCTGTAACTAATAGAAGTAGTCTGTGACTGATAGAAGTAGTTGTAACTATAGAAGTAGTCTGTAACTATAAGTAGTCTGTAACTGATAGAAGTAGTCTGTAACTAATAGAAGTAGTCTGTAACTGATAGAAGTAATCTGTGACTGATAGAAGTAGTCTGTAACTGATAGAAGTAGTCTGTAACTGATAGAAGTAGTCTGTAACTAATAGAAGTAGTCTGTAACTGATAGAAGTAGTCTGTAACTGATAAGTAGTCTGTAACTGATGAGTAGTCTGTAACTGATAGAAGTAGTCTGTAACTTATAGAAGTAGTCTGTAACTAATAGAAGTAGTCTGTAACTGATAGAAGTAGTCTGTAACTAATAGAAGTAGTCTGTAACTAATAGAAGTAGTCTGTAACTAATAGAAGTAGTCTGTGACTGATAGAAGTAGTCTGTAACTAATAGAAGTAGTCTGTAACTATGGTATCTGTAAAAAGTAGTCTGTAACTAATAGAAGTAGTCTGTTACTGATAGAAGTAGTCTGTAACTGATAGAAGTAGTCTGTAACTGATAGAAGTAGTCTGTAACTAATAGAAGTAGTCTGTGACTGATAGAAGTAGTCTGTAACTGATAGAAGTAGTCTGTAACTGATAAGTAGTCTGTAACTGATAAGTGTCTGACTGATAAGTAGTCTGTAACAATAGAAGTAATCTGTAACTATAAGTAGTCTGTAACTGATAGAAGTAGTCTGTAACTAATAGAAGTAGTCTGTAACTGATAGAAGTAGTCTGTAACTAATAGAAGTAGTCTGTAACTAATAGAAGTAGTCTGTAACTGATAGAAGTAGTCTGTAACTGATAGAAGTAGTCTGTAACTGATAGAAGTAGTCTGTAACTGATAGAAGTAGTCTGTAACTGATAGAAGTAGTCTGTAACTGATAGAAGTAGTCTGTAACTGATAGAAGTAGTCTGTAACTGATAGAAGTAGTCTGTAACTGATAGAAGTAGTCTGTAACTGATAGAAGTAGTCTGTAACTGATAGAAGTAGTCTGTAACTGATAGAAGTAATCTGTAACTGATAGAAGTAATCTGTAACTAATAGAAGTAATCTGTAACTGATAGAAGTAATCTGTAACTGATAGAAGTAATCTGTAACTAATAGAAGTAGTCTGTAACTGATAGAAGTAGTCTGTAACTAATAGAAGTAGTCTGTAACTGATAGAAGTAGTCTGTAACTAATAGAAGTAGTCTGTAACTGATAGAAGTAATCTGTAACTGATAGAAGTAATCTGTAACTGATAGAAGTAGTCTGTAACTGATAGAAGTAGTCTGTAACTAATAGAAGTAGTCTGTAACTAATAGAAGTAGTCTGTAACTAATAGAAGTAGTCTGTAACTGATAGAAGTAGTCTGTAACTAATAGAAGTAGTCTGTAACTGATAGAAGTAATCTGTAACTGATAGAAGTAGTCTGTAACTGATAGAAGTAGTCTGTAACTGATAGAAGTAATCTGTGACTGATAGAAGTAATCTGTAACTGATAGAAGTAGTCTGTAACTGATAGAAGTAGTCTGTGACTGATAGAAGTAGTATGTAACTGATAGAAGTAGTCTGTGACTGATAGAACTAGCATGTAACTGATAGAACTAGTATGTAACTAATAGAAGTAATATGTAACTAATAGAAGTAGTCTGTAACTAATAGAAGTAGTCTGTGACTGATAGAAGTAGTCTGTAACTGATAGAAGTAGTATGTAACTAATAGAAGTAGTCTGTAACTGATAGAAGTAATCTGTGACTGATAGAAGTAATCTGTAACTGATAGAAGTAGTCTGTAACTGATAGAAGTAGTCTGTGACTGATAGAAGTAGTATGTAACTGATAGAAGTAGTATGTAACTAATAGAAGTAGTCTGTGACTGATAGAAGTAGTCTGTAACTGATAGAAGTAGTCTGTAACTGATAGAAGTAGTCTGTGACTGATAGAACTAGCATGTAACTGATAGAACTAGTATGTAACTAATAGAAGTAGTATGTAACTAATAGAAGTAGTCTGTAACTAATAGAAGTAGTCTGCAACTGATAGAAGTAGTCTGTAACTGATAGAAGTAGTCTGTAACTAATAGAAGTAGTCTGTAACTAATAGAAGTAGTCTGTAACTAATAGAAGTAGTCTGCAACTGATAGAAGTAGTCTGTAACTGATAGAAGTAGTCTGTAACTGATAGAAGTAGTCTGTAACTGATAGAAGTAGTCTGTAACTGATAGAAGTAGTCTGTAACTGATAGAAATAGTCTGTAACTGATAGAAGCTGTATGTCGTCTTTTCTTCTGCTCTTGGTTCACTGGAATCTGTCTTGTTCTTCCCATAAAAACCTAATTTGCGATCCTATCATATCATCTTATTCCCTCTAATCTGTCTTGTTCTCTCAATAAGTTCCTCATTTGTGACCCTATCATACCATCTCTTGTTACACTAGAATCTGTCTTGTTCTCTCAATAAGTTCCTCATTTGTGACCCTATCATACCATCTTATTCCCTCCATTCTGTGCAGACACCAGTTGATGAATGTTTGCAATTTATGCGCTATTGTTTTAGTTGTTCTCCATGTTTCTGACCCATACAGTAGAACTGCTTTAACATTAGAGTTAAATATCCGAATTTTTGTTCTAGATTTGATTTCTTTAGACTTCCAAATGTTTCCCTGTGCAATGAAAGCTCCTCTTGCCTTCTGTATTCTTATTTTAACATCTCTATCTGTTCCACCCTCTTTGTCTACGTTGCTGCTCAAATATGTGTATGATTCTACCTCTTGAAGTTGGATTTTACCCAGGGAGATCGGTTTGTCGTTTGCTTGGTTAATTCTCATTATCTTTGTCTTTCCCTTACGACTGTATTGTGATGTATGTTGATGTAGCAATTGATAGATGTTGATGTATTTGATGTAGCAATTAATATATTGTGATGTATTTGATGTAGCAATTGATAGATTGTGATGTATTTGATGTAGCAATTGATATATTGTGATGTATTTGATGTAGCAATTGATAGATTGTGATGTATTTGATGTAGCAATTGATAGATTGTGATGTATTTGATGTAGCAATTGATAGATTGTGATGTATTTGATGTAGCTGTTGTTGTAAATGATTGATAGGACCATCATCATTGCGTTTTGGTGAGTAGCCATGTGTGCTTCCATCTCTTTCTTACACAGAATGATCTCAGCGGCAGTGCACGAACTTCTTAGCACCGGCGAAGTTGCCAGATGTAATGTATTTAAAGACGGTGAAATTTGAGCTGGTGACTAAAGATAGACCAGCGTTCAATTCACGGTAAGGTCACGGATTTGTTCTGTTGTCAGCATAAATGAAAAAGCTTCTCGGCGACTGAAATAGCAATTCGGACATTAAATTGCTCATGCTCTAGTCGCAGAAATCAGAGATACTTTCCTACTTGTATGCGCATAACTGGCACAACGTGGCAATCGCTCTTGGACGCAGATCACATATATAAATCACAAAGAATGGTTTAACAAGTGATCGATATGGATCGCTTGAAGAAGAAGAAGAAGAAGCCATAGAAAGCTGCCCAACACGCAATAACGAGAGTTTGTTTTTGTAACCACTAAAGATAATGTGCAACATAAGAGATTGAGATGATAAGAACTACTAGAGAACATGAAATAAGATATTGAGATGATAAGAACTTCTAGAGAACATGAAATAATAGATTGAGAAAACTGTACTATAACTACTTGACTATACAAACTGACTAACAATTTCATGACGCCAGTGCTCCGTCGACTGCGGCGTCGCTGGATGTGACTGGTATAGAAAGTAAATCAATCACTCGCTGCTGCGGCGCAGCACATCAAGGGAACTGAGAAACCAATGATAAATTTAATTACATAACTTCACACTCTTGATGAATGAAAGACCCTCTGTCTGATTTCTCACTAGAAATGACACATTGATCAGTACATGACATATATATGACAGTTGTCATCTGACTAGAAGTGTTCAGTTAATGAGTACATGACATATATGACAGTTGTCATCTGACTAGAAGTGTTCCGTTAATGAGTACATGACATATATGACAGTTGTCATCTTACTAGAAGTGTTCAGTTAATGAGTACATGACATATATATGACAATGTCATCTGACTAGAAGTGTTCAGTTAATGAGTACATGACATATATATGACAATGTCATCTGACTATAAGTGTTCAGTTAATGAGTACATGACATATATATGACAGTTGTCATCTGACTAGAAGTGTTCAGTTAATGAGTACATGACATATATATGACAGTTGTGACCTGACTAGAAGTGTTCAGTTTCTTGGTGCAATAAACAAGATAATTTCTGAAACATTTTCTGCAAAGTTTCTATCTGAGAAGAATAAGATATCAGTGACTGTAGAAGTGTCAGTTAAAGACATAATACTAGCAGCAATATCATATTAGTAATAGTAGTTAGCGTTGAGTAGTAGTAGTAAGCAGTAGTAATGCAGCTAGTAGTATAGCAGTATTTTTAGTAGTAGTAATATAGTAGTGTAGAGGTAGAGTAGTAGTAGTTAGTAGATAGAGTAGTAGTAGTAGTAGTGCGGTGTAGTAGTAGATAGTAGAATAGCAGTAGTAGTAGTAGCAGTAGTAAGTAATATGTAGAGGTGCAGTGAGAGTAAGTAGTAGTAGTAGTAGCAGTAGTAAGCAGTATGTAGTAGAGTAGTAGTAGGTAGTAGTAGTGCAGCAGTATTAATGTAGAGTAGAGTGTATGAGAGTAGTAGCAGTCATTTGCAGTAGGAGTGGTGCAGTAGTAGTAGTAGCAGAGTAGCAGCATTTGTAGAGTAGTAGAGAGTAGTGAGTGAAGTAGGTAGGTAGTAGGCAGTGATTTGTAGTAGTAGTGGTAGTGAGTAGTAGTAGTAGCAGTGAGTAGTCAGCGATGATTGTGTCAGTAGAGTAGTAGTAGTAGTAGTAGTAGTAGTAGTAGTAGTAAAAGCAGTAGTAGCAGTAGTACTAGTGACAGTATTAGTAGTAAGAATAGTAGTAGAAGTCGTAGTAGTAATAGTATCAGAAACAGTGCACATAACAGGAGACTGTAACTGTACACATAACAGGAGACTGAAACAGTACACATAACAGGAGACTGAAACAGTACACATAACAGGAGACTGAAACAGTACACATAACAGGAGACTGAAACAGTACACATAACAGGAGACTGAAACTGTACACATAACAGGAGACTGAAACAGTACACATAACAGGAGACTGAAACTGTACACATAACAGGAGACAGAAACAGTACACATAACAGGAATAGACTGTAACAATGAATAAAGACGAGTAGAAATTAATAAAATATAGTATATACATTGTTTAGAGTAATATCAACAGATCTGTATAAAGATATCCATCAAATATCTGCAGATCTGTATAAAGATATCCATTAGATATCCACAGATCTGTATAAAGATATCCATCCACAGATCTGTATAAAGATATCCATCAAATATCTACATATCTGTATAAAGATATCCATCAAATATCCACAGATCTGTATAAAGATATCCATCCACAGATCTGTATAAAGATATCCATCCACAGATCTGTATAAAGATATCCATCCACAGATCTGTATAAAGATATAGATCCACAGATCTGTATAAAGATATCCATCAAATATCTACAGATCTGTATAAACATATCCATCCACAGATCTGTATAAAGATATCCATCCACAGATCTGTATAAAGATATCCATCCACAGATCTGTATAAAGATATCCATCCACAGATCTGTATAAAGATATCCATCCACAGATCTGTATAAAGATATCCATCCACAGATATGTATAAAGATATCCATCGAATATCTACAGATCTGTATAAAGATATCCATCCACAGATCTGTATAAAGATATCCATCCACAGATCTGTATAAAGATATCCATCCACAGATCTGTATAAAGATATCCATCAAATATCCACAGATCTGTATAAAGATATCCATTTGATATCCACAGTTATATTATTGTCTCATGAATTCAAATATCAATATTTCATCAAATCATCTATAAGGTTGAGGTAACCTTTGAACACATGAACACAAGCACAGATCTAGTCCGTGCTTTTCTCGAGAGTCTGTAGCCAGACATTGAGTCTAAGATTCTCTCGCGCCACATGTCAGCACATATTACTGTCATCAATAATAACATGCTGGCGGTAGAAAAGAAACCTCAAGTCTCAGACCAAATATCGATATAGAAATGTAGAATAGTTGAGAACTGTAGCATTTATCAAACAATTTTCAGTAGGCCAACATATCCAATCTGGCACTGTGGTTTTCATCTCTTCTTGGTATATATATGTAAGCGCGCAGTTTCAACAGGCAGATTTCTCACAAGATTGTTTTCAACGAAATAAGGAATAAATGTTTACATACTTGAATAAACCAAACATATTTAGGAAGCTATGTGTGTTTATTATAAATATGATTGTTTATAGTATTATAAGTTACAGTTAGCTTTATATGTAGATTTATGTCAACATGATTCTGTTTGTTATATAAATAAATAGAGACATAGATTGTGTTTATATTATAAGATATGAATCGATCTAACGATTTAAGCAGTTTATAGTTACCCGTTGTACAAGTAGAACCGGATGCCTGAGAGTAGAGTGAGGAGTGTGTTTAACCAGCTAGACACAGGTACAATAAGTGTGCATACTCTTCAATATCTATTGAGTGAGACTGTGCACCTATGGTTCTGCCCAGAGTGCAATGACATCAGTTTAGTAACCAATACATGTTATAAGTCTTGACAGATTGATTCCTAGTACCACTAGACGTTAACTTGGAGATTCTTAGTACCCCTAGACGTTAACTTGGAGATTCCTAGTACCACTATTAGTTTACTTGGAGATTCCTAGTACCACTATTAGTTTACTTGGAGATTCCTAGTACCACTAGTAATTTACTTGGAGATTCCTAGTACCACTATTAGTTTACTTGGAGATTCCTAGTACCACTATTAGTTTACTTGGAGATTCCTAGTACCACTATTAGTTTACTTGGAGATTCCTAGTACCACTATTAGTTTACTTGGAGATTCCTAGTACCACTATTAGTTTACTTGGAGATTCCTAGTACCACTAGACGTTAACTTGGAGATTCCTAGTACCACTATTAGTTTACTTGGAGATTCCTAGTACCACTATTAGTTTACTTGGAGATTCCTAGTACCACTATTAGTTTACTTAGAGATTCCTAGTACCACTATTAGTTTACTTGGAGATTCCTAGTACCACTATTAGTTTACTTGGAGATTCCTAGTACCACTATTAGTTTACTTGGAGATTCCTAGTACCACTAGTAGTTTACTTGGAGATTCCTAGTACCACTATTAGTTTACTTAGAGATTCCTAGTACCACTAGTAGTTTACTTAGAGATTCCTAGTACCACTATTAGTTTACTTGGAGATTCCTAGTACCACTATTAGTTTACTTGGAGATTCCTAGTACCACTATTAGTTTACTTGGAGATTCCTAGTACCACTAGACGTTAACTTGGAGATTCCTAGTACCACTATTAGTTTACTTGGAGATTCCTAGTACCACTATTAGTTTACTTGGAGATTCCTAGTACCACTATTAGTTTACTTAGAGATTCCTAGTACCACTATTAGTTTATTGGGGATTCCTAGTACCACTATTAGTTTACTTGGAGATTCCTAGTACCACTATTAGTTTGGAGTTCTGTACTAGTAGTTTGCTAGATTCCTAGTACCACTATTAGTTTACTTAGAGATTCCTAGTACCACTAGTAGTTTACTTAGAGATTCCTAGTACCACTATTAGTTTACTTTGAGATTCCTAGTACCACTATTAGTTTACTTGGAGATTCCTAGTACCACTAGTAGTTTACTTGGAGATTCCTAGTACCACTATTAGTTTACTTGGAGATTCCTAGTACCACTATTAGTTTACTTGGAGATTCCTAGTACCACTATTAGTTTACTTGGAGATTCCTAGTACCACTATTAGTTTACTTAGAGATTCCTAGTACCACTATTAGTTTACTTAGAGATTCCTAGTACCACTATTAGTTTACTTAGAGATTCCTAGTACCACTATTAGTTTACTTGGAGATTCCTAGTACCACTAGTAGTTTACTTAGAGATTCCTAGTACCACTATTAGTTTACTTAGAGATTCCTAGTACCACTATTAGTTTACTTGGAGATTCCTAGTACCACTAGTAGTTTACTTGGAGATTCCTAGTACCACTAGACGTTAACTTGGAGATTCCTAGTACCACTAGTAGTTTACTTGAAGAAGTTAGTGACTTGATTCCTAGTAAAAAAAAGTCGGTGACATATCTCTGTGCTAGTGAAATCTATTAGCCCCCAGGACACAGCTGTCGTGATATCGATTTTCGAGGAAACTTTGTCTTAACTGCTAAGTAAAATATAATTCTAACTAAGGGTATGAAGAAATAGATACTAACATACATACCTGTTCTCCACGCAACGTCTTGTCACTGAGCAGGTAACAATAGATACTAGCATACATAACTGTTCTCCACGCAACGTCTTGTCACTGAGCAGGTAACAATAGATACTAGCATACGTACCTGTTCTCCACGCAACGTCTTGTCACTGAACAGGTAACAATATACTGATAGAAAGGATATGAAATAATAAAACTAGTGAGTATCCGGTGAGCTGATCAATTAGAATATGTCGATGACATGGTTTAGTTTGTGAAGTATTATGTATATTTGTTGATAAAGTTCTAGAACTTACTTACTACATCCTTAATTAACGCACAGTCTTCCATGTTTTTTGTAATTTTCTCTTTTTTAGTTACATCCAGAAAATATTATTAACTATTTCTGTTACTGTTAACATTTCTGTTACTGTTAATATTTCTGTTACTGTTAATATTTCTGTTAATATTTATGTTACTGTTAATATTTCTGTTACTGTTAATATTTCTGTCACTGTTAATATTTCTGTCACTGTTAATATTTCTGTTACTGTTAATATTTACAAGCTTGATATTTTAATAGTATTGTAAAACGATGTGCTCGGTTCCTGGCGGAGCAAACTTGTCAAAGTTGATATTTTAATAGCATGGTGAAACGATGTGCTTGGTTCCCGGTAGAGCATACTTGTCAAAGACATGAATCAACATCTTACAAATTCTTTTTAAGCAAACTTACAGCAATAAGTGTAACATGACATTGCTGCTGAAGATGAACAACTGAAATCTCATTCTCAGCATGAGATCTTGAGTAACATTTCCTGGCACCACATCCACGTATACTGGACACTTTATATAGTGTGTCATTCGCTAATTTGTGATTTAATAATGTGACAGTTGAGTACAGTTGAAATCTAATATGTATGGCTATCACCAAGAGTTGTCTCTCTCTACACGGCATTGACATCTTGAATAGACTGGGATTTATGCAAGATGGATTCAGAAGGTGAGTATTAATTGTCACTTTGTGTGTGTGTGTGTGTGTGTGTGTGTGTGTGTGTGTGTATGTGTGTGTGTGACCCCCACTCAGTCTGGCAAACATCTCTGTGTCAGTTAAACAACAAATTAGCAAAATCATCTTCCTTCCTAATTTATGTTACTACAGACAAACATGGACAATTAATATAGCACAGGCTCAATAAATACGATGCAAATGAACACTTTATACATGGCGACTCAATGTTACTTTTCTGTCAGAATAAAACACTTTGTGCTAACCAGGGCCGTGCGGTATATTTTCTCAGTATGATGCAAGTCTTTAAAATGCCATCACTTAAATGTTTTTGTTCTTTAAAACAACCTTCAATTGTGATTATTTTAAAACTACGCGAAATGTATGAATACTATTTTTATTTGGAAAATATCAACTACTTTAAAATAATGATATTAACTACTTTAAAATAATGATATCAACTATCAGCTACAACAATCTAGTACAGTTTTATTCTTCTGTAACTTTAGTTAACTTATTAATTAGAAATGTGTAGTTTAGAACGACAGTCAATGTATCGGAATAACATAGACTAATATAGAAAAACGTTGTGTAAAGATTTGTAATTATTGAATTGTTCAAATTGTATTTTCAATTAGCTGCTTATGCCGCCCTCTTACGGGTACCGCCCGATGCAGCCGCCTTTCTGTATCATGGCACGGCAGGGCGCTGATGCTAATAGACTCAGTAATGATAAGATTTCTACAAGAATGCAGCAGACTTTATTCTCGTAGACTCCCCCTCCCGTAACAACCAGATGTCTGAAAGACTGAATAAATTATGTTATGAAGAAGTATTGTGTGTGTATGTGTATGTTAAAAGTGAAATGAAAAATCATAACATATCCTTCACAGAACGTCACCATCAATCACAGTAAATGAGTTATCGATTTCTGGGAACATCACTTATACGTTCAGTAGTTTGCCATTGCTTTCTGAACGGTGAGGTCTATTTTGTAATCATTCGTAAAAATCCAAGCCGATCTAATTTGCTTTCAAACTGCCTGCCGCGGAGTTTGAGCAAGATACGCTTGGCTTGTGATGGAACTCACTTCGACTTCATCCACAGACGCCCACTTATGCTAAGTTTAATCCACAGACGCCCACTTATGCTAAGTTTAATCCACAGACGTCCACTTATGCTAAGTTTAATCCACAGACGTCCACTTATGCTAAGTTTAATCCACAGACGTCCACTTATGCTAAGTTTAATCCACAGACGTCCACTTATGCTAAGTAGTGCCATGTAATATATGTTTTTCAATATAAGTCTTACAGAAGAATGCTCCGTATAAGATAGACAGAAATCCTCCGCATATGATAGACAGAAGAATGCTCCGTATAAGATAGACAGAAGAATCGTCCGTATATGATAGACAGAAGAATGCTCCGTATAAGATAGACAGAAGAATGCTCCGTATAAGATAGACAGAAGAATCCTCCGTATAAGATAGACAGAAGAATGCTCCGTATAAGATAGACAGAAGAATCCTCCGTATAAGATAGACAGAAGAATGCTCCGTATAAGATAGACAGAAGAATGCTCCGTATAAGATAGACAGAAGAATGCTCCGTATAAGATAGACAGAAGAATGCTCCGTATAAGATAGACAGAAGAATGCTCCGTATAAGATAGACAGAAGAATGCTCCGTATAAGATAGACAGAAGAATGCTCCGTATAAGATAGACAGAAAAGAGAAGAAATAAATATATTCAGAAAGAACTGAAAATTAAAGAAAACTGGCTGATGTTACAAATAAGAATGAGAAAATTGTTTGGGACATATAAATGATCACGAAGAGCTTTAGAAGAAATAAGAATGAGAGAATTGTTTGGGACATATAAATGACCACGAAGAGCTTTAGAAGACAGTCATGGAAGGAGGTATCCCGGGCAAAGACTGGACCACAGAGAAAATGGATTCAGGATGTAGCTGATAGTTTGAACATGACGGCTGCAGAGGCGGGACGTCTGGCCTAGGAGAGAGAGTGGGAGATAAATTCTGAAGGATTGTTTCGGTGGTAAAGTTCTGCTCAGTATAAGCTATTTGATAATAATGATGAGTACCGTGTATATTTATGCCAAGTGGTACCGTGCATATTTATGCCAAGTGGTACCGTGCATATTTATGCCAAGTGGTACCGTGTATATTTATGCCAAGTGGTACCGTGCATATTTATGCCAAGTGGTACCGTGTATATTTATGCCAAGTGGTACCGTGCATATTTATGCCAAGTGGTACCGTGCATATTTATGCCAAGTGGTACCGAGTAATGAAGGCAATAACGTTTTCAATGATAATGACGTAGATTCCTGGCTTTATGTTGACCACATATTATTAAGTGTTATTTATGTCTGTCATGTGACGTCACTACCAAGTCTCGAGACACTCACGTGCAGGCGGTGCTAAATTATACAGATTCCACCATTAGCCAGGAAATAAAATGTGATGAGCCAGATATCTGATTAATATCGTCCGTCCTGTGTGTGGGGGGGTGATTGTAAAATGAGAATATTGAATGTATTATGCTCGCTCGTCTAAACACAAACACGGTAGGAAATAATAAACAAGATATTGTGTCCTCACATTAACACCGCGTATGTCAACCAGTTCATCCTCTCTAGGGATTGCAACACCCGCGTATGTCAACTAGTTCATCCTCTCAGGGATTGCAACACCGTGTATGTCAACCAGTTCATCCTCTCATGGATTGCAACACCCGCGTATGTCAACTAGTTCATCCTCTCATGGATTGCAACACCCGCGTATGTCAACTAGTTCATCCTCTCTAGGGATTGCAACACCCGCGTATGTCAACTAGTTCATCCTCTCAGGGACTGCAACACCGTGTATGTCAACCAGTTCATCCTCTCAGGGATTGCAACACCGTGTATGTCAACTAGTTCATCCTCTCAGGGATTGGGAAATATTTCGATAAATTAGGTTTATAGGTTTTTTTCCCTGTATGGTTTTGTCAAGGGAACCTATCATTCTCTTTCGATTCAGAAACTCTGATCCGCGATGTTAGCCCCTGATGTTAATCCCTGATGTTAGTCCCTGATGTTAGCCTCCTGATGTTAGTTTCTGATGTTAATCCTGATGTTAATCCCTGATGTTAATCCCCTGATGTTAGTCCCCTGATGTTAGTCCCCTGATGTTAGTCCCCTGATGTTAGTCCCCTGATGTTAGTCCCCTGATGTTAGTCCCCTGATAATCATTTGATATGATACAGGAAGGGGATACATCTATGATATCTAGTCAGCAATGGAAGATATGATACAGGAAGTGGATACATCTATGATATCTGGTCAACAATGGAAGATATGATACAGGAAGTGGATACATCTATGATATCTGGTCAGCAATGGAAGATATGATACAGGAAGTGGATACATCTATGATATCTGGTCAACAATGGAAGATATGATACAGGAAGTGGATACATCTATGATATCTGGTCAACAATGGAAGATATGATACAGGAAGTGGATACATCTATGATATCTGGTCAACAATGGAAGATATATTGATAGTTATATCTTGTGAAAGAAATAGAAAACACAATTTTTGATAACAAAAATATTTCGATAATGTTAAGTTTCTTGGATTGTACTGAAAAACATGATCAGAATATTGGTATAGTAAACATATAAGCGCCAAGGTCGCTTCATCTACGTTTCCTAACGTCGCCTAATCAATATACCATGCCCAGAACATGGATGTGTCCAAATCTGTACTATACTTTTACAATGTAGATCTGTTTCGCTTTAGGGGTGCTTACGTTTTACACACTTTTTTTTTCTTCTGAAATTCTTAAACAATGCTGTCAGAGTTGACGTAAGATCAGCGTCATTCATTGTCGCTCCATCAACATCAATTTTAATGATGGTATGCCAAACAAGAAAGTCTGTCTTGGTTTCTTGCGTCGTTATGCGTTGCAAGTTTAACTGTTAATTAGTTTCTGAGATAATGTACCCTCTGTCACTTGATATGCTGTGATGTTTTTTCCCTTTTTGATGAACAAGAATGTGAACATGAGAAGTTAACTGGGTCATAGCTCAGTTTGTGCGAGCACGTGTGTCATGGTTTCATTGAATGTCATGTAATTATGTATTGCTAACATTAATCAGAGAGAGAGGGGGAGAATGAAAGAGAGACAGAGAGAGAGAGAAAGGGAGAGAGGAAGAGAGAGGAAAGATAGAACGAGAGAATGAAAGAGAGAGGGAGGAGGGAAAGAGAGAAAAGGAGATATAAAAAGAGAGAAAAAAAGGAGAGAGAGAGAAAGATAGAAGGGGAGAGAGAAAGTTAGAGAGAAAGCGAAAGAGATAGAGAGGGAAATAGAGAGGAAAAGGAGGGAGATAAAGGGATAAAGAGAGAGGAAGAGACAAAGAGGAGGAAAGAGAGAGAGAAAGTGAGAAAGAGAAAAGTAAGCATCTTTTTCTTCTGTAAATAGTTTCTGAGTATGCTGTCATGTAGTGCTTGAAACTTGTCCATAATGTCCTAACTGAAAGCTTACATCTGCGTTATACGAACAAATGTATACTGCATCCTTGTTTACTACTACTATTGTAACAAGAACAACTGAAACTGTAAACCATTAGTTAGTTAGCTAGACCACTACTACTATTGTAACAAGAACAACTGAAACTGTAAACCATTAGTCAGTTAGCTAGACCACTACTACTATTGTAACAAGAACAACTGAAACTGTAAACCATTAGTTAGTTAGCTAGACCAAGTAGATTCGTTTAATATCCACTATGTCTTCTTACGCGATCATCACATATTTTAGTCTGAGACTATGAGAACATCACATATTTTAGTCTGAGACTATGAGAACATCACATATTTTAGTCTGAGACTATGAGAACATCACATATTTTAGTCTGAGACTGTGAGATCACCCTTTATTTTAGTCTGAGACTATGAGAACATCACATATTTTAGTCTGAGACTATGAGAACATCACATATTTTAGTCTGAGACTGTGAGAACATCACATATTTTAGTCTGAGACTATGCGAACATCACATATTTTAGTCTGAGACTATGAGATCACCCTTTATTTTAGTCTGAGACGGGGAGATCACCCTTTATTTTAGTCTGAGACTGTGAGATCACCCTTTATTTTAGTCTGAGACGGGGAGATCACCCTTTATTTTAGTCTGAGACTGTGAGATCACCATTTATTTTAGACTGAGACGGTGAGATCACCATTTATTTTAGTCTGAGACTGTGAGATCACCATTTATTTTAGTCTGAGACTGTGAGATCACCATTTATTTTAGTCTGATGCTGTGAGATCACCATTTATTTTAGACTGAGACGGTGAGATCACCCTTTATTTTAGTCTGAGAAGGTGAGATCACCCTTTATTTTAGTCTGAGGCTGTGAGATCCCCACTTATTTTAGTCTGATATCTTGCATTATCTTATATAGTCTGCTGTGTTTTTCACCAGGGGCTGTCTTATGCATTACGTCATATGATGTATTACGTCAGATGTTGCAAAATGTCATTACTTTGAGTTACGTCACTCTGTCTTCATTACGTCATAGCTGATTACTTCACTCCCTTTCCGTACGTCACTTGTTGAACTACGTCATATGTTTATTACGTCATATGTCTCAAAACTTGGAGTCAGAGATTTAACATCGACCAAGAAAATACACCACTTCCACATGAAGATTCTGAGTATAGGCTGCATGGTTGCAGTTTGGTAAGGTGAGTATGGGGAACAAAGAAATAATTTTGCATACCAGACAGACACAGAGACAGCCAGACAAACATGCAGACACACTCAGACATACAGAAAGATATATAGAAGTCACATCTGTGGTTTCCACCAACTTGATCGATTGTGTGTTCATTGTCCATGATTTGCTGCCATAAATAAGTATTTAATCAATATAGCCCTGAAGGATTTTTTTTCGCAGTGTTATTAGTAGTTAATTCACGCATAGTGGGTTTTTCATTTTTATAAAAGCTGCTTTCGCTTGAGCTGTTCTACTCCTAATCTCTGTTATACATCTTCCATCTGATGTAATTAGTGTTCCCAGATACTTGAATCGATGGACTCGTTTCAGTGTTGTGTTATTTATTTTGATATTGCGCTGGGTGCTTCCCGTTTCTTAGAAGTAACCATTGTCTCTGTAACTCTAAGACAACTACTAAAATTGTCTCTGTAACTCTAAGACAACTACTAAAATTGTCTCTGTAACTCTAAGACAATTACTAAAATTATCTCTGTAACTCTAAGACAATTAGTAAAATTATCTTTCTGAAACTGTCATGTCTGTTTACGCTGTGTTCAAAATACTACACTTTCTCCCTTCTTGTTTATCTCAACAACCATTTGTCTTTCATTCTGACATTCTCTAGGGAAGATCTGCTCTTCTCCTTCCCCCACCCTCCCCCTCTTTCTCTAGTATTTTGTAAAACAACTCTTCAATAACAATTGATATTCAAAAACACTTAATTTATTCATCTGATGTGTGCTAAAAGTGCACATCTCACGCCTGCTGTATGTTACTAATAGAAATATAAACTAGTATGGTCACTGCCAGGAAGGTAGACAGAGGATTTCTGTAATAGAGACAAAGGTTACAGTCATGGACCAGTATGTTCACTGCCAGGAAGGTAGACAGAGAATCTCTGTAATAGAGACAATGGGTACGGTCATGGAGCAGTATGGTCACTGCCAGAAAGGAAAACAATGGCAGACTACCTTCCATGACAATGCCTAGAAAATCCCAACAATAATATGGTCAAAATCACAGAAAACTGGCTGATGCTACAAATAAGAAAGAGAAAATTGAGATATTTTGGACATATAAAAAGACATGAAGGGCTGGAGAAGACCATCATGGAAGGGGCATACCGGCAAAGAGAAGAAGAGGAAGACCACGGAGAAGATGGATTCACGTTGTAACTGATGGTTTGAACATGACGGCTGCAGAGGCAGGACATCTGGCAAATGAGAAAGAGAAATTCCGGAGGACTGTTGGGGTGGCAAAGTTCTGCTCAGGACAAGCTATTTGATGATAATGATGAGTTTGCTCAAGGACGCTATTTCCTCAGTTGAATCCTCGTAAATATCTTCTCTCTGTCTTGTTCATTTCGATGTGATCTCATAAAGGTTGGAGGAAGGTGTGTGATGTTCCACTCACTGTGGAACCACTGTCCCTTTCTTGTCAGTCTCTTTCTTGTCCCATGATTCTCTTGTCCCTTGATTCTCTTGTCCCATGATTCTCTTGTCAGTCTCTTTCCTGTCCCTTGATTCTCTTGTCCCATGATTCTCTTGTCCCATGATTCTCTTGTCAGTCTCTTTCCTGTCCCTTGATTCTCTTGTCAGTCTCTTTCTTGCCCCATGATTCTCTTGTCCCTTGATTCTCTTGTCAGTCTCTTTCTTGCCCCATGATTCTCTTGTCCCTTGATTCTCTTGTCAGTCTCTTTCTTGCCCCATGATTCTCTTGTCCCTTGATTCTCTTGTCCCATGATTCTCTTGTCAGTCTCTTTCCTGTCCCTTGATTCTCTTGTCAGTCTCTTTCTTGCCCCATGATTCTCTTGTCCCTTGATTCTCTTGTCCCATGATTCTCTTGTCAGTCTCTTTCCTGTCCCTTGATTCTCTTGTCAGTCTCTTTCCTGTCCCTTGATTCTCTTGTCGGTCTCTCTATTTCTTCCTTCTTAGTCCAGCCGTTTCTCTGCTTTTCTCAATTGTGCACTTAGATGCGGGATTGTGAGATTCTTTTTTTTCCCGATTCAACTTGAAGGGTGACTACTCTGTCAACATCGACCAGGTCTACCTACTTTCTCAATTCTTGTTCTACAAACTGCATATGTCAGTTTGTTATAACGGCTACTTACGTATCTTGACAAAAAAACTGATATTACAGACAGTTGTCACTAACAACAACACACGCAAGCACAATCATACACGAACACACGCATAAACACACACACGTAAACACACGGCAAACAAAAACTCGCAAAACAATCAAAATGCACAAAAGTGCACCCACTTTTTGATTGCTGACACTTTTCTTGACTTCTAGTGTCCTTGAATCTAATTTTGTATCTAATAATAAGCTTATAAGTCAACATTATTGACAGATGTCAAGTCCCGGTACACGTAGAAAACCTTTCTGAAACATGCTAGAAATACAGATAATTATAATAGAGATTCAAACAGAAGGGAAACCACTGTTTTTGTCTTCGAAATAAACGGTATTTAATGGATTACTTCCCTTACCACATAACATTTTAAAACAAACAGGAAATGAAATGAAATTTATGTTTTCGAATTCGTTTCTCACATTGTGTTCTGTAGTAACTTTTGATATCTGCAGTTACAGCACGAATATGCACACTTATAGAATTCATGTGTACTTATATCACTGAGATGTGTGGTTATAGAACTAACATGTGTAGTTATAACACTGAAATGTGTGTAGTTATAACACTGAAATGTGTGTAGTTATAACACTGAAATGTGTGTAGTTATAACACTGACATGTGTGTAGTTATAACACTGAAATGTGTGTAGTTATAACACTGAAATGTGTGTAGTTATAACACTGACATGTGTGTAGTTATAACACTGAAATGTGTGTAGTTATAACACTGAAATGTGTGTAGTTATAACACTGAAATGTGTGTAGTTATAACACTGACATGTGTGTAGTTATAACACTGAAATGTGTGTAGTTATAACACTGACATGTGTGTAGTTATAACACTGAAATGTGTGTAGTTATAACACTGAAATGTGTGTAGTTACGACTGTGATAAAAAATGAACAGATTAATTGATGACAACAATAGTCAACATATGAAGTACATAGTAATCTTGTATGAAGTACATAGTAATCTTGTATGAAGTACATAGTAATATTGTATGAACATCAGAGAACTACTCCAGGATAATGTTGATAGTTGATAGTTGATAGTTGATAGTTGATAGTTGATAGTTGATAGTTGATAGTTGATGGTTGATAGTTGATGGTTGATAGTTGATGGTTGATAGTTGATAGTTGATAGTTGATAGTTGATAGTTGATAGTTGATGGTTGATAGTTGATAGTTGATAGTTGATAGTTGATAGTTGATAACATATTGATGGTTGATAGTTGATGGTTGATAGTTGGCCGAAAAGAACGACATACTAAATATGCAAAGAGATTGATTAATCAACATCGAACTGGTGTGTTGGGTCGCTGGATTTGCTGAGACGGAGATCGGAGCACCTATGGACATGTCCGGAGTGCTATGATGATAGTCCTCATATAACTGATAACTGATAACTGGTTCATAGTTGATAACATATTGATAGTCGTGTTGCGATCAATAATCTGCTTATATAAGATATTCAACTTGACATCTGACAACATGTACACAAGAAGAAACACATAGCTAAAACCTTAGATTGACATGTACACAAGAAGAAACACATAGCTAAAACCTTAGATTGACATGTACACAAGAAGAAACACATAGCTAAAACCTTAGATTGACATGTACACAAGAAGAAACACATAGCTAAAACCTTAGATTGACATGTACACAAGAAGAAACACATAGCTAAAACCTTAGATTGACATGTACACAAGAAGAAACATATAGCTAAAACCTTAGATTGACATGTACACAAGAACACACGGCTTCCAAGCTCCCCAGAACAAATAGAAATGAGCTCATGAAGTTCAACTTCTCCAATGCAAATCGAAATGAGCTCATGAAGTTCACATGAAGTGAAGTGGCCGAGTGGGTTAGAGAGAGAGAGAGAGAGCGGTTCCCATGCTAGAGACCCCTGTTCAATTCACGGTAATGTCAAGGTTTTTTTTATGTTGCGGACATAAAAATTCTAACCTAAACATCTTCACGGCGACTGCCCTAGCCATGCAACCATTAAAATCTTCATGCTCTCGTCCCACATATCTCATCATTATCATCAAGGTGCGTATCATCTTCATCAAGGTGCGTATCATCTTCATCAAGGTGCGTATCATCTTCATCAAGGTGCGTATCATTATCATCAAGGTGCGTATCATTATCATCATCAAGGTGCGTATCATAATCATCAAGGTGCGTATCATCTTCATCAAGGTGCGTATCATTATCATCAAGGTGCGTATCATTATCATCATCAAGGTGCGTATCATTATCATCAAGGTGTGTATCATTATCATCAAGGTGTGTATCATTATCATCAAGGTGCGTATCATTATCATCAAGGTGCGTATCATTATCATCATCAAGGTGCGTATCATTATCATCAAGGTGCGTATCATCTTCATCAAGGTGCGTAGCATTATCATCAAGGTGCGTATCATCTTCATCAAGGTGCGTATCATTATCATCAAGGTGCTTATCATCTTCATCAAGGTGCGTATCATTATCATCAAGGTGCGTATCATCATCATCATCAAGGTGTGTATCATCTTCATCAAGGTGCGTATCATCTTCATCAAGGTGTGTATCATCTTCATCAAGGTGCGTATCATTATCATCATCAAGGTGCGTATCATCTTCATCAAGGTGCGTATCATCTTCATCAAGGTGCGTATCATCTTCATCAAGGTGCGTATCATTATCATCATCAAGGTGCGTATCATCTTCATCAAAGTGCGTATCATCATCATCAAGGTGCGTATCATCTTCATCAAGGTACGTATCTTCATCATCAAGGTACGTATCATCTTCATCAAGGTGCGTATCCTTTATAGGACGTTGCTCTCTTTGCAGCACATCTGAAATTCACTCTGTCTCTAGTCAGTTCACCCACTTCGTCGATGGTCATATTCATGGTTTCTTTAATATCTTGTAGCCATCTTCTTCTTGGTCTGCCTCTGCCTCTGCGTCCTGGGACCCTGCCCTCTTAAATTGTTCTTTCCAGACCATCGTGACGCTTAATGTGACCAAAGTATGTCATTTTTCTGTATAGTATGTTGTTTATCAGCCAATTCTCTTTAATATTTAGTTATTTCAGGACATCAGTGTTCTTTCTTTTTCTGTCCATGGTATTCGTAGGATCTTTCTGTAGCATTTAGTTTCGAAGGACTGGATTTTCGTTCTTGTTGTTTGTGTAATAGTCCATGATTCACAACCATAAGTAGCCACTGGAAAAATGCATGCTCTCAATATTTTTTATTTTAGTATTTTGCTTGTGCTTTGCCACATGTTCTTCATTGTGTTTAACTTCTTGATTGCTATTGCCAATCTTCTTGAGATCTCTTTGGAACAGTCACCGTTATTGTTAATTATTGAGCCCAGATATTCGTAGCTCTCCACACATTGGAGTTCTTCATTGTTTATTTGGATGTTAGGTGAGCCTTTGCTTTGTCAGTTGACATGATTTTTGTTTTTGTGTATTCAAATATAGATGTTGGTCTTCACTACCCTACAACGACCTAACAAGTAGTACTACAGTATGCTAACTAGTACACGACAGTAATGCTAACAAGTAGTACTACAGACAGT
Organism: Arion vulgaris; assembly: GCA_020796225.1. Lineage (NCBI taxonomy): Eukaryota > Metazoa > Mollusca > Gastropoda > Stylommatophora > Arionidae > Arion > Arion vulgaris. The sequence continues at coordinate 1,966,371 of CM036763.1, read as the reverse complement.
AATGCTAACAAGTAGTACTACAGACAGTAATGCTAACAAGTAGTACTACAGACAGTAATGCTAACAAGTAGTACTACAGACAGTAATGCTAACAAGTAGTACTACAGACAGTAATGCTAACAAGTAGTACTACAGACAGTAATGCTAACAAGTAGTACTACAGACAGTAATGCTAACAAGTAGTACTACAGACAGTAATGCTAAAAAGTAGTACTACAGACAGTAATGCTAACAAGTAGTACTACAGACAGTAATGCTAACAAGTAGTACTACAGACAGTAATGCTAACAAGTAGTACTACAGACAGTAATGCTAATAACAAGCAGTATGCTACAGAGCAGTAATGCTAAAAAGTAGTACTACAGACAGTAATGCTAAAAAGTAGTACTACAGACAGTAATGCTAAAAAGTAGTACTACAGACAGTAATGACAGTTTTTAAAAAAAAAAGAATTTTAACGAGCCAGTCCTGCTTCCCTCTAAACTGCGCCATCACTGACAAACTTGGACAAATCGAGAAGTGTTTTCTGCCATTCTTGTCTTCCAACAACATTTCATCTTCCAATGTGGAGACTTCAAGATAGCATAACTGACTAGTTTACCAATGTGGAGACTTCAAGATAGCATAGCTGACTAGTTCACCAATGTGGAGACTTCAAGATAGCATAACTGACTAGTTTACCAATGTTACCTTCTCATTGGCTAGATCTACTAACAAATCATGTTCTACCGATGGTCTAGTTATTGGACTGACAAATTGTGGGCTAGTTCATTGGAAACATTAGTACTATTTACTGATGCAGCAAGTCCCGCGAGGAAGCACCGTCGTTTGGCCTACAACTGCGTATTTGTCCAGCATAACCGCATTAGGGAATAAAGCAAGTATACTTCTAAAAATATAACTTCTAAATATACAACTTCTGAATATACAACTTCTGAATATACAACTTCTGAATATACAACTTCTGAATATATGTTTGCGAGCATATTGCCAGAGTGCATGAGGGCTTAAATACGAATATAGCAGAAGCCGTCGAGACAACCTGGCCAATAGAATTGTTTTGTAATGTAGATCTGACATGGACATTTCTTTCAGTGACATATTGTTTTGTAATGTAGATCTGACATGGACATTTCTTTCAGTGAGATATTGTTTTGTAATGTAGATTTGACATGGACATTTCTTTCAGTGAGATATTGTTTTGTAATGTAGATCTGACATGGACATTTCTTTCAGTGACATATTGTTTTGTAATGTAGATCTGACATGGACATTTCTTTCAGTGACATATTGTTTTGTAATGTAGATCTGACATGGACATTTCTTTCAGTGACATATTGTTTTGTAATGTAGATCTGACATGGACATTTCTTTCAGTGACATATTGTTTTGTAATGTAGATCTGACATGGACATTTCTTTCAGTGACATATTGTTTTGTAATGTAGATCTGACAAGGACATTTCTTTCAGTGACATATTGTTTTGTAATGTACATCTGACATGGACATTTCTTTCAGTGGCATATTGTTTTGTAATGTACATCTGACATGGACATTTCTTTCAGTGACATATTGTTTTGTAATGTAGATCTGACATGGACATTTCTTTCAGTGACATATTGTTTTGTAATGTAGATCTGACATGGACATTTCTTTCAGTGACATATTGTTTTGTAATGTAGATCTGACATGGACATTTCTTTCAGTGACATATTGTTTTGTAATGTAGATCTGACATGGACATTTCTTTCAGTGACATATTGTTTTGTAATGTAGATCTGACATGGACATTTCTTTCAGTGACATATTGTTTTGTAATGTACATCTGACATGGACATTTCTTTCAGTGACATATTGTTTTGTAATGTAGATCTGACATGGACATTTCTTTCAGTGACATATTGTTTTGTAATGTAGATCTGACATGGACATTTCTTTCAGTGACATATTGTTTTGTAATGTACATCTGACATGGACATTTCTTTCAGTGACATATTGTTTTGTAATGTAGATCTGACATGGACATTTCTTTCAGTGACATATTGTTTTGTAATGTAGATCTGACATGGACATTTCTTTCAGTGACATATTGTTTTGTAATGTAGATCTGACATGGACATTTCTTTCAGTGACATATTGTTTTGTAATGTAGATCTGACATGGACATTTCTTTCAGTGACATATTGTTTTGTAATGTAGATCTGACATGGACATTTCTTTCAGTGACATATTGTTTTGTAATGTAGATCTGACATGGACATTTCTTTCAGTGACATATTGTTTTGTAATGTAGATCTGACATGGACATTTCTTTCAGTGACATATTGTTTTGTAATGTAGATCTGACATGGACATTTCTTTCAGTGACATATTGTTTTGTAATGTAGATCTGACATGGACATTTCTTTCAGTGTCATATTGTTTTGTAATGTAGATCAACATATATATAACATTTGACAAACTATAAGAAACAAGACATGAGAGGCAAGACACTGTATGCTGCAGTTATTGTACACGTTACAGGAGTCAAGACATTGGAGACAAGATGATGGAGACGAGACATTGGAGACAAGACTTTGGAGATAGCAGAAATACCAAACACAAGAAACTAGACACAATTAGATAGACACAAGACATACGCGAATCCACACAACCGACAGGACAAAATACATGACAAACATCGGGTAAGACATCATACACAAGACATAATAGACAAACATCGGGTAAGACATCATACACAAGACAAAATACATGACAAACATCGGGTAAGACATCATACACAAGACAAAATAGACAAAAGGCAGGAAACAATACACTACAAGCATTGTTCAAAACCCAGAAGACGAGACACATGCGAGAAGACACAAAACATAGAGAACAAGACACATGAGACAAGACATAGAGAACAAGACACATAAGACAATACATAAGGCACACTGCCTAGAGAACAAGACACATAAGACAAGACATAAAACACAAGACATAGAGAACAAGACACGTGAGACAAGACATAAAACACAAGACATAGAGAACAAGACATATGATACAAGACATAGGGCACAGTGCATATAGAACAAGACACATGAGACAAGACACATGACATAGAAAAACAAGACACAAGAGACATCGTACAAACCATACAATGTTGTTGTTATTGAAATATCTCTACTTTGTTGACACAATCTGCATCCAATGATTTTGTCTTGTAGCTAATCGATCTGGCTGTCTGCTTGATGTGTTGTTATATTCTGCAGTTCGGTTATCAACAACTCCAGTTTCTGCATTATAAATAAGGTCCTCTCTCTCTCACTTCTCTCACTCTCTCGCTTTCGTTCCTGCTCTCGCTTTCTGACTCGGTAAGAGATTCTGGTTTGTGACAATTGTTGATGCCATGTGCAAGATTGTTTACCAACTTTTAATTGTCTATTCTGTCAGTTCTCGTTTATTATGTCTGATCTCTTGTGTGTCTTATCTTTCGGTCTTATCTCTAGTGTCTTGTCTTCTGTGTCTTGTCTTATGTGTATTGTTTCTGTGTCTTGTATCCTGTGTCTTGTTTCCTGTGTCTTATTTCTTGTGTCTTGTCTCCTGTGTCTTGTTTCTTGTGTCTTGTTTCCTGTGTCTTGTCTCCCGTGTCTTGTCTCCTGTGTCTTGTTTCCTGTGTCTTGTCTTGTATGTCTTGTTTCCTGTGTCTTGTCTCCCGTGTCTTGTCTCCTGTGTCTTGTTTCCTGTGTCTTGTCTTGTATGTCTTGTTTCCTGTGTCTTGTCTTGTGTGTCTTGTCTCTTAAGTCTTGTCTTCTGTGTTTTGTGTCTTGTCTCCTGTGTCTTGTCTAGTGTGTCTTGTCTGGTATGTATTGTTTCCTGTCTTGTCTCCTATGTCGTTTCTCCTGTGTCTTGTCTCCTGTGTCTTGTCGTCTGTATCTTACTATTGTATCAGCAACACAACTGACCATAAGATGAGGTCAAGCTTATAGTCCTATCAGAGATAGATAATAATAAAACCCACTAAGGTCACTAGCCTAACATTGACCAAGTTAAAAATTAACTAACAGTTGAACCTAGTTGACTAACATTAACTGACAGTTGAAAGAACGTGTGGGAGCTGTTGCCAGTTTCATGGCAACTATTTCAGATATTTAAAGTTTCATGGCAACTATTTCAGATATTTAAAGTTTCATGGCAACTATTTCAGATATTTAAAGTTTCATGGCAACTATTTCAGATATTTAAAGTTTCATGGCAACTATTTCAGATATTTAAAGTTTCATGGCAACTATTTCAGATATTTAAAGTTTCATGGCAACTATTTCAGATATGACTACGACTGATGATACAATCACTTACTATTGTTACACAATATCAAAGATGTTATTAAGAAAACAGAAAATATTCAATGTTATTCTTATGTTACAATTATATCTTCTTGTCTCTGTATAGTTGTCTATGTTACAATTATATCTTCTTGTCTCTGTATAGTTGTCTATGTTACAATTATATCTTCTTGTCTCTGTATAGTTGTCAACTATTTCAGATATTTAAAGTTTCATGGCAACTATTTCAGATATTTAAAGTTTCATTTATTTTCTACTAAATATATCATTACGATAACATTTACTAAGAGAGTGAGAGCCCGAACAGAAAGAGCATGACGAAATCTCATATGCTGGATCGACAGGTTTAAACAAATCCCATACTCGATATAAACATATGCTTACGTAAGTTAACATTGTACATATATCGACAAGTGGTTTATAAGATAATAGTAGTTGTATGAGAGAGAGAGAAGAAGAAGAAGAAGAAGAGGAGAAGGAGGAAGATATAATTGTAAGATAGACAACTATACAGAGACAAGAAGATATAATTGTAACATAGACAACTATACAGAGACAAGAAGATATAATTGTAACATAGACAACTATACAGAGACAAGAAGATATAATTGCAAGATAGACAACTACAGAGACAAGAAGATATAATTGTAACATAGACAACTATACAGAGACAAGAAGATATAATTGCAAGATAGACACCTACAGAGACAAGAAGATATAATTGTAACATAGACAACTATACAGAGACAAGAAGATATAATTGTAACATAGACAACTATACAGAGACAAGAATAACATTGAATATTTTCTGTTTTCTTAATAACATCTTTGATATTGTGTAACAATAGTAAGTGATTGTATCATCAGTCGTAGTCAACAACAATAGTAAGTGATTGTATCATCAGTCGTAGTCAACAACAATTTAGCTAAACATATGAGTATCTCAATCACTGAATGCAATTAACCCTCTAAATACCGCTGATCTTTGTAGCGGACACTATAACTTCCTCATTCATGCCGTCGGTCCTTCAACTGAACGTGAACCATTTTTGTGTGTTTTACAGTAAACTCTGCCAGTCTTTAATTAATGCAAGTTTTACAGTAAACTCTGCCAGTCTTTAATTAATGCAAGTTTTACTGTAAACTCTGCCAGTCTTTAATTAATGCAAGTTTTACTGTAAACTCTGCCAGTCTTTAATTAATGCAAGTTTTACTGTAAACTCTGCCAGTCTTTAATTAATGCAAGTTTTACAGTAAACTCTGCCAGTCTTTAATTAATGCAAGTTTTACTGTAAACTCTGCCAGTCTTTAATTAATGCAAGTTTTACTGTAAACTCTGCCAGTCTTTAATTAATGCAAGTTTTACAGTAAACTCTGCCAGTCTTTAATTAATGCAAGTTTTATAGTAAACTCTGCCAGTCTTTAATTAATGCAAGTTTTATACAGACAAATAAGAAGTTGAATAATGTCTTCTTCTGATCTAACCATGAATAAAGTCAAGCACAGACACACACACACACATAGTTACACTAATTCTAGTCAATGACACACACACACACACACACACACACACACACACACATATAGCTAGACTAATACTGAAAATCTGCTTGTACACAAACATATGTGACTTTCTTTGTTTACTGGAGAATCTCTAGTTATTGATATCCTTACCATGTACTTGTCCCATGTCACGTGATTTATTCATTTCCATTTGCTTTAACTTGGGCAAATTGGATTTTAAAAATAAAAATATGAAAAACAATTACATGGCGCATACATGATCAAACATGCACATTCAATTACAGCCTTGGGTTTGTTTTATATCAAGATTGGAGTCAATTACATTTTTTTTGGAAGGGGAGGGGAAGGGGGGAGGGTTACACCTTCTATTTCATTTTACATCTCGCTTCTGTTCACTTTTTTTTTTTTTAAATAGCAAATCAGGTTTTCAGAAATTTGCATCGTTGCTGGCAAACATGTATAAAATATGGCACACATTTTTACTGTGACGTCATGTATAGAATATAGCACAGGTTGCTACTGTGACGTCATGTATAGAATATAGCACAGGTTGTTACTGTGACGTCATGTATAGAATATAGCACAGGTTGTTACTGTGACGTCATGTATAGAATATAGCACAGGTTGTTACTGTGACGTCATGTATAGAATATAGCACACGTTGTTACTGTGACGTCATGTATAGAATATATCACATATTGCTACTGTGACGTCATGTATAGAATATAGCACAGGTTGCTACTGTGATGTCATATATAGAATATAGCACAAGTTGTTACTGTGACGTCATGTATAGAATATAGCACATATTGCTACTGTGACGTCATGTATAGAATATAGCACAGGTTGCTACTGTGATGTCATATATAGAATATAGCACAAGTTGTTACTGTGACGTCATGTATAGAATATAGCACAGGTTGTTACTGTGACGTCATGTATAGAATATAGCACAAGTTGTTACTGTGGCATCATATATATAATATAGCACAGGATGTTACTGTGACTTCATGTATAGAATATAGCACAAGTTGTTACTGTGGCGTCATATATAGAATATAGCACAGGATACTAGTGGCAGAACATGTAAACGAATACATAAACAGCTTGATATCAAGAAGCAACCAGAAAGGGAAAAGAGGAAAAATCACTAGAAGCAGCAGGAATAAAAGTGTATCTTAGATCTGGTTTAATCCTGTATATCTGAACTTTGTCTCCTTCAATTGTTCCATCTATAGATCTGGTTTAATCATGTATATCTCAACTTCGTCTCCTTCAATTGTTCCATATCGACCACTTGTTAAACCTCCCTTTGTGATTTGTATGTGATCTGAGCCTAAGAGAGAGTAAGTACGTTGTGCCAAAGTTGTCAGTTATCAATTATATGAGGACTATCATTATAGGATTCCGAACCTGTATATAGGTGCTCCGATCTCCGCCTCAGCAAATCCAGCAGCGTCCAGCGACCCAACACGCCAGTTCGATGTTGATTAATCAATCTCTTTGCATATTTAGTATGTCGTACTTTTCGGGCTGCACCAATATTGACACCCATCTCTTTCAATCTGGTCAGCGAGTGGGATTCACAGCCCTGAATCTCCTCTGTTCGGAAAGATTCTCTCAATGCGTGAAGAATGTCATTTCGATCCATTGCAGCGCCCTCTGATATTGTAGCTAAGCCAGCCAATCTATCAGCTCGTTCATTACCCCTAACTCCTGCGTGCCCAGGGACAAAAATGAAGGTGATTTCTCTGATCATTGTCTGTACCAGTACCTCCACCCAGTTGCGTCTCACCATACCTGATTCGACTTTACGAATCATGCTCATGTAGTCACTGAGTATGAAAACACGAGAGTAGTTGTGAGATGCCAACCATTTCACCGCCTCCGTTACCGCCAGAACCTCCATTGTCAAGCTACTTGTGGTTGTTGCGTAGGCCCTACTGGCCTCTCTTATTATTTTTCCTCCTGAGTGTGCTGAAAAATCCCACGCACAGCGTTGTTGGCAAATGACTGAACCATCGGTGTAAATAACCACATCTGTATCATTGATGATGTCATTCAAGAGAGCCTCCACCTCCACGTTTAGCAGTGATAGATTTTGTTCGCAGTTTTTCTTAATAGATGTTAAAACGGTGAAGGCAGTTTGAAATTGATGTGGCACAGAAATCCATTCCTCTCCTGTTTCAATTCCGGAAGGATCACATATTTTACTAAGAGTATCTTCCGCCTAACTCAGCCATGATCTGCCTCTCTTGAGTCTACACCCTTTCTCCTAATGAGTTCTTCATGGAGAGGATGTTCCTTGTTTGCATTAATTTTTAGATATGATCGAACCCTCAGTCAGTTTCAATTCTGTTAGCAATAGTTGTGCCAAAGTACTTTGTGCCAGCCCACGTACGTTGTGCCAGTTATGTGCCTACAAGTCGGTCAGCACATCTGATTTCTGCGACGCTTTTATTTACTAGGTAGCTTCTCATGACCCTGCATCACTCACCTCTTGCGACATGCCTTGTAGGTCACAGTGTTAGTACCTTTTTTCTCCCTTGCTATCCCTGGCATCATATGGAAGAAATATCTGAACAGGAAGAAATATTTGAACAGGAAGAAATATCTGAACAGGAAGAAATATTTGAACAGTAAGAAATATCTGAACAGGAAGAAATATCTGAACAGGAAGAAATATTTGAACAGGAAGAAATATCTGAACAGGAAGAAATATTTGAACAGTAAGAAATATCTGAACAGGAAGAAATATCTGAACAGGAAGAAATATTTGAACAGTAAGAAATATCTGAACAGGAAGAAATATCTGAACAGGAAGAAATATTTGAACAGTAAGAAATATCTGAACAGGAAGAAATATCTGAACAGGAAGAAATATTTGAACAGTAAGAAATATCTGAACAGGAAGAAATATCTGAACAGGAAGAAATATCTGAACAGGAAGAAATATCTGAACAGGAAGAAATATCTGAACAGGAAGAAATATCTGAACAGGAAGAAATATTTGAAGAGTAAGAAATATCTGAACAGTAAGAAATATCTGAACAGGAAGAAATATCTGAACAGGAAGAAATATCTGAACAGGAAAAAATATCTGAACAGGAAGAAATATCTGAACAGGAAGAAATATCTGAACAGGAAGAAATATCTGAACAGGAAGAAATATCTGAACAGGAAGAAATATCTGAACAGGAAGAAATATTTGAAGAGTAAGAAATATCTGAACAGTAAGAAATATCTGAACAGGAAGAAATATCTGAACAGGAAGAAATATCTGAACAGGAAGAAATATCTGAACAGGAAGAAATATCTGAACAGGAAGAAATATTTGAAGAAATATCTGAACAGTAAGAAATATCTGAACAGGAAGAAATATCTGAAGAGTAAGAAATATCTGAACAGGAAGAAATATTTGAAGAGTAAGAAATATCTGAACAGTAAGAAATATCTGAACAGGAAGAAATATCTGAACAGGAAGAAATATTTGAAGAGTAAGAAATATCTGAACAGTAAGAAATATCTGAACAGGAAGAAATATTTGAAGAGTAAGAAATATCTGAACAGTAAGAAATATTTGAAGAGTAAGAAATATCTGAACAGTAAGAAATATCTGAACAGTAAGAAATATCTGAACAGTAAGAAATATCTGAACAGTAAGAAATATCTGAACAGGAAGAAATATTTGAAGAGTAAGAAATATATGAACAGTAAGAAATATCTGAACAGGAAGAAATATTTGAACAGTAAGAAATATCTGAACAGGAAGAAATATCTGAACAGTAAGAAATATCTGAACAGTAAGAAATATCTGAACAGGAAGAAATATCTGAACAGGAAGAAATATCTGAAGAGTAAGAAATATCTGAACAGTAAGAAATATCTGAACAGGAAGAAATATCTGAACAGGAAGAAATATCTGAACAGGAAGAAATATTTGAAGAAATATCTGAACAGTAAGAAATATCTGAACAGGAAGAAATATCTGAAGAGTAAGAAATATCTGAACAGGAAGAAATATTTGAAGAGTAAGAAATATCTGAACAGTAAGAAATATCTGAACAGGAAGAAATATCTGAACAGGAAGAAATATTTGAAGAGTAAGAAATATCTGAACAGTAAGAAATATCTGAACAGGAAGAAATATTTGAACAGTAAGAAATATCTGAACAGGAAGAAATATCTGAACAGTAAGAAATATCTTAACAGTAAGAAATAACAGTTAGCTTAGTCTTGCTCTCAAATGATAATGTGAACAAAAGATGGCTATCGATTACCTGTCTAAAGTTTCACAGTCACGCAGACTATAATACCAGGCTCTGGACAACATTATCCAACTTTATGATGTACTTTAGTATATCCAACATTGAAAATACAATTATTCAATCAGGGCCTGAAAGTGAGAGCTTTCTAGGCTTACGTTCAGCAGCGATACATTTAATCCCGCCAATTTTGTCATGGATCGATAGTTTGATTAAAAAATCGGCTACATTCAAAACGGTGATTACATACTGCGAGACTACCCAGGCAGATAATTTGAGCCTGATTACATTCTGTGGAGGTAACTTAATGATGTATTACGTGGTATCATGTCTGACTGACAGATGTGGTGCCAGTTTTTCCTTCTTGATTAGTCTAGTCACGGAATCATTATTTCTTTGCCTTTCCAGTCAAACTTTTGAAACATCAGCTGTCCCAGTTGGAGACTGAACATCAGCGGTCCCAGTTGGAGACTGAACATCAGCGGTGCCAGGTGGTGACTGAACATCAGCGGTCCCAGGTGGTGACTGAACATCAGCAGTCCCAGTTGGAGACTGAACATCAGCGGTCCCAGGTGGTGACTGAACATCAGCGGTCCCAGTTGGAGACTGAACATCAGCGGTCCCAGCTGGAGACTGAACATCAGCGGTCCCAGTTGGAGACTGAACATCAGCGGTCCCAGGTGGTGACTGAACATCAGCGGTCCCAGGTGGAGACTGAACATCAGTGGTCCCAGTTGGAGACTGAACATCAGCGGTCCCAGTTGGAGACTGAACATCAGCGGTCCCAGCTGGAGACTGAACATCAGCGGTCCCAGTTGGTGACTGAACATCAGCGGTCCCAGTTGGAGACTGAACATCAGCGGTCCCAGGTGGTGACTGAACATCAGCGGCTGCAGGTGGAGACTGAACATCAGCGGTCCCAGTTGGAGACTGAACATCAGCGGTCCCAGGTGGAGACTGAACATCAGCGGCCCCAGGTGGAGACTGAACATCAGGGGCCGCATCAGGTGGAGATTGAACTAATGGTTGGTCTGCTAGACCCTACAGAATTGTCCAAAAAGTTACAAGAAATAAGTTTGAGTCTCTGAAAGTAACAGGAGTGGGTGATGTCATTCTTCTTCTTCTTCAAATGCTCCATGTCGACCACTTGTCAACCACTCTTTGTGATTTCTATGAGATCTGAGCCTTAGAGCGATGTATGTTGTGCCAGTTGTGCGCTTACAAGAGGCCAGCCCATCCGATTTCAGCGATGCTTTTATTTACTAGGTAGCTTCCCAAGGCCCCAACCTCAGTCGCCTCTTACGACATGCCCTGTAGGTTGCAGTGTTACTATTCCCTGCTCCCCATGCAAGCCCCGAACACATGAGTGGGATGATGTTAGAGATAATGATTTTCTCATTTTTATTTCCCAGAAATAAATGATGTTTGTTCACAATGTATCTCAGTTTGTAAACAGGAAGTGATATCTTCACATTTTCTTCTGGTAAAACAATTGTAGGAACCGGTATTGCCTTCCTTTGTTGATCACTATTAGTTTAGCTAGGCTGCAGTCATGCAGACTATTACCAGGACTATCGCTTGAATGTGGAGAAAAGTCTTTGTTCTATGTCTCTGACGCTGTCTTGTCATATTAGTCATTCCGTCTTAAGACAGTGTATCTGCGAGCCAATGTGTCTGCGAGTCAATCCGTGTGTCAGTCATTTTGTATGAGAGTCAGTGTGTGTATGGGTATGTATGCGAGTCAGTGTCTGTATGAGTCAGAATGTATGTCAGTGTGTGTGTGTGTGCGAGTCATCGTGTGTATGAGTCAGTGTGTCAGGAGACAGTGTGTATACACACAACATATTCGACTTACATAATCTCAATAACCCAGTTAAATTATCTAAAAGTCTCAACTACAGAACACCTACACAATTACTTCAGCAAACATTCTAAATTTTTCACGAAATTAGTAAATCTATGTATTCATTATAAGTATAAGTACTTTGTTTGTACGTGTTTCACTATTCATTATAAGCAGAATTTGTGTAGAGTTAACGGAAAACTGAACATCGTTTATCGATGCACAAGTTCAGCAACATGTCATTTTGTTATTTTATCTGTCACATGTGTGTCGTCTGTGTTATTCTATCTGTCACATGTGGTGTTATTCTATCTGTCACATGTGTGTCATCTGTGTTATTCTATCTGTCACATGTGGTAGTCTGTGTTATTCTATCTGTAACATGTGGTAGTCTGTGTTATTCTATCTGTCACATGTGGTAGTCTGTGTTATTATATCTGTAACATGTGGTAGTCTGTGTTATTCTATCTGTCACATGTGTGTCGTCTGTGTTATTCTATCTGTCACATGTGTGTCGTCTGTGTTATTCTATCTGTCACATGTGTGTCGTCTGTGTTATACTATCTGTCACATGTGTGTTGTCTGTGTTATTCTATCTGTAACATGTGGTAGTCTGTGTTATTCTATCTGTCACATGTGTGTCGTCTGTGTTATTCTATCTGTCACATGTGTGTCGTCTGTGTTATTCTATCTGTCACATGCGTGTCGTCTGTTATTCTATCTGTAACATGTGGTAGTCTGTGTTATTCTATCTGTCACATGTGTGTCGTCTGTGTTATTCTATCTGTAACATGTGGTAGTCTGTGTTATTCTATCTGTCACATGTGGTAGTCTGTGTTACTCTATCTGTCACATGTGGTAGTCTGTGTTATTCTATCTGTCACATGTGGTAGTCTATGTTATTCTATCTGTCACATGTGTGTCGTCTGTGTTATTCTATCTGTAACATGTGGTAGTCTGTGTTATTCTATCTGTCACATGTGTGTCGTCTGTGTTATTCTATCTGTCACATGTGTGTCGTCTGTGTTATTCTATCTGTCACATGTGTGTCGTCTGTGTTATTCTATCTGTCACATGTGTGTCGTCTGTGTTATTCTATCTGTCACATGTGTGTCGTCTGTGTTATTCTATCTGTCACATGTGTGTCGTCTGTGTTATTCTATCTGTCACATGTGTGTCGTCTGTGTTATTCTATCTGTCACATGTGTGTCGTATGTGTTATTCTATCTGTCACATGTGTGTCGTCTGTGTTATTCTATCTGTCACATGTGTGTCGTCTGTGTTATTCTATCTGTCACATGTGTGTCGTCTGTGTTATTCTATCTGTAACATGTGGTAGTCTGTGTTATTCTATCTGTCACATGTGGTAGTCTGTGTTACTCTATCTGTCACATGTGGTAGTCTGTGTTATTCTATCTGTCACATGTGGTAGTCTGTGTTATTTTATCTGTCACATGTGTGTCGTCTGTGTTATTCTATCTGTAACATGTGGTAGTCTGTGTTATTATATCTGTCACATGTGTGTCGTCTGTGTTATTCTATCTGTCACATGTGTGTTGTCTGTGTTATTCTATCTGTCACATGTGGTAGTCTGTGTTATTCTATCTGTCACATGTGTGTCGTCTGTGTTATTCTATCTGTCACATGTGGTATTCTGTGTTATTCTATCTGTCACATTTGGTAGTCTGTGTTATTCTATCTGTCACATGTGTGTCGTCTGTGTTATTCTATCTGTCACATGTGTGTCGTCTGTGTTATTCTATCTGTCACATGTGTGTCGTCTGTGTTATTCTATCTGTCACATGTGTGTCGTCTGTGTTATTCTATCTGTCACATGTGTGTCGTCTGTGGCTTAGCAGTAGTGAACTCGATCACACCAAAGAGTACCTGGTTCAAACACCGCGACTGTCAGTTTGGAAGCCAATTTGTTGCCGTGGATTTTTATGAATGGCAAAAGTATACCACACCTTTCAGAAAGCAATAACAAACTACTCAAGTGGTGCCTAGAAAATCAACAACTCGATTACTATGCTTAATGGTGACGTCTTGTAAAGGATATGTCACGATTTTCATTTTCATCAAAAATATTCAACATAACCCTCCCCTACACCTATTCCACCTTCCCCTCCCCCAAAAAAAAAACTTATAGGGTCAAAGGTTAGAACATCTCATTGACCAATCATAGACAAACGAACAATCAATCCGACTGTCTCATTGACCAATCATAGACAAAAGAACAATCAATCCGACTGTCTCATTGACAGAATGTATTCTAACGTAGAAATTATATCGCAGCTGGAATTGTTGAATGAATCCAATCCAACCTCGCGCGAATGCGTGTGCGTGTGAGTGTGTGTGTGTCGCATTGTGTTTGCGATAGCTACTCTCTCTTCTTGCTATAGACCCGGATAAACGCCTGCCATTTGTTTATTTACATGACAAGACCTGGACTCCTTGTCGTCTTCTATCTAAACATTACTAAAACAACTAGCTAGGACTTATACTCAATAATAGATGGTACTTTGAGAGTTACGTGGAGACTCAACATTGTATCCTGCCTGTGTTTATAAACAGCGGACAAGATGTCTGGCACTATCAGAATTGATTGATTGCAGAGTTGGCCCTGTCATGTGAGTAAAACTTTCTATTTGTCCTCACACCGTAACCATGGCTGTCGTTATGTGTTACTTCAGTAACTATGTCTGTCGTTGTGTGTTCCTTCAGTAACTATGTCTGTCGTTGTGTGTTCCTTCAGTAACTATGTCTGTCGTTGTGTGTTCCTTCAGTAACTATGTCTGTCGTTGTGTATTACTTCAGTAACTATGACTGTCGTTGTGTGTTACTTCAGTAACTATGACTGTCGTTGTGTGTTACTTCAGTAACTATGGATGTCGTGTGTGTGATATCTCAATTGCTAGGTAACCCCACCCCTCCCCAATCTTGGGTTTATTATTTACAAATAATAATTATTATCTTTTGTTTGAATCTGTGATAGATGTCACGTTTATTTTGCTTGTTTATTCTCTGAAGACAGATCCCATGATCACGCGACGTGACAGTTTAGGATTGTTTATGTATGATATGAAGAAGGTATACATGTTCACGCCGCGTGACAATTTATAACGTTCTTTATATACTATTCCATCCGTATGTTATGTTATGTTATGTTATGTTATGTTATGTTTTGTTATGTTATGTTTTGTTATGTTATGTTTTTGTTATGTTATGTCATGTTATGTTTTTAATGTTATGTTATGTTTTTGTTTATGTTATGTTATGTTATGTTTTGTTTTGTTATGTTATGTTATGTTATGTTTTGTTATGTTATGTTATGTTATGTTATGTTATGTTATGTTATGTTTTTGTTATGTTATGTTATGTTATGTTAAGTTATGTTATGTTATGTTTTTGTTATGTTATGTTATGTTATGTTATGTTATGTTATGTTATGTTATGGTTTGTTATGTTATGTTATGTTTTTGTTATGTTATGTTTTTGTTATGTTATGTTATGTTTTCGTTATGTTATGTTTTTTGTTATGTTATGTTATGTTATGTTATGGTATGTCATGTTATGTTATGTTTTTGTTATGTTATGTTATGTTATGTTATGTTATGTTTTGTTATGTTATGTTTTGTTATGTTATGTTATGTTATGTTATGTTATGTTATGTTATGTTATGTTTTGTTATGTTATGTTATGTTTTTGTTATGTTATGTTTTTGTTATGTTATGTTATGTTTTTGTTATGTTATGTTTTTGTTATGTTATGTTATGTTATGTTATGTTTTTGTTATGTTATGTTATGTTATGTTATGTTATGTTATGTTTTGTTATGTTATGTTATGTTATGTTATGTTATGTTATGTTTTTGTTATGTTATGTTATGTTATGTTATGTTATGTTATGTTATGTTATGTTATGGTTTGTTATGTTATGTTATGTTATGTTATGTTATGTTTTTGTTATGTTATGTTATGTTTTTGTTATGTTATGTTTTTGTTATGTTATGTTATGTTATGTTTTTGTTATGTTATGTTATGTTATGTTATGTTATGTTATGTTATGTTATGTTTTTGTTATGTTATGTTATGTTTTTTTAGTTATGTTATGTTATGTTAAGTTATGTTATGTTATGTTTTCGTTATGTTATGTTATGGTATGTCATGTTATGTTATGTTATGTTTTTGTTTATGTTATGTTATGTTATGTTTTTAATGTTATGTTATGTTTTTGTTATGTTATGTTATGTTATGTTATGTTTTTGTTATGTTATGTAATGTTATGTTTTTGTTATGTTTTTGTTATGTTATGCAATCGATGTCGTGACACATTGGGCATTCCTGTCCTCTACGCTACGTCCTCCGTTTCAACAGACATCACAAAGCCCACTTGCTCATCGTACCTAGGAGAAGTTGATTAGTATATCTCATCGTACCTAGGAGAAGTTGATTAGTATATCTTCTCTCTCTCTACCATGAAGACGACACAATGTGATATGTCCAAACTGAACTCCTAATTCTCGCAATCACTCTAGTGTATGAGACTCACCCATATCACATAAATGAGAGCGTACATTTTTGATGACACTCATTCTTATAAGAGAGCCATGGTAGCATTGCGACTAGCTTGCTTGCCTCATAGACGGATGGTGGGTGTTCGATCCTATTCTGAAGTAGAATTGTCCCTACAGTAAACAGTTCTCAGGTCGACCCAGCCTCAATTGAGTACCAGAGAAAGACTAGAAAGTGAAGACGATGTAAGTGATCTTGATGATCATCGTGTGTGGTTGGTCAAATGAAAATACAGAACTCCCAACTTATTCTCCAACAACACCACATGGTATTAAAACGAGATGTTTACTTGACTTTATGTCTACATTTTAAAATATTTGTTTTCTTCATTTTTTTAATGTATTTGTTTTCCTACTGTTTCTTTTTTTTTACCTTAACTATACCTTGCACCATTTGCTCGAAGAAGACCTTGTGATCGAAACGACAATTTAGTTATTTCATGAACTTTATAAATCTATATTGATTCATATTTTAACATTTCATAACGTATATATATCCTCATTCCACCCACTCTCGTATAGATATTTTTTCTTCTCACTCACGTAAATGTCCTCCTTATTCCCACTCTCGTAAATTCCCTCCTTATTCCCACTCTCGTAAATGTCCTCCTTATTCCCACTCTCGTAAATGCCCTCCTTATTCCCACTCTCGTAAATGTCCTCCTTATTCCCACTCTCGTAAATATTCCCTTTATTCTCCCTCTCGTAACTATCCTCCTTACTCCCACTCTCGTAAATGTCATCCTTATTCCCACTCTAGTATAAACTCTTAATATTCCATCTTTCTTCCCGCTCTTAGAAGTCATATCAACTTTATATTCCCACTCTCAGACACAAATATCTCTGACATCTATTCTCTATGAGATACGCTCTTCCCCTTCTCACTCTCGAGCACCCATACCTCTACCTTATCCGACACACCCTACCTCTTCCCACTCCCGGATATCTCATTCCTCTTCCCACTCTCATATACTTTTCTCATGTTGTCAGTCTCAAGCACTACTTGCTTAGCCCACTCTCAACTACCTCTTCAATCTTTCCATTCAGAACTATCCACTCACCACATCCACTCACCACATCCACTCCCATATACAACCACCCACTTCCCACTCTCAACTACTCACCAATCGCTTACATCTCACATTTCGTATTCTCAGATTCTCCTTTACAATACAAATTCTCGTCAGATTCTCCTTTACAATACAAATGCTCGTTAGATTCTCCTTTACAATACAAATGCTCGTTAGATTCTCCTTTACAATACAAATTCTCCTCAGATTCTCCTTTCTATGCTCTCCTTCAGATTTCCCATCCTTATTTCTCACATTCCAATGTCCAATACCTAGACGTTCTCTGATATACCATTCTCTCACATTCCAATGTCCAATACCTAGACGTTCTCTGATATACCATTCTCTCACATTCCAATGTCCAATACCTAGACGTTCTCTGATATACCATTCTCTCTTCTCACTCTCATATGCTACTTCCTGGTCTCACTATGATGAGGTGCCCTCATATCAATCTATGATAGCAACCCCCCTCTCCCTCGTTTCACAGGCAGTCTCCATCGTTGTACTCTCCCCCTCTCGCCTCCTACCTCATCCCACTCTCATTTCTTCTCCAACATTTTGCTCGGAAACGCCCATTCCTTGTTCAAATATTCTCTAAACATTTCCAACTTAAAAAAACCTACCCCACCTTCCCACTGTAAGATACCTACCCCACCTTCCCACTGTAAGATACCTACCCCACCATCCCACTGTAAGATACCTACCCCACCTTCCCACTGTAAGACCTACCCACTTTCCCACTGTAAGATACCTACCCCACCTTCCCACTGTAAGATACCTACCCCACCTTCCCACTGTAAGATACCTACCCCACCTTCCCACTGTAAGATACCTACCCCACCTTCCCACTGTAAGATACCTACCCCACCTTCCCTGTAAGATACCTACCCCACCTTCCCACTGTAAGATACCTACCCCACCTTCCCACTGTAAGATACCTACCCCACCATCCCACTGTAAGATACCTACCCCACCTTCCCACTGTAAGATACCTACCCCACCTTCCCACTGTAAGATACCTACCCCACCATCCCACTGTAAGATACCTACCCCACCATCCCACTGTAAGATACCTACCCACCTTCCCCTGTAAGATACCTACCCCACCATCCCACTGTAAGATACCTACCCCACCATCCCACTGTAAGATACCTACCCCACCTTCCCACTGTAAGATACCTACCCCACCTTCCCCTGTAAGATACCTACCCCACCTTCCCACTGTAAGATAACCACCCCACCTTCCCACTGTAAGATACCTACCCCACCTTCCCACTGTAAGATAACCACCCCACCTTCCCACTGTAAGATAACCACCCCACCTTCCCACTGTAAGATAACCACCCCACCTTCCCACTGTAAGATAACCACCCCACCTTCCCACTGTAAGATACCTACCCCACCTTCCCACTGTAAGATACCTACCCGACCTTCCCACTGTAAGATACCTACCCCACCTTCCCACTGTAAGATACCTACCCCACCTTCCCACTGTAAGATACCTACCCCACCTTCCCACTGTAAGATACCTACCCCACCTTCCCACTGTAAGATACCTACCCCACC
This sequence comes from Arion vulgaris, assembly GCA_020796225.1. NCBI lineage: Eukaryota > Metazoa > Mollusca > Gastropoda > Stylommatophora > Arionidae > Arion > Arion vulgaris. The sequence continues at coordinate 1,947,200 of CM036763.1, read as the reverse complement.
TTCCCACTGTAAGATACCTACCCCACCTTCCCACTGTAAGATACCTACCCCACCATCCCACTGTAAGATACCTACCCCACCTTCCCACTGTAAGATACCTACCCACCATCCCACTGTAAGATACCTACCCCACCTTCCCACTGTAAGATACCTACCCCACCTTCCCACTGTAAGATACCTACCCCACCTTCCCACTGTAAGATACCTACCCCACCTTCCCACTGTAAGATACCTACCCCACCTTCCCACTGTAAGATACCTACCCCACCTTCCCACTGTAAGATACCTACCCCACCTTCCCTGTAAGATACCTACCCCACCTTCCCACTGTAAGATACCTACCCCACCTTCCCACTGTAAGATACCTACCCCACCTTCCCACTGTAAGATACCTACCCCACCTTCCCACTGTAAGATACCTACCCCACCTTCCCACTGTAAGATACCTACCCCACCTTCCCACTGTAAGATACCTACCCCACCTTCCCACTGTAAGATACCTACCCCACCTTCCCACTGTAAGATACCTACCCCACCTTCCCACTGTAAGATACCTACCCCACCTTCCCACTGTAAGATACCTACCCCACCTTCCCACTGTAAGATACCTACCCCACCTTCCCACTGTAAGATACCTACCCCACCTTCCCACTGTAAGATACCTACCCCACCATCCCACTGTAAGATACCTACCCCACCTTCCCACTGTAAGATACCTACCCCACCATCCCACTGTAAGATAACCACCCCACCTTCCCACTGTAAGATACCTACCCCACCTTCCCACTGTAAGATACCTACCCCACCTTCCCACTGTAAGATACCTACCCCACCTTCCCACTGTAAGATACCTACCCCACCTTCCCACTGTAAGATACCTACCCCACCATCCCACTGTAAGATACCTACCCCACCTTCCCACTGTAAGATACCTACCCCACCTTCCCACTGTAAGATAACCACCCCACCTTCCCACTGTAAGATACCTACCCCACCTTCCCACTGTAAGATACCTACCCCACCTTCCCACTGTAAGATACCTACCCCACCTTCCCACTCCGACTTCAACACGATCTAACAAACACGGTAGCACATGATGCCCCGCGTGACAGATCAAATTATACAGACCCGCCTTGTTTCTTCTCGTCTCTAGCCTGGGGTCCCACTTATTTTCGTCTGGGATACTCTTGCGCGTGGTGTGGTCATGCGCTTGGGAGGGGCTGGTCAGACAGAAGAGTGTAGAATCTCTCAAATCAAAGAGTGAGCCCTCAGCTAAGCTCATTCATTCATCAAAGATTATAATGGCCACGTACTGCTCACGACAGGATCGTATCCGCAAGGGAGGACACAACATGCGATCTCCGAATCTAAACAGAGCCAGGAAAAGATACAACAGCCTCCGAGGCTGGTGACAACCACAAGAGTGATGACAGCAATGTAACAGAGTAGAGGAAATGAGAAATCCAATGTTAGCGCGTGAGTTATGGAGGATTATCACCTAGTCGTGCTGGGTATCAAGCCAGTATTTATAGAGAGAGAGGAGGAGAGAGAGGGATAGGCAGAGAGAGGGATAGGGAGAGAGAGGAGGAGAGAGAGGGATAGGAGAGAGAGGGGTAGGGAGAGAGAGGGAGGGAGAGAGAGGGATAGGGAGAGAGAGGGAGGGAGAGAGAGGGATAGGGAGAGAGAGGGATAGGGAGAGAGAGGGATAGGGAGAGAGAGAGTCTAGCTCAATGGGCTAGAATTGCAAGTAACATATTATGATTGCAAGTAACATACTAGGATTGCAAGTAACATACTAGGATTGCAAGTAACATACTAGAATTGCAAGTAACATATTATGATTGCAAATAACATACTAGGATTGCAAGTAACATACTAGGATTGCAAGTAACATACTAGGATTGCAAGTAACATACTAGGATTGCAAGTAACAAGCTAAGATTGCAAGTAACAAGCTAAGATTGCAAGTAATATACTAGGATTGCAAGTAACAAGCTAAGATTGCAAGTAACAAGCTAAGATTGCAAGTAACAAGCTATGATTGCAAGTAACAAGCTATGATTGCAAGTAACAAGCTATGATTGCAAGTAACAAGCTATGATTGCAAGTAACAAGCTAAGATTGCAAGTAACAAGCTATGATTGCAAGTAACAAGCTAAGATTGCAAGTAACAAGCAAAGATTGCAAGTAACAAGCTAAGATTGCAAGTAACATACTAGGATTGCAAGTAACATACTAAGATTGCAAGTAACATACTAGTATTGCAAGTAACAAGCTAAGATTGCAAGTAACATACAAGGATTGCAAGTAACAAGCTAAGATTGCAAGTAACATATTAGGATTGCAAGTAACAAGCTAAGATTGCAAGTAACAAGCTATGAAGAATGATATACTTTATGAAGTTTGTTTATATGCACTACCCTGTCCTGAGTGACTCACTACCATATCATGGGTGACTCTGTAGTATGTCCTGAGTGACTCCAAAACCTGTACTAAGGGACTCATTAGTATCTCCTGAGTGATCGCTACCCTGTCCTGTGTGACTCGCTACCCTGTCCTGTGTGACTCGCTACCCTGTCCTGTGTGACTCGCTACCCTGTCCTGTGTGACTCGCTACCCTGTCCTGTGTGACTCGCTACCCTGTCCTGTGTGACTCGCTACCCTGTCCTGTGTGACTCGCTACCCTGTCCTGTGTGACTCGCTACCCTGTCCTGTGTGACTCGCTACCCTGTCCTGTGTGACTCGCTACCCTGTCCTGTGTGACTCGCTACCCTGTCCTGTGTGACTCGCTACCCTGTCCTGTGTGACTCGCTACCCTGTCCTGTGTGACTCGCTACCCTGTCCTGTGTGACTCGCTACCCTGTCATCTGTGACTCGCTACCCTGTCCTGTGTGACTCGCTACCCTGTCCTGTGTGACTCGCTACCCTGTCCTGTGTGACTCGCTACCCTGTCCTGTGTGACTCGCTACCCTGTCCTGTGTGACTCGCTACCCTGTCATCTGTGACTCGCTACCCTGTCCTCTGTGACTCGCTACCCTGTCCTGTGTGACTCGCTACCCTGTCCTGTGTGACTCTCTACCCTGTCCTCTGTGACTCGCTACCCTGTCCTGTGTGACTCGCTACCCTGTCCTGTGTGACTCGAAACCCTGTACTGAGTGACTCTATAGCCTGCAATGAAATATAATTTCAGTTGAACGAATTGCTTTCGGGTAACATCTGAAAGTGAATTTTAAATTTCATTGATTTTGGGTTCAGCTTTCAGTTCTGCACAAATGCGATCTCGTGCAAGCCATTAGTGAACGCACGCCTGATCTCGGTCCGGACATTAAGTAAAATTAGCTTGTTTTCTTCAACAGCGGTTTTCAAAGTTTCTTTACCATGGACCTAATTTCAGAATATCTTTGGTTGTCACTTCGCCCCTAATTTATCAAAATGTTCTAGAATGAATTATCTGTGAGGTTACAATAGTAAACAAAGCATCATATTACAAATGCTAATAGAAATGTGTTGTTAAAGGAATAAGAAAATATCAAATGAAAATCAAAGTGCTCTCTTAGCGCTTAATTTGAATGAATCCTATACGTGTTATCCTCTTTGTGACCTAGAGGATAGGTGCTCGACTCTGGTCTAAAGGTACTTGGTTCACTCCTCGTAGAGCCATCAGGATATTTTTCAACAGATCCTGATCTCAGTGTAGGTGAGATCGAGTTCCTAGTCCTATCGGATACGGATGACAACACAAAGGTCCCGTGTATAAGTTGAACACGTAAAGGAACACTTGACAGTTCACAAAATCAAGAAGTGTACGCTGGGAACACTTGACAGTTCACAAAATCAAGATGTGTACGCTGGGAACACTTGACAGTTCACAAAATCAAGAAGTGTACGCTGGGAACACTTGACAGTTCACAAAATCAAGATGTGTACGCTGGGAACACTTGACAGTTCACAAAATCAAGATGTGTACGCTGGGAACACTTGACAGTTCACAAAATCAAGATGTGTACGCTGGGAACACTTGACAGTTCACAAAATCAAGATGTGTACGCTGGGAACACTTGACAGTTCACAAAATCAAGATGTGTACGCTGGGAACACTTGACAGTTCACAAAATCAAGACGTGTACGCTGGGAACACTTGACAGTTCACAAAATCAAGATGTGTACGCTGGGAACACTTGACAGTTCACAAAATCAAGAAGTGTACGCTGGGAACACTTGACAGTTCACAAAATCAAGATGTGTACGCTGGGAACACTTGACAGTTCACAAAATCAAGATGTGTACGCTGGGAACACTTGACAGTTCACAAAATCAAGATGTGTACGCTGGGAACACTTGACAGTTCACAAAATCAAGATGTGTACGCTGGGAACACTTGACAGTTCACAAAATCAAGATGTGTACGCTGGGAACACTTGACAGTTCACAAAATCAAGATGTGTACGCTGGGAACACTTGACAGTTCATAAAATCAAGAAGTGTACGCTGGGAACACTTGACAGTTCACAAAATCAAGATGTGTACGCTGGGAACACTTGACAGTTCATAAAATCAAGAAGTGTACGCTGGGAACACTTGACAGTTCACAAAATCAAGATGTGTACGCTGGGAACACTTGACAGTTCACAAAATCAAGAAGTGTACGCTGGGAACACTTGACAGTTCACAAAATCAAGATGTGTACGCTGGGAACACTTGACAGTTCACAAAATCAAGAAGTGTACGCTGGGAACACTTGACAGTTCACAAAATCAAGATGTGTACGCTGGGAACACTTGACAGTTCACAAAATCAAGATGTGTACGCTGGGAACACTTGACAGTTCACAAAATCAAGAAGTGTACGCTGGGAACACTTGACAGTTCACAAAATCAAGAAGTGTACGCTGGGAACACTTGACAGTTCACAAAATCAAGATGTGTACGCTGGGAACACTTGACAGTTCACAAAATCAAGAAGTGTACGCTGGGAACACTTGACAGTTCACAAAATCAAGATGTGTACGCTGGGAACACTTGACAGTTCACAAAATCAAGATGTGTACGCTGGGAACACTTGACAGTTCACAAAATCAAGATGTGTACGCTGGGAACACTTGACAGTTCACAAAATCAAGATGTGTACGCTGGGAACACTTGACAGTTCACAAAATCAAGAAGTGTACGCTGGGAACACTTGACAGTTCACAAAATCAAGATGTGTACGCTGGGAACACTTGACAGTTCACAAAATCAAGAAGTGTACGCTGGGAACACTTGACAGTTCACAAAATCAAGAAGTGTACGCTGGGAACACTTGACAGTTCACAAAATCAAGAAGCATACGCTGTGAAACCGCTGCCCAGGCAACATTCAGTAAAATTAATAAATATAAAATTACTACAAATAGTTTTCACCAACCTGTCGTCTAAACTAGATCGGGGACCCTCGCCGGTGCTACATAGTTGGTGCACTGCCGCTGAGATCATTATGTGTAAGAATTAGATCCGAGCACACATGTTAACTCACTAAAGTGCAATGATGATGGTTATATCAATCAATCTTGAAATTTACAATTCACAATACGAATTAATATTCATACTTATTCACTTTTTATTGATCATTTACACACTCTAGTAAAGTAGCACCTTTCAGAAAGCAATGGCAAACTACTTAACGTATAAGTGGTGCCTAGAAAAATCAACGACTCGTTTACTGTGGTTTATAGCGACGTCCTGTAAATGATATGCAACAATTTTCAGTCAAGTAATATCGGTTTTTGAAACATAAATAATATTTGAATTAAAGTTTTTATTGTACATAAGATGAATCGACGTGATGCCAACATATGTTTACTTGAAATTATATGAGTCGAAGATTTGCCCTTCTGTATCTGTTTTATCGATACTCGACAAGCAATGTCGTATTCTTTGTGATGTTCATTACAACATATTCTTGAACGAGCTGTGAGAATACTTCAGTGTGAACTTGTACCTTCTGAGACTGACAAGATGAAGTTCAACTTTAGTCTCAGAAGTGCTTGTCAATACAATTGAATTCTTGATGCTCTTTAATGAGAAGGTATGGATTATTTTGTTCAGAAAATGGAAGAATAACTAATGACATCCAGCATAGATGCAATAAACAAAATCAAATCATTGGAAAAAGTGCACCATTATTTACATTCGAACATGTTACCATGAACACAAGAAGAGAATTGTTCAACACAATCTTTCTCCCAACATTATATTATCAGTCCCAAACATGGACACTGACATCAAATGATAGAAGAAAACGAGTCATGACAGAGATGAAGTGTCTAGGCAGAATGTTGTGAGCAGGGGCGGCTCTCGTCATTAAGGACCAGTGGTGCCCGGCTCCACCAACAATCGAAAAAGAGAATAACTCCCGGAATAGTAAATACTTTTAAAAAAACATGATTTTTTCCGAAAATGTGTGTCTGGCCCCACCAAGAAAAATTACCACTAGCCGCCACTGGCTGGGAGTAACAAGAAGAGACGGGTTAACAAATGAAGACATCACATAAGCACATTACCAACGGAGAGTACACCTCAGAGAGCAATGTTACTATAATACAATGTATACATAGCAAAAGGTTGATCTCAGAGAGCAATGTTACTATAATACAATGTATACATAGCAAAAGGTTGACCTCAGAGAGCAATGTTACTATAATACAATGTGTACATAGCAAAAGGTTGATCTCAGAGAGCAATGTTACTATAATACAATGTGTACATAGCAAAAGGTTGATCTCAGAGAGCAATGTTACTATAATACAATGTATACATAGCAAAAGGTTGACCTCAGAGAGCAATGTTACTATAATACAATGTATACATAGCAAAAGGTTGACCTCAGAGAGCAATGTTACTATAATACAATGTATACATAGCAAAAGGTTGACCTCAGAGAGCAATGTTACTATAATACAATGTATACATAGCAAAAGGTTGACCTCAGAGAGCAATGTTACTATAATACAATGTATACATAGCAAAAGGTTGACCTCAGAGAGCAATGTTACTATAATACAATGTATACATAGCAAAAGGTTGACCTCAGAGAGCAATGTTACTATAATACAATGTATACATAGCAAAAGGTTGACCTCAGAGAGCAATGTTACTATAATACAATGTATACATAGCAAAAGGTTGACCTCAGAGATAACAGGGGCGACGAAAAATACTGTTTATGAATATCACGCAAAAGCCCGTTCTAGAAATCTCTTCTTGTCCTGACGTTGTGAAGCTTGCTCTAAAAATTGAGACAAAACAGGATTAAAGAAAGGAACACAAAATTGTATCTGCACAAGTTTTGCTGAGAGAGGCAAGAAATATCGGTCTCAGTTCCATGGATGAGAATGAGCGAGTTGCCCAGGATAGAGCGGTATGGAGAAATTACTTGCAGGCCCTATGTAACGTATAACGGTACGAGGGGAATTATTAATTAATAACAAGTTATGTTATATCAAGATTGTTAGCTGAGATTTGTATTATAATTTATGACACTAACGTTTCTCTTGTTGTTTCAACATTTTCTTATTTACATCAGCTGAGAGAGAGAGAGAGAGAGAGAGAGAGAGAGAAGATGAGTTTTTGTACAAGTGTTTGGATACGAACATGCGTCAATATCTGGTATACACTTTCCAATTATATTTAACATGCATACTTTCTTACGAACATGCCTCAATATCATTCGCCAGAGAGGAAAACACTACCAACATCTCCATCGATAATCATCTACTAAATCAAGTAAAAGATTTCACATACCTGGGAGCATTTTTTCAGCAAATTGAAGAATAACTAATGAAATTCAACACAGATGCAACAAAGCAAATCAAATGATAGGGCAAATGGCGCCAATTTTAAGATGCAAACATGTCAACATGAACACAAAAGAGCAATGTTCAACACAATCTTTCTCCCCACATTATGTTACCAGTGCCAAACCTGGACACTGACAACAAACGATAGAAGAAAACTAGTCACAACAGAGATGAAGTGTCTACGCAGAATGCTGGGTGTAACAAGAAGAGACCGGTTGAGAAATGAAGACATCAGGAAAAAGTGGGTACAACATCAGTACTAGACTTCATCAAGAAACAACAAATTAAATGGTTCGGTCACGTAAGCAGATTACCATCAGACAGTGCACCCCAAAGAGCAATGCTGCTCCGATACAATGGGTACAAAGCAAAAGGCCGGCCACGCAAAAGATGGACCTCAGAGATAACAGAGGCGACGAAAGAGACTATCTACGAAGCGCATACTAGGGCCCGTTTTAGAAATCTCTTCCTGACCTGACACTGTGAGGCAAACAGGATTCGAGAAAGAAAGTCAATATCTGGTATACACTTACCAACCATATTTAACATGCCAACTTTCAATGCTACCTCTATGATATAATATGATTGCTAGTAATGCAGGTCATCATAAAGAAGTAAAAAAAAACCTAAAAACAAGATTTGAACGCTTAAGAGTTGTATAGTCCCAGACAGACAAAATGTTTGTTAGTGAATATAGAAATATACAAGTACTAGACATCTTGAAATGAAGACAAAATGACGACAGGATATATAATATTTCTGGCTCAAGAAGAGACATGACACAATGAGAAAAACCTTATTAGAAAGGGAAAGTTGAAGAAACGGATAGCAGGAGGAAGATCGAGATACAAGTCAGAGGGAAAGATCAGAAGATAGATAAATGAAAGACTTGAAGAGTGAGACAATCAAAGAAAGAACCATGGGATGTTGGAGGTTCAGATAGATAAATGAAAGATTGGAAGAGTGAAACAATCAAAGAAAGAGATATGAGATGTTGGAGGTTCAGATAGATAAATGAAAGATTGAAAGAGTGAAACAATCAAAGAAAGAGATATGAGATGTTGGAGGTTCAGATAGATAAATGAAAGACTGGAAGAGTGAAACAATCAAAGAAAGAGATATGAGATGTTGGAGGTTCAGATAGATAAATGAAAGATTGAAAGAGTGAAACAATCAAAGAAAGAGATATGAGATGTTGGAGGTTCAGATAGATAAATGAAAGATTGAAAGAGTGAAACAATCAAAGAAAGAAACATGGGATGTTGGGGTTCAGATAGATAAATGAAAGACTGGAAGAGTGAACAATCAAAAAAGAAACATGAGATGTTGGAGGTTCAGATAGATAAATGAAAGACTGGAAGAGTGAAACAATCAAAGAAAGAAACATGAGATGTTGGAGGTTCAGATAGATAAATGAAAGATGGAAGAGTGAGACAATCAAAAGAAAGACATGAGATGTTGGAGGTTCAGATAGATAAATGAAAGATTGAAAGAGTGAAACAATCAAAGAAAGAGATATGAGATGTTGGAGGTTCAGATAGATAAATGAAAGATTGGAAGAGTGAAACAATCAAAGAAAGAAACATGGGATGTTGGAGGTTCAGATAGATAAATGAAAGACTGGAAGAGTGAAAAATCAAGAAAGAAATGAGATGTTGGAGGTTCAGATAGATAAATGAAAGATTGGAAGAGTGAGACAATCAAAGAAAGAAACATGGGATGTTGGAGGTTCAGATAGATAAATGAAAGACTGGAAGAGTGAAACAATCAAGAAAAGTAACATGGGATGTTGGAGGTTCAGATAGATAAATGAAAGACTGGAAGAGTGAAACAATCAAAGAAAGAAACATGAGATGTTGGAGGTTCAGATAGATAAATGAAAGATTGGAAGAGTGAAACAATCAAAAAAGAAACATGAGATTTGGAGGTTCAGATAGATAAATGAAAGATTGAAGAGTGAAACAATCAAAGAAAAAACATGGATTTGGAGGTTCAGATAGATAAATGAAAGATGGAAGGTACAATCAGAAGAAACATGGATGTTGAGTTCAGATAGATAAATGAAAGACTGGAAAGTGAGACAATCAAAAAGAAACATGGATTTGAGTTCAGATAGATAAATGAAGACTGGAAGAGTGAGACAATCAAGAAAAACAGATGTTGGTCAGATAGATAAATGAAGACGGAAGATGAAAATCAAAGAAGAAACATGATGTGAGGTCAGATAGATAAATGAAAGACTGAAGATGGACAATCAAAGAAAGAAACATGGATGTTGAGGTTCAGATAGATAAATGAAAGATGAAGAGTAACAATCAAGAAAGAATATGATGTTGGAGGTTCAGATAGATAAATGAAAGATTGAAGAGTGAAACAATCAAGAAGAATATGGATGTTGAGTTCAGATAGATAAATGAAAGATGAAAGAGTGAAACAATCAAGAAAGAAATGAGATGTTGGAGGTTCAGATAGATAAATGAAAGATGGAAGAGTGAAACAATCAAAGAAAGAAATGGATGTTGAGGTTCAGATAGATAAATGAAAGATGAAGAGTGAAACAATCAAAGAAAAAATGAGATGTTGGAGGTTCAGATAGATAAATGAAAGACTGGAAGAGTGAAACAATCAAAGAAGAAACATAGATATGAAGGTAATAAAAAGAAATGAGTGAGTAAAATAATAAAGAAAGAAACATGAGATGTTGGAGGTTCAGATAGATAAATGAAAGATTGAAGAGTAAACATCAAAGAAAGAAATGGATGTTGAGGTTCAGATAGATAAATGAAAGATGGAAGAGTAAAATCAAGAAAGAAAATGGATGTGAGGTTCAGATAGATAAATGAAAGACTGGAAGAGTGAAACAATCAAGAAAGAAATGGATGTTGGAGGTTCAGATAGATAAATGAAAGATGAAGAGTGAAACAATCAAGAAAGAATAGATGTTGGAGGTTCAGATAGATAAATGAAAGATGGAAGAGGAACAATCAAAGAAAAAACATGGATGTTGGAGGTTCAGATAGATAAATGAAAGATTGGAAGAGTGAAACAATCAAAGAAAGAAACATGAGATGTTGGAGGTTCAGATAGATAAATGAAAGATTGGAAGAGTGAAACAATCAAAGAAAGAAACATGGGATGTTGGAGGTTCAGATAGATAAATGAAAGACTGGAAGAGGAAACAATCAAGAAAGAAACATGAGATGTTGAGGTTCAGATAGATAAATGAAGACTGGAAGAGTGGAAATAAGGAAGAAACATGAGATGTTGGAGGTTCAGATAGATAAATGAAAGACTGGAAGAGTGAGACAATCAAGAAAGAAACATGGATGTTGAGTTCAGATAGATAAATGAAAGACTGAAGAGTGAAAAATCAAGAAAGAAAATGAGATGTTGAGGTTCAGATAGATAAATGAAAGATGAAGAGTGGACAATCAAGAAAGAAACATGGATGTTGGAGGTTCAGATGATAAATGAAAGACTGAAGAGTGACAATCAAGAAGAAGAATGTTGGAGGTTCAGATAGATAAATGAAAGATAAGAGTGAAACAATCAAGAAAAACATGGATGTTGGAGGTTCAGATAGATAAATGAAAGACTGGAGAGTGAAACAATCAAGAAAGTAAATGGGATGTTGAGTTCAGATAGATAAATGAAAGACTGGAAGAGTGAAACAATCAAAGAAAGAAACATGAGATGTTGAGGTTCAGATAGATAAATGAAAGATGGAAGAGTGAGACAATCAAAGAAAAAACATGGATGTTGGAGGTTCAGATAGATAAATGAAAGATGAAAGAGTGAAACAATCAAAGAAAGAACATGGATGTTGAGGTTCAGATAGATAAATGAAAGATGGAAGAGTAAACAATCAGAAAGAAACATGGATGTTGGAGGTTCAGATAGATAAATGAAAGACTGGAAGAGTGAAACAATCAAAGAAAGAAACATGGGATGTTGGAGGTTCAGATAGATAAATGAAAGACTGGAAGAGTGAGACAATCAAAGAAAGAAACATGGTATGTTGGAGGTTCAGATAGATAAATGAAAGACTGGAAGAGTGAAACAATCAAGAAAAGAAACATGGGATGTTGGAGGTTCAGATAGATAAATGAAAGACTGGAAGAGTGAAACAATCAAAGAAAGAGATATGAGATGTTGAAGGTTCGTTACTTCGATAAGAAGACGTTAAAACTCAAAAATGATGATAATTTACCTTAAACTGTAGTTGCAGAGCCCCATCCGTGAATATTTATCTGATCTAGTATTTCCAAATACTTATGGCGGCTCAAGAAGACATGAGACCTGACAAACTGGCAACACAGGCAAGAGATATATTACTCTCCACCTGACAAAACATCATACCCAGGAAA